>JAODKC010000002.1:14307279-14323877 GCA_026777985.1 Mormyrops attenuatus
GAGCTCTCCCGCATGTCGTCTCGTGAAAGAAATACTTTGAGATTTTTATGTGTTTTTTTATCACGACTTGCTTTTGTTTCGGTAAACATAATAGAGAGGGATCATGAAAATGTGATGGACACCTATTTATTCTGGATGTTCTCTAGAACATTTAAGACGGGTGTTTACTGAACATCTCCTACATTGAGTCTGTCTGTGTGTAGGATATAAGCCTGTAACCTTCTGGGCTGCTCCTGTGTGGGGCTGCTCCTGTGTAGGGCTGCTCCTGTGTAGGGCTGCTCCTGTGTAGTGCTGCTCCTATGTAGGGCTCCCTCTGCTGTTCTTCAGTGTCTTTGCCTTCCCGTCTCTGCATTCCTCACCATCACTGTTTCAGGGATGGTAACGACATGTTAGTTGAAAAACATTCCACCCTACACCACCCTAATTAAGCCAAGCGACCCACTGTCAAAGCCCGCCGCCATGCCCCAAAGCTGACCTGCTTCCAAACCACCCCCTGGCAGAGAAAAGGTCAGCTCTCGTGGTTTGGGAAGCTGGTCTCAGCCGCGTTGATCTCGCCATAGTGAGATCATGTCTGGAAGTTAGATAAAATAGTAATTGTTGTTTAAAAGGGCTTTCGGTACAAAATGTAGGTAGCCGTATGACACAGGCCTTGTTTCACACACTTAGAGGAGTTTTCCTCATCATCAGTGCTGGCAGGACACCTCTTCCTCCAGACCAGTGAGGCCTCTCGGATTTGCCTAAACCCAGGTGTTGCTGGGAAAATGCCGTGTTTTATTCCCCACGCCCGTCTCTCACGCGGTGACTCCATCTCTCCCCAGACGATGACCCTAACCCAGCCACAAAAAGCAAGACTAGCGAGAACATCATGCAGTCTTACAAGTTCCCCTCGGCCTACTCCCCAGACCACTACCCAGAGTCAGACTTCTGCCACTATGCCGGGTCCCCTAAAGGTACTATCAGTCTGGGGTGCTGCATGTAATGGCATGGTACAGGTCAAAGGGCAAAGATCAAAGGGGGGGAGCCAGGACATCAGCTGGGACCATGCTTCTGTTTTGTCACATGTCACTATTGCCCCACCCAGCCCCCCCACCCACCCAATCCAGGATGCTTAAATAAAAATAAATATATGTCTGGGATGTCTGAGGCTGTAATTCATAATCTAGCTCCCCCGCAGATGTGCCTCCCCATATACATTCTGCTTTGTAAAGAACGTTTATCTGCCTGGTCCCATATCTCCCTCCCTTTCCTGATGGGGAGGCCCTCTGCTGTATCCTGAGTCACTCCCCTTCTCTCCTTCTATCTTCACAGTCTCTCGTGCTCCACGCCGGAGGTTTTCGTCAGGCGGGGAGGAGGATGGCTGGACTCACAATCTGCACAGAGTATGATGCCGACTGGCCGATTCTCGCTGTTCACACTTACGGGGCTCGTGCCACCAGGGACCGGTGACTTAGCGTGACCATGTCGCCTTGACCTCCCTGCAATAAGAACAGGAAGCAGACTGCTTACTTCCTGCCAGGGCGTATGTCACTTCTCCCCCTGGCCACCCTCACTCTGAAACTCCTTCAGTTTCCTCTGCCGTGTGTGACGCTCTGTGAACGTATTTCCTTTTCACCTCAGGACCTACACTGACTCCATTCTCCTTGCCATCCCAGCAGCTGTGGTGTATTATATAGGCTTTGCTCTGCCAAGCTCATACTGACGACGCTCATAGGAGGTTGGAGGTCAGAGCACAGCAGGTGCAAAGATACAGTCAGAGCTGAGCAATCTTCTGAATTCACTCGGTGGGATGTGACATGTGGCAGCTAATATGATCATAGCCCCACTCATAAGATGCAATAAGTCGTGCCTTTGGGCCCCGTAAGCATAGCCCCCACACCCCAGCTGGCCTCACCGCCCAGCCTTTGTCCTCTGTCACACCCTTCACGTCAGCTGTGGGATTCTCCACATTTGTTGGGGTTGTTGATTTCTGACTGGACTTTGCTTTAAACGCTGCAGGGAAGTCGCCCCCAGCCAGAGTTGTTGATGATTTATTTGCTGATTTTTATCCTCCGCTTAATGCCCCACAGTAAGCTGGTTACTTGAACCCTAGGCACCATGGAGCTCTGTATACAGTGCGTGTCAGCGCACTCTGACATTCCCTTTCTCCCTCTCTCTCTCATCTGTCCTTGTTCTTGTCCTTGTGTTTCCCTCCCTCCCCCTCTCCATCCATCACTCACTCCAGATCCAGAGCGGGATTGGCAGGATGATCCTGAAGGAGGAGATGAAGGCCAGATCCGGTTCCTATGACAACGACCCATGGGCCAGCGGGCGCAGTTCCCACAGCGGCAGCAAGGAGACGCTGCATAGCATGGGCTACAACAACACCGTGAACGGCTGTGAGGGCTGCCCCCTTCCCGTCGATCCCGTCAATGTCACGCCTCACATTAGCACCGCGGCAGCTGTATAGCTCTTGTTCTTCGTGTTCATTGGCTGGCAGGCCTCATTTTTCTCCGCGGAGTAAATTAACCTCAAATGGCCGTTTTCTACGTGGGTAAAAGGGGAACAGCTTGCTTTTCCACTGTTGGCTTTGAAGCAGAGGCGGTAATGGGCCATTAAAGGCATGCGTGCGCGTCTCCTCATGCCCCGCCTACAGCCGTTTGATGTCCGCGTGACATGCAGGTACGGGGAGTGACGGGGGAGGCGGGTCTGTGGGGTGTAGCCAGTGAAAAGGCCAGCAAGGACTCGACATGCCGGTTTTCAGTTGGGGGGGCAGAGTTAGCCCCCATCCTCTGTTGTGCCTACATCCCCATGACCTTCCTTGACCTTGGCTTTATTAAAAACCCTGGTCCCCCATTATGGGCCAAACGTTAGAGGAGCTCATCAGACGCGGATGTCAAAGCGCCGTCTCCTGTCCCTCCCCAGTCGCGCCCCCCTGCGGCCCCTCTGCGGACTCTTTTTCATCTCATCTTTGTGTTTGATTTTAAAGGCTGCCAAGCCGGCCGCTGGCGCCCCCAGTCAGCCCTGGGAGAAAAGGAGCCGCCGTGTTTTCTTTCGCTCCCTCTTGCAATGCTCCTGTCACGCCACTCTCTCTCTCCTCGCTGCTCCCTCCCGATCCCGAAGACGGGCAGGCGGGAATCACGCCTCTGTGCCTGTGAGCTGTAGAAATGCTCGCATTTCCCTGGCCGTCTTCCCATGCACCTGTTTCTCCCCATTTTTATGTTTCTCCTGAGTAACTTCAGTGCCCCCTCCTTCACAGACACTCCCTGTTGCCCTCCCCCCACCCAAATCCCTCTTTTATTTATGAATAATCAGAGGTCTTTTTCTTGTTACCCCCCGACTTCCTCTCATGGAACCAAGGTTGGCAGCAGCTCCTGGACCGGGAAGGCTGGCGGAGTGTGATGGGGGGACGGCTGCCTTAAAGCTCACGCGGGATATGGATCCTTAGTTAAAGAATAGATGCATAATTAGAGCCTTCCTACCGCTCCAGGGAGAGTATGTCCTGCCCGCTGTCGTCCCCGGTGGCAGAGCCGCTGTCATGGAGATAAGTCAGGGCAGAGCCACGCCAGAGCTCTCATGGGTGGCTGCACCTAGTGCACAAGGGGAATATCCCATAATGCACTACCGCCAGTTTTGTCAGATGATGGCTGTGAAGATGATAATGCCTGGTAGTTCTACTGTGGTACTGACACCCACTTTCCAGCCAGAATTAAGTCAGTCCATGTTGACTTATGGAATCAATTACCACCCCCCGGTCACAGAGGGAGTTGGAAAGGTGGGGGGGAGCCAGGGCTGGCCACTACGTGAAGGCTGAACCCCAGGACCTACACCTCCGAAGGCATGAATGTGAATGGCTGCCCAGCAAAAGCAGGCTGACCAAAGCTCCCTGCAGACAATCAGGGGGAGAGACCCTGCCCCCCAGAGACACTCCTTTTCCTTTTTACATTATTACCCTGTGAATGATTTGCTAGTGTACATAAAAGGGGAGTTAGGGTTAGCTGTGATTAGCCAAAAACATGCTAGAAACAGGAAAAAGACGAAATATACCCCTTTGAGTGTTTTGTGTATATTCTGGGTAGAGGGAGATAACTAACTGATGGCAGTTAGAGGAACTTGTATAAAAAATGGAGAAATTAAGGAACTTTTCCATGGGAAAATGAAGGTTCACTCAGCCAACACTCTAAGACCAGATTAACGGCTTTTAACGTTTCACAAAGAGGCACTTCACAAAGGGCTTCACCCTTTTTTTCAATCAAGAGCCATTTATCCCGTTGTCCTCTCCGTGTCCCGGGAGCCCACACCTTGGCACCTCCACTGGGCGGCGACACCAGTGTTCATGCTCGGTCACTTTGAGAACTCATCGTTACTGCTTCGGACCCGTAACGAAACAGGGAAGCCAAATGTCTGTCCTAGCGGCCACTGGTCCCTGTCCTTCCTGGATGCGGACACTGTGTCTGTGTACATCTAGTGTGGACCACTTTGTGCCTGTTTCTCTCACATATTCTTATTTCCTCTGTTTTGCCTGTTTTTGTAGCACTGGTTAGGGTTGGACAATATGGCACAATATTTTATCATGATTTTTTCCTATCAAATGATATAAATTATTATCATGATAAAGTGTATCTCATCATTGCTTTACTTCAGTCTCCATTTTTGCTTAAAATTCCCTTGGAATTGCCTTTCAACTGGGTCAGAAGATGAATAAAAGTGACAAATGTAATAACTCAAAAAAAATGCCGACGGTACATTTTGTTGCTAGTTTTTTTCTCTGACTGCCTCACTGTTCAGTGCAGGGAACAGATTTCACTAGGAGTAGGCAAAATGCCCTAAAAATGATACCACAATATTTTCAGAGATTTTCACAATATCATTATTTATCACAATATTCTAAAATTCATATATAGAAAGCAGTAAAACGTGACAGGTGATGTGAGTTTTTCTGATCATGATAGTTATGGGACATATGAGGGGTATAATCGCCAAAAACTCATTCATACCTGCATGGAATTTGTGTAAAAATAGTACATTATAATTGCTAATTATGCATGAAGGCAAGTGTTTCGGCTATATTGCCATACTCACAACATTCAAATTGTGAATGTTGAATATTTATGATGATGATACAATATTTTATCGATATATCACCCAGGCCCAGCGGTGGTCTTCCTCATCACCTCTTTGCATCACTCCTCTCAGCATAATGGCCCGTCCGGCAGCCCCACTGTCACCACAAGCCTAGCCACACTGCAAACTGATGCTTTTCCATTTTTAATTATCTGAGCCAAAAGCGTGACCGAACCAAGTTGGTTGCATCATCATGTAACTAGTCTCTCTTCACAGTACGGCTCAGGTACAACCTGGTTCCTGTATGCCAGTGGAAACTGGCCTTTCTGGGCCTCGCACAGACTGTCCTCCCATACCATCCCAGCTGTGGGACACATTTTCCACTCCGTCAGATTCTCAGCAGTGACGGCTGCGGCTTGGCCTCCACCATCCAGTAGGATGGCTAGGATTTCCCCATTCAGCATCTAAGCACTTTGAAAACATTCCAATTTTGCCACAGGGAGGAATAAAGTATCTCTGTACTATGAAATACTCATAGGTATAATCACAGTTAAGGAACTAGCTGCTTCCTGGAAAATGTGCACTTCCAGTCGAAACTGCTGATTTTATGGGGCTCTATCTCTATAACTGTAATAGCTTTCTTTGTATAGAGACTACTGTTGTGTTTTACACTGGTTTCTACCCAGGAAGTAGATAATCGGGAGCCAGACAGATCCGTAAATAATAGCTAGTGAGAATCACCGAAAATGGCTACTTGTTGGTTGCTCCCCAACTTTAAAAAGCGGATCTGACACTGATGCCTCTCTCTTGCCTTCCAGCTCCTAGATCACACTTCAGCGCCGACAGTGGTGAGTAACTCTCGGTGTGCCAGTCCCCACGGAGCTGGAGACGTGAGAATCGGGTGTCCCACTGAGCAGTGCCTTGTGGCTGGAGAGGACGGACCCCGTGCTTGTTTGTTTCTCACTTTGCTCTCATTTTTCTCAGTTTATTGAGGCTGGCATATTTAAATGTATGTTATTCTCTTCACTGCCATTCACACTCAGAAACTACTGAGCGTGGCACACACACAAAAGAGCCCTGAGCTCAGAGTCCGAGTCGTTTTGCGGAATTGTTTCTGTTCGGAGGAGATAATCCCAAAATAAAACCATAAGTAGGGTGAAGGCTGGGGTTTAAAACACATTAGGAAGAAATGAGAGAATATTTGAAATACAAGTCAAAGTTTCTCATTTCAGTGGGGGTAGGAGGGCAACACCACAAATTAGAGACTACCAGAAATGTGGGTGGGTTTGCACACTGCGCGAGATGACGTTACTGCCAAAAAAGTCACTCCCGCTGGCCGTCAGTGCCCTCTGCTGTTCACAGCCTTAACTCATACGTTGCCTGCTCTTTTTCAGACTCCTTCATCTCCAAGTCTGCCTCTTTGCCAGGCTATGGCAGGAACGGATTGCACAGGGTGAGATTCCACTCGAGGGCTTAAGGCAGAATGAATGCTGCCAGTCTCCATACGCCTAATAGCTTATTTATTTATGATCTTCATTACTGAGCTTATGAAGACCGATGTGTGGTAAAGTTCAGCTGCATTTGCAGGAATGTCCCGTGTCTGATTTTTCACTGTTTTTCAGTCACAGGCTGCCGATTACTTCCAGTACGACAGTGGAAATGCAGTAAACTGGGGCATTAGAGGTACGTTGTGGGATTACAGTAGGGCTGCCACACAGAACTCACTTCTGAGCGAGAGAGTGAGACTGTGTGACCTGGAAGACTGTAACAAAATGGTAGCCTAATTCTGGCAAACTGTAAGAAATAGATTTACATACTTTGCACAAGTCAAGGCAGCCAAAGGAAATGCCGTCTAAATTATCTTAATGTTGGTGTAGAACTATGATATTATGTCCCATTTGTAAAAGTCTGTTAGCTTAACCATCTCAGAACTTCATAAGTCGGCCCAGTAATTGCAACAACCACTCAATACACCATCTGTGTTTTGTACTGGACCAGCAGCACACCTTGTTTGGCCAGTCAGTCCCTCTCTGAGTTGTTTAACAAACTGAGTCAATTAATTCATTGAGATGGTGGAAAAATTCAGTGAATAGATGGGATGGCTGAGGTGCCCCTGAGGAGAGGTTTGGGAACCAACGCGGTGATCATCTATCTAGCCGTCCTACTTTTGCACTGTACTGTATATAAATACTTGATTACAACTGAGCAATGGGGTTTGACACTGTAGTGTTTAAGTCTAGGACATGAATTGGGTGTAATTCAGTTTTTGGAAGCATGTTGTGATGATGATTTTGCTTGGTTTGTCCCGTAGAGTACAAGGTAAGAATCTTCATAGTGGAGAGAGACTGAGAGACTCAGGGATCGAGGGGCCAAGAGGCATCTACACACTGAGGAGGAAGGGAAGCGGAGTCTCCACACTGACGAGAGACCCCAAGCGGGGGCCTGGAGTTAGGGTTTAATCACACCGAGTGCCAGACCTTGGAGTGAGGAGCAAATGAAATCAGCTTCCTCAGGATTACCTGTAGATGGCGCTAGATTGTCTTTGGTCTAGATCCCACGCACATTTGCCTAAACGCGCGTCAGTATCTGACCAAAGGGTCACTGTGCAGTTTGTTTCGTTCTGAAATTTCATCTCATTTAGCATAGTCATGTTAGGGCCCGGTCCCATACACAGTCTGACATTCAGCTCTCACATCTTCTGTTAGATTTATCCATATGAAACGCTGATAGTGACCACAAGGGGGCGGAATAGGCTGCCGAAGGATGTGGACAGAGCCAGGTTAGAGGTGAGCTTCAATAAAGATCTCTTTCTGTAAGCAATATATACATGATCTGGTCACACATACTGTGGAGGTCATGTTTTATTCATCTTTTTTTCTTGGCCTGTCTATTAGCGTCACCTGTCACCTGAGGAGTTCTACCAAGTGTTCGGGATGACAATGACAGACTTTGACCGATTGGCACTGTGGAAGCGGAATGAGCTGAAGAAGCATGCCAGACTGTTTTAACAGGAGAGGGTCCAGCTCGGCGTGGCAGGGAGATCGTCTGAGCCACAGGCAGGATTCGGACACATGCCGTCCCCGGGGCACGCTGCTGAACTTCCGCATCGCAAGAGCATTGAGTTCGGTTTTTTTTCCACTGTTTCTCCTACAGACGGCCACGGCCCTAACCCACGCTGTTAGTCATTCTGAGACCCCGGCCTTTGCCTTAGAAACTGTAGGTGTGCACCAGCGACATAGCAGGACGGCTAGTGCAGAGGCGTGTCGAAGAAGCGAAGCATAACCACAGCTTAATACTAACTGTGCATTCATACAGGGGTGACAGATGCAGTTAAACTTTTTCGTTTCTTTTTAACGTAGAAGCCTTCTTGCTCACAGCGACTGCAGATCTATTTTTTTACAGAAAGGGGACAAAATATATAATATAGCATAGAAAATAACATGTGGATTTGAAGTTTTTGGGGGTAGCCATATTCTGATATTTTAAGTTGTGATGTGTTGGATATGCCCCAATTAAAACCAAAGTGGGGACAGGAAAATGTAATGCAAAGGAAGTGTGTATTTTAAATTTGGCATTTGACTGGAAAGTCTTGTTACTGTTGTGTTTTCAGAAAACAAGGTTGACTCAAGGCTATAGGTTGTGCTGAATGTATTTCCAGCTAAGATGTATAAAAGTATAAAAGTATGGCAACCAAAAGAACAGAAATTTAGTGGTTCCTGTAAGTGCTGCTTACCAAGACATACATTTCTGTTCGTCTTTGGAACGAGTGAGGTGCGTTTTTTCGTTGCAGTGAAACACTTGCTTTTAGAAGGACACTTTTCTGTTCGGTGATAACCATATTTATGTTTTATATTTTGGTATTATATACACATTACCCAATAAATTAACTAAAGTGTACTTTTTTGTTGTGGCCCATAGACTGTTACTTAAACAGAAGGGTGTATATTGCATACATGTAAAATTTCACCCATTGGTCTTATTTTAATTCGTGCAAGCCACTGGTAGCTTAAGTTCTAAGTTTGCTTGCTCCATTAATCGTCACTTACAAATTATTAATTAGTAAGGAAATCGCGATTTTATGGGTGGTCTTAGTGAAACACTTCAACAGGAGAAATCTCTGTCGGCTTTGGGGAGGCTTTAGCTATAATACAATAGCCTAGTCTTGCAGTAAAGAACACTGCCGTTTAGATAGACTGGTGTTTGAACCCGAAGGACAGTCCACAGGTCAGGTTTAGGATTAGACTTTCATGACACACATAGCTTGTTATTTCCCAGGCGCCGAGAGTGCATGGCGCAGTCGTTGATTGTCGTACATGACTGAATGTTATGGATCGTTATAGTGCTTAAAATGTAATTTCAGGAGTAGAAAACCTCTTTACTAAATAAATTAGTTACTTCAAAGCTTTTAAATAAATGAATTTTAAAAACTTATTTTTTAATTGTACTTTTCTTTTCTAACTGTAACCTAATTCTACTATCTGTCAGTACTGTACCAACAAAATATGTATACCTTATATTTAAATAAATGCAGTTTCCATGTGAATAATTTGAGTATGGCCTTTTAAAAATAAATAAATAAATAAATGGACTGACTTCTCAAAGCCTTGCATTTATCACATTTTCTTTATTAAACATAAATGCAAGTACATGCTAATCAAAATCACACTGCTGTGTAGGTGCAGGTTATCGGAGCCCTAGGGAGCGGCCGTTCCGTGGCATTAGGACCCAGCGCAGGCTGCGGAAGCGCGGCGCCTCCGTCCGAAACGATCGCGAACCGGACCGCAGCCCCGCTCGTGTCATTACGGAGCACATGGCTCTGGGCAGTGTCATGCATTTCCTGCTAGGTCTCACACATTTTTGCATTTAGGGAACAGTTTCGAGTGCTGCTAACATGGATGCCGATTGCACCAACTGTGAGTATCCTACAAATTTAATATCCTTAGAAAAGTCCACTTTAAAATCCTAGTTGGCTCTGCCTTCATTTAAACGCGTATATCACAATCTACTGAAGACTGCAAAGGAATAACAGCATTTTTAAACGACATTTAAAAAACTCTTCATACTAACGTACGTTATTACAGTTATGCGAGCAGAAACTGGTTTCTGTCTTTATATATCACGCAGTTTCTCAGGTGTGTTCGATGACGCCTTATGACTGATGTACGGGTTGGTTTTCACACCTGTAACTTCAGTCCAGGGCTCCGATTACTTGAATTACACACGATGAAACCACACTGGCCGACGGTGTGTACTTTAAGGCATAAGAGCACGCATTCTGGGTGCATTTTGACATGGTTGCAAGAGACAAGGTGTCTTTCTGTCACTGCAGCAGCGTTGCGGCCACACTGTGCTAAAATGATGCAACGGAGCTCGCGGCTGCTGCAACACATTCCGACTGCAAAGAAAATCCTCTTTTATTGCACTATTTCAAACTCACAGCGTTTCTTTTTCTTACGAAAATAGTTCAGTGCTCGCACCGTTGTTTATTTTTCCTTACTCGGCCGCCTAGTTATGTAAGTTAACATCTTTCATAAATATTTGTCTTTCATAGTATGTCATAACTCATAATTATTTCTCACTAAATCCGAACGAAACGAAGACCTTATGTACTGCACTGTGTTGACTGGGTCACGGGCTGTGTACCCCCACATACACTGGGCCAGATTTGGCCTCATGCGCTGTTTTGAAGGGACCCCCCCGCCCCCCCAGTCGGCGTGACTCGAATCTGCTCGCAGCTGCTTTGCACGTATATTTACAGTCGCCCCGCTGAAATGCGTATTAAAATAACAGCCCCTTTCATTTTAGCCATGGCTTTTTCGGACTTTCGGGTTCATTAACTGGGACCGGTGTTCTGACGAGTTCATGCCACGTGTGGGCCAGTTTATCGCCGGTTCGTTTCCAATTGCTCTTGCATTTGACAGCATGGTTGCGATCCCTCTTCTCGCTGGTGTTTATAATATAAAGTTTGACTTTATAAGGAGCTGAGTTCTGACGAGACCCCCCGTCCAGGAGCTTTGTAGGTTTTTAAGATCTCTTGGAAGTCCCGCTGTTTGGGTAGTTGATGCCTTGGCGTGGAGCTCTGTTTGGGAATAGGGACGTGGTGACTGTTTTATTTTAACTCCGGCAGCGCAGACCGCTGGTGGCCCCTTTGTGTTTCCTCACACAGCCTCCCAGAGACAATGAGAGGCTCCGACAAGTCTCCAAAATAACAAGCTGTGACTCCGGATCTGAAAAAAACAACTGGCTGCGGCACGTTGTGGGTCCAGATATGATGATATGCGCGCTCCCGACTGCGTCCGCGGCCTCGACCGATTGTTGAAACCGAATCGCGCTGATCTGCGAGTGAAAATAAAAGGAGGAGTTTAATAATAGTGTGGATGGAAATTGAGATAGGGAAAGGGTGTTCGGTAAAGTGTCCCGTTGTTTGATAATCCTTCTGCACGGAGTTCGATTTCACAGATATCATCTCCCACCATCTACTATTCAGACTGGATATGAAGTTCAGACATTTTCAAGTTGAATTCATTGCACTCCTGACCCAGGTCATGAATAACAAGTTCTCAGAATGACTATTATTCCGTCTCCTATTTCTGATCTGTGTCTCCTCATTGATCAGATTCATGTGGCTCATTTGGGGTTACTGTGGACCCCCGTGAGATCGAACGGCTCAGAGGTCTGATAGTGATCCGGCAAGTCTGCCCTGACGGCTTTCTTAAGACTGACCACTATGAGGGTGGTCCCGCTTTCCTAAGACTGAGCGCTGTGCGGGTGGCCCCACACGTGTGTGGATTCACACAATGACTGCTGCTTCTTAAGAGCTTGTTCTGATGTCTGAATCTCTCTGGTTTCCACACCTGTATCCTCAGAAAATCTCTTTCTTACTGGGTGCCAGAGGAAAAGTGCAGACCCGCCAGGGGGGGGCAGCTCAGTGACTGCCTTCCCAGCCTGCATCTGGGCACTCAGTGGCCTTGTCTGACCTCGGACACGGGGAGCTCCGTGGAGGTGAGTCTGCTGGAGATGGAGGCGATATTGGCCGGCTGCCGATGGGCGGCACTCCTCAGCCTGTGCCCTGGAGGTTGGGGAAGAGAGGCCAAGGTTCGCGATGGCACAGCAAGCCATATGCTCTCTCCTTCATCTCCTTCTTCATTCTATCATTGTTAACCCCCCTGCCCTCCCGATGTTCTCTGCCCCCTGTACTCTTTTCTGGCAGCAGGTGAAGGCCAGGTCTCATTTCCAGTTTACGGTGCATGTGAAAACTACCCCATCTCTCCAGTGCCGGAAATGCTTCCTGAGGGATTCCGCTTGCTTTGCTCAAATACCAGGAAAAAACATCCAGTGGCTGTAGGAGTCCCGGAGATCCTGTCTGTTATCTGTGGATCCCTTTTTAGGCCTCACCGCCACCTCGCTTTCTGCCTCCTGTCTTCATACGTGTATGCGCGCACGCATCTGAGCGCCCATGTTATTTTTGGTGTCTGGCTGTTGTTTCCTTGGAATCCGGTCCAATTAAAATAGCGGAGGCAGCCGTTATTTCAGGCTAATCGCTACGCCGGACGGAAGCTCACCTGGTTCATCCTTTTGGGGGGGGGATGATGTGACTCCACCTCCAGACAGCCGCGACATCGGCCCTTAATTGCGAGCTGGCAGATTCCATCGCATTTCAGGGCAGCGTGATCTGGCCATTGCATTATCCCGGGAATGTGACATCTAGCACGGTCATTAGGCCAGATCTGTGTTCTTTCTGGAAAAAGCAGGGAAACACGTTGCTCGTCCTGCGACAATCTGGTTTTGTTCCCATGTTTCCTTCCACCAGACAATCTATCAGTGGGCAGCCGCTGTTGGGGCTGAGGGGGGGGGATTGAAACCGTGGAAACAACAGCTTATTATGCTCTGCTTCCTTCAAGCAGACAGAACGCAAACGGTTGCGGTCAGTATTTGTAGAATTAAGACCCTTTGCTCAGGTCCATGTAGGTTTGTGCACAGAGACCAAGATCCTATAACTGACCGGTACGACCATCCGTTACAGGCAGAGCAGTCGCACCATTTCTGGGTCCCCTTCGGGACGTCTGGCTGTACGCATGTGGAAGAGCTTAAGAAGAAAGAACAGGCATCTTTTGTCTCTCCCGGCATGGGAAAGACAAGCCTGACATTAATAAAAGAATCGAACGTGTTGCAGATTTCACGCCCATGGTCAGCATTGGTCCCCGGTCACCAGCGGGAAAACCACTTTGGTTTTTCCGGTCGCCAAAAGGGGCACTAGGTTTTGTTGCCGGGAGAAACGTTTGTTTAAGTTGGGTTATGAAAGAGTGCTGATGTCTGTCACCCCAGTTGAGTGCACTGAGATGTTAAAGGTTGCTGGGCCAGTTTTACAGCCCTGTTAAGGCCTGCCTTTACATATACTACTGCCTTTGCTGACAAGGAGTGAACAAGTGAAAATGACCATATACTCAGGAACGTGAAATTAGTTACCTAACTGTTCGCGTGCTATTAACATAGTGACAGACGTGGACCTGACCTCCCAGCAATGTTGACGATTTATACTAAAACAGAGAGACACCTTCTTGTGTCCGGGTTCGAGAGTGAGCGGCGCCGTGCTGATGTCAGTGATGGGGCCTGATTCTAACACAGTGGCCAAGATGGTAGGTTAATGCAGGTGTTCAGATAAGCACAGGGGAGATGGGGACCATTTAATGATCGGTCTGGGGCGGGTGCAGTCTTTTCAGGAAACCAAACTGCATTAAAACTCACAGAAGCTCATTCTAGAAAGACACAAAGATTAGCTTGTGCTATTTCTGTATTTCTACAGGCATAAACCGGCATTTAACATGGTCCTGATATCCAGGATAATCACTCCTTCACTGGCTCCCGCCCCTGTCCTCCCCGGAGCTGCATGTCACTCTCGATCTGCAGTGACACACAGCTCTCCCCAGATCCCCGGATGCGATTCCCTCACCATGCTTTGAACAGCAGAATGAGCGCTTCATAATCTGTTGCGTTCGCAGACTAATGCGCGTCTTCCTTGCCCGTCTGACAAGGTCTCCCGTGATGGGGGCTGGTCTAAGGGGTCAGGACCAGGCCCCAGTACTGGGAATCTCCCATCCGCTCCCCTGCGGGGCGACACACGCACATGCCTGTAAATATCCGAGGCCAGGGGGACAAAGCAGCCAGTCTTCACACTCCCTCGGGGGAGGGGGGGGCATATTCCAGGATATTCTTTGACATAGCTGCCCAGTGAAATCATGGGGGTTTCGGAGATCGGTGATATGAATGACAGGGGGAGCGCTGAAACGCAGCTTTGTCTGGGGGGGTTGGGGGGGGATGTGTGAGTCAGGCCCATGTTAACCACGGGCATGATGTGCAGGGGTGTAATGCCAGGTATGCCCGTTTCTCCGCCCTCTCCTCCAGGGTGTGTCGCTGTGCGCCAGTACCATCTCGCTGCTGCTAGTGTGTCGTTATCCCCCCAGCAGCCAGAAGTCAGAGGGTCGCCTCAAATTTATGAAGGAGTGCCCCCCCCCGCGCGACCCCTGCATTCCTCGGGCTGGCCCTATCTGCATTACCTCTCCCACGCGTGCATGCAGACAGGGGGCACGCCGCGGTGTCAGGTGGCATGCAAAGCGTACAAAGCAAACCCCGAATCTCCCCAAACACAGCCTGGAGCTTTCCGTCAGGGGGGAGCACTTCAAAGCTGCCCGCTCCTGCCATAACGACTCCCTTCAAAGCCAGTTAATATGTAAACAGGTGAGGGGCAGTGTGGGGGCCGTGACCCCCCACATGCGCTCCCCACCACCTGACTCGTTACAGGACCTGGATCAGTTAGCTGCAGGAGCACGGCCCCAGAAAACGCCTGTCAGCCTGCGCTTGATAACAGACAAACACGGGCACCTTGACTAGGCCAGCGGTGTCTGTGCATGACGGGCCGCGGGCTGGAAATGTCTCAGGCAGGACAAAGACACGCAAATGACCAAAGGGTTTATTGGTGAAGTTTTAACCATGAGTTTTGCTGGTAAGGCTGGGGCTTGTGTGGGTCAGTGTAAGATAAGCAGGTAGCTTGCTGGTTTATGGGCTGGATTTATGACCAAAAGGGTTTGACCCCCCCAGAAGGGCAGGTCTGTTATTCCCATGATGCCTTGCTTCACTTTCTTCAGTAAATATGTCCAGCTGTATAAATGTAGGACTGTGAGCTGTGCCACGCTTCAGGCAGAACTCTGTGCTTCCAGAAGGTTCCTCTGCAGCCTCTTGGAAATCGGGAGCCGTCTTTGACCACACTGCAGTTTGTGTTTGATTATAACTGAAGTCTTGATTTTCATGAGAACCCGGCAATCCTTCACAGAAACACTAGTCAGCTCATCTAGGGCCTCGGGCGGGGGAGTGAGCCGGGGGACAGATCCCAGCTGGGGCCAGTGAGCACCGGACGCCCCCGTGTCACGGCGCTGTCCTGATAAGTCTGAGTGTCCTCCATTCTTCTTATTGTTCAGCTTCCTAAGCAGCTTAACTTCTTGTTTACACTCAGGGTGCAGTAGCGAGGTCTCCGTGCTGCTGACCGGCACAACTCTGTGAAAATAACTGGGTCCTGCCAAAATGTAGGGCATTTCACAAGACCAAATGGGGGGTGGGCTTCCATGGTTTTTGTGAATCTCTGAATACTTTTTCAGTGCTATCAGAAATCCATAAATGTAATCAGGCTGACTTAAGTACTTAAGTTGACAAAAGTACTCATGCTGACAAAAGTATTCAAGCTAACATCAGTATTCAAGCAAACAAAAGTACTTCAGCTGACATTAGTACTCAACCTACCAAAAGTACTTCAGCTGAGATAAGTACTCTAGCTGACAAAGGTACTCAATCTGAAAATAGTACTCAAGCTCACATAACTACGTGAACTGACTTAAGTACTCTTGTTCACAAAAGTACCAGTCCAAGATCTGAGGGGGCATCTTTAAGAATGGGCTCTCAGCTGCCCTCGCCTTTCCTGATGTGGCCACCATGTGACGCAGCCCCCATATTGGGGGGCCAGTGCCTGTGTAGGGGACTAACATAGAGATCCTAGAGGAGCAGTAACGTAGAGATCCTAGTGGAGCAGTAACGTAGAGATCCTCGAGGAGCAGTAACGTAGAGATCCTAGTGGAGCAGTAACGTAGAGATCCTAGAGGAGCAGTAACGTAGAGATCCTAGAGGAGCAGTAACGTAGAGATCCTAGTGGAGCAGTAACGTAGAGATCCTAGAGGAGCAGTAACGTAGAGATCCTCGAGGAGCAGTAACGTAGAGATCCTAGAGGAGCAGTAACGTAGAGATCCTCGAGGAGCAGTAACGTAGAGATCCTCGAGGAGCAGGCCCTTGCTGGACTGCATTCTGAGACCCTGTTAGAGCTTTGAGCCTCGACCTCTAGCCCCAGACAGAAACTGTCACTGTCCCTTGCTGTGCCAATGAATTTCCCCCCTGGGCTGGGGGACACATGGCCTCTGTTCGTTTAATTACATTTTCAAGTGGGAAAAGTCCAGAGAGCCAACAGCCCCAAGAGCAGGGCATCCACATTAGGAGTCGAGTGGGGGGGGTGGGGAATG
>JAODKC010000002.1:14395189-14410189 GCA_026777985.1 Mormyrops attenuatus
AATACTCATGGTCTATTGTACTTGTGGTGGAGAAGGATATATAGTCAATGGAAATCAATGAATGAAATACGGGTAAACATTTACAATTTTTCTTGATGTCTGCCTAGTTCAAGCAACAGTAGAGTTAAGAATATCACTGACGGTGGTGGTTAATCCCACAGGCCTCTTAGTGATGATGGTTTCTTATTGACTCACTAGTTGAGCATTGCTGGATTTTACTGGAGTTTCCTGCAGTGGGACACAATACGCATGTGGGAGCAGGCTGATTCGGGGCGAGAGGGATTCTCATTTCCGAAAAAGCAGTTCTACCAGTTCTGCCAGTTTTGCCAGTTCTGCCAGTTTTGCCAGTTCTGTCAGTTTTGCCATGCCCTGAGGCCAGTGCATTTGAACAAGTCCCTGTGTGTAAAACTACACGACACATTATGTTGTCTAATATTTTGTGATTGTGCTAGCTTTTATGATTAGTCTTGTTACCTGTTTTTTATTCTGGGTGGATTCGAGTGGAACTTTGGCAATTTGAAAATAAATGATTTATATTCATATTTAATATTTACACGATACACAACCTGTAAAAAAGATGTGATATATGTTTAACTGGTTGGACTAAACTTTTCATTTATATTACTGTCAGCACTGGACTTTACAACAAAGATGTCTCTGGGGATAATGTCCAATCTGCAAGTAGGCCCATAATAGCAGCTCCATTCCACTGTGAGATGCGCAAGGCAGAAAGCAACAGCTGAAAGACAGTTGCACTGTCATGGCAAAATGTGGAGAAGGAGTGACAATCCAAGTGCAGCTAATGGTAAAGGGGACTTTATTTCCAGACCAAAACAGGAGGCAGGAAGGAAAACTCAGGAGGGACAAGAGCTGACCTGAACGCGGCAAAGGCATGGGTAAAACCATGACAAATAACACAAGTGGAAACCCACAGAGCAATGACCAACTAAGGGACAGGGCAAAGGCAGGCAGATCAGTATATACACAAGTAGACAATGACGGTTGACTAGGAATAGGTGTCAGTTGTTGACAATACATCAAATACTAGGAACCACATGTAACAAGGAACAGGTGAGGGTAATTAGGAACAAGCAAGGGAGAAAAAAATGGGACGAGACAAAACTGACAAAGACAGATCATGACATGCAGTGAGCAACCACTATGGAGATGACTGACATATTCCTACCTGAAATAAAACCAGGTATTCAGAATTAAGGGCACAAGACTGCAAATGATGATGATTATGATGATAATGATTGTCGAACAAGAACAACAAAACAGAAACAACATATAATGGTGTATAATGATGTTTAGGTCTATGTGTTCTCAGAAATGCCCCATCTATTCTTTCAAATTATTAGTTTATGTGATGTCTTTACCTGCAAGGGTGGATTTTGGACAACGATAGTTAGGCTAATTGTCTGTATTTCCTTTTAACTGTGGTTATATTTGAAATACAACGTAATAATTGGTCTGCTCTTGTGCATGTAGTAGTAATGTTAATGTACATAAGCAGCGCATAGATATTTTTCAAAAAACGTTTTTCTGTGCGCGAAGTGCATATGCAACACGTACTTTGATTCAGTCTTAGGCGTTTAAAGTCTGTTGTTAAAGTGTGATCATCTACAACAGCGCAGCGGTGCCCCGGATTAACATGTCAAACACCAAAATCACCCGTGGGTTTCCTTTCAGCACTCCCGAAACCTTTTGTCCTTTTGGAATAATGAAACATTCCCGCAACGCCTTGCCCACTTAAAAGCGAGTCTAAATCAACTTTCCCGCGGGCGAGGAATGTTCGCCACACATTGAGTCTCAGCCATTTGCACCTGATCTTCCCCGTTACGGCCGGCAAAATTATTTATTTAACAATTACATTTTCATTTCACTTTCTTTCATAGTTCTGTAACTTTCTGTGTATCTATACTTCATTATCGAGGAAACTTACAAAACTGATAAATTGGCTTCTTGCGCACACATTTACATTTACAGCATTTGCCAGACGTCCTTAAACCGGTGCTTTAAGTCTCCGTTAGTAAATACATTATAATACTGATTCAGTAGAACCCGGGCTAAGAACAACATCAGTCTATAAACTCGGTTATATATACACACATACATTATATAAAACAACCGGGGGGGGGGCTTAAGATTAGATTTATTTCTACTTAGTCATGAGGACCATTTATATAGGCCTATATAAATATCTTAAATCTATACACAGTCAAAAATCGGATGAAAAGTGCAGAATTGTACGAACAGTACTTAAAATGTCTTATTTTTGGACTGTAAGACCATAGTCGAAGTCAAAATGGTCCACTTTGGTTCATAAATCACTTGTGCCCACGAGTTCTTCGTCTGTGGTGATGCCCATGACCGCCTTCTCTCCTGGCGCAAACGTGCCTGACGCTGACCTGGGAGCAGTGGTCGCATTTTACCGTGCAGCACCAATGGAACTTGCAATTACAGCTGCTAAAAGTTTCCATCCGTCTCTCTTCGACCCTCAAGCCGCACTCATGGCAGAGTCTGCGGCAGCTCCTCTTTTCCCACTGCGATAAACTGTCCCCGTTGTAGAGACACTCCCTGCCTTCCGTGCCATGGAGTCCCAGGCTTAGGTTCTTCAGGCAGTAATCTGGAGAATCTTCCAAGTACACGAGCTCAGTGCGGGAGATGGTGCTGAATGCGCCCGCGATGGCCCCGCGGTTGTCGGCGCTGTTCCCAGCCCGCAAGCGCCTCTTATCCATCTCCAATTTCTGCGCCTGGTCGTGCTTCACTTTCAGGTAATTTCCCACGTCCCGGAAGTCGGACAGCTGCAGCCAGCAGGTTTTCATGGTGCAGCTCTCTGACATCCCGTGGCACCTGCAGATCTGCTTCATGGTTGCTTTCACAGCCTGAGGCAGATCATTTCAATTATGAAGTCAGAAATTACGAACTTCCCGAAGCCATCAGTGCACCCAAATTATTAATGTAGTCGATTAGGATAGTACAGGCGGGCAAAAAAGCTGTTATAGGTTGCAACTCTCCGAACTTCCTAAATTACCTTAATTAAGGGAAAGCCTAATCAGGCTCAGTAAGTGGATCCCCAGCAGAAAGCCTTACCAGTCTCCCGGCCTCGTTGTTGTGCAGGTTCACTGCTGCCCTCGAATCCTGGCCCGTTTCCAGCGAGTCCACGTACTGCTTGGAAATTCTTTCCCCGAAATCCACGTTGTCGCTGCAGCCACCCCAAAGCCATCCGCGGCCGCCTGTTTTAAACCCCGTTTGTTTAAACCAAGAAGGAAGCGATATCATCCAGATATGTCACCTTTTAAATATCACGGCTGAATCCACGATTAAAGACTCTCACCGATTTTTCCGTTTCTTGAGTCGTCGCAGCCGCAGTTGTCCAGCTCTCCAAGGCTGCAGTTTTTCGTTAAACTGTGCATGACGCCGGCCGCACTTATCGCGTGTAAAAATGATGTCTCTCTGGTTGCTAAAAGCACAAATGCATAATTAGCGCTCGCTTTTACGTTGGTATGGCTAGAAAGGGGATTGTAGCCTACATAATATGTTTTTTTTTTCCTTTTGGGAATGCATGTCAAATAACTGACCGCTTCGGAGTCCATTGTAAGTAGAGAGCTGGAGGGCACTTTCGGGGCAGTTCCACCTATCCCAAGCAAACTGATGTTTGCACTCTTCTATGCCAGTCTGTGCCCCAGCCTGGACGCTGCTGGCGTATGTGAGATATGCCTTTAAAGGAGATAAAGAAAACAGGATGAATTGTTTATTACAACCATGTAACAATTCCGTGCAGCCAGGCTAACTGCTGTCGCTTGTTGTGTGTGTGAGCACTGCGCTATACTGTGCGGCCTGGGATAGTCCGCGGGCCCCCCACCTTGACAACAGCAAGTAGGTGAAGGATTGATGGATGCATGTACTGATGGACATGTGAAAACTAACCGTCATTTTTGCGTGTGTGTGCGTGTATATAGTACATAGTGTATATATGGGAATTACAAATTGCTCAAATACAAATGTCATAATTACCTTTGGTCCGGTCATAAGAAAATTGTTTACAGACCTAAAAAGAAACAAAATAAATAAATAATCAGTACAAGGATATTACCACTGAAAACGATCGATAAGTATCGTATAATACCAAATCCATTAAATAGAAGCACCCAACTTACCAAGCATATCCAGACAAGATTTTTCCGTTGATGTTTATGTATAGCGTGAAAAAATACACAAACAAACAGGAGCTCATTGCTGATCGCCGTCCTTCTAAACAGCAGCAAGTTTAGAAAAACTGACTCAGAAGCCGAATTTTGCCTCTGAATTTATGGGACAGATATTTGGAGGGAATAAGAATGATCTTTTGTTTCCAAGATCCCAGGAATATCATTGGACAATGGAAGGCAGGGTGGCTACAGAAACGCCCACGGTGAACATCAAAGGGTTGTCAATTCACAAGTTTTTTGTCTACCCAAGAACACCGAAATAGATCGAGGAAATTAATTACTTTAATCCACAGTTAACTGTGGGTTTTAGCATGCAAATAGTCATGGAAACAAATTTATGTAGTCTGCTTAACCCAGATATCTAACTCTAAACTTATTTAAGCGATTAAAAATACGAACACGTTAGAAGCCACGAATTCATTTAATAGTTAATAGGGAATTCAAATTACAAAAATATACAGGAAACAACTATTTAAGATGTTATCATATACCTCTAAAATGATCGTTTTATACAAATTATTTATAAAATACAAACTATCCTAAAGTCATGCTATTCTAAGAAGCCGCCTATCTATGATATTGCTACAGTCAAAACAGGCTGCATGTGGAAAAAACTAAACGTGCGGAACGTGCGCATATAAAAATAAAACTTTCTTACATTGTTATAAATAAAACAAAACACATTTGTCAATATTAGTAAAAGTGCGTGATTTGTGTTTAAGGCAAGAAAAAATGCGTCGACTGTGGTAATACATAAATGGCTTTTAAAGTATAGGAAACATAAGGAAACATATCTCCATGTTAACCATGTTTGGTTTTAAATCAAAGTGTAAATAAAATATTAGCAAAAATATAAGTACATAATCGACTCTTATTATAAAGCGGGCTTGGAACATTAATTGTCATGCACGCGATGTCGTCGCCGCGTGCTGTTAAGGGGTCTCCGATGTTTCTCCCTCTTTGCACAGAAATACTTGGCGACGACCTGAGTGCACTTTTCGCACTTAACGGTGCAGCACCAGTGGAACTTGCAGTTGCAGCTGCTAACAGTCTCCGTCCTCCTTTCCTCCACCTTTAACCCGCACTCGTGGCACAGTCTCTTACAGCTTCTTCGCTCCCATTGGGAAAGGTTTTTCCCACCCTGCAGACACTCCCTTCCCTCTGTGCCTTGTAGCCCCAAACTAGAGTTTTTGATGCAGTAATCCGGGGAGTCCTCCAAGTATATCAGCTCCGTTCGTGCTATGGTGCTGAAAGCGTCCGCGATTGCTCCTCGGTTGTCGGCGCTGTTCCCGGCACGCATCCGCCTCTTGTCCAGCTCTAGTTTCTGCGCTTGGTCATGCTTTACCTTAAGGTAGTTTCCAACGTCTCGAAAGTCGGAGAGTTGCAACCAGCAAGTTTGGATACTGCAGCTGCCAGACACACCGTGACATTTGCAGGATCTCTTCATAGTCGCCTTAATTGCCTTTAATTTAAAATTGCAAATGACAGAGGCAGCATAAGTACATTTCCATTTCACCGATTTTGCAATATAAATTAGCACCCGAGTTGTAAGTCGGCCTACATTAAACAGAATGATGGGCCAAAGATGTAGATTCTGAAAGCTGACACTAACCAGTCTCCCGGCCTCGTTGTTGTGCAGATTAACTGCGGCTCGAGAATCATGGCCCGTTTCAAGGGCATCAACAAACAGTTTGGAGATGTTTTCCCCAAAGTCCACGTTGTCACTGCAGCCACCCCAAATCCATCCCTTTCCCCCTGCAAAATTTAAAATGCTTAAAATTGTTCAGTAATGAATAGCAAGGAATGTGTTATGTTATTTGTGACCATTAACAGAAAACACTACTGTGCAATAATATATTCTCACCAATTTGTCCAATCCTTGAATCGTCACAGCCGCAGTTATCGAAATCCCCCAGGCTGCAGTTCTTGGTGAGGGTGTACATGACTCCGGCGGCACTCACAGCGTGTACAAAAGACGTTTCTCTCGTGGCTACAATTCAATTTTAAAATGAATCCATTACAGCAGGTACTTACTATGGTTCTTAGATATTTACTAAAATGGGGACACGAAAATTTGGCTAGGTATATTACTACACGTTAATCTGCGTATCACAGCGAAATTTAAGACTTAAATATGAAGTGTTTAGCTGAATCCCACCTCCGCGGAGTCCGTTGTGGGTAGAGAGCTGCAGCGCGGTCTCTGGACAGTTCCACCTGTCCCACGCAAACTGGTATTTGCATTCCTGAATACCGCTCTGTGCGCCAGCCTGGACGCTGCTAGTGTATGTAAGATAAGCCTAGAAACGGACAAATGCTTTTAATGGTACAATGAACTGATAAACTAGCTTAATATCTTCTCATACACCACTTATACGACCAGTCTACATTGGCACCTGACGAATAATACGTATATGTACTTGCCAAATTAATCTAATTAATGTATTAAATTCACATACTACAACTACTAATCAAAAATAAAAAAATACCTTGGGTCCCGTCATCAGGAAATTATTGACAGACCTGCAAATAATATTCAAATTATACAAAATCACACCAAATCAATATTAATCTGAAATTCTTATTCAAATGACTTTAATATGAATGTGAATATCGGCTCCTGTAAGTGCCGTGCCATACCACGCTGCGGCGGAGAGCAGGTGACAGGCCACCGAGAAGAGCAGGGGTGCGAGGAGCTGGCGGGGGCCCATGGCGGGGAACTCCGCGGTGTCACGGTCTCCGGAAGGTCCAAGGCCGCAGTAACCAGGCGGCTAAAGGAATTAAGGCATGAGGAAAAGTGGGAAGAGGGGGACAGTTCGGTTATTTATACTGCCGTCTTCTCGGATAGCTCGTTTTTTCTACTTTTTACATTTTACTGTGAAGCTCGGCGAGGCCATTGTGTGCGGGGCCCTATAGACATAGGAAATGCGGCCCCAGCCGCACTTCAAAGCTTTCACACTGTTTTTTTTAATAGCCCCCGTTTCATTCGTTTCCCAGGTGTTCAAATTTCGCTTTCCCAGGCAATGAAGGACAGATAATGAAGTGCGGAACAGTGTATAATAATACATTTAAAATAAACGTAAAAACTCTTATATTACATACGTAACTAACACAAGCATTTAAATCCACATCAGCAACGCTAATGGCGCAGCCGTTTCTGGATGTGAAGCAGTTGTGTGTTCAAATCCATTGGACACTTAACAGTTTCTGAACAGTCAGGCTAATTAATGTGCATTTAAAAGCCGTGTGATACTCATGTGGTCATTCAGATAAATACACACTTCTCTGTTTATTGCGGAACTCGGATAGTACGGTTTATATTTCGCGCCGCTTTTCCAAACCTTAATAATATGTTTGCCGGCTAAAAACGTCTTTTTTAAAGCTGTGTTTTGGTTAAACATTTACAAATTGAATTTAAAAATTGATTGGATTTAAAAAAGCATGCATTGTGGACGCCGCTTCCCATGACCCTCGTGCTGAATACAAAGCAATAAAGTCATTCTAAACCACATGTCAAGAGTCATGCAAATAACATGTCACACACTGGCGACAGTGGCGCGCTCGTGATAAAGAAATAATAGGTGATTCCCTGGGAAAAATTCGGTGTGAAAATAGTCTGGAAAAGTGAGGGCGAATATCTTTTCTAGATGCAAAATTACACGACTTCCACATAAATATTTGTGATTAAATGTCGTTATATTTAGTAGTCGCAAGGAAAATCAACGAGTTTTTAAAATGCATTTTTCCGCAAGTACCCGTTTTTAATATTTATAAACAAATGGATATTGCCTTGGCCAATAACAGGCGAATAAATGAGTGTTTGACAAACAAACAAATAAACTAACTTCTAGAGCATATAACTTGTAATAAGGCCTATGCTGCTCTGCCTGGGTGAGAATTTAATGAGCGCAAGTTTCACTTCATTAAAACGCTGTTGTCGCATTCACGCTGGGCGGCTAAAGAGTTACAAGGGCTAGATGACGAATGAAGAAATCACCGGTCCCCGGACAGCTTACTGGCGGCGTAGAGTTTGCTTATCGTGACATCTCTGACATTGTATGTAACCGATTTGCACGGCTCGCCTCACTGTATTAATGGCAATTCGTATTGACATTATACTTTGAATTGCACTTTTTGTTATTTGTAAGTATATATTAATCAAAAGTTAATTCGGGGGATTGCACCTAATCAAAATGAGGCGTGCCTAGCCTCCACGACTACTCGGGGAGTTTTCAGCCAATTTTCAATAACGGTGAGCTCCATCTGAGAGCACCGCTCCCTTCCATTACAATGGAGCTGGGCGCAGGTGAGAATAATCCCCGCTAATTGGATATCGGCCACATCAAGCCAGAAACATCAACGCCCAACACCTACTCGAGAAAAAAATCAAAGGCAATTAATACATCCTTGCTACGTCGTTTAAACGTAAGGATGTTTTATTTATAACTATAGTTTTACAAGCTGATAATCTAAAAAGAACAGTCCATCAAACTGGATGCCTTATTGAAAAGAGGTACTAACGTTGTGGAGAGTTTAACCACCAATAAGGATCACTAGCTTAATAAGGAAAACCTGAAACGGAGCGTAGCTGAACACATCCGTCATCAAACGTAGTGCTTCACTGGAACATGCCGTGCGATATAGGCCTAAACCCATTTTATGGATGGAGTATTTATGTGGACAGAGTGGTTTTATACTCCCGAAGTAAAAGTAAACCAAATCCAATTGTGGGCCTACCTGAAGACAAAGAGTCCATTTCAACTCGGGCACATAATAACTTTCACCTTCTGCATCGATTTAGGATTTAGGGAACATTAAGCGCAAACAGCCGCACATGGCAAGGGGAACAGGTCCATCTGTGTTCGTGCAATGGCTGTCGTGGTTTTAAAGGTCACCGACATGAAACAACGTCAACTCAGTGAATGCAGATGCATAGAAGTCGATGATGTCCCTACTTGAAAAAAATGCATACATCTCATATATTCCTCAGCCATGAACTGTCAAACACAATACTCCTACGTACATTTACACTCTGGTGAACGATTTACGGATGTTTACACAACCCAGACCCAGATAAGTAGAATAATAAAAACAGATAAAGGAAGGGAAATTAACATGGTTTTGCGAGCAGCTACGCCAGACGGGTAGGTCTTCGGTGACAGGAGTACTGACGCCAGCAATCCCAGGCGTCCATCACCAGCTGAGGCCGGCGGCGGAGGCGCGTCTTTCCATTAGCAAGTGTTAAAATTCGAGCCTGGCACAGACCTTAAACCCGCCGACGAAATAACTAAAGGGTGGAACAAATTAATTAACGAAAGCGACTCCTGATTGTTTTAACCGCAATGCTTCCTAATTCGTGTACAAGATTAATATATCAGAGAGGTTTTAAAATGTTTACGCAACAAAGTTATTGGGAGCCGAATATTTCGAAATTCGTGCAGTAACTCAACGCCTTTAGTAATCTATTATTAAATAAGCATGTTCGAAATAATCTGCGCGGTACGAAACCGTATTATTAACTTTATCATGTCCGTGGAAACATGATCATATATTGCACGCGACGATTGCGTTTTCTCGGGTATTTCCACGTGATTTTTCAAGTTGCCTCAATGAGACAGGTGAAAGTTGCTTCGTAAGTGGTTTATTTGTATTAGGCTACTTAGTTTTACTGATATAGCGTTAATCATCTTAAGCTCACGGAAAACTTGGCATCTTCAATAGATTGCATCATATCTGGCATGTAATTTATAACATTACTTTTTCTGTATATAAGAGGAACTGTGTTTAGCAAAACCTTAATTTGACCTAAAATGTACTTTTGTAGGAAACAATTTCTACATGTTAAACATTAAAAATTCAGTTTGTACAATATCAGTAATTTAACAAAAACAGGTTAATGGGTCCTTAACAGTTTTTATCTTTTCTGGTAGTACAAGTCTAACTTATTTACCTAATGTTCTGATCTGCATTCATGATTTTGCTGGTCGTAAATAGAACCGTTCTGCTTTTGTAATAGAATAGAATATTCAATTGAATTAATTTTTATAAAGCACCTTTCACAACAGAATCGTCCCAAAGAGCTTTACAGGGTTGTGTTGTGATACATTAAACATCATTTGAGAGAGTAATACAGAACGAGAAAAAGAAAATAAATAAGGAATAGAATAGAATAGAATAATGAAACTTTATTAATCCATGAGGGAAAATTATCTTTTTGCCTATCCCATCTTGCTTTTCCTGAGAAATACGGGATTAATAAGATCATTTAAAATGGATTAATAAGATTATTTAAAATGGATTAGTTAGATTATGTGAAATGGATTAATAAGATTATTTTTGTAGGATAGCAGTAGTGAACTGTAAATTGGTTCAGCGTAACACATTGGGAGCACCACCTTAAATGAAACTGTAAATTGGAGTGTTAATTTTGCTGACATACACAGTGAGGTTCTTTATTTCAGTTTCAGGTTCAGATAACACTTCAGAAGTGAAATGATTTAATTAGCACCCAAAGAGTGAAAGTAGTAATTAACCTGCCTCCCCATTGTCATTCTGCTTTCTATTATGTTTTCCAGCTCAAAGTGAAAATCGATCTTGCAGTAATATCTAAATACTGCAGTATTTGCTGGTTCTGAAGCACAGACCTACTTTTGTGCCTGAACTGAATGGCGCACGTTGGGCCACTCTCACGTGGCCCAGATCGCCAGCATCTCCGCGGCTGTCGGGCCCCCGCAGCTGCCATACTGTGTCCCCTGTGGGATCTAAGGGCCATCTGGCAGATTTTATGGGGATGGGGGTGTAGTGTGGCTATTACCAAATTCTTTACCCAGTGCTGGGGCCACATTCTAGTGATGTCACAGTTTTTGAAATGAGAGAAATCTTTGATACCCTTTTGGAACATAAGATGGGTGGCATGCTGGAAGTAGTTTTATATTTGTTCGCATTTATTTTTCATAAACAAAGAAGAACAGAAATCAGGCATTAAAAGGGGTATAGTAGAGAGTAGAGACATGTGAAGGAGATCATCTTCCAGAGCCTGCATCCACCCCCCCTCCATCTCTCTATTTGCACCCACCCCCATGTTAAATGAAGGTCATCATCTTCTGCTGTTTTGAGTTACAGTTCTACATATCAGAAGTGTGTTTCCCCAGTCAGGCAGAAAAAAGTCTTGGTAACAGTCAAGTAGAAGTGCCGTTTCTGAGAGCGGTTCCGTGGAATTGTGGGGTTTTCGGTCAAGGTGATGTCTCCCCTTTCCTTTCCTGTTCAATGACTGAAAGAAGCAACACCAAGAACGTTAGCCATTAATGGAAGGGCCCTCAATCTCACTCCTCATCTGGAGCCATACAAAAGTAATGATAAGGACAATATCAGATAAACGTCAGAAGTATTTCTGTGTGAGTGGTGTGTGGTGCAGCATGTTAGCATCCTGTGATCAGAAGGTCACCAGTTTAAATGCCAGGCTTGGTAGAGTGATGATACCACTGGGCCCTTAACCCCCAGCTTCTGGGTTGATCTGAGCCTGATTTCTCTTTGGATAAAAGTGGCTTTTATAGGATGGTGACCCGTTCTCATCCCTGATCTAGACATGTGGTTAGAAGATGGATGAAACTGCACTATGTAGGATAGTTATTCATTGTTTCTCCAATACAGTCTGCAGCATTTTTATGTTTAACTCCAGATGGATCAATTCTGCATCACACAAGATTGTATCAGCTGTTCCCAGGTGAACATGCAAGTTCCCCCACTGAGCCCGGACCATGACTTCATGGCAGCAGGCACACGCCGGCCAGGAGAAAACTGACATGTACAGGTGAACATGCAAGTTCCCCCACTGAGCCTAGTCCATGACTTCATGGCAGCAGGCACACGCCGGTCAGGAGCTGCAGAGATTGTGCTGCTGTTGCCCAATGGTGCGAGTTTGCTGACTGGAATTCCTGGGCCAAAGCCCACAGCATGGAGAGGGTCTGCTGGAGCACTGCGCACAGTGAGAGTTCCCCGAAAAACAGAGAAGGGGCGTACAGACATGGGACACATACCCTCTTTGGTGGGAAGCGGGTTCTTCTCTCTCGTCTCCGTCTTCTTTAGTTTGGTTTTGTCGAAGCTCATGATCTCGGTCAGGTCAGGCTTGTCGGACATGTTTGCTCTGAGGGAAAGAGGGAAACATCAGATGATGCCTCTGGAACATTTCTGCTCTCAATGGGGAAGCCTGGTGGTGATGGTGAGAGGCATGTGCAGGCCATGGAAGACCCTCTGCAGGCCATAGGAGACCTTCTGAAGGCCATGGGAGACCCTCTGCAGGCCATGGGAGACCCTCTGCAGGCCATGGGAGACCCTCTGCTATGGACAATTACGTTTTTCCTGTGCCGCAGAAATGTTCACTATCTGTTTCACTGTTTCAGTGCTTTCTGGGGTGGGGGAGGCATTGATCTCAGACCCTCCTGTCAGGAATTGAAGTTGGGCGGCTGTTACATGTGCTGCTTCCCCTCCTTCTGGTCAGCTGTCTGCTAGGGGGTGGCCTCTCTTTGTGGTGGGGGAATCACTCTTTGTTCTCCATCTTGCCGCATTTGTCACTTTTCCACCCCCTGGCTTTCTTTCTGTCCAATGCATACCAGCGGTGTAGTAACACTAAAGTTCCCAGAGAGGGGGAGTAAGCGAATGAGATAAAGGGAACGTCTAGACGGCCCTGCCTGGCCCATTCCTGGGGATTACGTCCCGGTGAGCCTCCAGAGCCGGTCTCTGCCTAGTACCCTGCACCGGAATCTCCTGCTGTTCAGTCCTGCTGCCGCTGTCACAGCTGACAGATGACTACTCAGACCCAATCTCCAGCATCAGGATATGACTCGCATGCTAGCTGCCTTGCTTAGACTCAGAGATCATGCCATGCTTTCTCACCTTTCTTTCCCAAAAGGTTCCCTTCCTGAAACGGTGACTCTTCGCACACCGAGCAGCCGCGGGGTTCCCTGACTTAACAGCACAAAATGGGTAGCGTATCAAACGGCGGATAATGAGCACTCCCACCCGCCGTCCGTCTGCCCTACTTACCGTTTTGCGGGGGGCACTGTGTCTGGGGTGACCACGTGTGTCTGCGTCGGAAGTCCTTGGGGCTGCGTCTGGCTTTGTCGTCTGTACAGATGACCCTCTGTCGGTGTGGGGCTTTAAGAGAAAGGGAGGGTGAGCAGGAGAGTGAGAGAGAGAGAGAGAGGGAGAGGGGGGAGGGAGGAGGGCGGAGGGCTTCTGTCTCTCTATCCCCAACTAAAATCCATACTCCCAGTGGACAGGTGGGACTTTCATGGGAGGGGTGCTGATGCCAGATGAGCAACCCACACGCCTGCATGTGTCGAAGGAAGAGGGGATTATGAGGCGCATTTTTAAAACGGAGTATGAGACAAGCTCTCAGACACGGGCAGCTGCAGTGAGTGTGCATTACGCAGCACCCAGACAAATGCGAGAGGCAGCTGCTGATGGGGGCGAGGCTGGCACTGTGACCACTGACCAGCCCGTCACTGCTAGTGTCATCTCTAAAAGTAATGTCAGAGCCAGTGATCAGTGATGGATCCCAAAGCTATTTGTATCTTCACACTTTTTTGGAAGCTAATCATTGTTTAAATAACAGTATGCAATAATAATAATAATAATAATAATAATAATAATAATAATTTGTTATATATATAGTATATATAGTATAGGATGAATTTTTAAAAAATATATTTAGTAGTTAAATGGAGGATGTATATGGGAGATCATTTATGTGTTCTGGGGGGGTCTCTTTTCTCATGGTTATTTTTTTTTATTTAATTCTGATTTATATAATTGCAGTTATATCAGAATCAGAAAAAAACTTTATTGATCCCATAAAGAATCTGTTTATGCACAGACAGACAGACACCCTTGGACACGATGAACAATATATATCGCATGAAGGAAAAGTAATTTCACAAACAGGAGTTAAAGAAAATTAAATAAAATATAAAATTTAAAATACAGAATAGGTGTCAAATAAGCTACAGGATAAACTCTTTAAGAGAAAAGATATATAACCTCTTTTCAATAAGCTACAATATATGATTATGTAACTAGTTTCTTATAAAGGAAAAGCGGTAAATTAGTCATAAAAATGCTGTACAGGGGAGGTATTTGATATGGAGCCTCTTGTAGTTACAATAATCGCTCACATTATAACTTGGTGTCGCGGGATTGCACATTCAGCGAAACTGCAAACGTTACTGCACAAATTAGTGGCAGCAGACCAAATGCCATAACAGTTTTTTAAACATCACAACAAGGGTGCTGTCATTATACGTAGAATTATATATATCATTATATGCAGCGCCGCCCCTCCCGACACACACGCGCTGTGCGTAGGGCTCCACTATCCATGGGGGGGGGGGCATTTTCCGCAAGGGGACGCAAAGGATGCGCATCGCAGCCGTGAGGCGCGTAGAGCACCAAGTCCACCCAAGGCAGGAGAGAAAAGAAGAGACGAGTAATCTGACACCGCAAGGTTGTAAAACTAATTGGCATTTCGTGATACAGTCATTTTGTAATGGGGGGGGGTCTCAAAATAAAATTCTGCGTAGGGCCCCAATTTCGCCAGGGGCGGCACTGATTATATGTAGAATTCGGAGCCACTTCTCGCGCTGACAGTGGAGCCCCGTAATGGCATCATTGTAGGTGACGTCACCGCGCCGAGGTTAACCTGGCGCAGCGAACTGGCCAGTCTAAATAACTGCTGAAGTGATTTTATTATGTTATGATTTTATTATGAAGTGATGTTATTATATGACACGAC
>JAODKC010000002.1:14466981-14479908 GCA_026777985.1 Mormyrops attenuatus
ATCCGGCGGCGTGGGGCACCGGGCTGGGGGAGAACGGGGCTCCCCCTGGCTACGGTAAAACCTTTTGGGTGTCCTGAACACAACTCCGGTCCCCTTCAAGCGTGGTGCCCCCCCCCCCCCCCACAGAGGACATGAAATGGTCACTAAATAGCACAGCTCTGCATTTCTGCATCTGATACCTCCAAAGAAACCACCGACCATGAGTAGGGCCAACGTCATGATGTCACCTGCTGGTTTCTCTAGGGTCATTATTGAGTGTCATGCTTGTTTTCCTTTGTGGGGAAATCCCTGATAAAAACCAAACACTCTTAACAGCAGTAAGGTGGATGACAGCTTGTGACTGACTGATATCCTAGAAAATTGCGTTTTCAGTATTTAACTATAATGCAGAGTCAAGTGTGATGCTGACAAACTCAGGAGCTGACCAGTGGAGGCTGCTGGTCTTTCAAACAAGGGAAGCACATTTTAGGGATTCCTGGGTATTTATCTGCCCTGCTGTTTAATTCTGAGTCTCTTCTCATAAGACAGACTATCAAATACTATCAAAATCAGCTCAACAATATTAACAGTGTCTGCCATTATGCACAGCTAGCTAGCAGGCTAGCTAGTTCCCCCCTTCACCCCCACGACCTAGTTTGAAACAAACAAACTTTACTAACCTACTATCGAACAAACATGACTAACGAAACAAGGAGAAAACTCAAGAGTGCTATATTTATGTTTTTATTTACAGTTGGATATGTACAAATGAAAATCCAAAAAGCGATAAAACTTGCCGAAAGTCCACATGGGACTAAACCTGAAATGGCATCACCTAATTATAATTTCAAAATGCTGTCAATCAAAAAGAGGCCCAGTACCTTTGACATTTCCTCCAATCATCATGCAACAGCCCAGCACCCGGGCCCGCCCACTGCCCCATTTACTCCCAGAGATGCTGAGATTCTCTGGAAGTGATGCTTTGAAGCATTTGTCCAATAAACATATAATTTTGCAGCACTGAAAACAGAAGTGCCACTGCAGTCCAGTGAAGCTGCATTTTAATGGGTTTTACTGGATCGTGTTGCCAATCGGAATTTAATGTGGGGGAAAAAAACCTAATACCTGTGAGAAATTATTGCTGATTCTGAATTAACTAAGCCACGAAGTTGAACACATTCTACCACACTCTCTGTAATAGCAATGTAAGTACAACAGTACATATTTGACAAATTTTTTCATGACATTTTAGAGAAGGCAGAGCTTCCCTTGTAGTCTGGTGCAACTGGTGCTAACAGTCTCAGGAACCATCTGAGTTAACAGTCACAAGGACTATCTGTGGTAACAGTCTCAGGAACTATCTGAGCTAACAGTCACAAGGACTGTCTGCGGTAATAGTCTCAGGAACCATCTGAGCTAACAGTCACAAGGACTGTCTGTGGTAATAGTCTCAGGAACCATCTGAGCTAACAGTCACAAAGACTGTCTGTGGTAACAGTCTCAGGAACTATCTGAGCTAACAGTCACAAGGACTATCTGTGGTAACAGTCTCAGGAACCATCTGAGCTAACAGTCACAAGGACCGTCTGCGGTAATAGTCTCAGGAACCATCTGAGCTAACAGTCTCAGGAACCATCTGAGTTAACAGTCACAAGGACCGTCTGCGGTAATAGTCTCAGCGTTAAAGTGACATAATCCAGGAGAAGACATGATCCATCCCAGCTACCCTGCTACAAGCCCTAGCAGCAGATTAAACACCTCTTCTGTAAGGTACTGGGCGTACTTGTTTCTCTAATGAGCTAAGGACTATAAGAGTCAGCTGTTTCGCTGGCAGAAGCTTAAGGGAAGGCATGGTGCTGCTCTCCTGAAAACTCGCTCCCCTAATGACACTGAAACAATCGGTTGCTAAGGAGCGGACTTACTGGTTGCTCAATTTGCTGAGCCGGACAGGCCCACAGCCCAGGTAGCGCAGACTTCCCTGTCTCTGCAAACGAGTGTGTTTCTCCCGGTAGGTTTAAAATAAAAACCAGCCAGGCATCCTTTATGAAAAGGTGCCCAACATTTCCCTGCAACACACGTGCCCCCCTCCCCTCCCCTCCCCTCCCCTCCCCCCTTGTAGCAGGCCTTCCTGGGAGTACTCCCTCCGCGTCCGCATGTGGCTCAGAGTCAGGGCCCATCCATCAGTGGGCTGGCTGCGTGTGCAGTAGATGAAATGCGAGGCCGCTGGCCTGATCGTCATTCGGTTCCACCGGCCCGAACACGGCAAGTGTCAGCAGCTGTTCAATTTCCTCTCTCTCATGCCGCCGCATTCTGCCAGAGGGCCATCCGTGGATTTAATGAGGACTATTTTCTTTTCATGAACTGACTGGCCCGGGGTGAATTTTCTGTTTTTGTTTTTCTTGTGTCACTCTCTATAAGTTGATTTTCTTTTTCGGAAGTTGGGGGGCGGGTGCTGGTGTTTGGCACTTTAATTGGATGTATCAATGCTTATTTATTTATTTGTTTGATTGTCACACATATCTGAGGTACGGTGGATTTCCTGCAGGAGTTCTAGAGTCATGTCAGGAAAAAAAGCACTGAATAATATGAATCCACCTAAACAGTCGTCTTATACTTTGGAGTCCTACAGCAGAAGTACTCTCTCTTTTTTCTGAGAACAGCCATATTGGGCTGTGTGCTAATTGGCACTGCTCATGTGGTAACCCACCTGAACTCAGCCTAATGGAGTAACGTATCATTTCCTCCTTCGTGAGAAACGGATATCGCATGCGTTTTCAGGGCTGCTTTTAATAGGATGCTTTTCACTTATTTGTTGAAGTTCCAGCAAATTCTGCTGTTGCTCTTATCTTTCAGTGGGTGTAATCTGTCTTCGTCTGCCTTCTTTAGTTAGTTGTGTACTTTTCCCAGTGTGACACAGGCAGCTGACAGCAGCTAATGAAGGTTTGGGGCTTCACCACTAAGGTCAGGGGCTTCACTGCCAAGGTCAGGGGCTTCACCGCCAAGGTCAGGGGCTTCACGGCCAAAGTCACCGGCTTCACCGCAAGTCAGAGGCTTCACCGCCAAGGTCAGGGGCTTCACCACTAAGGTCAGGGGCTTCACTGTGAAGGTCAGGGGCTTCACGGCCAAAGTCACCGGCTTCACCGCAAGTCAGAGGCTTCACCGTGAAGGTCAGGGGCTTCACGGCCAAAGCCACCGGCTTCACCGCAAGTCAGAGGCTTCAGCGCGAAGGTCGGCAGCTTCACCGCAAAGGTCGGCAGCTTGTCATGTCATCACTCTGTTCTGTTTCATTATCCTCCTTTTAATTTTTTGCAGTTCTTCAATTTCTCACAACCGCCTCCTGCAGCTGGGTGTGGCTTATGAAGCAATGTTCCTCACACGCTGTACAAACAGCACAGACATAAACCCACAGACCCATACTGAACGGAAGGATCTTCGTGGATCCAGCCACCAGCATATGGCCATGACAGTGCTGACAAAAGCATTACTGGATGGGTGATATAAAAACAGCAGACCGGTTTGAAAGCTCTCTCTGGTGTGTCAGCTGTGGATATTGCTTTCACCTCTTACTCGCATTACACACAAATGACACCATTAGCAAGCTGGTGTTTCACACAAAGACCATTTAGAAGGTCCCCACTGAGGCTCCCTGGCAGGGCTACCACTCAAGCAAAGTGCGAGAAAGACCGTGTTTGATTAGCAATAGCTAGTCCTTTGTTAGACGGTCAAAACTGATTTTGACATTTTTTTACACACTGGGCATATTTTAAATGAATGCCTGAGGTGCTTCATCCTGGTTATTAAATGACACCTTAGCTGTGAGCAGATGAGCTGGAAAACCTGTGTTTTAACTGCAATTATCGGCCACCTACCTTCGCAATGGTAATGGCTTTGTTTTGACTCGGATGGCGGCGCGCGTGAGTGCTGCGGCTTGGTGCTCTCTAGTTCGGTGCTTTTTACTGTGTTTAGCTTGTATTTCGCGGCAATTGTATGGCGAACTCTGCCAAGCACAATGCGTATACAGTCGTGCAAACCTGATCAGCATCGGTTTTCAAAATAGCATTCCCGTCACGGACTATTTCCAACAAGCCAACAACATACCACCTGAAATATCGAGGACACCGGGATCTCCATGGATTGTTGTCGGCTCTCACAGACAGCGATGACGGAGACGGGACAGGAAACAGAAACGGGGATGTCGAGCCGGCCTGATAAAGAGGCTAAAGAAGGATCCTCACAGACCACTGCTCCCTAGCGTCTTCCTGGCAAACGTAAGATCCATCGTGCACAAAATGGATGACCTAGAGCTACGGATAGCAAACAACAACTTTGTCCGGGACTGCTGTGTGCTGATCCTAACTGAAACCTGGCTACATCCTGCTATACCCGATAACGCTGTGCAGCTAGCAGGCCGCATCATTCACCGAAACGACAGGAACAGTGACTCTGGTAAGAAAAGAGGAGGTGGTCTCTACATTTACATCAACAATGACTGGTGCTCACAAAGTCATGCTACTCATAAATACTGTTCCCCTGATCTTGAGGTATTAACTATCAACTGCCGCCCTTTTTACTTACCTAGGGAGCTAACTGTTGTCTCCATTACGGCTGTGTATATCCCCCCAGATGCTAACGTGGACGTAGCTCTAAGCTATCTTCATGGATGCATTAGTAAACAACAACAGGCCCACCCGGATGGGGTACACATAATAGCTGGGGATTTTAATCAGGCATGCCTGACAGCTGTTCTCCCTAAATTCACCCAATATGTGAAATGCGCCACCAGGGTGATCAACACCTTGCCCGGGGACGCCCTCTCCCAGCTTCAAGACTGCTTCACAACCACGGACTGGAGCCTTTTTGAAAGCCACGATTTGGAGGAATTTACAGTGACTGTGATATCATACATTGTTTACTGTATTGATATGGTCACCATCACCAAACGCGTTAGGGTATTCCCCAACCAATAACCCTGGATGACGAGTGAAGTGCAGCACCTCATCAGGGACCGTAACACAGCATTCAGGTCAGGAGACAGGGCACTGTACAGCGCATCCAGAGCTGACCTGAAGAAGGGCATCAGGGCTGCCAAGGTAGCATACAAAAGGAAAATAGAGGGATACATCACAGACAAGAACCCACGTCAAGTGTGGCACGGATTGCAAAACATCACCAACTACAAGGGCCACCAGATCACACCCTCTTCCGCTGATGCCACAATGGCAGAGGAGTTAAATAACTTCTTTGCCTGGTTCGACGCAAATGGTCAATCAGCACCCCCCCCAGCTTTCACCAACACCTCGCTACTCCTCCAGGAACATCAGGTGAGGAGGGTCCTGAGGGAGGTTAACCCAAGGAAAGCAGCTGGACCGGACGGAGTACCTGGCAAGGTACTCAAGGCATGCTCAGACCAACTAGCAGGAATTTTCACCAAGATCTTCAACATCTCCCTGTCCCGAGCCATCGTCCCATACTGCATGAAATCCTCCACCATCATTCCAGTTCCAAAAACATCTGCCAGCAAAAACCTGAACGACTTTAGGCCCATGGCATTAACATCTGTGGCAATGAATTGCCTGGAAAAGCTGGTTGCCAAGCACATCAAAGACTACCTCCCTCCATCATTTGACCCGCACCAGTTAGCCTACAGGGCAAACAGTTCCACCGAGGATGCCATTGCCATCACCCTCCATGCGACGCTGAGACACCTTCACCACCCGGGTAACTATGCAAGACTGCTCTTCATAGATTTCAGCTCAGCCTTCAATACAATAAACCCGGACATTCTGATCAAAAAACTCCTGGACTTACGCCTCCCCCCCTCCACCTGCGCTTGGATTAAAGACTTCCTCTCCAATAGGCCACAACAAGTGAGACTCGGTCGCCATCTTTCCCCTTCGCTCACACTCAGCACTGGCTCCCTCCAAGGCTGTATGTTGAGCCCACTCCTGTACACACTCTACACATCAGATTGTTCCCCCACCCACCCCTCCAACCTCATCATAAAGTTCGCAGATGATACCACAGTGGTTGGTCTCATTTCAGGGGGCGATGAGACAGCATACAGAGATGAGGTGCAGTCACTTGCAACTTGGTTGGCATCAAACAACTTACTTCTCAACACAATAAAAACCAAGGAAATCATCACAGACTTCAGTCGCGAACGCACTGCCCATGCCCCACTAAATCTCAACGGGGACTGCATTGAGAGGGTGGCGTCAGTTAAATTCCTAAGGGTACACATTGCTGAAGATCTCACTTGGTCCATCAACACTAAAGCAATAACCAAGAAGGCCCAGCAGCGTCTGCACTTCCTGAGAATTCTCAGGAAAAACCATCTGGAACAGAAGCTGCTGGTGTCCTTCTACCGGTCAGTCATCGAAAGTATACTCACCTTCAGTATCACAGTGTGGTATGCGGGATGCTCGGCAGCAGACAGGAAGGCCCTGCAGAGGGTCATTAACACAGCCCAAAAGACCATAGGCCGCCCTCTGCCCACCCTGGAAGAGCTCGCCGACTCCCACTGCCTCTCCAGGTCCAGGTCCAGGTCCATTCTCAAAGACTCTGCCCACCCAGCCTACCACCTGTTCAACCTGTTTCCCTCTGGCAGGCGGTTCAGGTCAATAAGTGCCCGCACTACAAGACTTTCCAACAGCTTTTTTCCCTGGTCCATACGTTCACCTAACAAAAAGCAATATCCCTTTGCAGACATTGCAGACACAGGACTTCAAGTTAGACCATTTTAAACTATTTAAACTATTTAGTACTTACTGCTGTGTGACTTTCAGCAGCATCTGGGTTTTAAGACACTTATTTTTCAACAATATATTAAGCATTTGTATCAGACCTCAGCCCTTAGTCCATGACTATGACCTCACTGATGTGGTAACAATGAGATCTTGGGGGGGGGAAAGCATTGTAGTTTCTTCTGTTTGCAACAGGCTCCTGGGCTGGCCATGCCCTGTGCCAACACGCTGCGCTTGTGGCTTCCAGACGGATCCAACACATCGCTCAGAGGTCAGGTTACTAAGTCTTTGTGTTCATCCTTTCTGTTAGACCCTCATCAAAGTCCATCACACAGACCTAAGCCTGGCTGGGGCCGTTTCTCTCACTTCCCAATGAACAGGGACACTATGCAATGTTTCAATTTATTCTAGTTAGGATTCACATCTAAATCCAGCCACCTATCATGATTCCACAATAACTCTGTTGGTATGGTGCACAGAAAAACAGAAAATCAGGAAACAATCTTTCTACTGGGAGCTAACCTGCAAAACCAGCTTCACAACGTAACCTGCTCTGGAGACTGGAGGCTGCTAACAGTTCCTCAAAACAAACATCTCACTTATTTTGATTGGATTATTCCCCTTCTTGATGTTTCCTGCTAAGACCCATATGTTGTCTGCATAAAAAAAGTATAACAGATAAATGGCCGAAAAACATTGTTAACATGTTGGGATGAATCCAAATAAGAGAAATAAGTCGTTAGATTAGGAGACTGATTTAATTTTCTCAGGAGAGAAAATTACCATGAGGTGGGATGGCAGAGGAATGAGATAATACTGTCAGAGTGCACTGGGGATAGGAATAGATCACCAGTTGTTTAGTTTAATTGGATGGAAAATGTAATTTGGTAGACAGATTTTCTTAGAGACACTGAAACATTGTTAGCTCGTACCAGGTTTAACAGAAAACAGCAGCTGAAAACATTACACAAATATTCCTGTTGTCACTTCGGATCTGTAAGTGGGCCTGCATACAGGAATTAAGATTTGCTCAGTATTTCACAACAACACTTCTGGACGTCTGACCACTGAGTTGTCATAGGAACCTAGATTACTTTATTGATTATTTCAAGGGTGTAAATGGCAGGAGAATATGAGAAATTTGTCTGATATAAATAATATATCCGGCCTATTTTTTGTAAAATCATGCAAGGCTGTCATATATTATTTATTAGCTGTTTTTCCTCCCTCATGGATTAATGTATGCAGTTCAGCGCCATCTGTAATACTCTGCTGGAGATGTCCAATCTTCATTTCATCTTGTTTGTCTGGTGGAGAAGCTGTGTTAGCTAGGTTTGCCCCTTTCAAAAATGAAGAGATATGGACAGCCTGTGCATTTTTATGAGTATGTAAAGGATGTTCCACATGACATTATTGGTGCGAGAGAATCTTCATAGTTCTTATGAGAAGTTTCTCTATTGCTGCCCCGTAATTTCTCATACTCTTTAACATGATCCTGTACGAGAGATCCCGAATAGAATTCTGGGATATGCTGTGAACACGGACATGAACATGACTGTATATATTTTGGGCCTTAATACTGGCAAATTGCTAGGAATTTCATTGGCTCCCATTGCTCCCGTTTGGTCCATGCTTACTCACTACCACACTCACTGTGCACGTTCACGCACTTAGCCCATTGCTCCTGTTTGGTCCATGCTTACTCACTACCACACTCACTGTGCACGATCACGCACTTAGCCCATTGCTCCCGTTTGGTCCATGCTTACTCGCTACTACACTCGCTGTGCACGATCACGCACTTAGCCCATTGCTCCCGTTTGGTCCATGCTTACTCGCTACCACACTCGCTGTGCACGTTCACGCACTTAGCCCATTGCTCCCGTTTGGTCCATGCTTCAGCTTTAACTAATCAAGACAGACTTGCATAGTCTCCAGATATTTAAGAAGCCCAAATGAATGGATAAACGATGGATCGATCAGAAAGTCGGAAAGCGTGAAAAACGAGAGCGGTGTTTTTTTTCCACCGCAGAACAAACGCTGCTGATGGAGCTGTATGAAATATGCAAAGATGTAATCGCTAAAAAGGCAATACTGTGGCCATAATCACACCCAGGGAGTTGGCTTGGCAAAGAATTACAGACAGACTAAATGTGTAAGTTACGTAAATGTACAAGTGCTTAGTACAGTGGCATGGTGGTGCAGTGGTTTATGCTGTGGCCTTACACTGCAAAAGTTCCTGGTTCGATCCCCATAGCCACCGGGGAACCTTTTGGGTTGAGTTCATGTGTCATTCTGTATTATTTGATCTCCGTAAAACACTTTCAACTGCATCCATGTGAAATGTTCTGCACAAATAATCGAATCTTGTCTTTGCTATTTTACTAATAAACTTTCAAAGTGGACAGTAACTAAACAAAATATAAAAATATCTTCCTGTTCATATTATTTTAACAGATTTCAGTTTCAGTCATTGCATTTCATGTTTGACCTTTGTAATATGGGTACGCTTTTATCTAAATTATTTTGGAATTAATTAGAATTCTGAGACGTGATTTTTATAAGCTTTATTATATTTATTACATGACATGAGTGGTGAGAGAGTGGAATTTCGTGTGACGGAACGATCTTTTGGGAATCTGTTCCCACACGTCAGACGTTCTTTCAGACAACGCTTAACTAAGCGAGACAGTTAACCTGGTCCGGAGCAGACTTGTTCACTCACCTAAGTTACATGGCAGCTCAGCGGGGATCCATTTAAGACACGTCGATGGAATGGAACTCCCACTTAAATGAACCAGACTTGTCGAAATAAGTCAGACTTTCCCTTAATCTTGCTTCATTGAATACCCCCCAGGGCAACCCCAAATATTTACCTCTACTGATATAAAGTGTGTCCCATTGTTATCAAGAAATCCCCACGCACTCTGACTTTTTACATACACTTGTGCACTTTGTATCGTACAACAAAATACGTCACCACAGTGTGAAGTGTCACAGTGGTCTTGGCTGAATGGAACATGACAAAAGTTTTAGTTTATACTCTCAATAATACTTGACATTTTGAGATTTTGTTTTGTTGGTTAAAGAACAGAAAGGAAAAACTAGCAGCAATCAATTCCTGGCATTGATAAGTCACACTTTACACATAAACGAAAATGACTCTATACGGAATAATCTTTTGCAGTAATCTAATGGAGAGCAGTTCATGTAAAAGGCCCATGAAGAGCTTATTCAGTCTGATTGTCATAATTCATTACAGTGATGTGACTATGGAACATCCTTCAAGTTAATTGCGGGATTACAGATGAAAATGAAGATTAAAGGACTGTAAAAGGTCTCTGTGCAATGATACTACATGATGTCTCCTTAAGGAGCAGCAGGGCACATCAGCTACACCTGTACCGTCTCCCTGAATGTTAATTTCTGTTTCAAATGAGCATTTTTCTGACCTTTCCTGCTCTGACTGCGTCTAACAAGCAGAGAGGGGAGAAGCCAGGCTGAGATTGAGTCTCTGCTTTGCTTTCCTCAGAAGGATGACAGACGGATCCTTTTCTCTTCAAAGCAATAAAACGCAAACGAAAAGAACATGTCACAGGGAAAAGGTACTGCTCAAAGGGGTACTCTGTGTGTGGACGATCCCCTAGATATCTCGTTTTTAGCTCAGTACCTTCGTGTTTTAATTTTTTTCTCCCAGAATTGCTATTGAAAAAATAAAGAATATGGAACACAGCTGTGAATACTTTAGACTGAATTATTTGACTATAAAATGCCAGGGGAAGATCTTTTAGTCTGAGCATAAGATGCTTAAATACTAGGAATCTCCCTCAGCACCCTGCAGAGATGGAATCTGCAGGTGCATTTCTCTAGAATGTTCCCCTAAAAATGTGAGAAATGCAGGCAAAGCACCTGCATTCTGCAAATCTGATTCTAATCCTGGAGAAACGGAATATATAAACCTGATGTATCACTATGATATTTCTTATTGCTATTTATGTTGGGAATTTGAAGCAGTTGAGATAGTTTCACACATTCTCATTGTTAGCTTTAGGCACCTCGCATTCAATATGTGCACGACAAGAGCCCGCTTTTGCAGAAAAAGCCGCATATGAATGTCTGACATTGCCCGAGAGAGATTCTCCCGTTCTTCCATGCAGAATTCTTTCAGCTGGGTAGTGTTCGAGGAGTCCAGAGCACATTGTTCTAGAATCCCGGGGTCTCATGTATCAACATGTGCATAGAACAAGTGCTAAATGTGTGCATACAAATTGCCAGTATGCACAGGCAGATTTGTATTAATCGCTCCTGCATACTAAATGCCATACACAATGAATGCTGATAAATCTCACACATTCTAAATGTGACTGCCTGCGCATGGCAAGACTAATTTTAATAAACGTCCTCAATGAACCATATATGGGCGAATAACTTCTGCATTAAACCTCATCAAACTGCACAATAGGAGAACACGTTAGAGAAATGGAAACTGTTTAGAGAGACATACCCCTATATCAGGGGTGGCCAGTCTTACCACAAAGGGCCAGGGTGTATGCAGGTTTTAGGGGTAACCTTTAGGTCAGCCGTTCAGACCCAGGTGTGACAGCTAATCAGTCCTCTAATTAGTAACCTAAGTCGCAGCGAAAACCTGCATGATCTGGGTAAGATTGCTCACCCCTGCCCTATATCCTTATAGCTTTGTATATTTTGCACTTATACGATTGTATTGTTATTTGGTGACTGTATTTTAATAATAAAGAAAGTAGAAAAAGAGAAGAGTGGGAAAAATTAATCTTCACTAAGAATGAGGTGAAGATTTCTGAAATAAAGAGAGAGACCCAGTATGGGGATGGGTGAACCATGGAGGTAGTGCAGTGTCGCCTGTAACGACAGCGGCAGGTTGGTGAACAAGTGGCTCGATCTGAAAATGACCGCCAAAAACAGGATTGCAGCACACAGATCCCACGTCCATGCCACGGGGTGGCCCAAGCGCCACATCAGTGTCACGTCTGCATGGTAACATAGGTATCATAGACAAAACGTCCCTAATAGGAATCATTCTAGATGGTGACACTGACAGTGCGGCTCCATCACCCACGGAGGAGGCCGGCTATCAGATATGAGTAAGATACTTTAGTGTTTGCATTTAACTGGCTGCAACAAGTGAATATTGCAGAAAATTAATTGTGGTACACATGTCAGTTGTCTTGTAAAGCATATATTCTGTGACAGTGATATATTATTTCTTTGGACATGGACCTTATATGACTTTGGAATGATTTCTTGTCATTTGCATGACCTTCCTGACATCACTGTATCATTCTATTTGTCAATCCATCAAGGCTGTTAAGTGGGAGTCTGTATGTATCCTAAGTGCTGGTTGGTTTGCTTTAGTCACACTTCTCTCTCGTTAGCGGTTTGTACATATGCATGGCCAGGAGGTTAATATACACACATTTCTACACACTGGAAGACAGAGATAAATACCATTCTATGTGTAAAAATGTACCCATGGTTTACGCACATAACTATTCATACTCATGGTTGGTAAATGAGACCCCTGGTCTTTGTCGAGGTGTTCATAGGCAAAGCTCAGTCTTGCCCTGATATTTCTTCCTCCTGGCACACATTCCATGGAGATCTGATTTGTACAGTCTCTTCCTAATGGTAGACTCATGTACTTTGACATCAACAGTGGCAGGAACTGCCTGTAGGTCCTGTGATGAAATTTTGGGATTCTTAGAGACTTTTTCCAATGCAAGATGCATTCTGCTCTCAGGCTAAACTTGCTGGGGCAGTCTGGCCTGGAGAAGCTGGAAGGTATTTGAAATCTTCTCTACTTGTAGATAGTTTTCCAGACAGTGTAATGATTGATTTCCTATTGTTTTGAGATCTTTTAAAATCCCTTCCCAGACTCACAGACATCTAAACCCTTCTATCTGATGACCCCAGAGAGATCTTTTGGTCCAGGCATGGTGAAACCACACACATCAACAACAAAGATAAAACTACACTACAGAAATGTCTGAGCTTTAACAAATAAACAAACAACAAACAAATAAATTTTTGTATAGCGCATTTTCACAACATGACATTGTCTCAAAGCGTTTACAGCATCCCCACCCATAGCTCCAGTGAGTAAGCCAGAGGCGACAGTGGCAAGGAAAAACTCCCTAGAAGGAAGAAACCTTGGGAGGGACCAGACTCA
>JAODKC010000002.1:14481346-14497310 GCA_026777985.1 Mormyrops attenuatus
GATGACTAGCTGTAACGCTAACCCTAATCCTAGCTGTAATGCTAACCCTAACCATAGCTGTAAAACTAACCCTAATCTTATCTGTAACGCTAACCCTAATCCTAGCTCTAACCCTAATCCTAGCTGTAACGCTAATGACAAACCTAACATAACCATATCCTTAGCTTTACCCCTAATGCCAAGCCTAACCCTAACTCTAACGTTGGCCTTACTGTAATTGCAACCCTAGCTATAGCTCTAACCCTAAAGGCACCTTCCAACCCTGTAACCTTATTGCCACCCAGTCCATACCTTCTATAAAACATCTGGTCAGTAATTTAGACCTCTACGTATACATGCTTAATCTTTCATGTCATATTCATTAGTTGTAAAACAGTTCACTGAAAGAAATTAAAACCGTAGTACACAGGCCACCGTTCGGTGCACCGAATTGATTTTTGACAAATGAATTATCATACCGAAAACACGGGACTGTTTATTGGAACTTTGCAATCACAGATTGATGTAATCTTTTGAGCTATAAGTCAAAACATTTTAAAAAATTCAGGAAATGGAGGCATAAATAAAGACGGACTGTTGGTAATCTCTCATGTGATTGTTCAGTAACGACCTGGTCAGCCAATCAATGATCACGTATAGAATTAAGTACAACGAAAGCATGCATGATGGACCGTCTGAAAGATCCACCTGATTATTCTTAGTTTCAGGACAGGACTTTTTTTTGTTCTTCTCAGCAATACGTTTTTGTCTGAATATACCTTTCATCTGTATATTCGCTCTGGACAAAAACCAAACCATATTCATAATATCTCTACTTATTTTTTTCACTGAAAGCTTCTGGAGATATAAGCCATGACTCTATATTTTGTTGCTTGATATTTCTGCTTATATAACATATTCTGGATAATTTTGGTGGTGGTGGTGGTGGGGGGGGGCGTTTGAGGTAGACATGTATCGCACTTATACAAGTTCACATTTATGTTGCATTCTTCTTATATGTTAGGGATGAATTTAATTGGTCAGTGCAATCAATCCTGCATTACAGCTGGTCCGGGTGCCTTAAGAAAGAGTAATGCTCACGTTTGGTGAGCACATATGAACTTCAGCTGGGGGCTGCTGATTACTGAATCAGGCAGAGATACAGAGTGATCCATTACATGGCTGATGGTAGAATTTCATTACTGCAGAAATCAGAGGAGCTGAGGAGAATGGGGAAATGCGAGTGCTGTCGTCGAGGGGCACGGTCACCGTGCACCAGGAGACACCGTATCTCTTCAGTAAGGCCACCACTGTCGCAGTTTACTCTGCCATTCATCATATTTTAATATTATGAGTTTTTGCTATAATATTTCATTTGGCATAAGTTGTGCTGGCTGTTCAACTCCTCTTCATTTTCAAGATGTTAAATAGACATTTTTGTAGGGGTGTCATTTAAAATAGCATTCAATAATTTTTATAAAAATTGCACAACATTTCTTGCCATGGTTTTTTGTTATATTCCTGTTATTTTTTAGTTCCAATTTTGAATGCTGATCACTTTTATCTAATATATGGTGATTCATCCATTGTCTGACTCCACCCAGTATGGGGTCACATGGGGGGTATGTAGCCAATCCCCGTCAGCATAGGGCAGTTCACCCTGTATGGATGCCAGTTCATCGCACATTATCACACACTGAACATTATGTTAATAAAATCTATATTTTATGTGTACTTGTACAAGCTATACACTTAAGTAAATACAGAATTTTACCTTTTTTACACAATATTTGCATACTGAGTACAAATCTGTTTTTGTAAGGTAAAACTCTTCTGTTTTTTAAGATGCGTAAAAGAAGCGGTTAAACATATTTACACCCTTGGGAATATGTCTTGAAAATATCCTGGAATAGTCTGCAGGGGTCATACTTTAACTTTTGCAGTAACGTTAGCTTCCTCAGAGCTCACCATTGGTGACTCATCCAATCAAGTTTCTAAGAGAAAACTGTTAGGCTTTACCCACTGAATCATGACAGGCAGAACATTTTAACTGCATTAAAAACCCTCCAGTTAATTAAAGAGGGATCCTGGTAAGGATTTTTAGAGGAGGCCCAGTCTGTATCTGGAGCAACATCATTGTCATTTTTTGTATTGTTATTCCTTGATATGTGCAGCACGGTAACTGACACACATTTTGAAGTGTTGCAGTGTGCATCGTAAATTGTGCGCATTTCCTTGGCTTGGTCGACAGGGCTGTGTAGTTATTTCTGCATTTTAAGAACACCCTGGAGAGCCAACATCTCAGCTACTTGGAAGGGCACCATCCCTATTAGTGCACTGGTAGTGTTGATGCCCCTCATCTGTAACAAACACACACATTCGTAGCCTCTGACACAAGCCAGTTTTAGATAAAAATGGCAGATAGCTGACTGTAGTAGCCTGCAGAAGTAAAAACAAGAGCATCAACCCAATAGAAAACAAAGACAATATTATTGTCAGCAGATTTTTTTAAAGATGCAAGAGCTAATTTTCTTTATAATCTAAGGTATATTTGCTTCACATAGACTAGTCTTACTATGTCTAAAAGAGAACAGGTCCTTTCCTCTCTAATTGGATGTGAACATGAGTCAAACAGACCACGTTGGGAATCTGGCTCTTACTCATTGACTGATGTTTTCTGATACGAGTGCTGATGGCAACAAGCTGAATCTGGGTATAAGTATGAATATCCTGTTCAGTTTTGTTGCGCATGGAAGTGTAATTATGCTTTTCTTAACTCAGGAAGGGCCTATGCAACAGTATGACTCAACGGAAGTCTACCTAACAAGGCATTATTGTGCAGCAAAGAGCTCATTATCGACATAAACACCTTAAGGCCTTCAGGACGCTACAGGCTCAAGTGGCTGCAGTCAGCACTGCATGAGAGGACGCCTCTCAGTGTCTGTCGTCATCCCTCCCTACTTACTGTGAAGTAGCGATGAAATTAATGAGAGTGAGATGATGGGACGTCAAAGGAAAGAAAATCTAAGGAATTCTTTTAGTTATACGTTACATATGGTTAAGTCGTGACGTAACACGTGAAAAACAAATATGAGAGAAACTGTGGGAAAATACTCAGATTTCTCAACCGTCAGTCAAAGTCAAATACTGCAACTGTTGGGAGAACCGATGACATGCAGCCTGAGGGACTCGTTTTTCTTCATGGATCTAGTGATCACTGCAGTTCCCACCAATCAGAAGCCAGTCCAGAGATCCCTGCAGAGTCTGCACAGTCAGAGACAAGGAGTATGACAGATAAGGCGGAAAATCCACATCCTGCTAGTGGAGTCCAAAAAGGCAGAGGGTGCTCCATCTCAAGGGAGCAGAAGGACAGCTGTGAGCTCCACTTCCAGTCCTCTTGTGGGAACCAAAGGGTAGGGCCAGATCATATTTCTGTCACCCCTGTCAGGAGGACTGAAGGTCAAGGACACCATGTTTATCTGGGAGATTTTTAAAGCTTTGTTTCTGTAGATGCTGTTAATAGCTAAATGACTTGCTTAGAACTTGCCTAGGCACAATATATTAATAATGCATGAGAATATTAAGATGTTTAGTAAAAGGACTAGATTGTTCTCTGAGAAATTTAAGGTGATATATTGAAGTGGTCAGGATCTGAAGTTTGCACAATCCAAGATTAGGGTAGTTTTGTAATATCTGTGATCTGTGCATTGAACTTGAAAAGCAGATTGGCTGCTTAGAATGAAAATTAAAGCAGATTCACGTTTTCTTGCATTTGCTGTAATACATGATGCAATGCATTAAGTATTTGAGATTAGCTGCAGAGTCCAGTGTGCACTGGCATTAGTATTTCTGTATCTACCATGACGTACTTGCACTTACTTCACCTCAGTGTGCACAAATCTCTCTATTACAATATCAATCACTGTATCATTATGGGTGTGGCAGCCTGATACCAGGGTCACATGATCATGTCACCATCAGGTAGACCTCACTGCATCATTACTAATTACAGTAATGTTGTACTTGATCATCCTTGGGACATAAAATTGCTTCTTTGTTTAATCTTTTAGTTAATATCAGTGTTATCATTTTCTTGGCCTACAATCACAGCCTTGAATGTGTTTGGGTTGCATAGGGGGTAAATTCATCTCCACCACTGCTCTCACCATATTGCAGAGAAGTGTGTTATAATCTTTCTTAATTACTTAATTTTTTTCTGTACTATCAAGTTTCTCTCCAGGGGTATTTCTCACTATTGTAAAAGGACAATTAATTTTGGGTCATAGCTGCAGGGCATGATGAAATTAAAACCGGCTCTGTTGGATTATTTCAACTAAAATTAAAGCATCGATTATTCCCATTTGAATCTCTAATTCATACCTCATTACTTTAACCTTTTATGACATTGATAAAGGATCACCTATTCCGCTGGGCAGCCTTCCTTCTTTCTGGATTGTCCTCTGATGACTTGGCAGATTATTACTCCAAAGTCCTCTCCCAGCATTCTCTGTAACCCTCGTTTTGATTAATTGTATTCTACCCCCGTTATGAGCTGCCACTGTCTGAACTCAGGACCATTGACGATTGTTTGTGAATGAGCTTACAGGATCCTAGTGGGCCCTCAGTTCCAGTCCAAACACAGATCAGCCCTGTGACAGTTGTGACTCGAGCACCGATCATGAACATTTTCATTATTTTATTGAACACCTTGGAGACCTGCTTAGAATGAAAAACACAGCTGCCTCCCACCTCCAACGTCACAGTTTTATAGTCAACTCAACCTCCCTCAAACTAAAACATGTCAGTGAACTGTTGGGTCTGACTTGCCCATGTGAGCTGCAGGCTCTGATTCGCCCATGTGAGCTGGTGGCTCTGACTTGCCCATGTCAGCTGGTGGCTCTGACTCTCTCATTGTCAGGGTCAGCACCTGCTTGTCCCAATTTTTCGTCTTTCGCCACCAGGTATTGCTGGCCATCCTGTCCTCCCCGTTGTTAGTCTTCAGTGTTTCCCCAGTTTCCCTGACGGCTGCATAGCACCCCGTCTGTTTTTGTATTTTTGTAGATTTTGTTCCCTTGTGTTTCATTTGTATCAATTTTCTAGTTTCTGTGTTTTGATTTGTATTCAGTTTTGGTTTTTGCTTTTGTGCCCATGATTGTTTTTACCTGTCTGTTATTCCCCAGTGTTAGATTCAGTTTCCCTGTTTCTGTCAGTTTCTTAGGTTCCTTGTTTGATCCCCCAGGTCCTTGATCTAATTATTAGTTTCCCCTGCTGCCTGTTTTCTTGTGCCAGTCCTTGTGTCCTGCCCCCATCCTGATTGGTTAATTGTCTCATGTCTCACTCCTGCTGTGTCATTATCCATTTTAGTTTCTGTATTTAAGTTCCTGTCTTAATGTAGTTTCCCAGTGACTCTTGGTTGTTGCATGTCAGTTGTGTAGTGCTATTGTGTATTCCAGAGTGTTGTGTATTTTGTACTTTGCCTGCCAACCTGCTCCTTGTTGCCCTGATCCTTTTGTAGTTCATCTTTGTTATCGCTTTTTTAGTTTTGACCCCCGTGGTCCCTTTTTGTTCAGTAGTATTCCTATTGTTTTCGTTTTTGATAATAAACCCCTGTTGTGTCCTGTGGCTCTGACCCGCCCATGCCGTTTGGCATCCCATCCACAGTGAGAGCTGCCTTGTGCTGCCTGTGATGGGCTGCAGGGTCCCCCTGATCCTGAACTGGATAAAAATTTGGAAAATGGATATATGGATGGTTGATGGATGGATGGATGGATGAAATAGGTATAAACTAAGCCCCCATATGGCCTCAAGATTGTTTTCCCCCCTGCAGCTCAGACTGCTTTTACATTCTGAGGATAATTTTGTTTTCTTTTATGAAATCTGCAAATGCCCCGTACACAGAATAGCATGAGTATAATCTCAAGAGTTTCTGAAGTATTCAAGCTTGAAAATATAATAGATAAAACGAAGCAGAAAAATGGGAGTTATAAATATATGATGGGGAAAATATATAAATATATATGGGGAAATATGACTAAAACAAAAATAATTAGCGAAACGTCAGTGCATGCTGTAGGTCAGTGATCTGCGCCTGTGTGACCACCCCCACTTAGCTCTGTGAGCCGGTGCCTTAAGCTGTCATGTAAGGGCAATCCCAGGGGACCAGAGACTCAAGGGCTATCCAAGGGACCAGAGCCTCAAGGGCTATTCCAGGGGACCAGAGACTCAAGGGCTATCCAAGGGACCCGAGCCTCAAGGGCTATCCCAGGGACCCGAGCCTCAAGGGCTATCCCAGGGGACCAGAGACTCAAGGGCTATCCAAGGGGACCAGAGCCTCAAGGGCTATTGCAGGGGACCAGAGCCTCAAGGGCTATCCAAGGGGACCAGAGCCTCAAGGGCTATCCCAGAGGACCAGAGCCTCAAGGGCTATTCCAAGGGACCAGAGCTTCAAGGGCTATCCAAGGGGACCAGAGCCTCAAGGGCTATTCCAGGGGACCAGAGACTCAAGGGCTATCCAAGGGGACCAGAGCCTCAAGGGCTATTCCAGGGGACCAGAGGCTCAAGGGCTATCCAAGGGGACCAGAGCCTCAAGGGCTATTCCAGGGGACCAGAGGCTCAAGTGCTATCCAAGGGACCAGAGCCTCAAGGGCTATTCCAGGGGACCAGAGCCTCAAGGGCTATCCAAGGGGACCAGAGCCTCAAGGACTATCCCCTATGTGAAATTTTCCTTAAAATATGGTTAAAAACAAAACTGCTTTATCAAACAGGTTTCAGGCAGTTTGGTTACTGTCAGGGAATGAGGTCCGGCATTAAGACTCCTTGAAGGCAGAAGGTTACTTTCATTATTTGTTACAATGTTCCAATGGAGCCATAGCCAAGAGATTCAGTGGCACAATACAGTGAGAAAAGATTGATCCCGAAGACGGGGGGAGGGGCATAACTCCCGCAAGATGGCTGATGTCTAAGAGCAGACGGTGACCTGGGGGCTGCCCACCCCCGGGACCGGTCTGTGGTCGCTACCCACAGAACGATACCTCTTTTTCTCAAAAAATATACCATTCATTTTTTTATTTTTTATGGCCCCTCACATTTGCCTGTCGTGTTTGTATTTCAAAAAATGGAAATGGTTAAACGTGTGAGACTGCTGATTGGTCCGGCATTAAGCCCCACCCCCATGGCCATTTCACGGGTCTGTGAAGTTTCGCATGGTGTAAAACGATGTGCGGACATGAAAGGCTTGGGACCCCTGAATATACAGGACAGCCGCGGCGATGCTGACTGTGGCGGTGGGGGAGACCCAAAGAACTAAATAGGAACTGTAAGTCCATGGAGAAGGAGGGGGGGGAAAGCAAATGGCTGGAAGAGGGAGAACAACAGGAGGGGATTAGATTATCATTTAGTGTCCGGATAGCAGCAGATGGAGTGAAACACAGCACAGGGAGATATACATATATCTATGACAGCAAAGTATGGCAGACAGGAGTAACTCATACATATTAATAAGCCCAACCCTCACTAAATGTGTTCTGGGCTACAAACAGTGGAGGAAGACCAAGTAATAAAGCAAATACTGAGCTAATTCTGTGTAGTTAAATTACCACTAGAATAATATTCCCAAAGATTAAGGGCTAAAGTGTTGCTGTGATTGTTTGCGCTTTTTCATTAGCAGCGAATGACACGAGTTTGCAGAAACACAACTGCTGGTCCAGGACTAGAAAAGTTGAAAATGCCGATTTGGTGCCTTTAGTGTGTGTCCTCCCTGAACTGTCATCTAGCCTGGGGGTGGGAGCTTGTAACTTAGTGAGCCTGCATGAATTATTTACTGATGCGGTTCACATGCAACAGAAGTTATTCAGGTGTCTAAGTGACAATGACAATGTTTAAATGCCACAGAGTCCTTTTAATAATCTCTCTGTTGTAACTACATCATCACTATATAAATACATCATCAGCCATCTGCATTTGGTAGTTGATTACAACGCAGGCAAGCAAGTGGAATGTACATTATTCTTCACAATACTGAGAACTCAGAAAAATCTGTTTTCTTCCATGATTCGATTAGTGTGGTCTACAGCACACACCTTTCAAAGGACAGACACTAGCATGAATACTGTTATTGGTAAATATATTTAACATTTTCCTGAGAAAATATTTGAGGTTGTAAAGCTGAATTCCAATGATATTCAAGCAAGAAAGGGCAAAACGTGCCTGAGGATATACATTCCCTTTATAAAATTGAACAATAGGCTGAAAATATTGGTGTTTCGTGGAAAGAGACACTTGGGCGTGTTTCTCTCTGCTCTTTTTGTGAAGAGACCAAAAGGGTTAAAGCTTAGCTGAAATAAATCTTGCCAAAGAACATATTAAGTCCAACCCAGAAAGAAGGTGAAATCTTGATGTTCTGACAGCTACTGAGTCAAAGATAATGGAATCTGAACTCTACGGTGAAAATGAAAAAATAGCGAGATAACTATTCTGGTTTTTGCTGCCGCACATTTAATTAAAAAATCCTCTTTTTTGATGAGGAGGATGGATGCTGAATTAAATGAGGATAAAATATTAAACAAGGTCATTCTGACTTCTGACGCCCATCAGAAAAAAATCTCATTACAGAGGCATTTTTATTTAAGTTGTATTTTACCCAAAGGAAGTGCGCTACTAGCGATTTGGATGAATTCGGGGTGGGGTGGGACGGGTGGGACACAAGCCCCCCCTTGCAAAACTAAATTTAGGATCGTTTGTTTATAACGTCAGTGAAAAGGGGCAATAAAAATAATCTTGTGAGATGTGTGTCATGAATCAATAATACGTGTAGAAAGTAAGTAGTAGTTTTAATAACACTGGTTAGACTGAATAAATGTATCTGAAAGTGAATCTGACTTTGGACATTGCTAGTGTTCAGTAGTTACCACGCAAAAATGCTGAAGGACGTTTCGGTCAAATACGCAGTTGGGGGAAAGATGAATCACATAAAGTGTGGCGTTACAAAAATATCTGCATGAATGGGGGATCTTCAGACTCCATTAAATATACTGCAAGCTCCAGAAAAGTGGTACTTGAGGCGGTTCGGTTGGTGCTGTTCTCTCCTAGCCGAAAGGCCAGCCAACCGCTGGTAATTAGCTATCTTAGCTCAGCCGCGACTCAGCACTTGAACTTGGAGAGTGGTGCATAGCGCTCAAGCTGCTCCGCCTTCCTCCCTTCTAATGACACGTCTGCACTGGTCCCCCATGCATCTCTGTCACCTGTTCAGGTGGTCTCCCAGGCGAGGAGAATGGCAGGCCGGAAGTGAGGCCCCCATAAACGATATGCCGTAGTCGCGTAGCTCTGTGTAAGACAAGAACCTGTTTCTGTGCCCTTCACAATCTCCACCGAGACGGAATAATTTTAGGACTTTATAATGAAATCCCTAGTAAAAATAGCTACACCATGTACTTTAAAATATAGCATATCTCTTAGAAATTCTAATTTTCTCTTTCCCTCCTTCTGCAGTCTCACATTAACTGAGTAACTAGCTACTGTATAATGGCTTCTGACAAGTCTTACCATCCTTCAGCATTACAATACATTTAACGAAAATCACTCTTGGTTTATAATTAACCAATAAATGCTGCATCCACTTTCCATCTCTTTTTGAATTTTGATTTTTGAATCTCGACTGTTACAACCTGGTGCGTGGTACATGCATTGTTTTACTTAAATTACTTTAATTTTACTATTATGTTATGATGAAACTTTCAAATATATCTTCCATTTAAAGTCTTTCATCTGGATATAAAGATCAGACAATGGCTTGTGTGAAGCTACCTTTGGCAAACGGCTATTGATCCATTTACCCTCATAGAGTAAACTAGCTACATAACTATGCTAATTGCATACCTGAGGTGTGGTACCAGGGCAAATGTCACTGGTAGCTTTTTATATTACCACACATACATTTTCAATAAACAATCTGTTTGTTACTGACAGTATAATCAAATTTTGTGGGCGAATAATTGGTGCATGCAGAATGAAGCGTCTGCAGCTGTCTGATTTCACACGTTATTAAACCTACAGCTGTTACTCCAGGATTGACAATTATATAAGAATTAGAGAAACCCACATCCTTGAGTTGCATCGTTGGCCATGTAGCTTCTGTTTCTTTGCCGGCCGCAGTAGCTGACATGTCGTGGAGGGGTTGTGACTCTTAGCATTTACAGTACATGACATTTGCAGACCTTGACCCAGCCATGAGCTGGACTGGCGCCACACACAGGACGTCCCTTTCTTTGCGTCCCGTGGTGCCTGGGATAGACTCCAGGCTCACTAGCGCCACACACAGGACGTCCCTTTTTTTGCGTCCCGTGCTGCCTGGGATAGACTCCAGGCTCACTACACACCTGAGATAGAAAAGTTGTAAGCAAGATGGATGGCTGGATGATGGATTAAAAGGCCTTTTTAAATAATTTTTTTTTAAATTTCTTCTTCTAGTGCTTGCTTTCTGTGAAGTGAGGGAAGTGTGTGTGCATGTAAGTGTGCATGTCCATGTGTGTTCGTGTGCATGTGTATGCGTGTGTCGGTGTGCGTGTGTGTCTGTGTTTGTGTGTGTGTGCATGTGTGTCTGTGTTTGTCGGTGTGTGCGCGTGTGCGTCCATGTGTCTGTGTGTGTCTGTCCATGTGTGTCCGTGTGTGTCCATGTGTGTCTGTGTGTGTGTCCACACAGATCTGTCTTCTTACTGTACTCTCCTCTCCAAATTCTCATCTGAGGTGACTGCTGCTAAGACTGCCTTCTGCAAGGAAAAACTGGGAACCTCTGCACAAGATCATCACAAACTCCATAACATGTTTTCATCCTTACTTAACCTACCAACTCCTCCCACTCTGTCCTCCCTGACCGCCGAAGACTTCACCAGCTTCTTTGATGAGAAGATTGATCAAATCTGTCAGTCATTCTCTCCCACCCAACTACTACACTACACATTAAAGATTTTCCTTCCCTTTCACTGGCTCAATTTCCCAATCTAGTAACAGAAGAGATCCTGCAAGTCACCTTGTCATGCAATCCTACCACTTGCCCCTGGATCGAATCCCTTCCACAATGTTTCAGACAATCTCTCAAGACCTTCTCCCACTACCTTCATCACCACCATCATTAATAGCTCCATAACATCTGGTCATGTACCAATGGCATTCAAAAAAGCCATCCTGAAGAAACCCACTCTGAATCCCTCAGACATCAGCAACTACTGACCAGTATTATCCAGGAAATCATACACCTAGACTCTTCTCAGTTTTGGCACCTATGTGGTGGAATGAACTTCCTGAACAGCTGTGTCATTGGGTGCCTTCAAACAATGACTAAAAACCGACCTCTTTTGAAGTACTTGGATTAGCACTTCCAGGATTATACTCTCATTTTACAAAAAATAACTGTATTACTTGCCAACAGAGTTTTTTTCAAATGATAGTATTCTTAGCCGGGTTCTATTGAACCAGTATCAGGATGTATTCACTGATGAGACTTGGAAGCACTCATGTAAATCGCTCTGGCTAAGGGCGTCTGCCAAATGCCGTAAATGCAAATATGTGTGTGTGTGTTCGTGAGTGTGCTCAGCCAGCCCCCAAAGGAGACAGGGCTCTTGCACCACCACTGGGCCCCAGGGGGCTGGAAGACTTCCTGGTCATAAATCTCCCACACTGTTTCCTTCAGGACCTCACAGACGGCGTGGAGAGGTTCCCCTAGCTGACCATGCCGTGTTGATGTCACCTTATTGCAGCATGATTAGCTGCCAGAGGCACATTGTAGCTCCCGCTTCATGGCGCCACTGTGAGTGACCTCAGTGACATCATGTTTTTTCAGTGTTTCCCCAGCACACCGACAGCATACACCACACGGCACGCACCGCACCGCACAGCATACACCGCACGGCACGCACCGCACCGCACAGCATACACCGCACGGCACGCCCCGCACCGCACCGCACAGCATACACCACACAGCACGCACTGCACGGCACGCACCGCACCACAAAGCACACACCGCACAGCACGCCCCGCACGGCACGCACCGCACAGCACACACCACACAGCACGCCCTGCACGGCACACACTCACCTGACAGACAATTACAATCTGTTCATAAAAAGCCAGTCTGCTGTATTTGTGGAATAGAGGAACATACAACACCTGTGTGTCCTTGAAATTCGATCAAAATAACACAAAAATGCTGTGTACCATGTTCTGACTTTAAGGCTGAAGTTGATAAAAGCCAGTCTGATAAAATGATCCAGATTAAAGTTACTGGGACAGCTGTTAATGCTTTCATTGATACTGGGAGCGATCAGACTTTGGTGCATCGGTAGTTTGCACCACCCAGCATTATTGGCGGTTGTAACACCATCAGTGTTTGCTGTGTACATGGGGATGAAAAGACACACTGTAGGGCTGACATTTATTTAGAAATAGATGGACAAACATATATCCTGAATGTTGAGGTTGTTGATAATTTACTGTATTCAGCTGCGTTGGGACGGGATATTCCAGTACTGTTTGATTTATTAGAAGTACACCGGATGAGGGAATGCAATGTGGCTGTTACTAGAGCACGGGCTGCCTTTTTTAATGATAAATTCGAGATGAGCCCCGGCACGTCATGTAAGACACGCAGGCCAAGAAGGCAGGAGAAGTTTCAAAATTCAATTATCCAACCAAGAACTAATCCTGAGCCGGAGAGGCCTTTGGGTTTTCAAAGACCAACCAACATCATTGAACTACAAAAAGCTGACGCATCTTTGGTGCCGGTTCTTCAGAGAGCAAAGGAGAAGGAGCGGGGAGAGGACCTGACCAAGAGTGGAGATGAGTATGTCCTGCAAAATGGCCTGGTTTTTTATAAGCAGGGGACAGGGCAGCAGCAGGTGGTTCCCCAAGCAGCAGGAGACATTGTACTGGCTTTGGGGCATTCTGTCTCCTGGGCTGGCCACCTAGGTCAACACAAGACCACAGCATGAATTGAAACCCATTGTCACTGGCCTGGCCTGTGCAGATATGTAGCCCAGTTCTGTAGGAGTCAGATGGCACGAACTCGTATTCCCCCAGAATTCTACTCCAATCTTTACCAATCATGGGTACGCCATTCGAACAACTTGGGATGGACAGTGTCGGACCAGTAGAGAAAAGTGAAGCTGGGAACTGATATATGTTGGTCATAACTGACTACGCTACCAAGTATCCAGAAGTGTTCCCATTAAAATCTGTAAAAGCTAAGATACACTGAACAAAAATATAAACGCAACACTTTCGGTTTTGCTCCCATTTTGCATGAGCTGAACTCAAAGATCTGAAACATTTTCTACATACACAAAAGACCCATTACTCTCAAATATTGTTCACAAATCTGTCTAAATCTGTGTTAGTGAGCACTTCTCCTTTGCCGGGATAATCCATCCCACCTCATGGGAGTGGCATATCAAGGTGCTGATTAGACAGCATGAATATTGCACAGCTGTGCCTTAAACTGCCCACAATAAAAGGCCACTCTGAGATGTGCAGTTTGATCACACAGCACAATGCCACAGATGTCGCAACGTTTGAGGGAGCGTGCAATTGGCATGCTGACTGTAGGAATGTCTACCAGAGCTGTTGCCCATGAAATTAATGTTCATTTCTCTACCATAAGCCTTCTCCAAAGGCGCTTCAGAGAATTTGGCAGTACATCCAACCGGCTTCACAACCGCAGACCACGTGTAACCACACCAGCCCAGGACCTCCACATCCAGCATGTTCACCTCCATGATCGTCACACCTGTGAGGTGGGATGGATTGTGCTCACTAACACAGATTTAGACATATTTGTGAACAATATTTGAGAGTAATGGGTCTTTTGTGTATGTAGAAAATGTTTCAGATCTTTGAGTTCAGCTCATGCAAAATGGGAGCAAAACCGAAAGTGTTGCGTTTTATTTTTGTTCAGTGTAGTTGCTTTCTGTCTGGGCATTTTTTTGTCTAGAGTAGGGTTCCTACGAGAAATCTTGACTGATTAAGGAACTAACTTTATGTCTAATTAGCTGAAGCAGGTGTACCAGCTTTTAGGCATTCGGAGCTTGAGGATGACACCATACCATCCTCAAACTGATGGATTAATGTAGCGCTTTAATCAAACGTTGAAGCATATGTTACGAAAGTTTGTGAATAGCAGTTGACCGGACTGGGACCAGTGGTTACCATATCTTCTGCTTGCATACAGGGAAGTTACCCCAGGCCTCCACATATTTCTCTCCCTTTGAACTTTTGTATGGACATTAAGTGAAAGGGCCTTGCTCCTGGTTGATGGAGGTTCAGGAGGGAGACAATGGCTGATGGGACCCGGTCAATGTTGTATCTTCTGTTGTGCAGATGAGGGAGCGGCTGCAAAAAATGACGGAGCTGGCTCAAGCACACATGGCAAAGGCCCAACATCAGCAGAAGTCCTGGTGCATTCGGTCGGCCTGGCAGAGATCCTGCGCAGCTGGACAGAAGGTGCTCCTTCCCAGTGACAACAACAACAACAAGCTGTTGGTAAAATGATAAGCTCACATTTGAAGTCATAAAGAAGATGAGGCCCACAACATATCAGGTATCAATTCCGGGACAGCCATGTTCCTGTGAGGTACTTCACGTAAACCTTCTGAAAGAATGGGTGCAGTGACCAGAGAAAAGTGCAGAAGTGATGCTGGTTAGAGGTGTGTTGGAGAAGGAGGAAGTAGAGCAATACTTATCTCAGTTTAAGGGTCAGGTGGAGCTGCACCTCAGTCATCTCTCACAACTCAAACAGCGTCAGGTGAGAGGAATTTGTAACATGGAAGTGTTTCCGGAAAATCCGGGAAGAACAAATTTGCTTAAACATGACATTATGGTTAAGGAAGGTGCTGCTGTGAGGAGACTGTGGTACAGGGTTCCTGAGTGCCTGTTGGCCTCACTGAAGAACGAGGTGGATCTGATGCTGTCGCTGGGAATCACTGAGCCATTGAAGAGTGAATGGTGCAACCCAGTGGTTCAAGTGCCAAAAAAGGACGGCAGCATAAGGTTTTGTATGGACTTCAGGTGCCAGAAAACAATCTTTCAATTTGATTCCTATCTAAGACCACATGTTGATGAATTGCTTGAGCAGCTGGGAAAAGCCCAATATTTAAGTACGTTGGACCTGTGCAAAGGTTATTGGCAGATTCCACTCATTGATCGGTCTAAAGAGTTGCCTGCCTTCCGGACACTGTGGGGTCTCTACCAGTTCATGGTTCTGCTATTTGGATTACATGGGGCCCCGGCGATGTTTCAGAGGCTCATGGACCAGGTACTGTCATGACTCTGAGTTTGCTGCCACATATCTGGATGATACTGTCATTTACAGTGCTAGCTGGGAGGAACATCTGGGCCACCAATGTGTTGTTTTGGGTCTTCTCCATGCTGCTGGGTTAACAGTAAACCCTGTTAACCCTCTGGGGACGACGGCATCGCCGGTGATGCTGCGTATCTTTCTCGTCTATTTCCGTTTATATCTCGCTGAAATCTTCAGAATCAGAATCATGAAAAAAACGCTGGCTAAATCCATAATCTGTCTACTTTTCAAAACGTCCATTGTCGGAAGTATTAAAGTCTTTAAAATTAGGTTAAATTGGCAAAAAAAAAATTTTTTCTTTGTCTTACCTGCATCGGGGCGTGTAGTGACGCCCAGACGTGAAGATCGCTATTCGCATTCTAAATAGCCGCATTCTAAATAGCCGCATCCGCATGATAATTTGATGAACAATGCAGCGGTGAAATGCGATCAAGGTAAATCCCCATCAGAACCATAAAAGGGTGGGGGGTGGCGGATGTGGCCAGGTGTGAATGGGTCATGCTTACACATAAGAGCTCCTAAATATTCAATGGAAGGAGTCCAGAAATAGTGACATGGAGTTCGCTTTTTCTTATTTATTTATCAAACTGAATGTTGAAACTACACCATTTAGTCATCTTCATGTAGCCAAGACTTTGGTGA
>JAODKC010000002.1:14523037-14544845 GCA_026777985.1 Mormyrops attenuatus
GCACAGGGCTCCCCTTCACTCACAGCGCTCCTCCTGTAAGCACAGGGCTCCCCTTCACTCACAGCGCTCCTCCTGTAGGTACTGGGCTCCCCTTCACTCACAGCGCTCCTCCTGTAGGCACAGGGCTCCTCTTTAAGGCACGGAGCTCCTGGTCGGAGGTTCTCTGTCAGTCCACCACTACTGATTGATTTATTGTCTCTTTGTTTTCCTCTATAAAGACTAGTCATTATAACAGGCGAGCCTTTGCTGGCCCCTTTGTTCTGACATACATTTTTGAATGAAAAGGAGCTGCTTTAATAGGGCAATGGCTGCCATTTCTGTTCATGCCATAAATCACATGATTGAGATCTTCCCATTAAATGCCTTTAATAACGTAATCACTGGGGTGGGAAAGAGCCATGGAATCAATTAAAATGTCCATGCAAAAAAGTTACACTTCATTATAATTAATATACAGTTTATGAAAAAAGTAATGGCATATGCTTGGCTTTGTACAGTGTATGCAGAAAGGAGAGCAGGTCAGGAGAGGAGCTTAGATCTGCTAAGTATGTTTTAGAACAAAAGAGACAATGGTTGTCTTTATGTATTAATGGTCTAAATTTAATATCTACAGTTATTTTTATTAAGATATTTGCCGTAGAAATTCCAATAATTATTTGTCCATTGTCTGTATTGTTATAGTCAGGTATGGTTTTATTGGAATGGCTCCCAGAGTGCCCGCTGCTCTTGGGGACAGTCCCCTCTTGGACCCTAGAGTCCTTGTACAGCATAACAGGCAGGGGGTGAATGGATGGAAAAGGTTTAAACACTATACAAATACATATGTGATCAGTTAACAGAACAAAATATATATTTATTTATGCATTATAAATTATTTGGCTGGTTATGAATATTTATGAAAATCTTATACGCTAGAGAGATTTAGACTTTTGAATTTGTTTTTTGAGAGGGTTTATTTAAAGATAAAGTCTTCCTGAATCTGTGAGGAAGAATGCTGGTCTGTCTTTGCAGAGTGATCATCACTCTTAAATCAATGACCATGCCGACCCGTGCTCATTTGGGCCATACAGCACAGACGACATCCTGGGACTAACCCATAATTGGACCTGTCTTAGCTAATTACAGTTTCTGATCTCCTTAGCAACATGAGGAAGGATAAATGCAAATGACATGGTCAGGGCACGTTAGAGCCCAAACCGGTTCTATTAACGTGGAAAAATTAATGCTGAGGAGAAGAATATTCTGAAAGGTTCATACTGTTAAAAATGTAGGAGATGTAGGTCAGAGAGTTCTTACCAACTGCAGCAAAAGTACCTCTTACCTCCAAGTCTAAAATGAGAAAAATAATTTTTTCATGTATCATAAAGGTACTAAAATGTGGTAAAAATATGAAATGGCATTATCAATGAGCTGGTTGTTTTTTAATACAGAAAAGAGGAGAGAGTGATCCAGCAGTAATCTCAATCTTAAAGCACACGGAGAGGCACTGTAGTCAGTTCCAGTGATGTGACGTGTGTCACTATGGTGACAGATCCATTTCCTTACCTGTGATAGGCTGCTCCAAGGGGGGGGGAGGTGGAACCCACCTGTTCCCATTAATATTTTGTGAGATAGGACCTAGCCAAATTAAACTCTCCTCCAAGATGGAAAAATGACCTGTATTCATTCTTAGTATTGGAAATGTATGCATTTTTAATTTTGTCTTGAGCCACACACACATATGCAGCCGTGCATTTCATGTCTCCAGCATTATCTGACATTAGTCACATTGTTCACTGGCACAGAAAACTTCCACTTAAACAGCCATTATGTCCTGGCCATGTGCGCTGCCAGCGGGTTCGAGAGCAGCGCCTTCAAAATGTTCTCCATTAAAATGGCCTTCTGCCAAACAGCAAACCCTCAAACATGTTTTACAAGATTATCCAGCCATACAGAGAATGGGGAAAGGAGAGAAGAGGACATTCACATCTCGAAACATTCTCATTTTCTCAATTGTGTACTTTCAGATATATATTAAATGGAACTGGGAAAATTCGAACAAAAATAGCCCAGGGCTAATCACAAAGTCTAGTACAGACGACAAGAAAACTCTGAGCTGTATAAGAGGAGGCATTGCGATGTGTGGAATGCAGGCTACAGACACGGCAGTCTCTGCGGGCAGAGCATGGCCAAACACTGCATGTCATGTGACGATTTTGGGATGAAGATAAGCCTGAAACGATTTTCCTGCACAATAACAGTGGGAGTGAGGAAGAGAGCTGGCATCCTGTTTTTGAACAGTCATTGAAATGAATTCTGAATGAATCCTGCGTGAGCGATTTCACAGGTGAAGTTAGTTCTCTGGGAGCTTTCTGCATTCTGGGTCCTAAAAAACCACTCAGTTTACCATTATTGATTGATGACATTTTCCTGTTGTTCACCTGACCTTCTGTTGCAACAGTGCAGCTTAATTTCTGAAATTTTGCCTGTAAACGATGAAGACCAGTGCTAGATGGCTGCCATTTCGCTTTGCCGATCCTTAGAGAAGAGCTCTGCAGAATATAGGACTGCAATCATCACTCTGCAGTGACACCTGCTGTCGACTGGGGGCGCCCTCCGGCAACCAGGAATGTCATGTTGCTCAATGAAGCACAAGGGCCATAGATCATCCAGTGGGTGCCTTTGTCCACCTCCCTCCCCAGCTGGATTCTCCAATAGCATGGAGCTCGATGATAAATTTCAAACTGGGAGAAAAATGAGGATATTAGGTAGATGCTAGAGGTACAGGGAGTGGTTGCTTTTATAGTGGTGAGTTTAGCCCACGTTAATTCAGGAGTGTAGGATATGTATACTCTTCAGTCTTGTTGGTATTCCATTGCAGAGCAGAGTCAAAGAAAATACAAAATAATGTGTAAACTATCAGTGGAAGTGAATACGTCATAGGTGTAGACCATAGGTGTAGACCAAAACCCTGCCTGCATTTTTGGTCTTGAGTGAGGACATGGTGGGGCAGTGTCGTCTTGGACATCTCAGTTTGTATCTCAGGGTGTTTTTTCTGTCCCAGTGTTTGACATATTTTATACTTCCAGTCTCATGAATAACAGATTTTTTGGAAGCAACACCAGGATGCGACAGAACCTAGAATAATTTTTCAGGATGTTTGCTCACAAAACATCTTTGGGAGCATCCTAAAAGCAGGGATGCGATCTGCAAGCCTTCCTCTTTTCCCTTCTCCCTTCTTCTTTTCCCTTCTATCTTAGATTGTCTTGGTGTCAGAGTGACTCCCCTTTTATCCATTTCTCTGTTTTTCCATAATATGAATATTATAAAATGCACACTATCTATCACTTCCCCCAAAGTAATTAGCTGTTATCTCCATTAGATAGACTGTAGATTTGATCTGGTAATAACCTGGCCCCTCCCTCGGCCCCTACAGATATTTAAAGTTCCAGATAGGTAAGTTAGAGTGGTATGAATGAAAATGTGCATTTTAAAATAAGCTTTTAAATGAAGTATAAAATGGCAATTTTATGTGACAGATCTCTGTTTTCAGAGAGCAAACAAAGACATGGAGATTTCACTGCTGTGGTAGAGCCCAGTGTCACCAGCTGGCCGGTTATACCTGGTTTGCTTGGTGCTCTCACTGATATCAGCGCTCTCAGTTCCACAGAAAAATTCAGTTCATTAAGTATTCAAATATTTTTGCAGACATGAATCCATGCAGGCATAAATCTCAGTAGGTAAATGAGTTTTCTTTTTCTAATTTATTTTTGATTTTTTTCCAAGCTGGACAAAATTAGGGTGATTATGATAAACGGCTGATGTCCGATATCTGACTGCAGTGTGATTCGCTATTAGAGGCAGGTGATTGACATATTTTCCTCATTAATTAACTCATCATTCTCTTCAACATCAGTTTCCTTTTAAAGATTTCAAATTTTCAAGAAAATATGTTGATTACAAATGTACCAAGATAGTCTTATATCATAAAGAAATACAATGTAGAAGTGTTTGCAGGATTTAAAGAAGACACTTGTATTGTTCCCAGTCCCTTATGGGTATGAGGGCAGATTAACCAATCACAGGGTCAGATAAACACCCACCACAGTGACATCACTAAACTGGAACAGAGCATGGCTGGCACCGGCACAGGCCTGGGATTCAAGGTTCAGATAAAACCTTAAACTGACTTTAAAATGCAAGTGCGGCGGGACTCTCTTTATTCCTGCTTTATGGACTGGAAAGATGGACTCAATACCAATCTTCTTTCAAGATGAAAAAAAGCGAGTACCTATAATATAGCATAATCCGCAGTACGTGACCCCAGTGGGCCTGTAATCTCTCCCGTGTCAATAGGACCCAATATATTTCAGGGTTCTCTAAAAATTGCACAGCAATCCATCAACTTGATAACATCACATGCAAAACGCACCAGTGACGGCCGACATCGATCTCCTAAATGCCTTGGGCTTTGCACAGTGAGGTCCTTAAGGCCTTGCTCTTTGGGCTGAGGTAATTAGGAGAAGTGATTAGCGTGTGCTCTTCCGCTGGACCTGGGCCGCGTGACACGCCTCATTTCTGACTATAAAGCCCATTTCGGGCGGAAAAGTTATTCCTCCTGTTTCTAGAGGACGTCTCACCTGCAGGCTGTCAGACTGGCCTCTGTGGCACAAAGCCCATTACAGCCTTAATTACGTAACTCTGAAAGCCAACCTGTGGATGAACGAGTCATTAATACTGAGCTGCAAACTCTGACCAAGCTGAAAAATATGAATGTGTCAAATTGTGGGGTTACTTTTATAAATACCTGAAGTGTCACTTTCAAATAATCATTCTCAATACCCTCTAAATAAATTTCTATATAGTTCATCTACAATATTCTGATTACACATGAATAACAATAATGTAACCTATTCATTACTTATTTTGTTGTTTTTATTTTATTGCCCAATTTTTATTTTATGGAACAGAAAATTGCCCTTAAAAATAAATTAAAATACTCCTCTAACTACATTTGTTCTTATAGTGTAGCTATTGAATGTTTGCACAGAAGTTAAAACAATATTGTAGATCTTCATAATCCAGCTGGCTCAGATGTCTGTCCATATCTCACTGCTCAGACCTTTATCTCTAAGCACTGTAGACTGGTCATGAAATAATCTCTTCATCTTGTTTTAAACTTCATTGACTGAAGACTAGGTGCAGGTCAGTGTGACAAATATATAGGCATGAATCCAAGCTGTCTGTGCAGTGTTTTTGTTTATCAACAGTCTATTTTTGTGCTATTTTTTTTATTTGTTTTGTTTCTGTTATTTCTGTCCATATCTGATGGATTAGCAGCAATTAGTGATTAAGGGGAAGGTTGCTTTGATAAGATTCCTGTGAGGTTTAATTGTCGGCGCCAATTAGTAGCTAAGAGTTTCTGTGGCCCTGAAGGGCCTGCAGGATGTCTTTGCAGCCGTCAGGAATTCAGCACAGACCTCAGTGGCCTGCAGGATGGCTTTGCGGCTGTCAGGAATTCAGCACAGACCTCAGTGGTCTGCAGCGAGAGGCTCCCTTTAAAATATCGCAATTTTCATTTTCCCTGAATGTCACGATCATTACCATTCATTACAGTTTGAAGACTTTCAAAGCGTCATTTGAAAATAACTCTTGACAGTATGAACATAACTGTGTAGTTCACTTATCTATGCACAGCAAGACGCATGCTAACAAGATGCACATTTTATCCTTTCAGATGTTAGACTTGAAATAATTAAGTAATTGCTACTCCCATCCACCCATTTTGCAAACACTTGTCCTGGACAGGGTCACACATGGAGACAATCACTGGCAGCACAGGGCAGGGGACACCCTAGGCGGGATGCCAGTCCATCACAGGGCACAGGACAGGGGACACCCTGGGTGGGATGCCAGTCCATCACAGGGCACAGGACAGGGGACACCCTGGGCGGGATGCCAGTCCATCACAGGACCAAAGGCAGGGACACCCTGGATGGAGTGCCAGTATACTACAGTGCGCATAACACAGGCGAATAGTGATGCCAGTTGACCTAATATTGTTTGGCTTGCAGATGCACAGTGGAGTACACAGAGTATGCCCATGCGACATGCCGAGAACAAGAAACCCGCACACAGAGCCAGGGGCAGGAATCCACCCCATAATATCACTGTCCTGTGGGAATATAAGGGCATAGTGCTGCCCTCATATGACAAATATTAATTTACATAAAGAGCAGAAGTATACCTACCACTGAGGACACCGAAGTCAAGTCCTCGGTATCTTCTCTGCAACCCCAGTACGACCCACGATCCATTACGGGACCCACTAAGAAGACCTAACACGTTTGAGCTCGCTACGTTAAAAATCCTGGCTACGGCCCTGACTGCAGAAGGAGCAGCAGAGAACAATGGCGTGTGATTGAGTATTAAAGTATCTTTGTTTTTTTTAGGGCTTTTAGTTGTTTACATTTGAATGTCGCCCTATAAAAAGGGCAGGAGTGAGCTCTCTGCTGGCGGGGGGGGCATGCGGCTGTGCAGTAACTCCTCCTCCCCACAGCTCCTCCCGCCATGCGGAGGAGGGGGCCCACGCTGTCCTGAGACAGACCTTCACGGAGTGGGGTGTCTGCGGGATGATACAGCACGGGGCAAACCAAAAGGCAGATGGACCACAATCACACTGGTGGTCTGGAGATGGGATGCAGTGGGGGCGTAGATACCCTGGCAGATCCCGGGGGCCCAGCCCTTTACAGGGGCCCTTGAATAAGTAAATTACGTTTGAAATTTAGCTGGGGGGGGGCAAGGTGACATTTTTGTCAGGAGGCCCAGAGATTCTGTCTACGCCCATGTCAGGAGATATTAAGATGATTGATTCTTGTTTAATTACCAGCGCTGGGTGCATTGGAATGAAAGGTATGTGCATAGACAGGACACCAGAGGCACATTATTACTGAGTGTCACTGATCCATGTCGCAGCGAGTGGCTAGAGACTAAGGAGATGCCCCCAGCCGCGAGGCTAAGCACCCTACGGCCAACGTTGTGTCTGATCTCCTCAGCACAAAGGTGTGGCCCCACAGGAGTGTTGAAATGATCATCCCTGTGACCAGCACGGCATACATGGCTGCAAGCATGCGGCAGACAGCTCAACGGCGAGCTGTGGCGATGGAATCTGCTTGTGTTTCCCCCTCACCCCTCCGCTTCTTGATGGCTGGGTCCCACCGAGCCCGTCAGCACGGACGGACACGCGTGATGAGAACATTACACGGGTTTTGCGGCTGCAGACCCAGCATAACGAGCTTTGCGCTTTCATTTCCCACAGCAGGTCAGCAGCCAAGCCAAGGAGACATTCTTATGCGATATCCCAGTGCAGGAACTGGCCCAAGGAATGGGCCTGAGGCTGCAATTCAGAGCCGGAGAAGAAATGCGACCTCACACCTCCAGGGCTTGGGCTTTCCAGGCCTGTGCGTACACCCGCTCCCCATATCTTCACAAGGGCTTCCTCCATCTGCCTCCTCTGTGGAGGAGCATGCCGCTTAGATGAAATGAGGTCCTGAAACGGGAATTACTGCATGCGGAGATTGTGATGGATTGGCATCATTTTCTGGGTGCGCCTTGTCCTTCCTGGAATGGTACCCAGACTCTCCATGACCCGGCTCCGATTAAGTGCTTATGGGGGAGGGGAGGATGGATGGATGGGGTTATTATTCTGCTGTTTGCAATACGTTCTTCTATTTCTCTGACTTGTTGACACTGCACAGATTCAGACTTTTGAAACGAATGAGCAGGAAACACCATCATTCTCAGTATCTGTCGCTGCCTTTCTTTGACAGCTTTATTGCTGGCAGTCACATATGAACAGGGACGTTTGGTGTAAAATGAGCCCTTTTGTGGATGGTGTGTATTCTAGCCTTCGTCGCATTGGGCTGCTCTGTTCCCCTAATGGCTTCTCTCTCCGAACACCTTCTAGGTGCAAATCAAGGAGTAGATGGTCCCCCTTGACACTACATGGCGGTTTAACGGTCGCTTTCTCTTCAGGACCGTACTAATGTCACCTACCCATGAATTTGATGGCAATGCAAAAGGCCAGTGGAGATGCTTCACACACCGGGCGGATTACAGCTTCAGTGACACACTGTGACTGTTCACATCCTTGTATGAGCAGCGTCCTGGGCCATGAAAACACACAGGGCTTGTCTGGCTTTGTTTCCTTCCTCATTGTTGTCACGTTTGGCGATTCATGTGAAGATGCCCCCACGTGACCCCAACAGCTCTGCGGTCAGGGATTACATGCCATTAATGACGAAAGCAGTCTGGGACCCCAAAGACTAATATTTTCTGCTGCTGGAGAGACAGAGATGCCAATGGGTTCCCCTTCAAAACATCTAACCCTAACCCTAATCTAAACCCTAACCCTAACCCAAATCCTAACCCTATCCCAAACCCTAACCCAAACCCCCTCAGTCAGCCCAACACACCTCTCAGGAGCTTTTTCTATAAACTGTATTGGTGGCTGCTGGGAATGATTCAGAAATAGGCCTGTAATTCTGCTGGAATTAGACACTGTTCCCACTCAAGCTGGAGTAGGGTCAGAAATCATATTGTTACAAAAAGGAGTCTGATTGGGTTCTGGCTTTGGGTTCTGGCTTTGTTCAGACGTTGTTGTGTAGCTCCTGCTCGAATTCTACTCACCCTTGTACCGGGGCATTCATTAGAAGCTCAACACAGTTGACTTCGTGACAACCATATGTCTGTGATGTGCTCTTTGCGTCACATCTATGCTGGACAAAAACGTCTGCTAAATAAATGTCTTCAACAGCAAAGCGTTTATTTCTATGAAAGGCACAGGAAACCAGCCCCAGAAATGGAAGAAATATTTCCATATGGAACTGAGATATATGGTGCAATTTTGAGGTTAAACTTTAGGAAGTATTAAATGCTAGACTTCTTAATATGTATTTTGTCTCGTGCTACTTGCACAGGGTTTATTTTGAAAGACAATAAACCGAAGAGAGACAGAAGCTGCTTGTAGCTGCTTTTGTGAAAACGAGCACGGAACAGCTGTCTTGTTAGATGCAGCCATGTTTGTTTTTACACCCTTTCACTGTGCCGTCCCCACAGAACAGAGAGTGAGTGGCACCGGAAATCAGGAAAGAAAGAGGGGGTAAATGGAGAGAGCGAGGTGGCATCGGGGACGGAGAGGCGCTCATAAATCAGCTGTGACAGACGTGACAGCCCGTGGCCCGGCCCAGTGCTGCTCGTGTACCTGGGCCCCGCGTCAGCATACGCACCATATGGGAAGCGGCCTTGACAGCCGTCCGGGGCCTCGCCGCTCCTCCCAAGGGGCCACGCTCATGCCTCTGCAGCAAATAAATCAGCACCGCCTGCAGGTCAGGAGTGAAACCTGAAAGCACTCCGCCTTCTGCTTGTCTGAGGAGACTGGTGCTGGACGGCATCTCGTCCCTCAGCCTGCAGGCTGGCGTGGGAGCTGGCCAGGTGTGTGCCACATCGGCCATTTTACTGGGCTGCATGGTGTGCAGTTTATTTATCTGCATCAATGACTGGTTGGGCTCTCTCACTACTGGGAGAAAAGCCCAGAGCCCCCTATACTGTTCCCCACCAGTCTCCGAGGTGGCATGTCACACTTTATGGCATTACTGTTGTGTACATGCAGGGGGCGCTGTAGACAGGTTCCGTCTTTATGTAATCAGAGCCAATTATCCTCACTATTATTATAATTAATCTTTAAGGTACAGAGATATTTAAAAATAATCCAGTACTATCTTACAGGTCACACAGTACTGTCTGTGCACACATATCCCATAAATATTTGGCTTCATTACAACTGGATAACAGTGTGCAGTGATGTACAGTGTTTGCATCTGGAGTCTGTCCAGCTGCCCAGATCTGAGATCCCACCACGCACCTCTTTGGCGCGGAGCTGCCCGGCATTACCCAACATGCTCTCCATCCCGCTGCCATCCTTGGGGTCACCTTATCACACCCGACACCTTATTATTAAGGAACACAGGGCTGCCGCTCTCTGGATTTCATTTCCTTTTTTTCCCTCGATGTTTCTTCTCGTTTGTTTCGGCAGAGTTCGATACGGACAGCGCAGTGCTCGGCGGACGGAGGTAATCTCTGCCAGCAGATAGGCGAGTCACGCGAGCCGAGGCGGCATTTTGAAGTTCTCCTAGCAAACCATGATCCGAACAGCAGGGATTTATTTATACCTGCTGAATGGGACTGAGGCCTTTAAAATGATTTACTTTGTGCTGCGGTTTCAAAGTGAAGGACAACACGCGTAGGAGACGGGTACGTTGGCTCCGGGTATCAGAATCACGTGAGAGCCGTCAGCCAGATGAAAGCGGCTCCGCAGAGATGGTGCCAAACCTGCTTAATGCCGGCTCTTTCCCTGGGCACATGAAGCCTGGGCTCGTGGCATGAGCTAGCCAATGCCACGCGGGGACCGCCAACATCACACCTACTGCAGGGAACCACACCATGCCCTGAGACCTACATCATTCCATCCATCCATTTTTTTACTTATCCTGATCAGGGATGCAGGGTGCATTGAGACCTTCGAACAAAAATTTCGTATCTAAGCTACTTCTAGTTGAGACCGAATATTCTGTACGATAAATAGCTGCACACAGGTGTGGATCACATGCTGTCTTTTGCAGGCTTTGCCCTGAAGCTGATCACCTCTCGGGATTGCTATGACTTAGACTTAGACACATAAAAAAAGAAGCACCTAAGTGGAGAGCCTGAAGCCGCTGCGTGTGCGTGCCGCCATCTTGGAATTGGCCATTGGATTGCGTGAATCCCTCTCCTGTCATTCCTTCCGCTTTCTTTCCATTGGGCTTTTGTTTTCATCACTTTCTTTGTTTGGCGATAGAGCTGTATGTCCCGGCGTGTGACCGGCTTGCGTGTTCGCCGTCTCTCTGCTGGATCGTCTCTCCTTTGCCCATGATGCAGAGGAGCCCAGCCTTCAAGGAGCAGAGTTTCGAATCAAGAGCTTTTCAAGCAATATCGTGTGTTACTCTTGTGCTTTCCGGATAAAAACGCTACGAAAACCCTCTCCTTGGTGATTGTGTGGCCCTTGATCCTTGCAAACAGCCTCTGTCGCGTAGATGAAGATAACTCACCCACTTAGGGCCGGGAGTGCAGGCCGCAGCAGAGCGGAATAGCTCTTCCCTCTCGGTGTGGCCCCCACACACATCGCATAAACGCGGAGCCGCTGGAGCAGCATCGCCTTAAATCAAAGGGGACAGATAAAGTTAGGCAATAGTTTTCTTTTTCTTTCCCATTATTACCTTTGAAACAGAAGTGACACATGCTTGTTCTCACTAACTCTTTTTCAGACGGTGTGGCCAGTAACAGTTAAACAATACGATCTCTCTCTTTCTCTCCCCCTCTCTTTCTCTCCCTCTTGCTTTCTGTTTTCTCAGGTGGGTTCCAGTATAATTGCAGCGATGGCAGCAGCAGAGCATGAAATTGCATTAGTCACTGCATTGCTCTCCCCGACGTTTGCCATGGCGGATTCCTTTAATGGAGGCTTTTAGTCAGGGTAATATTTTTGTGGCCCTTCAGAGCTACTCCCATACTCTGCTCACTATTGATCACCCCCCGAAATGCCAAATGGGGGTGGATCCCCATCCATATGAACAAATCCTTTTCTTAAAGATTAATATGACGCCTCTGTGGGACTTCACAAGTCAATGTGACCGCAGGTTTGCTTGAGCCTCCTGTTAGCGTTTAGCTGTGATACCTGGGGCTGGGGAGATGGCATGTAGGGCTCGCGTTTCTTTATCTTTATTTGCTTATTATTTAAGTAGCTTTAGTAATGCAAACGTATAATATTTGTCATGGTGACACACAGTCTGCATTATGAGCAGCTCACAGGTAATAATCCATAGTGGGATGTTGATGGAGTCATAATATTTTCAGGTTAATTTATTCTTGAATGGCTTGTAATGTTTACACTGGAATATACAATGAAACACCTGAAAAATAAAATGGGCTACATTTCCATATAATTGTCATTTTGGTCCTTAGTGCCTGATGGCCAGTTTAATAGTCATGCGTTCTCTGTTTCCATAGTAATCTCATCAGCTTTGGGGCCTGACATCACAGGAAACTCACACTGAAAAGCTGTGAAAATCTGACACATGGAAATTAATGAGAAAATGTTCTTTTCTGCGTGGCTTTAAGAAAGCAGACAACATTTGTAGTGACGGGTCGCTGTCACAAACTATATTGTTTTCACTTAAAGAAAGCATTCAGCTGGATATCATTGTGTGTGAGCGATGCTCTGATCCAGGGATTCAAGCACATGAGCCTCAGACTACAGACAACACAGTGAAATTCCAGTGAAAAAGCAGCCCTGCGAGCAGTGCGCTGTTTACCTTCTTTAAACTGAAGCCCTTTTATAATGAAAACTACATGCAGTGCACTGCAGTCACTGTAATAGGGGAACTAGGGAAGTAGGATGTCCATCCATCTATCCATCCCTCCATCCGTCTTCATACATCCATCTGTCCATCCATCCATGCATCCATCCATCCCTTTTATTTCAGATATGGTTGTGGGGTGGATGGGAGTCATTGACATAAACTATTATATTATAAATTATCATTAATATTAACCTCAAGGGAAGAAATACTGGGAAAAAATCTAAAACAAACTAGAAAAACTAGATGCCTCAGAAATATTACGTATCAAGCCCAGGCCCTGTTCCATTTAACAGCCGAGTCCTTCATTAATGGGCCCAGTGGCCAGGATGAGAGGCCCTTTGATGAGGCCGGGCTCTCTGGCCGGTATCAGGCACACGGCAGAGGGGGGGCCGGCTCAGATCCTGTAGGGTCTATGCCAATTTTCCTCTTTAAAATAGTTGTGGTTCCCATCCCTCAGAAGAGGCCCTCGGCTCACACACCGATACGTTGTTTAAATAAAAAGGCCGTATCATCTCAGAGCTTATCGTTTCCGTGGAGATGCCTCTGACATGCCGGAGGTCTGGCTCATGCCAACGTGCTGAATGTTTTAGTTTTTGTTTAATTCTCCTGAAGCACAGCAGACTCTGGGGGGCACTAAGTGTAGTTAAACAGAGGAGCTGAACAGGTTCACAGATTAAAACTGGCCCAGAGCCCATTAACATGCTGAAAAGCATCATAATTATTCATCTGAAGTCTAGTTCCTGTCTTAGTTGTTGTTAAAGGAAAACTCATGTGTTTGAATTGCAGCGGACACTCACCCTAACAGGGGCAGTGAGACGACTGTGACGAGAATGTGCTTCAAATGCTGTGTGGATATGTGGAGAGGGAAAGTTTACATTCATGATAATGAGAGAATCTGTAAGACATAATATGATTATGCAATGCACTGATTACTAGGTAATGACCAAAACATATACAGACACAGTTAATTTTCATTATCCCTCTGTTAAAGGTAAGAGCATGTTTTCAGCAAGGACGATAAAAAAACACCTGCAGGTAATTTAAAGTAAAATAAAAATCAATACCTTTCAGATGTAATATGAGTTACAATTGTGAGACTGGATACGCATCATTGTGAGCAGACTATAGTGTGCAGTGGTCATAGGCATTATTAAGTACGTTAATTTGAAAAAGAAGGAGGGCTAGCAAACAGCGGGAAGGCTGAACACAAGATTAATGATCTCATCGTCCTGGTCAGGGGGATCCAGCGGGGGGGGGCATATCGAAGCTGTTGGATATTAATGTGCCGATAATTAAAACATGGATCATGATTATTCTTTCAATTTACTCTGTGTCACTGAGATTGGATGCTGGCAGAAGGAGGCAGAGATTCATGGCTTTTATTCCCATGTGAATTTATTTACATGTATGTGCAGCAATTATCATATATATATATAAATAAAAAAACTTTGAATCCATTTGGAAATGACAGATTACACACAGAATATGTCAGAAAAGTCATACATATTTATATGGAAGGACCAAGTGAGTGCGCCGTGTACAGGAGAAAACAGTGGAATGTGATATTGCATTATTATATGTCTGAATACCTCCTGTTCAACTTCATTTTGTGGGAGGAGACACAATGCCAGCTGCTTTTCCTGCCACTTTCTTTCCTTTTTGTGAGGGACTGACCCAGATTATGCTGAAGGTGTCACCTCCAGGCTGTCCCGTGGCACCCCTTGCCTCTCACGCCTCTGCCTCTCGCGCCTCTGCCTCTCGTGCCCGTGCCTCTCGCGCCTCTGCCTTGCTGCATTTCTGCTAATTGGTGCCACACCGGTTAGTAAATGAGAGTGTGTGTCTCACAATATCCATCATCTACGCGTGTGATCCTTTGGATGTGTGTGTGTGTCTTGCTGTATTGTTGTATTTGCAGGTTTGATAAGTAAGAAAAACTTTCCGAGTGCAACAAGCCACACTTGCAGCCTTTTGATCCAGGGGTGCATTTACCGGTGAAGATCAAATGAGATCAGCTTCCTGCCTGCAGCCTTCCATTCCTGTTTATGACCCCTGTTACAGTCTCCTGACAGAGAGAGAGAGAGAGAGAGAGGGGGAGGGAAGAAGTTATATGAAAGCTGGATGTTGTATAAAAAGACGAATGGTGATGATGGTGACATGGGGTTAGGTTACGTCGCGTAAAATTACGTGCAAAAAACACTCGTAAATGTCAAAGACGGGAGGGTAAATGGACAAAGGAATCTCACGTTCAGACACGAGGGGCTCCATTATCACGCACTGCAATGGATATTAAGTTGAATCATTTTCCACCCATCCAGCTGGCGGGGGGAGATAAGGGCTGTGCTGCTGGACCTTTAAACTCTGCGGTATCCATCAGAACCCAGCGGCAATACATTAACCACGCCGCACCTCTACCGGGTGGAGGAGATAACAACTTCAGTGGTGCGTTGGTCAGGCTCACCAATGAGTCCCTCTCATTTGGAGAAGTCACAGGGATGTGCTTCCGGAAGCTACGGCTAAGTAAAATCTTTCAATCTCCGACCAAATCCCACAGTCCAATGATTCTGGCCAAGTAAACCTTCCGATGGATTTACCGGAAAGATGATTTGCTTGTGTAATGAAGACCATGGTGGCCTGGTGTACACAGGAAGTGACAGAGAAAACAAGGGCTTCTGCTCTGAAATGCCCCAACCTGGACCCAAAGAGCAAAGATCTACTGTAACATCCAAGGGCGTCTCATTCCACCCACTTTTCCAGTGAATGACCCCTGGAACGATTCAGGTGTTAGAGAGATGCTGACAGAGCGCAAACCTTTTCAGCCGAATTCTGGGAATCATATATATCAGACATTTACCTAATCATTAAGGGACCACGCCTGTGATTGTGAGTGACACCTGGAAGCGTACTAAATGCAAACTGTAATGCAATTTTAAAACAATGCATACATTTTCTCTCTTGCTTATTAAATTTTCACTGTACAGCAACAGTCAAGCATTTTACGCTGTGATTAGATTACATCGCAACTGCGGTCATTATGATCCTGCATTAAAGGCTCTAACGGGCAGGGAGAGGAGGTCATTTTTGACAAGTGGCTTGCAGTTAGGGTCTTGCTTCAATAACTGAGCACTGATAACAGTCTACAGCTGCCCGTGTTGAATTGATGTATTATCTGTCTCGCTGTACATCGCTTTGGACAATAGCATCTGCTAAATAAATAAACGAATGTTCTCACACAGTAAATGAGCAGCTCTCATGGTCTCTTGATGCAACAGAATTTGAAGAAAAAAGTGAAACGCTTGGAGAATCATCATAAGCAATGGCTTCTTCCCCTTATGTTGTCCTTGCTGCGATTGGCTTAGACTATCAACATGAAGCTTGTCATGCATCGTGTGATTCGCTCCTCTCGGTCGTATTGTTGGGGGCGGCCGTGAGGTCTGAGACCCATGCATCACGCTTCCTGTGTGCATGACTCCTCCAGGCGCACACCCACACACGCACGTTGATTTATAGCCATAGTTGAAGATGCGTAAGAGGATGCTAACCCTGCCCTCGGACACCCCCGGCAGCTGCAGGAACAGTGAGAAAGAAGTGATGAGGTCAGAAGTTGTCATGAGCCTGTTTTCTGTTCGTCAGCCTCTTTTAAACCCCCCCAGGTCTAAGAATAGCGCCTTCTACTTCGAATGTAGCTAATCCACATTCAGAGCCTGCAAAATAATCCACGTCGGATATGTCACCATAGCTCTCAGTCGGTGGAGGCGCCGTCGCAAGGATTAGAGTCATGAAGTAAACAGCCACGGCATCCTCTAGGCGCCCACCTCAGGCTGGGAGATGGACTGCTGGCTGGTGCTGTGGGGCTGCAGGTTCGACAGGAACGGCGGTCTCCGTCGGCAACCACCACCAGCCGCAAGCCACACACTGACTCATCCCGGGAGCGGCGCTACATTACTCACTGCCATTATTTTCATCTGGGTGAACTGAGGGGGGCATTCCAAGGCTCCTTCTTGCAAAGCACCTGCCATGCTTACCCCGTGGGACAGGTTTAATGGGGCCTCCTTTCCGTTCCCTGAGAACCAGACGTTTAGGTCTCACGATAAATCTAAAAGCAGCAATTTGTCTCCTGTAAGCGGTTCACAGCTAACAGTTTTTCTAGCAAAGCAAAGAAAATAATTAAAATCTGATGGGCCCCACCCTCAGCGGAAACATTTCCAGAGACTCAGTCACAAGCAAACGTATCTCATGTCTTTAAGATATCTTTAAGAACACATACGGACCAGGTGTTTAGGTCTGTCTACATCCCGTGCCATGTGATCCCCACGTACGCCAGCTTCGTAAAGCACCTCCACTGGCTGGCAGCCTCTCTCACTGTGCACAGCTTTTTTGAAGACCAAACTTTTGGGGACAGATATCAGCAATAGTATCTCAGTCTGTGAACTATGGCAGAGTCCTGACACATTAGCGCTTCCATCTCATGGCCCCCATACCCACAGTGAACCAGCTGGTAGTTTTTCGTTTCTTTATTGGTTTATAGGTGTTTTTCCCCCCCAACTAAGAAAGGTAACATTAAGCCAAAACGTATCTACCGATGAGTTACCTTTCCAGCAGAATGGCGCCAAAGCGCATCCCAGCGGCGAGTGTGACGCTCGGCAAACTCTGCCGATCTCGATAACGGCCCACACCGCTTCAGTCTCACGCATATAACTCCCCCCATCAAATCCTGGTGACGTGAATCTCAGTAAACATCGGGCGTCGGTCCAAAACGTCGGCAGGATGTAGATCACTCTCTGATCCCCGAACATCACGAGGGCTGTCTCCACAAACTCATTTGGAGTCAGAGAGTCTTTGGTATTTAGTCTCTGAATAAGCAGAATAAATAGATTTGAATGCATGTAATCAGTCGTCTAGAAAAGCCACGTTCGTGTTAAATAAGAACGTTGAGCTTCACGCTATAATCGATCCAAGATTCTGGAACTCAGTTTAACACTGTGTTTTTTTCCAATGCTTGTTTTTGGATGCTTAAATCATTTTTGGCTCTTAAAGTATTTGCATCCAATTAAATGAGATAAGTAGATTTGGTTTCCTGCTGAGAACTTATTCACTGATGAAGTAATTTTGACTTTCATTTTGTGATATTCCTGAGTGTGACCTCTGTGACTGACAAGGACAAAAAATGTTTACAATTAAAAGGCTGCTTTGATTTACTCTGTCTGTTGTGTACTTATAAACTATATAAAGTTATATGCTTGTAAGTGCCAAAAAGACCTAAATACAATAATTTCTGTTCAATACTCTGTCAGTTAATATCCATAAGCAACACTTTACCTGTGCAATTAGCAACAATGCTAACACGGCTAGTGACTAACTGCTTCTGTGAGTTGATACACTCTACACTCTACAGCCTGCCAATTTTTTCCCAGGTCACAGATGCTCCTTAAAGGTAAATCTGTCTTCGTTGCTCCAGCAGATAGTGCTTCTGAGCAAGAGTTATGAGTAAAACAGGAATCAAAATCCAGGGCTGACTTTGGACTATCAGGGCTTATTGAATGTGGATACTCAATCATGGTGTTATATTATAGATATGAAATGAACTATAGCTTTCAGTGATTGTAAACGAATAGCCACTGTAAAATACTAACCCGATGTCATTTAACTGGGTTCACTGGAAAACACAGTGTACTTTGTTGTTGCTATTGTAATAAGCAGGATAAAAGCATGCATGTTTCCCTTAATGCGTCAGCTGCAGCGCACATTACACCCCCAAGCTCCTGGCCTCAGCATTTAGCTAAATGTGCTCAGAGCATCAAGCACTATGCAGTCGTCAAGCATCAGTCGCTCGCATCTGTATTTATTTGGCTAACCATCCTAAACCATTTGCCATTTTTGTTTTGGCTAAAGCTGAAGACACACACACTACATGCTTCCATTAGTTTATGTAGCTACCAGCACAGATTTAGGCTCAGGGTATCCAGGATCATTTAATCTCCCTCCCTTTTCCTGACACTGCACCTCAAGTACACAAGTCATCCACATCAAAAATTGAACAACTAGATGAACTAATATTAGAACAGAGACAACATTAATGTCTCGCAAAACATTTAGCAGTATGAAAAACACACTGGCAGACTGTAATTTTATAAGGACGGAAGCATGCCGGATATGCAATCAAAAATACTGCCAGAATATTCTATTTTTAAAGATGCACATCCAGAAGACTGCTGTGCAGGACTGTTTACTGGGGCAGCCACACAGATTACCGCTTAACCACAAGGTTAACGGTGACATTATTTAGAGAAGTGCCATGAAACTGAAGTTATCGCTACTCAGCCAGGGTTCAACATATGTGTGGTTAACCTCCTACAAAAAGGCACTAAAGATAAATGTTATTGTAACACAATGAAAAAGGATTATGTCACAATCAAATTATCATATTTATTTTTAAATGCCTTTTTGCAGAATTTCTAGCTGCCTGCTAATTTCACTTAACATTTCTTATGTATCACAACTGAAATGTTGACCCTTGGGCCATGAACTGATCTAACACTGAAGTGATAAAATCTTGCCAGTGCTGTGCCTCGTTCTCCTGACCTCGATAAAGCATCGAGCAGCCCGCTGTAACGGCATTCTTTGGGGATCGAGGCGTGAGCTTATCTGCTCAGCCGACAGGCAGCGTGCAGAGCTGAGCTCACTCACTAGGCTCTCCTTCCTACTTGTGAATGTCCATCTTCCAACAGCAGCTGGTTACTTCACGTTCAGGGTCTATGATCTCAAAATACACAAATAATCCTGTTATTTGTGAAAAGTGTATGGTTGCTTTCCACTTTCACACTTAATGGAGTAAGTTGTTAGTGTCATATTCCTGTGCTCAGTGACTGAAGGGTTAAAACTTGGTACTGGGGTCTGTTTGTGCTTAGCGGTACCTTTTCGTGGCTGCAGGAGAATATCACCAGCCATGTTTCACGCCGGTTTACGCCGATCGATTTGTCAGCGTAGCTGAACTGTAAATAAACCAGTGAGTCAACGGATGTTGGTGCTCTTTATGGAAACATGAGGCGGGTGACGGTTTCTCCTGTTTTGCAACGCGTGACAGGATTTGAGCGAACCGCTAAGACCTTGCGAATGTGAAGCAAAACACGGAGACCGAGGAGAATATTGCCTCTTATCTCGCTAATGAGACAGACAAAGGAGGCAGAGAGTAGGCGAGATCCGCGGTTCTCTCTCTGTCACCTGTCTTGTGTGTTTTGGCTGCTTTACACTTTGATTGTGTCTCTGTGTTGAACGACACGATGGAGAGCCGCGCTTCTAATAGTACTACGGCCATCAATATTTTTTTCCTGGTTTTCCACCATGAGCGGCTTCTTGGCAGAATCCACTCATATTTTACCATATAATTTACATGGAACCCGCCAATGCGCTGTTACGCGCAGTAGCCAGGGCATAGCGTTTGGTGAGATCTGAGATCCACTGGAGCACAACTAAGAATCTCCAGAGCTGTAAGCAGTGACCCATTTTGTGGGGGTAATGGGCACAGCCTTTAATGATGTCCCGCACCACTGCTGGTTGTGCTCAGGTGTGAAAAAGACCTCTGAGAAGTACTGTCACTGTTCCACAAAGTGTCACCCTACTTCAGGATGGTTTCCCTGTAACCCTCAGCTGATTGGTACATTGATTGGTATAGTACAGTGATGGTAGACTGGACTCGAGCAAAGCCTTATCCTGTTAGGATGTGCTCATTGTTCACGCTGGAGATCCTGTAGAGGTAACACTGTACACATTGTCATGTACCTAGTGGTTAGCCCTGGGTAAGGTGGTGTTGGGCTGGAGGGAAATCGAAGTTTAGCCAATCAGTATGTCTGAAACTTGTAGCTTGTGGGTTGTAGATGCATTTCATTTAGCTATCAAACAATTCTGCTTTATATAAAATGATTTGTGGTATTCTGTGAATTATGCCTGTCTGGGGTCAAATGGCTGCACACTGAGTCCATGCCATAAAGTACCTCATCCGATATGCATGCACAATTATTGTGGGATATAAATAAATCAATAAAGAGCTTTTTCCTCTTGACCGTCATTCTTCTTGACACTTAAAGCCTTGTAGTAAATAGGTTGGTATTATAATGTGTATTTTGAAGGCACAAAGGTTGCAGTCTGCGCTCTGACGACGTGAGCTCTTGGGTTTCTGCCTAAAAAAAGAACATTAAGAACAGGGGCCTGACAGCGAGGCTTAGCGGCAAACCTCTGACGCATTACAAATGGTCGAATCAGGAATTATTCATCACGTCCTTAGTTTTGGTACGCTCTACTCTGCCGAGTGGGACCTGCGGAGTTAAGTGCCGTGGACACTGTCTGGGTTCCGTGGGGTCCAGGCTCCACTGGCCACCAGAGACACCAGCGATCTAGGCTCAGAGAAAACAAACATGACCTCATTTCTTCTCATAGATCCCTGTTATGCCATCGATTGTATATTATTCTGGTGACACTCCCTCAAACCATATAAAGAACCCAAAACAGCCTGATCCTGAATCTCCTCTAAGCTCTTATGCTTTTTTCTTATTTTTTATCCTATTTAAGATATTACCTTATATATTACAATATATTATCTTATTTTTTATCTCTTTTTTGTGCTCTTCAGCCTTCTATTGAACACTGCACTGTTCTCTAAGGGGGATTACTATATTTTAAACTAAGAATCAGTAATTATGGCTGAATTCTGCTCCTGACAGACCGTACACAAAACCTCCAGATAGTGACTTAGTTACCGCACTTCCAGCTGGACTGATTAAAGCGCTCTCCTCCTGCAAGGTCAGGGAGTCGTGTTTTGAAATTAAAATGATTTTGAAAGATACAGGGTTCTGGTATGAAGTGCCATTATTTGGGAAGCAATGCCAATAATTGTTCCTGATTTGTGAGTAATGTCCCACAGAGAGAGAATGAAGGCACTCTTTTTGTTCTAAACGTCCCTGTAATTCATCTAAAGGTACAGGCGGCATCACATTTGTATTGGATATCTGATTTAGTAATCACCCTGCTTAGGTACTTGGCTTCAGGGTCGGGTTGCCAGACCCTCCGGGGGTTTGAACCAGCAGCTTTCTGGTTGCTATGCTTCATCAACTTAATCAATGTTTCCAGTTTGGTGAAGCAGCCTTTAGGCTAAACGTCATAAAACCAGCTTAGGCGCACAGTTCAAGTGTCTATACAAAGAGCCCCTGTCACTATGCAGTTCCCACATCTCTCTGTACAAAATGGCACTGTCACTATGCGGTTCCCACATCTCTCTGTACAAAATGGCACTGTCACAATGCGGTTCCCACATCTCTCTGTACAAAATGGCACTGTCACTATGCAGTTCCCACATCCCTCTGTACAAAGAGGCACTGTTACTATGC
>JAODKC010000002.1:14557279-14569357 GCA_026777985.1 Mormyrops attenuatus
CGCGTCGCCTCCCTCTATGGCTGACATGTAGACATGTAAAGCAGTGCCGCGTCTCCTCCCTCTATGGCTGACATGTAAAGCAGTGCCGCGTCTCCTCCCTCTATGGCTGACATGTAGACATGTAAAGCAGTGCCGCGTCGCCTCCCTGTACAGCCAGCTTTCTTTTGTGAGGCTGCTTTCTTTTGGAACATAATCGTCATTTTGGGATAGTTTATGTGCCTCTGGGGTCGTAATGTGGAATTATCTCCCCTCACCTGCAAAACCATGCCTCTGTGTGTCATGATGGATGTCCTCAATATCACCTTCTCTCTGTCTCCCTCGGAGAGTCCCGACTGTGGCCTGTGTCAATAAAAATATATAAACTCTCGCTAATGCTAAGCTAAACGCGGCCGCATTCCTCCAGGCCCTGTCAGACCTCTATATCACCATCAGCGATAAGGCTAAGCGACAGCTGGCAGGCGATTTCTGGAATAAAAACTGCAATGCGGTAAAGGCAGCCTAAGGCCGCAGATCCTGAGAAGGACTGGCTACACTCAGCACTAAGCGGACATGCTGCCCTCCACACATCCTTTTCGCCGGAACCTCTTCCGATGGATCTCGCAGCAAGGCCAGATTTAGCTACTGGTGTTTATAGATAATCCTAGAGCTCGTCCCGTCAGTGTGTCAGGTAATGTGGGTGTGGCTATAAGCTGATCCTCCCTGCCCAGCTCGCAGTGGGCGGAAGGGGCAGGCTGGCCTGGGGTGCTCAGTGGCACCCTCTGACTGGTGCCTCTGTCATTACACCATGACAATCCTCTGGAAGTGCCATCCTCATGGCCCTGCACATCCTGAGGTCAGCATGCGCTGAGCCCCCGTCCTGCGGGGAACCAGGGCTCACTCGCTGCCCCAAAGTATGACTCGTCCAGCAAAAACCACTTCAAGCCTTCCTTTTCCAATTTCTGTTTATATATTTTTGGTACAGGGTACAGAGGCAAGACCAGAGTGAGTTTCACAGATGAACACAAAATCCCTGTTGTCCTACTAGGAGCTAAGCATGAGTCAGTCGATTGTAATACCTTCCCGAAATTCCATCCATGCAGCAGAGGCACTAGATGTTCTAGAACCTGAAACATGCCATCTCCATCAATCAGTATTACCGTGGAAACACACCAGAATCAAGGCATCTTGCTTAAAGCGGCGGAATGGAAGTGCGATAAGGCAGTGAACGAACCAAAGGGAGAGATAGAGAGAGGGAAAGAGAGTGAGAGAGAGAGGTACAAAGAGAGAAAGAGAGATAGTTTTGTTATTTATGCAAAAAATGTGAAATGCTAGTATATCCACGCTTAGAGGAACGGCAAATTGTTATAATCAGTATGATTTTGGAGGTTGTCGTCACGTGTGATGCGTATGTGTGCCTGAATATTGCAGTTTCAGCTCCATTTCTTTCTGCGATGTGTAATGCAGGTCACTTTTCATGTGGCAGAGCTGATTTCAGCACCTGTCCCTAGTTACTCCCGACAGCTATTAAAGCTTGATCCAGTCTAAGGCCTCATTATAGCATACATGGGTAAACATGGAGCCACATTCTCACTTTGTTCTTTTTTGTGTAGATGTATTTTGTGGGAGGCATGTTGAGGGGTTTTTGAGGGGTTTTGTTACACCTCCCACCCCTCCTCTTTGAATTTCCTCGTCTGTGTATCTCCTGCGTAGCTGATAGAGTTAGGCCTCATGCAGACACGTTTGACACTGCAATTTTACGCTCTCTGTCTGGAAAAGCTGCTTTCTTGGCCGTCACTTTCTGAGATAAATACTCAGGAGCCTCTCTAGTCTGCATGAGTAACGTGAAATGGCAGTATAAAATTAACATGAACGGCTGGGCTCGTCTCCTCAGGACCACGTGTTATTTCTGTAACGCCGGAACGAATAACGATGAGAAAAACAACAGTTACATGTCTGGAGAGAAGCATCAGGGCAGGATGACGTGCCTCTTAAAGAGAAACGGCTTCAGCTCGGTGAAAAGATATACATTTGGAGCACAAAGGCTTAGGAATGGTCCCTCAGGGTTCGCCCAGCTGTTGCGCGTGAAAAGGTGTACAACACTCTCCAATACCGAGTCCATACATCATGCAGAACAGCTGAAATCTCCATGGAGACGTGTCTTACCATCTGAGTTACTCGTAGTACAGCACCTTAACCCTTAGCTAAACAGCATACAAAAACCATGTCTTGTGTCCCTCAGATGTTCCACTCCAAACATATGTGAGTAATAATACTCTCAAAAAACACCTGAGGCACAGGGCTGGACGCCTACTGACCTCCTCAATGGCTAGTCAAGCGTAATGTTGTTAATGACAAGTGAGAAATGTAGAGTAATTAAACGGTGACTGTTACTGGCGAGAATGAAGTATCTGACAGGGGCAGGTCTACTTGGGCAGAGTACCATGCAAAAATTCTACTTTATTGACTGGACATCTGGGGAAAATTGTATCTGTGGTCTGCAGCTTGTCCTAAGACTTGGAAAGAATGATTGTGCCTATCACCTTTAATAAAGGCCCCCCAGCACAGAATATAAATGGGTCTCCCCACACTATTAGACTGGAGTGCTGGATTCCCGTTAGCCCCAGTGGGTCAATAATCCCTGAGCGGTTATGCAAGATGCCACCTTGAGGCAAACACACTGCAAAATATCTTTAGGAAAACATACAGCCTGGAGGGAGATTCATACACTGGAAGCTGAAAAGGAAACACGTACAGACCAGCGTGTTCCATAGGCAGGAAGAAGGCCTCTGACGCATCTCCCTGTCCGCGGGCGGGAAGAAGGCCTCTAACACTTCCCCATGGTCTGCGGACAGGAAATAGGCCTCTGACACATACCCCTGTTCCGCGGGCAGGAAGGTGGCCTCTAACGCTTCCCCGTGGTCTGCGGACAGAAAATAGGCTTCTGACACATTCCTATGCTCTGCAGGCAGGAAGAAGGGCTCTGACACATCCCCTTGCTCCACGGGCAGAAGGCCTCTGACACATCTCCCTGCTCCACTGGCAGAAGGCCTCTGACACATCCCCCTGCTCCATGGGCAGAAGGCCTCTGACACATCCCCCTGCTCCACGGGCAGAAGGCCTCTGACACATCCCCCTGCTCCACTGGCAGGAAGAAGGCATCCCCATGCTCCTCGGACAAGGAGAAGGCCTCTAACGCATTCCTATGATCTGCAGGCAGGAATAAGGCCTCTGACACATCCCCGATTATTGAGTGTACCAAGGTAATATTCCTTTTGTGTGAGTCTCACATTCGTTATAATCTCAGCTCGGGGACATGGTGCCCTGTGCTCAGGTAGCTGCTGCTCCCATTCGCCACGCCCATAGCCGCTATGACCACCCCATTCTGATTGGCCTGATGATCCAGATGAAATTATAATTCTCTTTGTGAATTACAATGCCTTTCTATTGGCTTGATGAAATCCCGCTCTGTGGAGGGTCAGAGGAAGGCTGAGAGTTAACCCTCTCGTCCAGGGACATAAACCGTGCGCGCATTCACACTATGTTACCGCGTGCTGTACATTCTGGTCGCGGTACTTGCATTTTTAGTAAATTGCAGTTATTTGTGCTTCAGAATGTTGGATAGGCTTATGTACTGTGGTGACAACAGATATAACTAATGGCTTTGAAGCTACCTTCAGTAAACAGACGACGACGACAATCCATTTACATGCTGGGAAATGAAGCTGGTCCTATATTCAATGTGACCACAGACAGACAGCAGACCCTAATGTTAGGAAGTAGTTTGATTGCTGAAATGTGCCGCTTCTGAGTTTTATAGATTTCTGTACATAAAAAGCCGCATAAATTACAGCTTTGTGCTACATAGCTAAGTGATTCCTAGAGAGTTATAACGGATTACATATATTAGTCATTAAAAATGGGTCAAGATGGTTAAAAATACGGCACATATATTACCTCAGGTTTGCATTCCAATGCATATTTTTCATTCCTTAGATTATGAATAGTCAGGACAATAGAAATATCTGTCCATTATCCATCTCGATCAGAAAAACCGAAACCTCTTCACAGGAGCCATCCATCACAGCACAGAGGCACACGCATGTACCCTCGTGCACTCACAAGGGCACGCCTGCTCTCGCATGCACACACACAGACATTTCTGAGGCACTATCATTTGTTTTGTGTGTGCCAGACAGAAATCAAAGACATGGCCAGTGTACCGCTCTGGGTTTCATCTCACAAGGACCGGCTCCATGTCTCTCGATGCTCCGTACGGACGCTCCATGTCTCTCGATGCTCCGTACGGACGCTCCATGTCTCTCGATTCTCCGTACGGACGCTCCATGTCTCTCGATGCTCCGTACGGACGCTCCATGTCTCTCGATGCTCCGTACGGACGCACACAGGCTAAATCATGCTCATTTCTCTGCTTCAAGAAAGCAACATAAAGAATCACCTGCCATATCATAAACCTGCACAACACTGTGTATATTTGTTAAAAAAGAATAGCCAGACTGAATGAGAGGTTTTAAACTTTATTACACAATCTAACAGCATCTATTCAGCTATCCATTTACCGTAATTGCATATCCAGTACAAGGTCACACCGAGCTTGGAGCCTCTCCCAGGAAGCGCAGGGCGGAGGAAGGGGACTTTCGCTATTCCATATTATTATTAGAACTGCTTATTTATGATGCGTTTTTGATGTCCATTGCAAGCTATTCACTTTGATGGGGTGGCGCCCTGTCCTAAGTTATTCTCTGCCGTGCAAAGACAGCTTCCAGGATAGGCTCTAGACCCCCACAGCACTGCATAGGACAAACAGGTATAGAAATTGGATGGGTGGATGGATGGATAGATGAATGGGTGGGTGGATGGATGGATGGATGGATGGACATGCTATTCAACAGCATATATTAGAAAATGTGAGCCTATACTTTTCAGATGGGTGTATGTTTAGAGATTTGCACAGTTTCTACAAACACATACCTTTGCTGGGTCTAGGAGGTAAAAGCAATCAAAAATAAAGCTCATCATGACTAATAACACCAAAAACACTCATGAGGAGAGGCTGATGACACCCGGGTCTCTTTCTGAGAACCAGCAGAAGATTCCAGCCTAATGAATGTGCACTTTGTCTTGTGCCAAAGCTTTCAAGGTGGACAAGGTTCTAGAGGAAACGTCTTGAATGACCTTTGTCTGAGCTCAGGCTTTGGCGTGTTTCATACAATACAAAGGTACTCTGTAGACCTGCTGACATTATTAAAACACTCCTCTGTTGAATAGCACCCGAGCAGTATTAAAGCTGTCCAGCTGTTAGACTCAGCCTGGGCCGTATTCATGCTACACATTATCTTCACATGCCATGGAAGCCATGGTCAAAAACTTGACCATGTTACTTTGGGAAATACATGTAGAAAGCAGTAGCACCACTGCATATGTCATGTCTAACTTAATCTATACATTAGATTTGTGGACAAATATATGCTCATCTTCATAAAACATTACCTATGTTACTATTATTGTGGCATTATTTGAATGAGAGGTCGGGCCAGTTAATGAGCTCTGGCTTGGGCCCGGCTCGAGGTTCGGGCCAGTTAATGAGCTCTGGCTTGGGCCCGGCTCTGCGCTAATGCATGGTTTGCAGTGTGCAGTGGCTGACAATGAAGACCCACTACAGCACTGCCTTCCTTCATAATGCGTGGTTTGCAGTGCGCAGTGGCTGACAATGAAGACCCACTACAGCACTGCCTTACCTCATAACGCAGCCAAAGCCTGTAGTCGTTCTGCTGGGCTCAGTACTGTTTACAGGTTTCAAGTCCTAGATGAGGCCTGATCACAAGAACACAAACATCTGTTATCAAATGGGCTGCTGCCCGCCCCGGCTGACAGATTTTCACTCTTCATGTCACACCTAGATTGGACATTTTTACAACTATTTAATCAGCAAAAAATAAACAATCTGAGAAAATACATTAATTCTCTCCTTTATTTGCTAGGAACAATGACAAAAAAGTCATTTTACTCTCAGTTAGACAAACTGAATTGTTCCTACCTGATAAATAGCTTATCCTTAATCCTAACTGAATCAAGTATTATACTGAGGGATTTAAAACTCCATTCCATAAACAAGCGCTAGAGTAAAACTCGATAAGGTGAACTGCAATTAATCCACTCTGAAAATCAAAGATTTTGTTTAACCTTGTGATTCCATTCCGGGTAATAATGATATTGGAAATGCAGTTAACAGGAAGTCTCCACTCTCAAGTCCTATTGTCCTATATAAGCGCTAAATTACATTGTATGCTTCATTGTATGTTTTTGATTCAAGGCCTGTTTTCACACTGTCCATAATAAATTTCCGCCTCACATAACCCCTGACTGTACATCAGGAGAAAAAAGATAAAAAAAAATTAAAAAAAAAAAAACATACAGAAACCTTCACAGGACGGTGCCTTCATCTATGGTAACACACAGCCTTCAGCTGAAATAATTAGCCTTTCATATAAAATTATATACAGCAATGCCCTTTTCAACAAATTTACCTCAGTGTTACTATTACAAACTGACCAACAGATAGTACATTTCCAAAAAAACGGTAAATTGGCCACAGATGTAACCCAAAGAGGCTTCAACAAACAGCCGAAGTGTGTTTTTATGATAATGCTACTAATATTTGAAACATCTGTTACGTATTACCAAGGTTCACCCAAAACACATGAAATTATGTCTCGGTACAAGTTTATAAGAACAGCACAGTTTTTGAAACTGTATAAGTTGTACATGTATTCGAATAAAACAGTGAGGGACAAACGTTTAAGGCAGAATCACGAATTAAACGGCGTGTTAAATGAAGGATGAGAAAGATGACGGAGCAACAGAGAAGCGGGGAGTGGAGCTGCTGCGCTGAGGAGGTCAACACTGAAGGAAAGGGGGTCTAATGGGAGATAATGAAACCAATCAAAGGAAGAGAGTGCGGTCGGGAAAGATTTTATTATAAAACAAAAATGAAAGCACAATGAAACACAAAGGGGAGCAATGAGTTTGTGATTACAACGAGACTGCGGGGCTGTAATCTCCAGAACACCGTGTGTGGAGGATGACATTTTTAGATGTTAAATTTGTAGATGTAAAACTTCCAGATGTCACGGTTCTGCCTTCTCGTGCTCCCCACATCCACTCACATATTAATAGTCACATTTATCGGTCCAGTACGTGAACATGGCTGGAGGTTAAAATAGCACAGAACTAGATATTTCTGGTCGTTATTACAGGGTCGCGCTGCTGTCTAACTGCGACCTATCTGCTGGAGGAGCTCCATCAGGCTCATACGGGAGTTTGCCGTGCACTGACAGGACGACGTTAATAATTTAGTATCAACAATGGTTTAAAGGCGGAAGCTGATTTATGCTGGTTATATTTGTTCACATGAGTAATTCATGTTGTTACATATGCTATAAATTACAATGCATCGAGTTAGGATCGCAATGGGCTCCGATCAGCCGTACATTTAAAAACACATGGAACCTATCGTCCTGTTTAATATGCCTTTCCTATTATCTACTAAACTGCAGCATATCCTATATAAAATCCTTGGGTGTCGATGAGCATCTTTCCCAGGCTGCGGAGATGGTACAGCGTTGGTACATTTTTCCAAAGAGGTAAAGAAAGGCATCTCGCCTCCCGTTCTGATACTGTAAGGGCGTAAGAGCAGCCTTAATGGTGATAACGAGAGGAGGTATGTGCTGGCACCAGCGTGCCAATGAGGGGGGAAGCCAGTGTGACTGAATCCCTTACTCGCCCATAATGCGGGCACCCCTGAGTCCCTCTGTCTCTAGGGAGAGGAGCTAGGTCTGGCAGCCACGATTTCTTGGTAGCCCCAGCCAAGGGCATTAGTATAACAGCGTGAGAGGAGAGGACGAGGGGGTCCCGAGAAGACCTCTCCTAATCCGTCCGATCGCTTACTGCCTGCGAGCGCACGTTGTACGGGGAGGGACAATAAGTTTAAAGAAAAAAATCACGGACAGATCTATGGTGGGAATCCGGCTATTTTTCCCTTCGCCAATGCAAAAGGAAATATGCAGCGAAGCTTCACCCTGCTCTGCACCAGTGTCCTGGGGGTGTGCTTAAGTACAAGTTTCCCAAGTAATATCAACATAGGTGAGTAAAACACAAAATGGCAGTTTTACAAGTATGGTAATGGCAGGATTTTTCAGCGTTTTACACGCTGCGATGATGGAGACACCGCCGCGCTTTCTTCACTTTATATCGGCGGATCGAGTCGTGCCTCTAAATGAACGATATTTAGGCTGTTTTATTACCAAGCATGTGCTTAACAAATTTAGTTCATTACAGATCACGGACTGCGGAATACTATGTATGAATCTATGGATACGTGTTTTGTCCATTGTGGTAATCCTATATATTCTGACGATAACGAAGTGACGCGCACTGTGTCGGGACAATAAGACTTTGTGTGTAATTCTAAAATTGTATATATTTTAATGATTTATTTGTATTCATTTTCAGGGGGCTTGTTCCCCACCGGTTCACACGAATATGAGGTGTTCCGATTTGCGCTCTCCCACCACCAGGAGATCCCTAAACTGGTACCCCAAGTGGATATGGTCAATATCAGCGATAGCTTTGCAATGACATATGCTTGTAAGTATTTAACCTGATTTTTTCTTTCTTTCTTTCTCTTTGGTTAAAGGCAGTCTACTTTTCAGTCTATCCTACTGCATGAAACTCACTCACGCCCAGACACATGCAAATTAATACAGTGCCGTGGCGACTGCACTAACTATTGCTATTTCCCATTTAATCTGTTGCTTTTCCCGACTCGCCGTAACCATATTATAGCAAAACTACTGTTCAGTCATCCTGCATCTGATCGGCAACGTCGTATTCTCTGGGTACTTTGCTCTACATGGCTGTAACGCTGGTATTCAACCCGCAGAGCGCAAAAGCAATAGTGAAATACGGTTTTTACATGCACAAGCCACAAAGACCGGGATGTCGTGTCATGGCAGATAGTATTTCATTTGGTTTTCTTCCCGTTTTATGCAGTAACCAGCGATGTAGCCTCCTTTTGACGGCCATATATGAAATACGCAGTGCGAGCCGTTTCCTGACACTTCGCCTGTTTGGTCCGTCAGCTCGTACTTTCCCGTGTATTTCGAGAGTGTCTGTGCTTATAATTTTCCCCCGATTTAAAGCCACTTAAACTGATATTGATGACAACCATTTGTTAACCTAATTGCGATAGTCATTCTCGTTTGTTCAGCCAAGTAAAATCATTACCTTTCTGAACCCGAGAAGGTTCGTCAAGCTCGATTCCGTCGGTCTTTAAAAGCTTTCCACCGTTAAAAAGTCAATACTTTAGTGGATTTAAATCAGCCTAAAATGGAACAAAACAGTGGTGCAGACGCATTGCCGCTGCGTATTATTACCTTAATAGTTTCTGGGTTGGGGGCGGCAGCGGGTTATACGCGCGTGAGTAGCCGCCTTGTCCTCGCGGACTTATTACGGTTTTCTACTTATTGTAAAAACGACACGCCGAAGGAAAATTGCCCTTCAGTGCGACAGTCCTCGGTCTTTTTAACATTTAACATCCGGGACAAATTAACCGTGTGTCATTTTTCAGTGCCGCTTTGAGATCTCACTGAGCTTTTTCCTTCTCTGATGCACCTTTTCCACTTTAAGCTCTAATATGTTTTAGGATCGTTACTTGGTTATTTGTACCAAGGGAAATTAATCGATTAATATAATTAGATCGCTCAGTATCACACAATACACCGTGCCGTAAAGTGCGCATTCTGTAAAGAGATGGGTTTAGTCAAATCTGATGCAGATTTGGTGTGTCTTTATTCGTGTTTTCGGGTACACGCAATTTGTATTTGTTATTTTAAGATATAGACAAGCAATAAATGATTTTACGAGATTTGCCAAGTGCCAAGATGACACGTTCTCCTAAAGGCGTGCAGATCTCAGGTGTTACACCTGTAATTGAGTTCCGTTGGTGGTGCCAGAGCATCAAAAGAAGAGTATTTCAACACAAACGGTAACATAATACTTAAAAAGTACAAACTGCATATTCTGAAAATATTCAAGCTGGAGGTTTGGACCACCTGTCATGTTGGTCTCGTTGAGAGCTCCTGCAGTTGTTCAGACGGTTTATACAGCCTACCACAAAGCCAGCGAAGATCCCCGCAAAACCATGAATGACTCAGCATGCAAAATGCGTTTAACGTTCTGTTACAAATGAAGTGCTGTAAAAAAAATGCGAAATAGCGTAAACACGACACACATGCGGCAAATTGGCAGATATGCGTTTGCTATTTGTTGTGCGGCCGCATCTTCAGTGCACAGCTGTGCTGTAGCATAACGAAATAATGCATAATGATTTCAATAACACATAATAATCCGTTATAACTAGTACTTTTAAGCCTAGCATTGTGATTAAGTAGGATTTTACATCTTTCTGGTTTGTGTACTGTGGGAGCCCCAGAGTCTTGTCAGCATTAGAACCTAATAAGACCCATAAGGGAGACAGTGGGTCACAACCCCGCAACAACGCAGGGCCCGCTTGGGGGGCTGGGTGTCTGAGGTGTTCCTGCCATCAGCGGGGTGTCCTCCCTCCTGTGTCCACCGGCGTTAATGATCCAGTAGGTTTCTGGGAGTGCTGTACATGAAGCAGTATGTTCAAGCCGGAACTCAGATACCAGGAGTAGATTTCAATCAGCAATATGTACTAACTGACCAGTCCAGCGTGATAATTGAACTTCTTCCAGGAGCTCCATCAGGCTTGGTCCCTTGCAGGGTTAGCTGACCTGCAAAAAAACCATTTAAGAACATATATCCATTCAGATGGCTGTTGCATGCATGTTACTGCAAAGATGGAATGCAGACATGGCGTAAAACATGTTGAAAAGCACATGGATTGAGAAGGAGTCCGTGTGCAGAGCTGTGACACTGTCACCCCCAGTGTGATTACCCTGGTCAGTGCCCGCCTGCGGTAGGACAGTGTGACTACCCCGGTCAGTGCCCGCCTGCGGTAGGACAGTGTGATTACCCCGGTCAGTGCCCGCCTGCGGTAGGACAGTGTGATTACCCTGGTCAGTGCCCACCTGCGGAAGGACAGTGTGACTACCCCAGCCAGTGCCCGCCTGCAATAGGACAGTGTATTTACCCCGGTCAGTGCCCGCCTGTGGTAGGACAGTGTGATTACCCCGGTTAGTGCCCGCCTGTGGTGCCGGAGCAATGTCGCAGGGGCCTGTAGCAGGCGCTTTAGGCCAGAAGGAACCCCGCTCGCTCTTTATCGGTGTGATGGGTAGCCTGGAGAGTCTCAGGACCTGACTGACACTCATTTGTCCTTCTGCATGGCTCTCTAGGCGACCGGCAGAGCATAATTCCTGCCAAGGTCCAGGCAGAGACAGTGGGGGGCAATGTCAAGCATCAAAAAAACTGATATGTGCATGAGTGCAGAGGAGATGGGGGTTGCTCAGGGCACCTGGCAGGAGGTGTGCAGGTAGGGCGGTGAGCACCCCTTTTTCCAGACAGAAAACGCATAACCAGTACAAATTCGGAGGAAAAGGGGCTCTGTGTGAGTGACTTACGGGAGGGGTTGAGAGGTGGACGAGGGGCTGTGTGGGAAATGCCCCGTTAGTGGTGCTGCAGCTACATGGAGAGATCGTTGGGGTTTCCGCTCGCCACCTGTGGGAGTGGGGGGGGGGGGGGCGAGCCACATGCCACTGGAGGGGCGCCTCGTTTGTTTACCTGCATGTAATTTGTGGCAACATAAATTCAATTTAGAGCCAATTAGTGTTCTAATTAGGGTCAGAAAAGCACTGATAAAATAAGAAAAAGATTTTGACACGTGATACTTCCACATGAGATGCATGTCACAACGGAAGTTTACAGACATATGAAACAGAGACGCATACTAACATGCATGTGTACATGGGCATAAATTCATGGGGGTGGGCTCTGGCCGCCCCCGCCCGCCCGGCGGCCCGCCGGGCGAGGGGGCGGGGGGGGGGGGGGGGGGGGGGGGGGGGGGGGGGGGGGGGGGGGGGGGGGGGGGGGGGGGGGGGGGGG
>JAODKC010000002.1:14595440-14607569 GCA_026777985.1 Mormyrops attenuatus
TGTTGTCTGATCTGTGGCCCGTAGTTACTCACTGGTCTGTAAATGATTTATGCTGTCTGATCTGTGGCCTGTAGTTATACAGTGGTCTGTAAAATGAGTTATGCTGTCTGATCTGTGGCCTGTAGTTACACAGTGGTCTGTAAAATGAGTTCTTCTGTCTGATCTGTGGCCTATAGTTACACAGTGGTCTGTAAAATGAGTTATGCTGTCTGATCTGTGGCCTGTAGTTACTCACTGGTCTGTAAATGATTTATGCTGTCTGATCTGTGGCCTGTAGTTATACAGTGGTCTGCAAAATGAGTTATGCTGTCTGATCTGTGGCCTGTAGTTACACAGTGGTCTGTAAAATGAGTTATGCTGTCTGATATGTGGCCTGTAGTTATTTACTAGTCTGTAAAATGAGTTATGCTGTCTGATCTGTGGCCTGTAGTTACACAGTGGTCTGTAAAATGAGTTATGTTGTCTGATCTGTGGCCCGTAGTTACTCACTGGTCTGTAAATGATTTATGCTGTCTGATCTGTGGCCTGTAGTTATACAGTGGTCTGCAAAATGAGTTATGCTGTCTGATCTGTGCCCTGTAGTTACACAGTGGTCTGTAAAATGAGTTATGCTGTCTGATATGTGGCCTGTAGTTATTTACTAGTCTGTAAAATGAGTTATGCTGTCTGATCTGTGGCCTGTAGTTACACAGTGGTCTGTAAAATGAGTTATGTTGTCTGATCTGTGGCCCGTAGTTACTCACTGGTCTGTAAATGATTTATGCTGTCTGATCTGTGGCCTGTAGTTACACAGTGGTCTGTAAAATGAATTATGTTCCCTTTTGTAGCTTTTTAGCATCTGTGATCAGACAAATGCCCCTTTGCTGAAGGTGACAGTTTAGTGTCTTGAGATTTCCTGCATTGCGGGGCGATTACAATGCAGCTATGACTCCTGACTCTCCAAGTATTTTGCTCTTGACCTGTAATCTGGAAGACTACCTCACACCTCTCAGGGATTCATGGATATTGACCTGACCGAGTTCAGGAACGGCGGTGCCAACGTGACAGGCTTCCAGCTGGTGAATGACACGGACCAGACAGTCAGCAGGATCGCCCAGCAGTGGATGGAGTTTGACAACAAGGACGCCAAAAACATCAAGAAGAGACTCAAGGTACAGTGAGAGCTTCGACTCTGCCACGACTCTCTCAAGCGTACGGCAGCTGTTAAACCAGCTTTCCCTTTCCATCACGCCTCCTGCCGCTTGTCTCTTGGCTCTGCAGCAGGTGCTGTATAACCCTCTCCCCTTCTGCAGTACACCGGGGCCCTCACTTATGATGGGGTTAGCGTGATGTCCACCGCCTTCCAGAATCTCCGCAGACAACGCATCGACATCTCACGGAGAGGGAATGCCGGGGACTGTTTGGCCAACCCCCCCGCACCGTGGGGTCAGGGAATCGACATCCAGCGGGCTCTACAGCAGGTGGTGAAGGCTGGGCGCTGACTGGGGGGGAGCTTAGACAGGACGGTCAACACTGAATCTGGAGGGAAGCTTCTGTTAGCTTTTAGAGTGAAAGGGGTACCAGGAAATTCATAGGGATGGAAGGGGGCCTTGAATACAGACCTTTAGATGACGTAGTACAGACTGTAGTATAGCAAATATTGGTAACATTTTAGAAAATGACAACTCAACGGGATGAAAAAATAATAATGTTTTACATTTTGGTTTTTTATCTTTTTGTCTGTGATGATAAATGGCTTCATTGTCTTTAAGTTTCATGTATGCATTTTATTGTATGCAAGACTTATGTTCTGTAATGTCTTGAAATTCATATGAATGAATGATTTTTGACTTTAATATTAAAGCTGTTATAGTATTGTTAATATTTGCAAAAATCTTATGGTGTTATGCTATCGGAATATTCATTGTCTCTAACCAAGAACAAACCAAAGAAAAAGTAAATTTTCAATTTATGAGCACAATTTTCTGACATTATGGTTTTATTTAGTTTCACAGATAGTTAGATGAAATACATGGATAGATGGATGGATGGATGCATGGATTGAATCCAATTCAGATGTGGATGAGGGTGTTCTGTTACAGGTCCGGATAGATGGTTTGACCGGACACATTCAGTTCAACGAGAAAGGACGCCGGACAAACTACACCGTCAGTGTGATGGAACTCAAGCCAACGGGACCCAAGAAAGTAAGTCCAGCACTGGGATATCTTACCAGAAAACACCTGAATCTAGCCAAGATCACATGTCCTTTCTTTTGGACATTGCAGGTGGGCTACTGGAATGAAGACGAGAAGTTTGTGAGCACAGCAACATACATGCTCGGTGGGAATGAAACCTACGGCCTGCAGAACAGGACCTACATAGTCACCACCATCCTCGTATGTTTCCTGCTCCCTGTGTAGCTGTGCCATACTAGAATAGGATAATTATATATTGTTCATCTCCCTTGGAAGTTTGGGTAGCTCTCGCATACTCTCCCTTGCTGTCAATGACACATTAGTGGTGCACCTATGTGGAAATTTTGGCCCATGTCAATATATTTTTTGTCTAATATTACCAACACCAGTATCAATAACCAACTACCCTCTGAGGGATTTGTGCTGGCGGTGAAACTTACCGAGCTTGCTAGTGCTAATTAGCGTAATGTTATGTCATTTTTTATTCTCTGTGGAAAATGAAAGATCAGTCTGCAGGCCAGATCTAATAATGAATTAAAAACATGATGTGAACTGGATCTTGCCTTTGGGCTGGTACTTTGAGACCTCTTATAAGTGGCCAATGAGCCAAAGTCCTTCGTCCTACACTACAGAAAAGAAAAGATCAAAGCCAACCATCTCCGTTATTTTAATGTTATGTCTTTAGCTCAGGTGAATGTTGATTAAATGTCATCCAACACTATCAACCAAGATTGTCGGACTGATCTTGATTTCTAAGGAATATCAGCCGATACAGATATATTAATCAATATATTGTGCATCTCTAAGACACAGAGGATAAGTTTTGGCGTGAGTGAGTAGGGTCTGTCATCCCTGGAGAAGAGGGGTTAAGGGCCTTACTCACGGGTCCACCAATGACAGGCTGCAGCATTTGAACCTAACAAGCGGAGCTACATATCTCCCCTAATATTGTTTCTGTATAAGGGACAAATGAATGTACGACCTGGTCATGCCAACCTGCGCTAAAGGGTTTGTCAAGGCCATCATGCCTGGGAGTGAGTGGCCTTTTTCTTTTGAGCAGTGGTTCTCGGTTCTGTTCCTGGAGGAACCCCTGCCAGAAAAAGGCCCCAGCAGACTTCTGTTTGAGCTGAGGCCCCATTGTCCTCTGTGTAAAAAGCAGAACGCTTCACAAACATGAACATAAGGGAAGAGCAGTGGGGGGTCGATGGCAGTGTCTTTGTGTGCAAGCCCCGCCTCCATCCCCAGGACCGAGGGAGGTTACCTCTTTGAGAATGCTCCCACCAGTTTCGTGTCTCTTGAATTTCATTCGCCATACATCATCCCCTCTCTCCCTACTGGTGTGCGACCAGTAATCCAGCCGTTCAATGGAAGGTCACGCCATTTTTGACACAGCACGCCTCTCATCAGGCTTTATTCATGATGGATATCAGGTCCAGCCCACAGTACCTGGAAATGTCTTTAAGACCAGTGCCAGGGGAATGAGCTTTGCTGAATGATGTGTGGGCTGCATCCTCGATGGGGCTCAGGTGGAATTGATTTGGGATGAGAGGGTATGATGCTGAAAGATCCATCTCACCCAGGGCTAAGTGTCTCAGGGTGATGATCTTGAAAACAAAAGCAATCCTTGTGAAAGTGGAGCTCTGTGGAAGCTTCGTCCTACATCTTGAGGGACTTCCAAGCAGAGGTGCAGAGGCCAACACCTCTCACTTTCTTTAATGTCAGGTGATCTCATGGAGCAATCAACACTGTCCTTCAGAATCAGATTTGCAGTTTTTTTTGGTATTTCTCATGTAGGAATCTGTTTGGCAGAATGTGCTACCTGGTATTACATGTCCGTCTTTGTACGCTACATTTTATAGGTAATTGCAGCAGGCAGGAATGTCTTTCATTATTAAACTTGTTTTTTCAATTTACCTGCCCACTGGTGATCCAACCACAGCGTCTTTGAGATGCTCAGCCTCAGTGTGATCTCACAATCTGAGTGATCTGTCTTCTGCAGTGAATTTTCATTAAGAATGATTTTGTGAGCTTCTGCCATCACTATTGTGACGCCAGCATTAAACAATACATAGTTCGCTGAAAAAATGGTGGCATTTTAATTTGATTAGCAAGTTCATTTGGTTATGGGCTACATTGCACCAATTATTGTTAGATGAAGAATAAAAGCTGTGATTATGATTCATACTTTTTCTGATACTTAGGAGTCTCCGTATGTGATGTTGAAGAAGAACCACGAGCAGTTGGTTGGAAACGACAAATACGAGGGCTACTGCGTGGAGCTGGCCGCAGAGATCGCCAAGCATGTGGGCTACAGCTACAAGCTGGAGATCGTGGCTGACGGGAAGTACGGTGCCAGAGATCCTGACTCCAAGATGTGGAACGGCATGGTGGGAGAGCTAGTCTACGGCGTAAGTGCTTCCTAATGTGTCTCCAATGGATTCGTAGATCGCAGGCATGATGACAGCAGCTGGGAATGAGTATTGAGCAAATGAGTACATCTGCTGATCATACGGCCATCGATATCTCATGATGGACACCTTCTGTATCTCCATTGATGTATCCGGCTCAGTGCAGGGGAATTAACCTTCATTCTCTTGAGAAAACGGAGGGTGGGGAGGACACTTGATGTGTGGATGGAATATTTTAGCTTTGTTTTTTAAACAGCCTAGAGATTATTGTGCAGAAAACACTCCCACCTGCAACAAAAGAAAGGAAATCAACAGGAGAATGCAGTGTATGGTTTGCGAGGTGTTTACAATACAGATAGACCTGTGCCATCCTCTAGTGGGAAATCAGAGAGGCTCACCAGGTAGACGTCTCCAAGCACGAGCGTTCAGCGTTCTGTGCTCAGTGGTCCTGTTGTAAAGCATTGCATTTCTCCATTAGCTAGACAATCTCACTAGATGCCGTTTGAGCGCGTGTTCAATAGAACAGACAAAGCAATAAGAATCCACACAGCTTATTAGCTTCTCTGCTGGGTATGTCGCAGATACAAACAATATTTATTACACACCCTTGGTATTAAGGTGCTGAGAATTCCTGAGCATTTGAAAAGCTATCACACCAAATATGTTTCGTTATTACGTAGGTATGTGCCAATGCAGTGCCGTTGGCAGTAAGAGATGACCTATCTTGGTTTGTTTAATAGATGTTATTAAACATTTGCTAATGAGGGACTTTTTAAAAAAAAATTCCTGTGGCATAAGCATAAAAAATACATCTTTAAAGCAGTGACCTAACAAAGAGCTCCTTGGTGACACTCTTCCTTTATTCCTAAAAAGGAATGCCAGTCTGTCTGAAAGTTAATAGATGTTTACTAATGGAATTGAGGCGTACATCAAAAACATCTTTCTGAGGTTCTGAGGTCTTTCCTGCAGTGTGTTTACTCAGAATATTCCTCTTTTTGGTCATAATTGAAATTCATATATTCACAAAGATAGCTTAGGAGTCTGCATCTGTCAGGAATTCAATACGCCGTCTGACTTAGTTTGGTTAGAGTTCTGACGACTTTTTAATAAGTTTCTTGGATGACATTATAAAATTAAACAAGTGAATAATTATTTCATGTAGTGCTGGTGAGTTTATAAAGCTTTTTATTATTTTTAATTTCTATTTTTTTTTTTTTTACCATGCTTAGCTTCTGTGCGTTGGTCACAAATGGGACAAGTTTGTTTACGTTAATTGAAGTCTAGCGAATGGACAACTTAACATGCATGTGAATTTTCCTGTTAAAGTCAGTTTCGGTTCAGTTGATATGATTTATTTTATTCATTTCAACTTTCTGTAAGTTTCAAAATTCCACAAGTATGTAATGGAGTTTAGAATCGTTTAAATCCTTTGCTGTAGGTTCTTGTCACATACTTTGACGCATGATTCTGTGTCATTGTCGATGCAAAACCACAAACAGAGAGCCAAAGAGAATCTAATTAGGATATGAAAACATATTGTTCACAAGTAACTTATTGTTATAAATCTCAGGAGGTTTGGGTAATGGTTTCACTTGTTTATAGGTAACAGGAGGTAGGATGTCGGAAGGTACCAGTGCAGAAAATGGGAGCTGTTGGCTAAAAGTCTATATGTATAAATATAGGCGACCATAGGTATCATCCCTCCAGAATGTTCCGTAAGCTATAATACAGTGTACCGATACGTGTATAGCCCAGATAGATGCAAAAAGCAGAGAACATAAGAATGTGTTTCATTTTGCACTATTTGTTCAGCATCATAATCTCTGTCCATTGCCGTCTGTGTTTGACGTATTTTGTGTTACATCTCTTTGATGCAGAAAGCCGACGTGGCGGTCGCCCCTCTGACCATCACGCTGGTGAGGGAGGAGGTCATCGACTTCTCCAAACCCTTCATGAGCCTGGGAATCTCCATCATGATCAAGAAGCCGACAAAGTCCAAGCCGGGTGTCTTCTCCTTCCTGGACCCGCTGGCCTACGAGATCTGGATGTGCATCGTCTTCGCCTACATCGGCGTCAGCGTGGTGCTCTTCCTGGTCAGCCGCTTCAGCCCCTACGAGTGGCATGCTGAGGACTTCGAGGAAGGACAGGACCAGCAGCAGAACCAGCAGAACCAGGCTTCTTCTTCAGGCCAGCAGGGCCAGAACCAGTCACCACAGAATCAGCAACAGCCGCAGGAGCAGACCAACGAATTCGGGATTTTCAACAGTCTCTGGTTCTCCCTCGGTGCCTTTATGCAGCAGGGGTGTGACATCTCGCCTAGGTGGGTTAGTTATACAATCGGCATAGATATAAACAGAGAATACGGCCTGCGTGCTATATGATCTTTATGGTTCCCATGGATACCACGGTGGAATTTTTCCCGGTTTGAGAAGAGAGTATAATATGTTTTTCAAAAACTCAACAAATGAGGCCTTTGTTTAAAAAGCGTTTGATGTTTGACGTGTAGCTTCAGAATCGTCGATGTCCTCCAAAAGCAGCGAGTGTAGGGGGTGCTACACGTGCCATAATGAGGTGTGTTTGGTTCGGTTAGTGACAGAGGCTGGTCCTCGCTGTCACAGGACCTCCCAGGAAGCAGTGCTCATGCCAGGTAATGCGCGGTGATGGCAAGCGTGACGTTAAAGAGCTCCTGGCAGCTTCCTGTCGCCGGGCAGGCAGAGCTGGGCCTCAGCCCGGGGTCCGCGCATGCTCACCGTCACCTCAGCAGAGCGTGCCAGCATGCCGACATGCAGTGACCCATTTAACAAGCTCTGAGTCACTCTGCCCGTGTTCTGCCACTTGCAGTGGTTTACCGGGCCTTTTACCGGCTTTGGCAGGTTGTCCGTTATGCTCATCTAGGGTATGTGGACGGCCACACTTTTACATAAATATTTACACGGTCTTTACACGTCCACCAGGAGCACACTGATCATTGGGAAGTTCAGCAATTTTCCCGCTGTGCCGGCCTTTGTTCCCCAAACCCGGCATTATGTACCATGTTTCCAGGTCGATCACAGGAGATGATTAACGGATGATGCTGTATTTCATCGGTGGCCAGCCCGCTGATTGCAATTGGGTGGCTGGCAAAATGTACCCAGGGGAAGGTCAGAAGCTTTCGTTTGCCAGTCCGCCCCTGACATGTGCTTGCTGTGGTGCAGGATGGCAGGAAGCATTGGCTGTTGTTTGGCTGAAAAAACATGCTGAGATGTTTGTGCCACTTACACGTAACTGTTCAGTTCTGCTACCAATTCATGTGGTTCCCATGTTCCGCCAGAGACGTGAAAGATACATTGCTAATCCCCCCACTGATTCAGATCCTAATTAGGGACCTTCATTTGTGAGACTGCAGTGTGGTCTGACCTCATTTCTCTCAGGAACTATACCAACTTACAAAAGCAAAACACCATAACATCATTTATCAAAACTGAGTTATCGCCCAAATCGGGTCTCTTAGGGTCAGTTTTACCTCATGACAAATTGGCTTAGTTCAGCTATGCTTGGTTTGGAAGAAAAGCACCATTGTTTACCTACCTACTACACATAAGAGTGGACAGTTGAAAAATTTTAAGCCCTTTTTCTGAACTTCAGTGTCAGCGTAGTTCTTGTATTTTGCCTTTGGGGGGCAGTATTGGGGCGGGGCAAGAAGGGGGTACCGCTCACCGTATGTGCGTCTGCCATGCACACAGGGCTGTGGCACGTTGATGTAAGACGAAGGAAAGCGAGTCTCCACCCTCCACCCTGTGGCAGCTCCGGCTGCCTGCATACCCCCACTTTGGATTGACACCTGTCGCTTTTTGTCAGAATTCGTTACTGGCTAATCGAATCAGGCCGACCTCACGATGATCCCCAGTAGCATCCTGGCTAACAACAAATGCCTCAGTTTTCCGCTGATGTTATCACTGGTCTGGCATTTATAGGGGCTGGCATTTTGGCCTGATGTGAGCCCTTTGTGTTTTATTTTTTTTCCGCTGAGGGGAGTTGAAAAATTCCATAAAGAATTGATTTTGGTTGATGCTCATATGATAAATGTACAGTTCTGCATGGTAGCAAAATGTCAGCAGCCTAACTCTGCATGCATTTTGCTGTGTAGTTTCTGGGTGAAATACATGAAAATGAGACTGGCCCCGTTGTACAATGGATAGAATTCCTTACTGAGATTTGGCCGTTGACACGACAGACCTGCTATAACTTATGGTGTCTGTACTATGCAGGCAGGCAGACGTTGTCTTAATAGCAAATCTGACAGACAGCAAAGCATTTGCAGCCTTTGCTGACAGAGTACAGAATTATATGAAACAAAACAAGAAGCGCAGTACTGCGTATACATACAGGAAGATATCGTGGCCCCCAGAGTGATTAAGCTGTGAATTTAAGCAGTGATTTCTCACATTATCTGAGGAGTCAGGAGTAAACTGCTTAGAAAGGTGTTAATGTTTGCATGACAGTATGTCTTCATTGAAGGATATCAGATTGATTGCTGTGAAAAAATATGGTGATGATAACTTGGTGATGAAGGTTGTTTTTGCCTCATGACCCTGGAGAGGCATTAGGAAGATGGATGGATGGATGGACGGATGGATGGATGGATGGATGGCCTTTGATCAGTCTCTGAGGTTTCACTTGACTTTGTTGTATTACTGGACATCACGGTTTCTGTTTCTCTAACAGTTCCTGCTATCACAAACAAGCATCCGTCTGCCACATGCATACCTTTTGGCTTTCAGATTATCTGAAGGCATCACTCCCTTCACAAATCCCATAAGGCTGTGGGGCGGTGAAATGCGGGGCACCGGCTGGATGATTGCAGGCAGCCACTCGGTCTCTCTGCTGATATCTGTTTGTTCCGCATCCCAGCTTCTTTCTCTCTCCTCGACTGTCGCGATGACCACGCAGCACCTGCACTTCAGCTTGCGGTCCGCACCGTCCTCTTCACAGCTCAGTACTCTTCATAGGCCAGAGGGTCTCATGCACAGGTACCCCCCCCAGTCAGCGGCCATTGCAGGTTTGTGTTGCACAAGCATAGCACATTTCCGTAGCCAGCCAGGTTAGACAGGGGCTGGGAGGCGTGAGGCGTGTTCTTGTCAGATTTTTCCAGAGCAAATGATGTTTGGAGCAGCGTGGATCCCTGTCGTCATGCTGTTAGCTCCACCGGCCCAGCGTGCGACACCCCGCATCCCTGCTCCATAGCAATTGGGCAGATCATTTTTCCTCTCCGTCCTCCCGTATGTCGATTCTGTTGTTTTTGCCCATCTCCTGTCACTCCTTCCTCCTGTCTGGAGAGCCTCGTGGGTAAGAATGTGGGCTCTCGACCAGGGAGTATCTGGTATCACTCCCAGGAGGGGCATTTTTAGCAGAACACCTGTTCAAGGAAAAAATCCTCTGCTATGTAAATGGGGAAAGTATGCATACATAAAATATGTTAGTGCCAAGTGAGGAAGACAAAAATAATATAAGAATATATTATGTATCCCTGCTCTGCTACTCTCTCGTCACAAAATTTTTGAGGTTTGAGAGTCAAATCAATGCATGAAATAATAATGAAATAATTCCATGAAATCTAATGGTAATAAGTAGCTTTATAAGGTTTTACCATGTTGATCTTTGAAGAACCTTTTCCCTCCATTTCTAATCTGAGTGGAGTTGTTTGTCATGTGACTGTCAGCTATGCTAATCAGGCTCGCGGAAAAGCACTAGGAACTTAAAGAGGCTGCTGTGATTGGTGGAGTTTTCCTTGGGGATACTGCTTTGGCAGTCATGCACAGTTTCTGGACTTCAGTCCCAAAGAGTAAAAGAGCTGAGAGGAATGCAAAGGCGACCCAAGTTACCTTCAGCAGGGAAAACAGAAGTCTGTCAAACCTCAGTTGCTCCTTGAACTAGAGAGAGCTGTATGTGTGTGTGTGTGTGTGTGTGTATGTATGTGTGCATGCGAGCATGTGTGTGTCTGTGTGCATGTCCCACAGTGCAACAGGCGGACCCATGAACCGTTGCAGTAATCCATCTGCCCGCGGCAAACTAGTCTCTAAGGACTCACGCTTGGCCGCACTTAGGCAAATGCAGCGGCCATTTAAAGTCCACCTGGCTTCGGTTGCTCCTTCACGCTGGCCTGGAGAGCATGGGCCCTCACCACCTCTCCACAAGAGAGGCTGCTGCCAGATCTTATGTTCTTATCTGTCCTGGAGAAGTGGCCGGTCCCCATCAGCATGGGTGAGGCTCGTACGTCGGAGGGATGTGTGGGTTCGAGTGTACGGTGCTGGCACGCTGCCGGCCGCGGCAGAAGGTCAACCTCCTTCCAAGGGAGGGGGGAGCTCACCGGGATCTGCTGTCAGCTGCCGGAGTGATTTATTCGCCGGCATCTGCCAGGCAAAAGTGGCTAAAGATCCCCCGTGGGCGGCTGGTCACTTAGCCGAGTGAAGGTGCTGGGGTGCCGCCGTGCCGCGTTGTGGGGGAGACGGCGATGCTGTGTGATGCGTGCGTGTGACATCCCTGCCGTCTCCTTACTGTGCCTTAAGCTCGGCTGAGGTGTGGCTGGTAGTGTGAGCTGCGGAGACCAGGCCCTTTCCTGCTGAGATCCCCACTGGATAGCAGACGCCACAGAATGAATATCCGAAAGAGGAACTTGAGGTTTATTTTAAACCTGGCCGCCAGTCTCCTGCTGTCATTAAACCCTAACAGATGTATTACTGAACATAGTATTACTCATCTGGATATTAGTGCACCTGTCTTCTACCATTGGGTCTCCACCAAAAGACACACCTGTGAGGACACTTCCCTCTACACGGACTGCTGTGAACCTGCCCCATGACCGTCTGTCACGTTGTCTTGTGCTGTACTCAACATCGCTAAAAACCACCTTTTACATTAAAACATTACCCACAGGGCTTCGTTGTGGATCCGCCTTGGCATAGTTGACGGATGAGACGCTCTGTGTGATGTTGTTGTTGGTACCAGCCATGTTTCTCCAAAGAGAATCAGAAAGGACTGTTTAGGAATAAACTGAGACTGATCTGCGGGTTTCCCACTGAAGCAAAGAGCCACTCCCTGTTATTCCTGGAAGAGAGCCTCGGACTCGTCTGCCCCACCGGGTGCCAGGCGACAAACCCGGCAATAAAGCCCTCTTTCCACTGATCTGTGGTTCAGCTTGGTGAGTGGAGATCGCTGCCATGGCAACAGGGAAGACTTTACTGGAAAGGCACTGGGACTCGGTGCTGAGTCCAGCCGGGCCATGCATGTGTACACGCCTGTGTGTGTGGGGGAGGTAGGGAGTGGAGGGGGGGGTCCTTCATGTTGTGCCGTAGAAAACGTTGAAAATACCTCTCCTTTGTTCTCAGTGTCTCCTCTCTGCCCACTGTGAAGTGAGTACGTGGGGCATACAGCCTGTTCACAGGGCCTCGCTTGACACTGAGTATATATCAGAATTAGGTTTGAGGTGAACAGGGGGCAGCAGAGGAAGCCCTAACCCTAACCAGACCCAAAGGGGGAGCCCATCCTCCAGGGGGCAGCAGAGGAAG
>JAODKC010000002.1:14609524-14622770 GCA_026777985.1 Mormyrops attenuatus
TGAGGCTGGGTTTGAACCGGCGACCTTGTGATTACAAGCACACAGGCTTAGCCCACTGAGCCACACGCTGCCCCCAATGCTGATAAAATGTTGTGGATATACAGACATGGCCAGTATGTTCCAGAACAGTGTTTCTTAAACTGGTCCTTGGGCCCAGATAGTTTCTGCGAGGGAGCAAAAATGTGGACGGTTTGGCAGGGAACTGCGAGGGAGCAAAAATGTAGACTGTCTGGGGGTCCCCGAGGACTGGAATGAAAAACACCACTCTTATCCTCACAAGAGCTGAATGGACAGTACCCTTTTGTTTTTGCCATGGGAGCATAGGCCAGGGCTTTTGAGGATACCTCAAATTAATAATGTGCGCTCTGAGGTGGAAGTCAATCAGTCCACGACCGCAATGTAGCTGTGGGAATCACTCGTTTTGTTCTGGAGCCCTATGGAAGCATCACACAGCAGTCACCTGACTGGCTCGATGTTTATGGGGGCTTTGGTGCTCTATTAAATGCTGCTGGGATCCTTCCTGTGACATGTAGCGGTGTGTTGATCAAAATCAGCGGGATGCCAAATGAGTGGCACATTAACGGCAGCATGGTTCTCGGCCAAGTAAAGTTGCCTCCTCCCTCACACACCCCCGCCTGAGAGGAGAAGGTGCCTCCTCCCTCACACACCCCCGCCTGAGAGGAGATGGTGCCCGGCTATCCGCTGACCTTCGGTAGTGAACCTTGGGGTGTGACCTGGCTTTTGGCGTGCCGATGAGGCCTGGGATGGCGAGTTCTCCGCCGTGCGCCGCAGAACCCCATCGTCAGCAGAGGCGAGAGTGACCCATGCAGCCGGCAGCCTCACGCCGCCCCTCTTTCTCTTTGATTATTTTTAAATGCAGGGGACATGATCTGTTATGGGACCCCCGGTTGAGTCAGGCAGCAAAACCACTTTCACAGCTTTTTTTTTTCCACATGTGATTTTATTCCGTGTTTCTCAGTCATGGCAACATCGTTCCATCATTCGAGGAAGAGAGTCTGAGCTGCCAGCTGCTGTCAGCATCTCGGCTGGACTCATGGTCTTATTTATCACTTTAATTAAAAATAAAAATCTGAAGTCTCATCTTATGCGCGAGCCACAGATACTGGGGAAACAATCTTGTGCCCCTGAAAGAAAAGAAAACTGCATTTATACATGTAATCTCTGGGGGGCAAGCTGTGGGAATATTTAACATTTTTTATAAATCATTTTTAAACGAGCAAAAACTTTGGAACACTTCATTTTATGGTCAGTTCCTTTTGATGATGGACTGAAAAGTGTGTCACATGTATGTGTAGTGAGGTTAATAATAAAATAAATGTAAGTAATATTACTTGGCTTTTCATGCTTATTGGAGCCAGGGATGAGAAGCGGGTCTTGCATTACTGCGAGCCGCCGGTCTTTGGATCTGGGCCCTTCGACGGTTTGCAAGCTGGAGTGCAACTGTCAGTGGCCTGTGTGCATTGAGGAGAGCTTAAGACTTAGGGCGAGTCGAGCCAAGGCAGGGCGTGGGAGCGACAGGCACATCGTAGCTGCTCCAGCCGGGAGATGGGATTGGGGAGTGTGCCAGGCACGCAGGGGGGCAACGGCAGATACGGCTTATTGTTTTGTCTTCTGCTGTGCGCTTTGCATCGCTGGCACGCTCCGCAGACTATCTCTCCGGGGCCTAGTCATTTTTCAGAACCTCAAAAATTCTCCTCCGCATGAAAGGCGCATTGTTTCCGAGGGATTCGCAGTGGTAGGCGGGGGTAAGTCGAGTAATCCAGATTCTGGACTCAGAAACATCCCTGTATAAGGAGATCTCCGTTAGAAACTTTTGGCTTCCCCAAGGTACCTGCTAGTGCCTGAAACGGGGGGGACCATTACCTGCAATTATTTATTAATTGCTGACGGTTTCTCTAGCAAGCGAAAGACTACCTAAGGCATAGGCATGGAAAGACGTTTTGAGCTTAGGTTGCTGTAGGTCAGAACGACCAATAGACTTTACTGAAGTTCTTTTGTATCATTGATAGCTATCAACAGATAATAATGGTAGCCTTCTTGGAGAAATAATCATCAAGTAGAATTGGAGACATTGCGAGATAAATAACATCACACTGTACTTTTAGAGTCAAAATTGCGTCCTGAGGATCTGCTTGTTCTCCTGGAGAAAGCAATCGTTTTTGCTGATTTAAGGGTTTCCTGATTTTTCGGCCCAAGGGGTATATTTAGAAAACTGCACATCAACGGCTTAGTGTCAGAAATAGTTGTCTCCATTTTGTTCTGTGTTTGCTGGGCCCTGACTCGATCTCGGCATTCTCCCTTAATTGCAGAGAGAATAATTACTATAAATAAAGTTGTTGTTTGGCCCACTGAACTCATTTTATTCCGGTAATTAAATAGACTGTTGCGCCAAACCAAAATAGCTTGTCAGGTTGGTCTTATTTCACGTTAAATGAGCTTTTCTCAGTTTGTGATATTCCAGCATTTGTCACAAAACCCGTTTGCACTGTTGTCTGCCGCACACTTCAGGCAGACGCAGGAGTCCTGGGGGATTACAAATCCGCCATTGTTTTTTTAAACAGGCAATTACAGCAGCTGCTCTCTCTGCAAATCAGGGCCCCCGTAGGTATTAATCCCAGCAGTTAATATGCACACGTTTGTCAGACATTCTGTCTATTTCCTATCTGAGTGAGATTCATTTAGGGTGGTCCGCTGCTTTTGTGATCGCCCTTATCGAGTTTGAGCACATTTTGCGTAGACCGAGGTCTGTGTCCAAGGACCAGTTGGGTGATGAACCCATTTGCGATGCGGCGGCGGTGAATTAGCGATTAGAATGAAGTGGGTAAACGTTTTGTGTTTCACGTCTAAAACTAATCTGGTGGAGTATTTATGGAGTGGCTTTGGAGCTGCTAATCACCAGAAGCTTGATGAATATTTGAGCAGGAGAAGGTTACTTGGATATTGGGGCACTTTGAATAGACGTCCGGGCAGCCTTTCATCTTAATAACTGCATATCAATTGATGTTTTTAGTGCTGAAGCTTAATTTGTTTTATAAGGAGTACATATGTCAAGAATAACGGTTCAATTAGCGTGATTTATTATTTCTCCTGGTAGTCTATCCAGGATGCACCCCTGCTTTGTGCCCTGTGGTGCCGGGGATAGGCTCCAGGCCTCCCCGTGATCATGACCAGGATAACCATTTGGAAGATGGATGGATGGATATTTATTTCTTTGCAGAAAACCTGGATTGCGGCATGAGAGACTGAGTGTTAAACAAATAAGTAAGTAGAGTCTTCAGCTCCAACAAAGGCAGGTCCTTTGAGAGCCATAATCTTCTTTCCCACTACACTGTCGATCACTCAGGTCTCTCTCCGGCCGCATCGTGGGCGGCGTCTGGTGGTTCTTCACCCTCATCATCATCTCCTCCTACACGGCCAACCTGGCGGCCTTCCTCACCGTCGAGAGGATGGTGTCGCCCATCGAGAGTGCCGAGGACCTGGCCAAGCAGACGGAGATCGCCTATGGAACCCTCGATGCGGGTTCCACCAAAGAGTTCTTCCGGGTGAAGACGCCTTGTGAACTACATTAAGTCCTCGATTTTTAACTTAAGCAAACAGGCTAAACTTAGCACTTGGCTTCCCAGTAAATCACATTCCTTTTGGTCTCTTCACCCTGTTCTGTTGCCCATCAGAGGTCAAAGATCGCTGTTTTTGAGAAGATGTGGTCCTACATGAAGTCAGCAGACCCATCCGTGTTTGTGAAAACGACGGACGAGGGTGTGCTCCGCGTGAGGAAGTCGAAGGGCAAGTACGCCTACCTACTGGAATCCACCATGAACGAGTATATAGAGCAACGGAAGCCATGTGACACCATGAAGGTGGGAGGTAACCTGGACTCCAAGGGCTATGGGATTGCCACCCCAAAAGGATCCCCTCTAAGGTAAGCATCCATGCCCTAACAGCATTGCCATGTAGCCACTACATAACTTACACAGTCTATCAACAACTAGAAACATGCATTAGACTGTTAGTTATTATTGTTATTCTGTGGTGAATGGTGTTGCAGGAAAGGTCAGTATAATATCTAGTAATTGTTAATTAGTATTTGTAAACAGTTTATTTTGTTTTTTATTTGCCATTTGGGAAATGAACAAATCAATTTAGAACTAGCTTTTCAGTTAAGTTCCAGTCATTATGATCTTGATGATGATGAATGAATGACCTGTACCTTCCTTCACCGCAGGCTGCTTATGCTACTTGCTACTCAGTCTCTTTTTGTTGCCACATTCTGTTGAAAGCTTCAGCTGACATAATCAATGTGCTTTGCGCACCACCTTCCCCAAAATGACCTGCCTCCGTACGCCTCGCCGTCACATTCCCTGATGTCACGGCTTGTTGAGGTAGCAGACGCCGCGGCTAGCCTGCTAAGGCCTTCACTGCCCGTACCCTTGTTTTATTTTATTTAAACAAACGGGGCATATGAAGTCAAGCAAGGCTTGTTATGGAAAAGGTCAGCCTCTTATATTTCCATTATGCAGCTAGAGTCATTTTCAATAATTAATGTGTAGCATTTAATGCTAATCTAAGGTGCGGTTCTCTTGGGAAAAGACATTAGCTGAAAAGCTAAAGGTTTGCTAAAACATAGCGTAGGTAGTGACTCGTCCATCAGCGCTGCAGAGCAGAGCGACGGCGGCTGCGCGCTGGGGAATTGACCTGCCTTGGTATGAAGAACAGAAGATGAGAAAGGAGGTTGATTGCATAAAAATAACCTGGGAAATTTTTAATAGCCTTTCCCCAGTTGTGAGATAACCTCCCTGGGAGAAGACCTCAAAGAAATAGCGCAGTCTTTTGTAATGCACGTTTTAAAGCCGTTACCGTGAGGGGAAGGTGACACCCCATTCTGGATGTAAAAGAATGACTTCTAGCGTATCGCCCAGGGCACAACTTAAATTAGATTTAATACCCTTCTGCTATCCCTACATTAATGGAAAAATAATGGAAAATGAATTTATAAAAGTGTAAGTCATCGTCAGCTGGGTGCTTGAGGGAGGATCGCACATGAGCTCCCTGTGTTTCCGGGCTTCTTTGGGGTGTGTGACATACATTTGCGGCACAAGGCACAGTCAGCGATGGCCGATACTGACAGAGGAGTCAGCAGCTGCAGACGTTGATTGGCAGTGAGCAGGAAGTGTTGCAGTGCCAGCCATCTCCATGTTATGGCAGTAGTGAAGTGCACTATGCAGATGTCCCTGTCCGTCTTGGCACCCGCGGAATGCGCCTTGTGCTTATCTGATGAACAATGTGAAGTAAGACTACATGCCACATGTGATTATTGTTTTGTAAGAGTGTCTTCTTGTTGCCTGTCCCCTCTAGCCATGTTTGACTTGTGTTTCCCACCAAATCCCATTCATATCCCTTTTAGTTGACAAAATCATCTCACCGGAGCACTGCCGCCTTCAAAATCGAATTCCCATCGGTTCTCCTAAACTCCATGTGGATCTTCATCACTCATAAATCCCCAGTGACTTCTTTCTTTCTGATTTTCTTGGGATAAGAAAGAATTCATGGGTTTTACCAAGGAAGATGGTCAGTAGGCACAAGCCTGCTATGTGCAGAGCTTCTGTCCACAGTAGACAGGCCATAGCAAGAGGAGTCAGGAAGGACAGAATATCTGCAAAACCCTCTTTAAGGTCACCTCGTGACCCTGTTAGCGGTGGTCTTCTCTTTGACGGGGCGTTCCCAGGCAGGCTTCTCGGTCAACTTAGCACCCATCAAAGGAAAACCACAATTAACCAGCAAAAGCCAAAAAGCTCAACAGGTGGCTGGTATCTGCCCTTCTTAAGAGACCTCATCCTGCATCTTGCTTGGTAAAACCCATCTCAAGAAAATAGGCCACTAAGCATTATTTTCCATTTTGAAAAAATCAATTGTACTTACCTTCCACAACACACCTGCTTTCTTAGCTGTCAGATATGGCCACAGAAGCAGAGTGTGTTGTGCTGACAAATTATGATACTAATAATTTTGACCAATAACGCTGCATCTCGCCGTAACCCGCTATATCTCGGTTGATACTGACCAGTATTATTTTATCATTTCAAGAAACCCAGTAAACCTGGCAGTGTTAAAACTGAACGAACAAGGCCTTTTGGACAAATTGAAAAACAAATGGTGGTACGACAAGGGAGAGTGCGGCAGCGGGGGAGGTGACTCCAAGGTCAGCCCCAGAATGAACCGCTCTGCGGGGAAAGCACGGTACCGGGGGGGTAACCGGCACCCAGAGTCCGCCAGCGCTTTGGCTGCTGCCCCGGTATCGACCCGATACCGGGGAAAGCACAGGGCCCTGTTTCACGGCCAAAATCACCCTGCGATAAATTCATGACAATGGTGAGAAGCGGCCTTTAGAAGACAAGTGTCATGCAGCAGCATGTGGCCTTGCGCGGACGACGCGGAGCTTCCCTCCGCTGAGCTCCTGGCGTGGCTGAGCGCCGGCAGGGTGCCCGTTACCCAAAGTGATATAGTAATACACATCTTGCAGTAGGGAGGACGGCAACCGTGCTAGATGGAGTATTAACACATATCACTTTGACGCCGAACTGTCGAATTATGACTGTGATATCTTTCCTTCTTTTTATTTATCTACCGCTAAGACATTTGATACGTTTTTATGGGTGAATGTTTAACATGTGCTGAATAACATAAAATAACATGGATAATGTTATTTATGTTATTTCCCTGACTGAAGAATCCCTGTAAACCTCGCGGTGTTGAAGCTCAATGAGCAAGCCGTCTTAGACAAACTGAAAAACAAATGGTGGTACGATAAAGGGGAGTGTGGAAGCAACGACTCCGCGAGAAAGGTCAGTCCACCAGCTGGTCCCACCTAAAATCCAAGATCACTTATGTACCTGTAGGAGGCCCCCCCCCCCAAGCCCCTCATCCCTGCTCCCCCCAGCACATTACGCATTGCCACCTCTCTCTCCAGTCTGTCATTTGCCTTCCAGAACCATCCGTGCAGTTTCTAGATCGCGAGTCCGCCTTTGCAGTGTGTCCCTGGCGGTTCACCGCGAGAGTCCTGCTGGCGGATGTGGTGCACGAGAGAGGCTCCGGAAAGGGCCGCTGGCGGGGATTGGCCATGTGCCAAACCAGCCCATCTCTGTGAATTATTAATTGAGTTAAATGTCATGCCGATAATTGGCTTGTCCCCTATCAGAAGCCACTTAACATTTCTACATTACATGGGAGACCCTGGGTGGGAAAAGGGTCACTTTATAGAATGGGAGGGACATAGGGGGACAAACTGATAAAAAGGACGGTTTCAAAGTTTATTTCAAAATTCCCTTTGCTTATGAAGTCTGCCAAAGCTCCAGTTCCCGGCTCCGGGGCTTCTGGGGCGGCTACTGGACATTATTTATGTGTCGTTATCCTTCACTGTGGGATGACAAGCACAGTTGTGGAGGGGGCTAGAGCCAGTCCAGAGGACAGTAAACACTGAACATGACAGTTTCATTTTCTAAGGGCCAGTTTTAATTTGCACATAACCAGAAGGGGAACCATTTTGGTAATTTTATCAGAAATAACATTTCGGTGGAATTAACGCGTCCCAGACCGAACAGAATGACCTCAGCTATGATTTCATAAGAGACCATCCATAATGCATTGCATCTTTTCCGCTGACTAAAATTGAACATATACATGAGTAAATGTCAGACTGGAGAGAAAGGAGTTTCTTTCAGGGTCTCTTATCCTTTTCTCACTGCTCCCCCAGTCCTCTTTATGATATTGCTCCCCCTCCTATCGGAACAGACATTTGCATGCTTATTGGACGTGACCCTTAGGCCCAGGACAAGGTGCCCAGAACAGACTGCATGAGATTAGTGATGGCCACGCCCCTTTGCTGTGACATCACAATGGCCCTGTCTCACTGCGTGATAAATACCACGAGAGCCTCCCTTCCCTTTGTATATGGATTACACCTTCAGCTGGAGCCTCCAGTAAAGCCCTCCCCCTAAACCAGTCGATACTGGCCTCTGTTTAGCTCTTTTACTGTCCCACATGGATGCAGCCAGCATCCTAGACCCACAGCCCAGAACAATGACATGTATATCCTCTGATGACATTATACAGATGCATTAATTGTTTGGAGTTTGTGTCTGTCTTGTTATGGATGGGATATTGATGACATTGGGAATGCAGAGTGATTATTGGGCAGTATTCAGACGAGATGGCCGGTGTATGAGCTTAAATCCAGGGCATGTTTGCATGATTCTCTTGCATTTGTGACTGAAGTAGCTAATTGTTCTTCAGAAAATAAATAGATTTTTATTAAGTTTACATAGCAGCACAAAATAATAGATGTTAAGATATTTCTCTAAATGTAATTATTGATATTGTATTTGAAAAAGTAACCTATTTTGTTTATGTGTTTTAAAAACAATGCAATGCGTTTAATGTTAATTTTGATTAGCGGCTATCATACTGGCGGGTCGTGCATGTCTGTCTGAGTCTGTGCGCGTTTCTGCATGTGCATGTGCAAAGCCAGACACATCTGAGTGTCTCTCTCACCCGCCGCCTCTCCGCCCCCAGGACAAGACCAGCGCTCTGAGCCTCAGTAATGTGGCTGGGGTCTTCTACATCCTGATCGGTGGGCTGGGCTTGGCCATGCTGGTGGCCCTGGTGGAGTTCTGTTACAAGTCCAGAACTGAGTCCAGGAGAATGAAGGTGTCCTCACGTGCCCCTCAGGCCTTGCACTGCTCGCCATTAGACACCACGCTCACTACCGCCCCCTATACAGAGCTGCAGAGTTACAGCCTGTATGGGATGGACAGTGTTAAGATTTAAGAGCCACGGGGTAGGAACGATGACTGCCACCGGCCATGCCGACCCACTCACGGCTTCAGTCGCTCGCCCCCCCCCCCCACTTTGTCGCCGCTAACAGTGCTGTGTGCCCCCAGAGCGGGCCCATCGCCGCGTTGTGCTTCACTGTCCGCACTCTAACACCTGAGGCCTGTCTGCTCCATCCCTCGATATCTCCGGAGCTGGTCGTCAGGGCAACCGCTACCTTGTTGCCATGTGCCGCACTTTTTGAGAGAAAAGCTTATGACGCTATAAGAATTTTCATTTTTGACTCAGTTTTCATGAGCTCACTATTGTTCCATTGACACAGCAGTAGACTGGGGGTGGGAATAATGGAACCACTGATTCTCGGTCGACCATGAGGTGTTCGTGCGTTTCACTGTTACTGTGACCATTATCCAGTCAAACTTGAAGCAGTCATCTATGACTGTATCGACCAGCATGGTAGACAAGAGTTTGCAGTCACTAAAGCTCTGTGCGTGCAGGTTTTTGCCTCTGTTTGCTAAGATAATCCCTCTCTTTGGAGAAGCTGAGTGTCGGACTATCGTTGGATCGCTATTTAACACATTAACTGAGAGCCAGACACTGCGCACGTCAGCGTGTGAGTGTGACCTGCAAAGGACGGGGCGCATGAGACAGACAACACACGCAGCGAGGGGCGTAACGAGTTTTGTTGGGACAAAACGACACACAAGACAGGCCAGGGGGGCGGGGGCCGTGACACACGCAGTCAGACTGGGGTGTCCGGGGGCATATTGCATACACACAATGCAACAATTAACGCAATTAACGCAAAATGAAAACATGCTGGAATCCATCTTATCATGTGGAAAGTACTAACTGTCTGCCATGCACTAAGTATTGCTTAAATGCATAAGTAACTGTTATACATTTTATGAGCTGACATGCCACATTTATTATCATAAAATGTATGCTACGTAAAGATGCACGGCAGGGACGCTTCCTGGCACGCAGCAGCTCACTGGCACATCTCCATCCTGTCTGCAGCAATCCATCAACGACGCCATGCGCAGTTCCACCTTGACGAGGATGAGCGGCAGTGGGGGCGGCGGCGAGAACGGACGCATAGTGACGCACGACTTTCCCAAAGCCATGCAGACTCTGCCCTGCATGAGCCACGCGGCCGGCATGGGCCTGGGCGCCTCAGGCATCTGACGGGTGCCCGCGGGAAAACGCCCAGCCGGCCGCTGCAGACATACTGCCAAAAGGACTCACGGACTGCTCCTTACAGACTGCGTGGGATTAAAAAGAGAAACATTTTCTAAGGAAAAATCATTTGTAGAAAAAGAAAAAAGAGAATGATCACGCGCTGCAATAACTACGCCTCTGGACTTTTTACGTAAAGTGTACATTGCTGTGAAGTTCAAAAAAACACAAAGGAAAAATATATTATAAAGTGACACTTCCGCTGTGCCAGTTATCTAGACCGGTTTACTTCAGTCGATTTGTGCAATATTTGGTTATTATCAGTAATGTTGTTTGCCTTATGTTTTTTCTGTAAAATGATTGAATTAAAATGGTAATTTTTGCACAACAGGACTAGTAATCCCTAATGGTATAAAGGTGAGCAGCTCGTCTCCAGCTCCAGTATCACACCGCCGTCATCTGCAAGCCACAGGGTGCGCGCAGTGCTCTGCAGTGGAAGTTGTCTGCCAGTGGACACTTTGCTCCTTTGTGTCCATATAAACTGAAAGATAATTCTTCTTTAAATCGACCCAGTTAGCCAAGCTGGCTGTAATTCAGGTTAAAGCTGTGCTCAGTGTGTATGTTTCATTCATAAAGTGTTATAAGGAACATATAGACAGGCTCCTTTAAATTAATTCTGCATCTACAAGGCTGCTATATCTTCCATTGACTTTGGATACCTCATTGTGTTTTTAAGATGATAATTCTTTCATTTTAATTCTCTGAGTAAGAATTAAATCAGTACTATTATGGAATACCATATACAGTGAAGCTGAGATCATACATTTTTGTAAAAGATGTCAAATTCCTGTGCTAGTACTCAGATTTTCTGTATGGGACTGAGATAATTGCAGTGTGGAGACCTTTGCAGTGAAAGACGTTCTCATTGGGTTGGTCTTTTATAATAGCTCATGCCATGCTTTTATTTTTTGTTGTGGGGGTATGTATGTTTTAATTTGCTACCAGGTCTATCTGAACATAATCTGTGCTTAGGAGACCAAGGGCTTTTGAAAAAATGGAAATATTTATTAGCCACAAAGTGATCAGCAAAACCAAAATGCACTGCCCCCAATTCTGTATCTAAATTAGCCTGGAGATGTTTCACTTCTTTTATGTTATTTTAAGCAAGCATCGGTACATAGTATATCTTTGGAATTTAGCAGATTTAAAAAATTTTCAGTTGCTATGTGTTTGAGTCACGAGTCAGAAGCACTGCAGAATATATATCAATATACCATTCAAAATTTGAATTAAATTAAAGGAGATTAAATAATATTTATGCCTGAAAATGCTACTAGCTTGGCATTGGAATCCAGCTCTCATATTGCAGTTTCGCTTTGAATGATCTATTTTTTGAGGGCAGGCTGGTAATGATGATGTGTGACCATTGTTAGGTCCATAAACGATGTGAGACCTTCATGCGAGACCTTCATATCCTGCCTTAGTCCACCTGCTGAAGAACATTGTCCTCTGTGGTGAGAGTTCATACGCTAGACAGAGTGCTTGTGTCCAGTTTGTTTGCAGTTTATTAACAGATGTGCATAGACTGAATTTTTCTTTATGATACCATGTTACACATGGCGGAGAGGAATATGCAGTGCTATTTACTGTGCAAGTTTTTTTCAGTATGAAATATTTACTATTTTTGTGCTATAGAAGGTGTTTATATGTTTAAAATGAATTCCACACAAAAAGATACATGTTAGATATGTTTTTATTTTATTCTGTAATGTCCTGATATTCTGACAAACAGCAGGTGAATTCCCGCAGTAGGCTGCAGTTTTCAAATCATATGCATTATGTCGCATATGTTATGATCATACTGTACTTGCAGCGGAAGTTTGTTTGGCTGTTTGGGGAGCAAATCAGTCACCACTGGCTGACATAAATTCCGGCATAAAATCTTAAAATGATCACCTTCTTTCAAACGCTGTCCTTCCAGCAGCGCACTGTGTGGCTTTCACCATTCCTTGAAATCATTTGTCCAAAGATGACGGTCATCTCCTGCTTCTTACAGAATTCATGTATTCCCGGCACAGCACAAAAATGACAAAAGTCCTCATTCATGGCATCTAAGAAGACATTTTTACCTTAATGAATTTGTAAAAGAACAAAAACATTTGTATTAGAACGTAAAGCTGCTAAGAATGTTTTACACAATGATGTGTTTGATGAACTGATGTCAACGTGTATAAATATTGCTTTAACATCCAGCCATCCATTCATCCTGGGAGGGTCGCAGCCTGGGAGGGTCGCAGCCTGGAAGGGTCGCAGCCTGGGAAGGTCGCAGCCTGGGAGGGTTGCCAGTCCATCACAGTCACTTTGACAATTTAGGTTGGATTTCTGTTAAGTCTCATTGACACTGTAGTATTTAAAAGGACATTTGCTAAGTATGGCTTTCTGATATTTTCCTTCTAACAATTTTATGTCGTAACTTTATTTCTCTGTCTTGTTGTCGCTTATTTTTATTACAGATTTTAAAAAATACTGAAACAGTGTGTTCTGAACATCACAACATCATCTTTTTTTATAGATCACGACAGCAAGATGTGACTTGAATTAATACTGGTGAAAAAAATCAATAAAATGTTCATAAATAAATCAAACCTTTTTTAATTACATTTGCTCCTATTATTGATTCTGAATGTGTCTGAGACCTGGAACTGACAATACATAATGACATTGCTGCAATCGGGCTATTAACAGAGTAAATGTACGGAGTACACTTGTATAGAGATGTGCAGAGTAAGTAGTTAAATATTCCTGAAAATGCAATTAGACTGAATGTTGCATAATCTATAACGGGGCTATTCAGATCGTGGTCATCAAGGTCAGAGCCCTGCTGATTTTCCAGCCTTCCTTTACCCGTCAGCCAGGTGTGAAGCCTCTGGGCAATCAGAATTGGTAATTATTAAACTAACTACCTGGGAGAAATGAAAACAAGGCCTGGATTTGGAATCAAGAGCCAGATTTGAAGTGCCCTGATCTATAAAAGACAACTTTGCATTGCATACAGGACAGTCCATTTTATAATTATCCTGCTCAGGGTCTTGGGCAGGGCGGCCTATTCCTACACTTACGTCATGTATTGCGCGTGGGAACCTTGATCAAGTCAGGACCAGGGTAGGAGGGAGGCATTAACGACAGCTAAGAGAGCTTCAAGTCAGGACCAGGGTGGGAGGGA
>JAODKC010000002.1:14633614-14661570 GCA_026777985.1 Mormyrops attenuatus
CCCCCCCCCCCCCCCCCCCCCCCCCCCCCCCCCCCCCCCCCCCCCCCCCCCCCCCCCCCCCCCCCCCCCCGCGCAGGGCAAACTTGTATATATAAAAAGCTATTCATGATGTAGTCCAATAAATACACATTTATTTGGGGCTAAAGCCCCCCTAAAATATGTCTAAAAATGCCCCTATGCCCCATGGTAGAACAAGATGGGATATTTTACTTCCTACCTGTACAGCGATGATACATTTATTCTATTCTACAACACTAAAACTCTGATGCTACATATTGAAGAACATAATAACCTGTAGATACTGCATCAGTTAAGGTGGAGTGTACACTGTGCGTGATCGAGATAGCCAGAGACAGGGAGGGGCATGCAAGTATGGACTCCTGCAATATCTGCCAGGGCATCAGCATACATCTCAGAGTTGGTAAAATACGAAGTAGCAGAGGAACGGAAGATCACCAGGCCTGGCACTGGCTCCACCTGCAGGAAGAACCAGGTGCTGCATGTGGGCCGGGGTATGCGGGTATCTAGACCTAACCTCCTACATACATGTATGTATTTGGAGACGTGGTTCTGAATGGTTCTTTGGCTTTTCTAGGTATGTGTTTGGTTTCTGTGGAGTGTCTGTTATACCTACCAGGCTGGCCTCTTCCACAGGATTGTAGATATCGGTCCCGTAAACCTGCCCAAGGATGGAATAAATTGGGCTGAGGAGAGTCAGAGAAAAACAAGCAGGTCAGACCATAGCTTGGGGTGAATATCTACGATGAATTTCTCAAAGATGAAAATTCGGTTTCAGGTGGTGGTGGTTAGACATGTGGCCTAAAAGCTGACAGTTCATGCCTCAAAAGAAACTCCTAGATAAAATTTAGTAAGGTGTATGACAAGCTGTTTTGAAAAGGATCTGCAAGATATTGGTACAATAATAACATGCAAAGAGGAAAGACAGGCCTTTATGTGTATCTGTGTGTGGTTGTAAGTGTATCAGGGTGTGTTACCCTGTGCTGTGTATGTTTAAGATGTGTGAGAAAATGACAGAACCCTCCAAGTCAAGATCCAGGTTCAGGAGCAAGGTGACAATGAGGGTCACCACCCACACCAGCTGCGAGGCGAGCCAGGGAAGCCCCTGCATGAGTGAGCTCCTTATTGATCCCACACAGCATGACCAGCACAATCAGTGATGCTCAGTGATCTCCCCAATCAGACTGCTGAAAGATGAAGAGTCCAGGCTGAAGGAGCCAATCAAATTAAGCAGTGATATAGTGTTCAGATTGTAGAGGTCAGTCGTATCAATAATCACTAAGAGGCCTTCTTTTGACCCTCATGATTGCTCCAAACAGGACCACTCAGACTGAGCTGATGTCTTTCCAGTCCAAGTACAAATTCAATCCGGAAATTATTTTCCTCCGAATCTGTTGATTATGTCAGTCCATTTTCTAGGGTTCATCTAATTATCTGAAATATAGACCTCCATATAGACCTCAGGTGCTAAATCCAAAACTCTGCCCAAACGGCATACCTCCCAAAAACTACCTTCTCTCTTGCTCTCCAACACCCCCACCCCCGACCTCCCAGCCAATGCCCTGTTTCCCCTAATCTCTACCCAGCTGCTCCTCCACAGTGATGGTACATCAGTGAGCTGTTTCATCATCCTCCAGAGGCCAATAAATTTGACAGCAGCCAACATGGCCCAGGGACAGCATATACACATGACCTGCACATACATCAGGGCCTGGAGACAGCACATACACATAAGAACATAAGAAATTTACAAACGAGGTGAGACCATTCAGCCCATCAAGCTTGTTTGGGGAGAACTTAACTAATAGCTCAGAGTTGTTAAAATCTTATCTAGCTCTGATTTAAAGGACCCCAGGGTTTCAGCTTGCGCTACACTAGCAGGAAGACTATTCCATACTCTAACTACACGTTGTGTGAAGAAGTGCTTCCTCAAATTCATTTTAAAATGTTCTCATATACACGTGATATGCACATACATCATGGCCTGGAGACAGCACATACATGTGATATACACCTACATCATGGCCTGGAGACTGCGCATACACTTGCTATACACATATGTCATGGCCTGAAGACAGCATATACACATGCTATACACATACATCATGGCCTGGAGACAGCACATACACATGATATGCACATGCAGCATGGCCTGGAGACAGTACATACATGTTATATAAACCTACATCATGGCCTGGAGACAGCACACACATACATTGTGCAGATGGCACACTGCCACAGACAAATAAACACAGCACAGTTTCCGCCATTCGTGTGGAAGGGTGCCAGCCTCACCTTTGGCAGCTGCTGGAAAAGTTCTCTGATCTTCAGCAGGACAACCAGAATGACCAGAGCTGAAACAACACTGGCCATCTGGGAAGCAGGAAGGACACAGGAAGAGGCTGGAAGTGGAGAACAGAGAGTGCAGAACTTCACACAATGCTTTGCAATCGAGCCCTTCGAAAATCTCACTAACTACTAAATTAATATTATCACATTATTACCATCAATTCAAATGATTATTTTGCAGTACTATATGTTTATTCAATGCTCATTTCTGTAGTGTCTTGATTCACACATATGCTCAGTTGTTACGTTTACCCTAATCTTGTATTTAAGGCTGTTTGACTAAAGCACATTCATACTCTACCATAAGCAAGATAATGTCTTGATATAGTACCCGGTGTTGACCTGCACCATACATCATGACATGAAGCAGCTGACCACGAAACACTGGGAGATCCCCCAACTACGTTACTGGGTCTGAGAGCCAGCACCTCCTACAGGACATTGAATAAAGGCCCTTGTCATGCAGCACAGACACACACAGCCATACCAATTCATGTTATAATGCCCCTGACTTGGTTATTGTCCATTCTGTAGCCGTACACGAGAATGAAGGACTGGCCCATAGTGATGGTTATACCACAGCCAGGGCTAATGCATCACAGAGAACCTCCTCAAAGAGAGACATCTGAGGGAGGACTGGGGCCTGGAGGCTGTGGAACAGTGAGCCAAGGGGGTCAGCTTTCTTTTCAGGAAAATGGGACATTCAGCACCCTGGACAGCAACATGGCTAACTTGGATTTCCACACCTGGCACAGGTTAAACATGAGTTTAGCCGCTTCAAATCCCATTAGCAGTTTATTGAGGCAGTTCTAGCTTCCAGCTGTGGTGCAGCACTCACTTCATTAATCTCTCATCCAAGAAGATCGGCCCCTGGTGGGTGGAAGGACCTGTACTATGTAGAGGGTATAAAGAAAAGATTTCTTTCCTTTTACTGGGATTTAGTTAGTCTGTCTTTTAAATGCATCAATGGATTTAAATAAACACACACAAATGTACACTTCATGAATGTATACATACATAAACATATACACAACTCACAGGCAAACACACATATAAAAAGACACAGACATACAAATCCCCAGCACACTAGATAGTCCCTCACAGTGTGTCTTCTTACCTCAAAGGGATGTGACCACAACTCCCTCTACTCCATACCGGGTATCCAAATCAAGCTTCCAGGAGATTAGGGTGCTGATAACAATCGGAAAACAAACACAGGAAGTCAGTGACACCTTGGTGGCCCCAGCAATTCCTCATTCTCCTCACAGACCCTGTATTGGCCCCTTTCCTGCAATTATTGTTTGTGTGGGATATTTTCTTTCCAAATCAGCTTACAGAGCTCACAATGTTCAATATATATACAGTTACAGTCAAAAGTTAGGACATGCCAAGTCACCTACAAAGAAGAGTGATAAAGAACTGAAACTGGTGTAGAGGAGAAAGTAGAGAAGAGGTAGTAGGATCAGCCAGTCCCAGGATAAATTGGGGTTAAGGGCCTTGTTCAAGGGCCCAATGGGGCGATCACTCTGTTGACCATGGGATTTGAACTGACAAACCATCTGAGTCCCAACCCACAGAGATGACCCCTTCCCCCAACAAATTATTTTTTTTGTTTAATACTCTGTTGGTGACTGCATGATTCCACATATATTCTTTTCTTTTTTTTGCTGAAACAGGAAATCATTTGTGGTTTTCTATAGTGCTCAATTTTTAATCATTCGTTGGCTTCTTTCTCTTTTTTTCTTATGCTTTTACATCCGTGTAAAGCACTTTGATTTGCCCTGCCTATTTAAGGTTAATAAGCAGACTGGATTAGCATCGCATAGGAGAGTGACAGGTGAGGGAGGCACATCAGGCGGCTCCAGTGATGTAGTGACTTAGCATGTGGTATTTTCATGGCAGTGTCCTGCAAAGTCATACTAAGCTTATAAGTTCAAGACTCACACAGAACATCAAATTTTAAAAGAGCTGCTTGTTACAGTAGCGTGACTGGGACAGAGGGTTGAGTTGAATTTTATTTTTAATTGCCTTGGAGGATTTAGAACTGCTAACTCAAAGTGATATTAACTTGATTGATGCCAGGGGGAAATAGTATGCATATTCAAGATTAAATTTTCAAGAGGTTTATTCGTCACATACAGTACAACATTTGGCTGTGCAAAAATAGAAGAAAAAAGGTAAGAAGTAAAGTAGGAGTAAAAAAGAAAATTACAATATATAAATACAATATATCAAATCAAGTATATAATCTAAATATACAATCCAAATATACAATACAATATCTAAAAATATAGTGCAATGGTGAGATGATGTACAGACTAAAGTTATTTGTGCAGTAAAGTGAACATGTGCAGTATATGTGAATGAATTCCAGTACAACATACGTAGTGTACAGAAGAACCAGAATTAGTCTGAATTGAGGAGCCTTATGGCCTGGGGGAAAAAACTCTTCCTGAGTCTCTCTGTCCTGGACATTAGGCAGCGGAACCGTCTGCCTGAGTTCAGCCTGCGGAACAGGCAGTGTGCGGGGTGTAAGGAGTCCTTAATTATCTTAGTACCTCTGGACCTGGGGGGGGGGGACCTTTCACACATGGGGGCAGTAATGTGCCTAATTGGGCTGCCGATGTGGTCAGTTAAAGGGTCAAGTTCACTGCCCAGACAACACTTAGGGTGTCACAATTGGCCCAGTTGCCTAGTACCATGCCCAAGCATGACTGTCCCCCCTCCCTACATGCTGGGCACGCTTTCCTCATCACTGTGCAACTTTTTTGTGATGAAGAAAACATAGGAGGAAAACCGCTATGCCACAGCACACTGGAATTTGTGATTAATGTTGTAATTTTGTGGCTTTTGGGAGTGATGACACAGGGCCCTCAATGATTTATCGAGTATGCAACGCAGTGATTTTCATTCCATTGTGCTTCATGTATAAGAAGATAGTTTGGTTTTTTACCAGATATCTCAGTTTTTGCGTTCGGCATCCATTCGTTTCTGGATGCTCTTGTCAGCCCAGATTTCCAGCAAACACTGCACCTCTGCCATGCTGACCAGCGCGTAGGTTCCTCAAAGCAGATAGAAAACTCAGCTGCCCTGTGACAGGACGCTACGCTAGCAGGATGCAGACATGTCAGCCGGGCTTCGTATGTCATGAGACCCTCAACACACATTATTCTCTGTTTCTGATGCCCCATCCCAGTAACATATATCTATTATATATGACAGGGTACACACCTATATATATGCCTCTACAACTCTAAAATGAAATAAAGCTTTTGTGCCATTTGTACAAGTTTGAGTACAGGTACATTGGAATGCTTTAGTTTTCATGTATTTTGTTCTCCTTTAAGACACACACACACATAAATGGGTTAGAGTGAAGCTTGGGGTCTGAGCACAGGGTCAGTCATTTATCTTGTACCCCTGTAGCATGCTTCATGGAGTTTATGGCATTAGTCACGGGCCCAATGAAAATGTAACTATTCTGCCAAGGCTGGGATTTGAACTAGTGACCTTGTATACAGCTCCATCACACCACTCTTGATTGACCGCTAAACCATGCAGCTTAGCTTGAGAAGTCCTCTGAAGTCTTCGTCTAGAAAAAAAAGTAGAATTGCCCCAAGCCCATGTGAACACATAAACTACCACTATTTATAACACTTTAGTACGTGATTTAGGCACTGTATGCAGCAGAGCCCAAACATACTCATATTAACAATGGTGGTGTGTCCCACTACTCAAGCACACATTTACATGGGGCCCCCAAGATTCGCGGGCCCCTGTTAGCCACAAATAATCACAACACTGGGAAAAGGGAGGCTTGGGGCCCCGAAGTGACTTTTTGACTGGGGCTCCTGTGTATTAACGTCACTCCTAAAGTAGCCAGAGATTTGGCTGGAATTATGAGTGTAATTTATCACAGCAAGAGGAATTACTGTGAATTCATATGCAACTCTGAACTTCCGACCTCTTCTGAGTAATTTACGAAAGTGAAATCTGGGGGAGTGTATATGAGTAAAATAAAGCAGCTTTGATTGACTTATAATAGCTCAGTAAAAACCCTGAACTATTTTAATGACTGTCTTCTTACATGCGTAACAATATCACCCCCGGCTGTGTGTGGGATTTTCATTCTCTCCCTCACATTCATTTAGCAGACAGTTTTGTCCAAAGTGACATACAAGCATGGAGAGCAGGATCAGCTAGCATCCAGCATCTTTGGAGCAACTGGGGTTAAAGGTTTCCCTCAAGGGCCCAATGCTGATATGACTATACTGCTGACCTCAAAAGTCTGCTCTTATTTTTGGTTACTTATACTTAAGGTTGGGGCTGGGTAGGGATTATGGTTGTCATAGTTGGAAATAGGGTTTTTCCCATAGAAATCAATGGAGAATGCCCACAAAGATATGAGTACAAACATGTGTGTGTCTTTGTGTGTGTGTGTGGGGGGGGGGGCACTGCAGCGCACTGGAACCCGTCTTGTGCCTTGCCCAACCTCAGCTCCAGGATCGTCATGCAGCTAATGTGTGAATGGAGAGATGGAGCATAATGCTTGTCACCTTTACTATTGTTATAACTGATTTATTTAAATCGTTTCATTAAGGCAAGGTGATTTGATTAAGGGTGTAATATGGCGAAAATGGAAAAGGATGCCAACCTACATACTAAAGAAAATGTTCAGATGCCAAATCACTTAAGTGCTTGCATTTGGACTCAGGAAGGAACACAACATGAGGAGAACATGCAAGCCCCTCCCACAGAAAATGGGGGTGCGGTTTATATGCTCAACCCCAGAGGCGTGAGGTTACAGTCCTGCCCACTAAGACACCACGCACCATCATTAACACAGGGCCTCACACTGAGGCAGGTGCATGATCCCCACGCTGACGCCAGTCCCCTATGGTGCAGGACACCAAGAAGGAAGCCACTGCTGTGAAAAAAGAACTTTGCTGTATGCCTGAAGGTTGCGGAAGAGCACTTTGACACTCCACAATGGTACTGGGAAAATTGTGGAGTGATGAAACCAAAATTGAACTATTTGGGAGGAACAAGTAGAACTTCATTTGGCGTAAAAGGGGCGCTGCATATCAACATGAAAACATCCTCCCTATAGTAAAGTATGGTGGAGGGAACATCATGATTTGGGCCTGCTTTGCTGGGTCAGGGCCTGGACAGCTTGCCATCATTGAGGGGAAAATGAATTCCCAAGGTTACCAAGAAATTCTCTAGGATAATGTGAGGGTGTGTCTGTCAACTGAAGCTCAGAAGAGGCTGGGTGATGCAACAGGACAATCACCCCAAACGTCGCAGAAAATCCACAGCACAATGGTTTCAGAAGAACAAAATCTGCCTTTTGGAGTGGCCCAGTCAGATACTGTGGAATGACTTGAAGAGAGCCATACACAGAAGACAACCAATGAATATGGAAGAGTTACAGTAAGGCAGTTCTGCATGGAAGAATGGGCTAAAATCCCCCCTGCACAAAATGTGCAGGTCTGATCTGCAGTTACAGGAAGCGCCTGGTTGAGTTCATTGTTGCCAAAGGAGGGTCAACCAGTGATTAAATCCAAAGGTTCACTTACTTTTTCCACTGCCACTGCGAATGTTGAATGCATTTATATAATAGTGTTACGATCCCCAGTCTAGGGTTGAGGATCAACAGAAAGGTAAGGGAAAGGGTAATGGGAAGACGAGACAACCAGGGAACGGGAACAGGGAACACGGGACACAAAGGGATCTTTTTTTTGTAGTTTTTTATATTTCTTTTCACAGACACAGCACAAACACTAGGTGTAACAGACTTACACCTAGGGTGTTATGGACAGTGTACACGACCAGGGGATGTGTGCTATCTCCCACGTACACCTCGAAATGTTGTAAGGTCAACAGGAGGGCTAGTGCTTCCTTCGCAATGGCACTATAAGCCAACTGGTGTTTCACGAATTTCTTTGAAAAATAACATACTGGATGATCAATCCCTTGGTGGTCCTCCTGTAGAAGGACCGCACCGGCACCCACGCCACTAGCATCCACCTCCATCTTAAAGGGCCTAGAGAAGTCCGGGGCAGCTAACACCGGGGAAGTGCTGAGTAAAGATTTCACCGCATCGAAAGCGGCTTGACAGGTGGGGGACCACACGAATGTTGCACCCTTCACTAGGTTAAGTACCAGCGAAGCCCTTTGCAGCCGAATAAACACCTGTCCAAGCGAGGCCACATGCTGTCCCCACGAGATCGAATAAATGACCACGTCATCGAGGTAAGCTTCACAGGTAGGGACGTCACCAAGCACCTTATTCATTAGCCACTGAAAGGCAGCAGGGGCATCACGAAGACCGAAAGCCATAACCGTATACTGGAGGAATACATCGGGGGTAGCAAACACGGAAATCTCAGAGGCACGAGGGGTTAGGGGAACCTGCCAATAGCCTTTGAGTAAATCGAGTTTGGAGACGAATTTTGCGGAGCCGATTCGGTCAACACAGTCTTCCATGCGGGGAAGGCATCCGGACGAGTCACGGCATTAACCCTTCGGTAGTCCGTGCAAAACCGGAACGTGCCGTCAGGCTTGGGGACCAGCAGGCACGGAGAACTCCAGGGACTGCAGCTGGGGACAGCTAGACCGGTTTTCAACAAATAATCAGTTTCCTGATTTCTGTTACGATCAGTATGGAGTTTGCGTGGTCTCCCCGTGTCGATGTGAGATTGACCCTCACTCTGGGTGTGTATGGAGTTTGCCTGCTCTCCCCGTGTCGATGTGGGATTGACCCTCACTCTGGGTGTGTGTGGAGTTTGCCTGCTCTCCCCGTGTCGATGTGGGATTGACCCTCACTCTGGGTGTGTGTGGAGTTTGCGTGCTCTCCTCGTGTCGATGTGAGATTGACCCTCACTCGGTGTGTGTGGAGTTTGCGTGCTCTCCCCGTGTCGATGTGCGATTGACCCTCGCTGTGGGTGTGTATGGAGTTTGCCTGCTCTCCCCGTGTCGATGTGGGATTGACCCTCACTCTGGGTGCGTGTGGAGTTTGCGTGCTCTCCCCGTGTCGATGTGGGATTCACCCTCGCTGTGGGTGTGTATGGAGTTTGCCTGCTCTCCCCGTGTCGATGTGGGATTGACCCTCGCTGTGGGTGTGTATGGAGTTTGCCTGTTCTCCCCGTGTCGATGTGGGATTGACCCTCGCTGTGGGTGTGTATGTAGTTTGCCATGTCAGTTGTCCATTTTTTCCAATAACTATTTGATTAGTTTACTTCAGTATCATAACAGCACTGGCTGTGTCCTTATGCCAGATAAGGAGCCCTTTGTCTGTCCATCCAACAATAATAACAAACTGAAAATACCAAATAGAATTTATCCTTATAAGCAGTTGCCAACACTTGTCATGGAAGACAGATGAGCACTGGTTACATGTTCGGGGCTCACTGATGGGATGCAGTGCTACTGTCTAGCACAGATATAATGATGCCTTTTAAACAAACAACTAATAGGTGTGTCTGTTTTTTACTTTTCCCAGACAAATTCCTAGTTCCGAATTTAATTGTACCCTAAGGGCAAACCTACAGACTCCTCGTCCTACCGACAGAAATTAGTTTAAATCTCTAGTCAGTCATTCTTTATTATCTGCCGCCCACAAGCCTGATACTGCAGACCCTCCTTGCAGTTTATCACAGTAACATGTGACCTTTCCACAAAACAAAGTGCAGAAGTGTGAGGTTTATCTGTGACATTGGGGGCTTAGTTAGGGGCCCAGGAATGAGCTGAGGAACCTTTTAGTTGTTGTTATTGGTGATACATCCAATCAATAGCAGCTGTTAGCCACTGATTTCAGTTGCTATCTTCATGTACTGCCCCCATTCTTGTGTATCCAGTGGAGGGTCGAGAGGAGCAGGGACGACTTGGACAGACGTCTGTCCCAGGGCACACGCCCCTTGGGCAATTCACAGAGCAAGTTCAACAAAAGATTAAATGATTGTTGGTAGCTTCTCCATCCGCCTCCCTTTTAAAAATAACTTAGCCTTGATTTGTCTTAGTCCTGTCCAGATCCCAGTAACTATGAAGCTTAAAGGCTTAAATTCTTAAGACTGGCGGAGGGCTGGCCCCAGCTTTAACTGGAAGACAGCAGCCAGTTCCGCACAGCGCTCAGCAGACAATGATCCATTTTCTGCGAGGATGTGAGCGGGGCCTCCCAGAGAAAGGATGGATGGCACAAATAAGAGGGGCAAGGCGGGAAGCAGGGAGATGTATGGCGGTACGCATCAGCTGAGATGGGAAGATGGATGACTGGATTAAAGCGTAGATGGAGTACAGAATGTCGGCGGGCTGTGGAGGCCAGAAGATCCTCGCAGGGCTCGCAGCACCACCTTCAAGACGCTCTGAGATGCAGGGCTGTTAGCAAAAATGGCCAATTGGACCATTTCCACTGAAGAACACAGAAAGTCGGAAACATCATACCACCCACCTTTAAGCCGGCACTCGACGGCTCGAATACACGTTAAAGAGGAGTCGTTGTCACGGACGGGCAGTGATGGAGTACCGTTAGCGTGGATTCTGTGAAAGCAGGCATATACCATCATCAAGAAAAACACGGAATTTTTCTGCTATCGTGCCGCTTACTTTCATCACTTTTGAACAGGATTAATTGCTCCATTTTACATCATCATTCAATGTAACTAACTCTCTCTCTTTGTACTAGGTTGGGGATGTTCGGAAAGGCCCAACCACCATCCAATGGTCTGGCACAATACGAGTTCCACCTGTTTTATGAAATATGGCAACATATCCGTTTGGCTGTTCACAGTATTTGAATTTATTTTAGTTTTACAGATTCATCTCTGCATCTCACCATCCAGGGTCATCTCCATGCTGTGTTTGATTCGGACCGCAAAACCGGGAGGATGGAACCATTGCTTTTATTTCGAAAGGGGGTTTTACGTGAACTTTTAGGAACAACCATTTGTATAGGGGGGATTCTGAGGTTTGAAAGCCATGGGTATGGTAAAATAAGCTTATTGGCTACCAAAATTGGCATTTTGTGTTTTAGTTTTGTGTTGAGGGATTGTAGTAATTGTTTCTGCAGGAAGTGCGTTTCTTTTTTTTGGTTGTTTGTGGAAGGTGATTGGTGTGGGCTGGGGGTGGTGCTGTAGCTCCCAGAAGGCTGTGTTAGGCCCCCGGCCTTAGTTTGGGGGTAGCATGGAGTACTGCTGGAGATGCTGGTGTAGAGGTGGGGGTCTGAGCACTGTAGCCCACATCCCTGTTCTTCTTCTTAAAGGTGTATTTCCTCCAGTTGTATCAGATAGACTTTATGCTTGGATTTTGTTGCTTTTGTACAGTTTAGTTCAGTTGTTTTCCTTGGCAAAGGAAGAAATAAAAATGACAGTTTTCACTACTTCCGATCTCTTCCTCTGCCTCTATCTGCCGCCCATCCCAACAGATGTGAAGAGGAAACAAGCATCTTACAAAAGACCCGCACTGAAATCAGGACAGTTACAGATATAGAAATTAATATTTTTAAGCTGAAGATTAGGTCTTTGTTCAAAACACCAAGCGTATGCAGCGCTTTTTGGTAAACACCACGCGAAGCCTTGAATAATGTATTCAGCCACAAACAGAATAATCATGAAACCCTGAGAAAGTCCTGACACAGGAGACATAATCCCTCTGCCACGAGTCAGCAGGGATGCCCTGGGGCTGCAGCTAGATTACCAAAAACCAGCACTTCACCATTTAAATGTAGATAAGCAAACACAAGTTCGTCTTTTTTTTTGCAACTCTGGTTGAGGTGATATTTCCTGTTGGACCAGCAGAGTGAAAATTTGAGGATTAAAGGCAACTGCTCTGTAACACAAAAGGAGTTTGTGATGAAAGCAATTCCGTGAGATATTTGAACCCCCCCCCCATAGAGTCCTTGAAGGTAATAAAGGAAATTAACTCAGTCATTCAGTAGATTAGTCTCATCTCCCTTTAGAACGATTGTGATGTTAAAGCCTCAGAATACAGACTGATGGCACTGCAACTTCTGCACAATATATTTGCCTAGATGAAATAAAATTTGACTGCCTAAAGATCAGAATGCTAATTAAACACTCTTTATATAACGCGTTTATTTACTGGGGGAATTCAATTCTCAGCCCAATCCCACCCATCAGGGATTTTTTATTTATTTATTTTAAATGATGTAATGAATACAAAATTGATGTTATTACTAAAACATTACCCAGATTCACTGAAATACATGATTTGGGTGTATGAGGCATACCTCCTAGGATTTTTGATTAAAATGTTTAATTTCAAGTCAACATTTTTCCAGTTTTCCCCACCTGAGTAAAAACAAAGTAAACACATGTTAAAGAGTAAACAAATCTAACCCTTTCTTCAGCAGAAGTCAGTGGTCAGGTTCCTTTTGACATATGTCTGTATCAAAATTAAAAAAAAAAAAAAAACTAAATTCTTACTAAAATGTGTCCAGGAATGTCATATATCTGTGTGTCTTAGTTTGAAGAGACACTACAACAGAGATCAATTCATCATATGGGGCCAAAATGTCAAATCTCCAGCTCTTAAAAAAATGCTTGGAAAAGCACAATAAATTTTAAGAACAGCTTACACTGCGCGTAAAAGCCATCCTCTAGCTCTGTACATAGGCATTTGACTCACTAGTGCATAATAAATGCAGTCAGGACATTTAGATGTGTTTTTACTATCCAGTATAAGCTCAGTTTCACTTTGAAGGATGATTATTATCAATAATTAAGGTGCTAGAAAGGAATGCTGCTACAAACAGCTGTGCCCTAATGTATTCCCTTTGAAGTGACAGAGCAAAGAATCGGGATGGAGACCTTCCTGCCCTTTAAAGGGAAGCTTTGTCAAAGTCATTCATTTATGTCTGTCTTCAGGATGAGGCCAGAGAAGAGACCGGTGAAAGGTCTCCACAATGACACGGAAACTTTCCGCTGGCTTCTGTTGCGTGGCGCATGATAAGATTCCTACATTAGCAGTATGACCCTGATACAGCCTCTGCAGTTCTCACTGGCACTCCACATGGGGAATCTGAGAGCAGGACGGTGACAGAACCCAAAATCCTCTGCAGTTCTCACTGGCACTCCACATGGGGAATCTGAGAGCAGGACGGTGACAGAACCCAAAATCCTCTGCGGGCTCACAGCTTCTTGCTCATCAGAAGCAGGCAATTAATCTGGAATGCTCTCCAACACACCAAGCTTGTATAAGAATTTGAATCCCATCTTTTCACTACACAGTCCACCTTTTCTGGCTTTTTTTGCCCCTTAATCTGGAAAAAGGCAGAACTTTAAGAGGCGATAGTGTTTTTCTTTTTAATTTTATTCAAAGGCGTCCACTGGACCATTACTGCAATGCAAATGGGCGGCTCTAGTCTGGAAATGTAGCATTCAGTAATGTTCCATTGTGATTTTTTTTAAAGACGTGGCATTTTTGATAATTATTCTAATCCCACCAAGGACCTCCAAGTCTGAACTCGCCCTTATCTCTCCTTCACAGTCATTCTTTCATTAAAAGGCAATCACAGGCCACCAACTCTAATAAACCTGAAAGTGCCCCTCAAAAAAAACCAGGAAAGATTACAGCCACGCGCCCTGCTCTGCCTGACGTGACACAGGAAATGAAAATGAGTTTCTAATCACTACAGAGCAAAACAAGTGTTATTTTCTATAGCATGCATATTAGGCTTAGGCTTAGACCAAGTGTAAAAAAATGCCATTTCAAATATAGGGCATTTTTGGAAGAACTTCAGTAATTAAAATGGTCAATTTATTAAAATTTTTGAAGTTTCTTAGCAGCTCTTTGTTCAGAGTTTTTAATTTGGTTGTGTTTATTGATTTATATGTACAACACCAATGGGAAAAAAAACTTTAAAACTGAAAAAACTGGCAACCCAATTAAAATATAACAGAAATATCTACATTGGTAATAAAGAACATTTACCCCGGAATCAAAATGGGGTATTTGGAGGGATTTCTTCTCTCTGGAGAATACAAAGTGCCATGAAATATCTGGAGAAAAAGAAGCAAGAATAACATAAAAAAATCAATATCAAAAAACAATATCTTTAGATACAAATCTGCACATCACATGGTGTGAACAAGACAAAGGGAAAGACAAACCTTCAACCAGCATCCTAACAAAGGCATTAGCCACTTGGGGCATAAATTGTTGGCTCGACTCGATTACGATTGCTTAGTCAACAATCTGATCAGGGGCGTAACCGGACCTTCTCTACTAGGGGGGCACCTTGGTCCAGTCATTTTATTAGCGTGACACTTGGCATATTATCATATTATAATAAAGGCTATTTGAAATCTTTTCAAAATTACGGTAGCCTGTTTAATAATGCCAATAGGTAAACTAAATACGCCTGTATCAGCAAAGAGCGTGGAATGGCCTTGTGCACATAAGAAATCTAAGGGTGAGAGTCCAAATAGCCTGGCTTTTATCCTGAGCGCCCAGCGTGGTGGAGCTCTGGTAAGATACTGTAGTGAAAAGTGGCCTGATTTCGGCAGGAATTTGGAGGCAAAACACTATAAGGTATTGTAGTACCAGTGGGATACACTGAGCATGCTGAGACCTTGGGATACGCTGGGCATGCTGGGACGTTGGGGTGCACTGGGCATGCTGGGCTGTTGAGATGCGCTGAGCATGCTGGGACATTGGGATCCGCTGAGCATGCTGGGCTGTTGGGATGCACTGAGTATGCTGGGATATTGGCATGTGCTGAGCATGCTGGGCCGTTAGAATGCGCTGAGCATGCTGGGACATTGGGATGCACTTCTTAAATCTTAAAATTGAGATAGTGTGAATTGAGACTTACTCTGCCCCTCCTGGAGGATGGGCTCCCCCTTTGGGTCTGGTTAGGGTCAGGGCTTCCTCTGCTGCCCCCTGGAGGATGGGCTCCCCCTTTGGGTCTGGTTAGGATCAGGGCTTCCTTTGCTACCCCCTGGAGGACGGGCTCCCCCTTTGGGTCTGGTTAGGGTTAGGGCTTCCTCTGCTGCCCCCTAGAGGACGGGCTCCCCCTTTTGGTCTGGTTAGGGCTTCCTCTGCTGCCCCCTGGAGGACGGGCTGCCCCTTTGGGTCTGGTTAAGGTTTGGGTTTCCTCTGCTGCCCCCTAGAGGACGGGCTCCCCCTTTGGGTCTGGTTAGGGTTAGGGCTTCCTCTGCTGCCCCCTGGAGGATGGGCTTCCCTCTGAATCTGGTTCCTCCCAAAGTTTCTTCCCTCTAGGGAGTATTTCCTTGTCACTGTTGCCTCTAGCTTGCTTACTGGGGGACAATGTAAAGCGCTTTGAGACCATGTAATGTTGTGAAAATGCGCTATACAAATAAAATTGAATTGAATTGAATAATACCAGTATTAAATTAATGTGATACCGTACAGCTTTCAAAAATGTGATGCCTTGGTACTTTTTCAGCATCAGTATCCCATGCAACACTAACTCAAAAACATTAAATTATGTTTGAAAATTATATTAGATAACATTAATGTTTCAACTATCATCAACTCACATGGGGGGGGGGGGTACTTGTCAAGCTCAATGGCAGAAATTAATATAATGCCGCTACATTGTTTTTTTATTCTGTGGAAAATGAACAGTGCGTTCGGCCGATATTAATAAAGTTTAAATATTGGCCAGAACTATCAGCCAAGACTGACACATCAGGTAGATGGCAGCCAATGAATATTGGTTGATTCTGATAAGCTAGTCAATATGTTGTGCATCTTTGAGATTAACATTACTTTTCACTTAGCTAGCTAGTCAGCTACCTAAGGGTCTCTTCCATTGGTATGGTAGCGTACAAAAAAGAATGGCTACAAAACATAAGTTTCGCAAAAGCATCATAGTGCAAATATTGTAGAGAAAGCGTTTTGTACTATGAAACAAGGGTAAGCGTCCCAAAAGAGATCAGGTAACAATCAATGCATTGATTCACTAGCATAATAATGGATTCATCTCAATACATTAATGCATCTTTACACTGCTTTTAGCTATGAAAAGGAAAATTCTTCAGTTCAGTTTTGGCAAGTATCTACATGAAAATTCAGTGGCACTGTAGGATTCTATATTGTTGGCCACCATAACCATCAGCCTTTGCAAAGTAGGCTCTGTACTGGAGGAAAATAACAGGACTGTTCAAAGCATTGAGAAATAACTCACTAGTGATTTACTTTTAGCTCAAATCAACTTCTTTTGGCTGCTTCAAAGAAAAAAAAAACAGCCCTTCACTCTCAGCTGGGTTTTTGGACCCTTGATTGACGCCTTGAAGAGGATTAGTGTTTCTGCTAACTTTGAAAACTGTCAGAAGACCAATTAACTTCCGTTAAATTTAGTTCTGCTAACTGCAAATCCACTAACATTTTTTAAATTTGCAAGTAAAGTGAACACTAAAATCATACATATTTGTTCCTGTCTGTTACGAACTTCTCTGCGACAGTCTATCTGGCATGCTGTTAGCTGACTATGAGTAAACACAAGATGTGATTGGTTGACACAGCAGCAGCTAAGCTGTGTCGTGTACTTCTGCAGTTCAGTTGACTTGCGATGTTACAGTCCTACAGGCTGATTTACACTTCTGCATCAAATAGACGCCGTAGGTACAGCGTAGCTATGCACCCTACATCATAGCCTATCCCATAGCCTACAGCAGAGCTGTTCAACTCACGGTCCTCAAGGGCTGAGCACTGCTGATGTTCCAGCCTTCCTTTACCTGTGAGCCAGGTGTGAAGCCCCTCTGGCCAATCAGAATCAGTAATTATTAAACTAACTACTGGGAGAACTGAAAACAAGGCTTGGAATTAGGAATCGAGGTCCAGATTTGAAGAGCCCTGGCCTAGACTGTAACCTGACATGCACCGCCCTACACATCATGGTGACACAGACCACAATCACTGTGATTGGTTCACCTGGATTGACATCGGTGCACCAGAATAAAAGTTTTATGTGATTACCCCAATTTAAAATGTGTGCACTGGATACAGTTTGAGATGGACTCAGGATGCAGCTTTTCATCAGTCATATGTGATTTATTTAAGCAATAAAATATGAGAAGGAGTGCGGATGTACTCCAATATATCATGGCTGTGATTTGGTCCTAGGCTATATATTATTGCTTTAATACAACAGTTCATGGAGTAGCATTTATAAGGTAACAGTAATGAGCCACGACAGATAATACTTTGCTTGATTATTTATTTAAACATTTATGGGCCCCTGCAAAAAAAAAACAATAGTTCCTACAGGCCAACTGTTGACTGTTGCCAACATTCCAATGCAACATAGCTCACAACATAGCTCACAACATAGCTCACAACTTAGCTCACTCATAGCAACTACTTTGCATTATTTAAATTTACAGATCTGATGGGAAATGTAAACCGAGATAACAGCTCTCACAGAAAGCCTCTCGTCCAATCAGATTTCTTGGTTGGAACCAACTGTTGTATAAAATATAATCATAGTTTTTATAAATATATAATACATAAACAAGATGCTTTCTGAGGTATAGTGATAGAAGTAAAAAATATGAAGTAAAAATTGCACTTTTTAGTTTATTTATTATTTGCTGTCTTCTGAGAATCAAATGGTGTCAATCACACAACACTGCTGCAGGGGTGAACCAGCGCACAAACATAAATGCTTGCAGTGGCATATATCTCTTACATAGACTCCGGGGTGAGTTCTGCGTCGGCTCCATACAGAACTGTAACTTAGGCGTAACAGGACCAGCAGCAGCATACCTTACTGTAAGCATATTTTCGTCAGTGTACTGAGTCTACAAGTTTACAGTTAATAAACTGCATGTTTATTGTTGACTGTAAAATAGTGTTTAATTTCATTTATTCATGACATTATTTGTGTAAACCTGATCATCATGTGATCTTGGCATGCTATACCTTTTTGGAAAGCTCCGTGTCTAAGTTGCAAGATTTCAGCTTCTATGTATATTTTTAAGGGTTTTAAAGCCAAAAATCAAGTAAGCGTTATCGTTAGCTTCTACTAACATTTTTAGCAGTTTATTGGTTTAGCATTATTGAATTAAACTTTGGAGTTAGCGGATTAACGGTTATCGAAGTGAACTTTTCAGTCAGCCGTACCCACCACTGGTTTAGGTGGATTGGTCCTTTGTGTGTGAGTTTGCACCTTGTGATGGACTGGCATCCTAATCAGGTCACCCTGTGATTGTTAGTATTGGCTCACAGCAATGCTGTACCGGATAAGAAGATGGATAGGTGGCTGACTCACTCCCCAAACTGAATTAAATTCAATTACAAAGCAAGATGTCTGGAATTGCCTCTTGGAGTCATCTGATCCAAAGCCAGAGGAATCAGAAGTGGGATAGACTTCCATCTTTTATGGAGTCAAACAGCTTTACCATGAACAGCACAAATGAGCAGTTCTGCTTGGTGTCTTTGTGACATTCTGTTAAAAGACGCTTTAACGGATCTTAAAACCGAACACATTCTTGGATACTTTCCAGCCAAATATAAGCCTACTGGACACATCTATGGTGAGATCTCTCCATAAATGATGGAAGATTTCAAAATTAATCAGTGTCGACCGGCTAGGGACCCTCAGTGTTGCTACAACTCTAAATGTCCTTCTTTAATAATGCAAAATCACTTTCTGCATTTCTTAGCTGCTAGGTGATAAATTGATGAAGACACAATGGGGTCCATTGAGAGTGAAGGGCCTCATTCTTAGTGTTGCACAGAAAATCATTACCTACGCACCCACCTTTTCTGTGTCAGACTAACCCTCAGCAAGTTTCCTGCGCTCCCTCGAAAAATTAATCATCCAAAGACTGCCAATCTTCACACTACAGCAAATCTCACACTTGTCCTGAATTGCATGAAGAGCGACGGCTGCCCGCTCTTCTGCCCGAGAGCTGCTCCTTTCCCCGCCTGCCACAAGCAAAACCATAACAGCACCACAGCAGGTTTTTTTAAAATGAACCTTTTCAGACACATCAGTAAGCGTTAATTAAGTGGAACCCCCCACTCAAGCATGTTCCTCCCCCATCATCATGGCCACCTTTCTTAAACACCTCCCATCACAGCACAGCCTAATGGCATGAAGAACAAACCGAAGATCTCTGAGGTCTTATTTTCACAATGTTTGGATGTATTTTTGTTTTCATTTGTTTGGTTTGGTAGGTAGTCAAATGTGCAGCCTTCCTATATGATAGCTAGTCCCCCCCTAGTTAACTCAAAGATAAAGTTAAGGTCAACTGTTTGATCACTTTGGCAAAGGATCCAGTCTCAATCTTGGCTAGCCTTGCTCACCATAAATTGGTTATCAGTTGCAGGCATTAGACCTTATTTGTGAGGGGTCTGAAGGTTGTAGAGACACTTTATGCTGCAATGAAATGGATTTCAGGGAAATCTATTTAGTGTTCTGTATATGTCGGGTAATCGGGACAAAGTTAGGCAACCATTTACAATGTTTTTGGGAAATGATGGTTGGTGGTGAAATTGGGATTTTGGGGTGTATTTTCTTGGGCATGGTGGCCTTGCAGACATCAGGCCATTAAATTGTACAGGAGGGTGAAGGAAGCTTAGAAACACATCTACGTACATCAGCATACATTCAGCTCTGCAGTACTTAGGACTCTCTCTAGGAGAAGAACTCCCTTATACAGGGTTAGGGTTTAGAGTTAGGGTTAGGGTTTAGGGTTTAGGATTAGGTTTATGATTTGGGGTTAGAATGGAGGGAAGCAGAAACCACAGCATGGTGCTCTTCTCAATGCTCTGGCAGGAAACTCACTGAAATCATTTAAATTAACGTAAAGCAGCCTCCCGAACACAGTTACCCAATATACATAAATGTATATATATGTGTATATTTATATATATGTATGTGGTGGACTCTCATTTGGCAAAGCTGCTACCAGTCAGCCCAGCAAACATTGAGGGTACGGAAATTGAGGCTGTCGAATCCTACAGTATAGATAACTGGATGTTCATCACAACAAAAAGCTGGCCTAGATGGACAAGAAGGGCCAGAGTCAACCCCACATATTGTGGTGACTAAGGTCCTTTAGCATACAGGGACTACGTCTGAAATCAATCTATGATGCAGTGGTGGCATCAGCCATCTACGTGGCCGTCTGCTGTGGCAGGAGCATCGCTGCATTGGAAAGGAAGAGGCTGGACAAACTGGCCCATGGGGCTGGATTCGTGCTGGGGGGCTCCCTAGGCACCTTGGAGGTGGTGAGTGAGAGGAGGATGATGGCCACATTCTCAGCCACTTTGGACAGCTTCTCCCACCCCTACATAAATCCCCGTGTGCCCTAGGCAGCTCCTTCAGCACCCGCCTGCCCCCCAACACTGCTTTATGGAGCCGCTCCGCAGACCTTTGCTTCCTGCAGCAGTCAGACTCTACAGCAGCAGCAGACACTCACATACACCACAGGCCTGCATCACAAAGCAGGGTTTCCTGCTTCACTGGATAACCTGTCAGATTTAAGGTACCCCAGTTGAAATGGACTTCATATTTGTTCATTTACATTTAGCCCAGACTACCTTAAATCCGAAAGTTATCCGGCTGAAAAAGAAATCCTGCTTTATTATTAATATTATTATTATTATCATTATCATTATCTTAACCCACACAGCAGACAATAACAGCAAGCGGAGGTGAGTAAGAGAAACCACGAAGGCTAGTGCTGCATTCCATTTACCCTGCAAGTCGGAGCTGGGAAAGACACCCTGGTTAACCTCGTTCCAGTGCAACAAGCCATTTAGCCATTTAGCAATACCCAGTTCTAGCCAGGTTCATTGTTAGTCATTGTTTGCACTACCATTAGATAACAATGCATTACAGGCAATCTCAAATAAGGCACAAGTGCTAATAGACTGTATATGACTACAGCATTTCACTGCTGTTGATGAAGGGCACAGCCGTCTTGAATTCTGAGGTCGGGGCTGCTGAGGTTCCTTTCCGAGTCAGAATTCCGACTTCAGGGGGTGTTCCACTTGAAATTTCCAACTTGAGTTCAAATGCAAGGCAGCATAAATAAGCTATTTGGAGCAAAATTCCTAGAAGTCAACCACCCTATAACATCCTCCAGTTGTAACATTGATATGGGTCATGCTACAAATCCTAAACAAATTAAAAAATGAAACTCATTTGAGCAAAACCAAAAGTCAAAGATGAATCTGGCAGTGGGACAAAATTCCTCCATACTTCTTTGGGTCTCAGAAAGGTTTGAGAAACAGTCACGTGCCGTTATTGCACAGTTGATTAATAATGGAGAAATGAAAAAAGCTGATAACATTCCATCCAGGGAGTCCCCAAGTATTCAATGTTAAAAATATGGAGAAAATAAAACTAGCTAAATTCTTGATACTGTATGGACAACAAATTTAACAAAAAATGTGCAATACTGTGGTTTTATGATTTCAATTCCAGTGCTTCAAAGATTAATGATCAAAATGATAAGATACGGTTAGAAAAAAAATATATGGCAAATAATATTATGAGGAGGGGGCTGTCTACAAGAGCATCTGTTATTCAGATATTTGCAAATATCTGCTTTGTTCTTTAATTATTCATACAATCTGTCAGTGCTTGACTATAGCTGATCTCCTTCCAGAGAGCCCACAGAAAACATTCATAAAGCTGCTGTTTATTGCTTTAACTGAAGGTATTATCACATTTTCCAAAGTTCTATGCTCTAATATTAATGCAGAATAAGCATCTTTCTCTCTCTCTGTTCTCTTTTTTCGCTCTTTTTATGCAGGTTCAAACACTTTTATCTGGATGACGCATAAAGTGATTGCGATCCATCCCCCCCGTTGGCTCGGTCTCTCAGCTTCCATTCAGTGTCCCTCTGTGCTGATGCTTCTCATCCAAGCCATGTGAAACCTGCTTGTGTCTGTGAGAATGTAGCCAGTGGATTTTATCACATGCTTTACACTTTATATTTTATGTTATCTTGTGGGTTACCTTTTAAAATTAAACATATTTGAATATTTGTTTTCATGGATACAAATTTTCCCCTCCATGAAATGTCTCCTTATCGTGGTGGAGGGGTTTGTGTGCCTCTGTGATCCTAGCAGCTATGTAGTTGGGGGCAGTTGCCCCTGGTAATGTCTCCCAAGGCAAATTGGTCCTAGGTGAGCGGCCAGACTAAGTGTGATTCAGCAAACCTTCATGATGAACAATATAATGGACCATGTTACACTGCCTGGATTGGGGGCCTTGCCCTGGAGCCAGGCCTGGGGTCGGAGCTTGAAGATGAGCGTATGGTGGCCCGGCCTCCACCCATGGGGCCTGGCCAGCCATAGCCTGAAGGAATAACATGGGTCTGCCCTCCTGTGGGCCTATCACCTGCAGGGGGAGTTGGCAGTTGAAGGCAGGGGGCTCGATGGACCGATCGTGAGCTACCAAAACTGGCTCTTGGTACATGGAACGTAATGTCTCTGGTGGGAAAGGAGCCTGAGAAGGTAGAGAGAGACCGACTAGATGTAGTCGTGCTCACCAAACTCAGTTGTGAAAGGAGTTTGGTGAAGCCACGGAGAAGGACTTTTGGTCGGTCTTGAAAAGATTCTGGTAAAATATCAGGTGATTCAGGAGGAGGAAGCAGGGCTTGACCCATGCTATTTACAGTGGGGATGCAGAACTGTTGACTTCAAATGGGGATATAGTCAGGCAGTGGGAGGAGTACTGAGGACCTCCTGAATCCCACTGATACACCTTATTGGGAGGAAGCAGAGCTGGAAGACTCAGAGGGGGACATGCCCATCTCTAGGGTGGAGGTCACTGAAGTAGTCAAAATACTTTTCTGTGGTTAGACTCTGGGGTGGATGAGTTCTTCAAAGCTCTTGATGTTGTTGAGCTGTCTTGGCTGACTCGCCTCATCACCATTGCATAGAGGCTGGGGACAGTGCCTTTGGGCTGGTGGACTGGGGTGGTGGTCCCAATCTTTAAGAAAGGGGACCGGAGGATGTGTCCCATCTTCAGGAGGACCACACTCCTCAGCCTCCCTGGGAAGGTCCATGCCAGGGTACTGAGAGGAGGGACCGCCCATTGGTCAAATCTCGGATCCAGGAGGCACAATGTGGATTCCGTAATGGCTGCAGAACACTGGACCAACTCTTCACCCTCACAAGGATACTGGAGGGTTCATGGGAGTTGCCAAAGCAGTCTACCTCCAGGGAGGTCTGGAAATCCCTGCTTAGACTGCTGTTCCCGTGACCCGACCCCAGATAAATAGCAGATAATGGATGGATGGATGGATGGATGGATGGATGGATGGACAAATCCCATTTTCTTTCCATCATCGCACACAAATGCCCTTTTCCACCCAAAGTAAGTTGTCTGTTAATGATGTGTTCTGTTAATAAATAATTTGCAATTTGTCCTTTTAATTATTGAAAAATGCAGATAAAAGTCTTGGGAGAGGTCATTTAAATTCTGATAACCACAGAGTGCACTGTGAGTTTCTGGAAGCTGTTACATAAAGCACTTGATCAAACAGAGAGGGTCGTCATTAGGACTTAGCGCGAATAGTTGGCATTAGTAAGCTGACGTTATATGATGCTCTTTGCAACAAAGGCAAAGTGGTTACACAAGTAGAATAGCCACACTTGTCTCGTTCTTTGTCTATTTTGCTTTAGAACCTCCCATCCAGCCCCAGATACCAGCAGTTTCCTGTTCCCTGTCATAATGAGTCCAGTCAAGTCCAGTGGGAAGGATGTGATGGTCCTGTTGAGGTGCTTATCCTCTATGTCATTTTCAAGTTCACAGAAATCTGTGCTTCTTGGCCTGGTTTCATTACTTAAGAGTAAGAAGAATCCTTAAGGGTAGGATTTGTAAGAGAGTTCAGCTTATTGTCCAGTACTTTACACTGGCAGTCGCTAACCAGTCCATATGCCTTGATATATTAATGGCAGCATTAATTAATGAACTATTACTATTTTTTAAAATAAAACTGAGTATGTGTTTTTGTAAATCCAGTTAGGGTTTAAACATTTTTTTCCAACTTCACAATGATTACACAATGAAACCATCTTTATTCATCAGTGGTCCAGAAATGGCATAAAGCTTAAACATCTGGGACAGGGTCCCCCTCTGTTGTGTAGCTCTAGTTTCGCGTCTGTTTTTCTTGCGACTTGAACTGCTGCACAGCTCAATGGGTTGAGCATGTGGTTCTGAGACTGAAACTCTGCGGTGGGGGGGTTTCAGGCTGACCTGTTTATTGGTTTTCTGTTTTTTCCCTAATGGTTGTTTTAGTACTTTGCTTCCCTGTTTTGGTTTGCCCTGCTTGTGTCCTGTTTGATCTTGGTCATAGTCTTTCAGCCTCTATGAGATGTTCCTTAGTTTCTAGTGTTGTGTGGTTAATGTTTCCTAGTGTTGGTGTTAGAGTTCCCTTGTTCACTGCTCATTTATTGTAGTTCATTCCAGCTGTTGCCCGTTGCCCTGTTCCTTTGTTGATTGGTTGATGTTGCGATTATCCTCGCCTGCCCTTTGTTGATTGGTTGATGTTGTGATTATCCTCACCAGCCCTTTGTTAGTCCTCGTTACTTATGTATTCAAGTGCTTGCTCTCTTTCTGATCCTGGCTGCGTCATTGTATTTGTCTGGTTTATAGTTACCTGAAGACTGGTGCGCTGTGTATTTACTCTGTGGCTTCTTTAGTTGAATTCTTGTTGCTCCCATCTTGTTCTGAACCCCCTTGCAGTCCCTTTTATTCATGCTTTCCTCCATTTTGTTCTCTTTTCATAATAAACCCCTTTTGTGTTGGAGGCACGCTGTAGATTGTCACCTTTTTTCCTCCTGTGCCGTGCCTATAACTGCTTCACCATACCAAGACATTTTGGACAATTCTATGCTTCCAGCTTTGTGGAAACAGTTTGGGGAAGGCCTTTTTCTGTTCCAGCATGACTGCTCTAGTGCACAAAGCAAGGTCCATAATGATATGGTTAGGTGACTTTGGTGTGGAAGCACTTGACTGGCCTGCACAGAGCCCTGACCTCAACCCCATCAAACACTCATGAGATGAACTAGAACAGAGATTGCGAACCAGGTCTTCACATTGAATCTTGGTGCCTGACTTCAGAAATGTTTTTCTGGGTGAATGGGCAAAAATTCTGACACACACTCCAAAATCTTGTGGAAAACATTCCCAGAGGAGTGGCAGCTGTTATAGCTGTGGGGGGGAACCAACTGCACATTGATGCCTATGGATTTAGAATGAGATGTCATAAAAGGTCTTGGGGCTGTAATGGCTGGCTGTCCCAGTACTTTTTTCCATATAGGATGTGTGTGTGTGTATTTGTAATTACCAGGGGGGCAAAGAGTCTCCAGATCCATGATTTGGTTTGTAGAATTGAAATGTTGAGGCTCAGACTTGATGCTCTAGGAGCATTCAGTTTTTTTGAAGCATGCCAATTTGTGTGCGTCTTGTCTATGACACAATTGCGGTCCGTATACTCCACTGGATACCCTAATGTTCCCCCACTGCTGACTTGAATATGTCTGCAACCTCACAGATATTATCCATCTTCAGCATTTGAGACGTGATCACTCAATCATGATTGGACCAAAATAGTCACATGACACATGCAGTTAGAGGTCAAAATTAGAGCAATACTTGCGAAGTATGCAACTTGCCCTAACTGTAAATGGAATTATATCATGATTTACATGTTTGTTAACTGATGAATGACAAATGAGTTTTGTAACATTAGCAGCATGAGCGCTCACAGGCTGCATCTGCACATGTGGCAGTGGGGGCGGGTCGTGGATGTCGGGGTTCCGTCGACATCGTGAATGTTTGCATGGTGGTTTCGGTTTGGGTTTCAGAAATATTACACCTGTAGTGTTTACTATAAAAAGCAAGTGTGACCTATTGGATGGGGGGGGGGGTCTTGTGGATTTGTCCCTGGGAGAACACAAATACTGTGCCCCCTCCCTCTACTGTAAGCTGCTTTAGATAAAAGTGTCAGATAAATGAGCAAAATGTAAATTCGTCAAGTCTATTGAACACAAAGAACACAAAGAAGAAAGTGCACTCCTGAATGCAGCCCTTTTATCCCTGCACGCTCTTCCTCGTTCCGCTAGCGTGATAATGGCGGGTTTCTTTTTCGTCCTTCCCAACCCAGAGATGACGGCGGTCACGGGGACACACAGCCCTGCTCAGACAGTGAATAAGAACATAGCTGACAAAAGCAGCCCACCGTGGCGACAGGCTACTTGTCCCCAAGGCCCACGCTGCAGTGCCTGCACGCTCAAATCTGCTATTTTATTCATGTTATTATTATGTATCAACACATTTTTCAATTCCAACAAACCCCCAAGGACCCCTCTGATCTGCGAGTCCCGTCTCTGCCACCAGGAGGCCTGATGCTCAGATCTGGCCACTGATAAGGAGACGGATGATTTACCAGAGCAGGTCATAAAGGTGCCGAGGCCCTCTCAGACGCAAGCGGGTTGGGCGCTCCTGCAAAATTAGCGTGTATCAAGAGCATCACCAAGCTCTGATCTATATCTTTGGCATTGTGTGCTACATAAGCAGGTCACTGTGAGGATACACGGCCATTCATCGTGCAGAGCTTAAGCAGGGGAAAACCTGAATACATTGATCGCACGCACAAATTATGAACAATTAAGAGTGACTAGTTGTTCTAGCCGCTATTTTTGGGATGATGCCCATCCCATATTCAGGGGACTCCACACATACAGAATGGGGTGGGACTCAGCCCAAGAGCTGAAGGTGCAAAGCTTCAGTGTGTTCTACCACACCTTTTATATAAGTGTCTAAGAAATGCGTTGCTATAAGCAAGATACGCTTCAAATTGCATTTTTGTCTTACTGTATTGCACCTTCATTCTCACATCTCTGTTTTGTGTTTAATTCCCATTTACCAGAAGGGCATGCATAGTAAGATTTTCATTGAGTAAACTTTTGAATCTAGAAAATAATATCCATCCATGCTTTATACTCAATAGTCTATGTATAGCATGGTGTATGTGAGTGTGTGTGTGTTATGCCTGCCACTGAATCACCACAGACCACCATGCTTAGACCAGAAATAATGAGGACTGTCCCTGTGACCCTGCACCAGCCCAGAAGTACTGCGTCCAGGCTCTCTATAATGAGAGCTCTCAGCCTTGCCCACAAGTTGGTTCCCTGGGAAACTTGTGCAGTGCTGTCTGGAGTCTCTTGGTCAGATTTCTGGTTTCACTCTCCAAGTTTCACAGAATTTAATTTCCTAAGTTTTACTCGGTTGGATTCTTCCATTCTAATTCGTAGTCCATTAGAGATTCGTTGCTAAGTTCACAGTTAACAAAAGTCCTCCTGGTTCAATTTTCCCAGTTCCTGTATAATGGTTCCCATCTACTGGCTGATCAGTTCCCATGTTCACCAATCCCCTGCACTTGAATCCTTTCTCACACGTCTCGATCTGGAGAAGTGGCCTATCAGGGCATAAGTACCGCCCGGCTCTGTATAAGGCCTTGGGGCATACGTACCGCCCGGCTCAGTATAAGGCCTTGCGGCATACGTACCGCCCGGCTCAGTATAAGGCCTTGGGGCATACGTACCGCCCGGCTCAGTAAAATGCCTTGGGGCAT
>JAODKC010000002.1:14661670-14674788 GCA_026777985.1 Mormyrops attenuatus
CCGGCTCTGTATAAGGCCTTGGGGCATACGTACCGTCCGGCTCTGTATAAGGCCTTGGGGCATACGTACCGCCCGGCTCTGTATAAGGCCTTGGGGCATACGTACCGTCCGGCTCAGTATAAGGCCTTGGGGCATACTTACCGTCCGGCTCAGTATAAGGCCTTGGGGCATACGTACCGCCCGGCTCTGTATAAGGCCTTGGGGCATACGTACCGCCCGGCTCAGTATAAGGCCTTGGGGCATACGTACCGTCCCGCTTAGTATATGACCTTAGCAGGTACGTACCGTCTGGCTCAGTATAAGGCCTCAGCAGGTACGTACCGCCCGGCTCAGTATAAGGCCTCAGCAGGTACGTACCGTCCGGCTCAGTATAAGGCCTCAGCAGGTACGTACCGCCCGGCTCAGTATAAGGCCTCAGCAGGTACGTACCGCCCGGCTCAGTATAAGGCCTCGGCAGGTACGTACCGCCCGGCTCAGTATAAGGCCTCGGCAGGTATGTACCGCCCGGCTCAGTATAAGGCCTTACGTGCCATTCATTGCCACTTAGATAAAGTTGATTGTTTGGCAAGTTGTTGAGTGGTCATTTTTCAGTTTGAAATTACCATACTGGCATTCAGGTAGGTAGGTAGGTAAACTTTTATTTATCCCTCGGGATGGTTCCTCCGGGAAATTCAGTGCTCATAGTTGACGTGTTGAATGCAGATGAAATCGGCTTGGATAAAGGTCTGAGTGACTCTGATAAGGGCCAATTCATTATGGCCAGACCACTGGTTCAGATCATCTGTGAAATGACTATACTTGTGGGGTGCTCACAGTCAATCATGGTGAGTACCTAATCAGAGTGGTCTGAGGAGGGAAATACTACCTACCACCAACAGGATGCTGGACAACCAGGACTTGCTGATGTGGGAACCCACATTATCCTTTCTGCTATAAACGACACAAAGGTAGAGAAGGAGAAACCTGCACCACTGACAACTCAGATTATCCTCAAGTTGGGTGTGTTGCCATAGCTAGCATATGGTGGCACATCATTGGTCAGCCAGTCAAAAATATTCGTGTTTTCAGTGTAATTTTACACGTGGTTTATGTTGCGAGTACACTGGAATACGGATCAGGCAGGGTTAATATCGATACCTGAAATATAAGGTCACACCTGTATTACATGGACAAACAGTGATACTGTACTGCTGTGTCTCAGTAGTCCTTTTGTGAATTAATATGTGGGGAAGTAATTGGCATTAAAAACAAGCTCACATTCTTGATTATTTTGTCATTTTACAAGACCGGAGTTAAGGAGATGTTGTTTGAAGTGTTTGGGTTTTACTGTGCCCTTTTCCAGATCTGGCAAAAATGTAAGCACTATTTAACCATGAGGCCTGGCTTTTTGGATCTGCTTCACAAAATAACACAGTCTTGCATTGTTAGTTGTGTCCATTTCCTAAGTGAAAATCGTCCTTCCCTCAAAGACAGTGTGTGAATTCCTCTGCGTTACAGCTTTAGACACCCTGTTTAGTGTGAATTCACTGTCCAGGCATCAGTACAGCATTCGTCACTCTTTCCACTTCTATTCTTCCTCCTAGATATGTTACCATGCCAACCTTTTGGTTCTCTAACTCACCTCCAGCTCCTGACTTTGCCTGTCTACTTAACTCCATTTTAAAATGGATCAAATTAAATCCCATTTGATATTTTCCCCCAGTCTGCTTTTTGTAGACAGGCTTTATTCATTTTCGCCCTTTTTTGTCAGAGGTCACAGGAGGGGCTCACACTGTAGGTCATGTTTCCATGTCCAGTGTAACATCCCCATCTAGCAGGGTGTGGGCCACCCACCTAAACTACTTCTTCCTCCACGGGGCTTTGTTACTGTGCACCTCTACTGACAGGGGTGTCAGGCCCCTGATATGTTTGCTTCTTTGCTTTGAAACTCCGTTTGCGGGATTATCTGACTATTGACACAGTAGGATTAGAGTGGTGTGAAACAAGCCAAGTTTATCAGTTCCAGTCCTCCCCCACAGCCTACTTTCAGAGACGCGTTAATCCCTCAAAGTAGAACTATATGACTGTATTCTAGAAAAAAATACATACGCCATTTTCTAACTCTTTTTGTTCAGAAAAATAGCAAACATATACAAACAATGCAAGCAACACCTGACAAATAAATTCATAAATAATAAATAATACACAGGATAACTTTTTGATTGTGTATGGAATTCATTAAGCTATCTGAGGCCCTCTTATCTGTCTGCCTTTGGTTTCTATGGCAATAGCCCACACTTGTAAGCACATTGCAATCTGCCCCCGGATAATACACTGGGGTTTGGCAGGTGAAGTGCGAGTAGCGGAATGTAGGCCTATTCACTCCTGACCCTCATTCCCTGATGGGCACTCTGGAAATCACATTCATTTTCCCCTACATTAATTGTAGCTATTATTAACACAGCTGTGCAATCAGAATCCCCATCACCTAGTAAGGATTTCCCTGTCACTCAAGGGCACATTACGGCATGGGCGTCTTCGAAGGTACCCAAGACTTCTGTGCCTGCCGGATGCGTCATAAAATATCTGCCGCTCCCAGCCCGTGGGCTCAGCGGGAAACCGCTGTGTTACATGCATGGCTTCAGCTGGATGTTTTCATTTATGTTACATTTTTGTGGAATTGGGGAGAGGCCACTGCCGCCGCTGCTCCCCTGGCCGTTATCTCCGGCGCTGGCCGTCCATCCACGGGAACATCAGTCGCGGCAGGACTCTCCATGTAGCTGCTAGCAGTACTCTACTGCATAATGGGCGCGCTGGGGAGGTGGGGGGGCTCAGGCTTCTAATCTCTCACTTTCACATAGTCAGCAGCTCTGGCTCCTTCACCCCCTCCCCACCCGAAAAGCTCCTCTGCCTCCCACTTCCACGTCGTCCCAAACCCACGGGCGGGATGCTAATCAGACTTGCTTCGCTACAGCTGCCGCTCTGCCGTGTCGCAGCTCATCACGGTGGCCTAAGAAGTACAGTGAGAGCTCGCCGGGCTCCGCCCTGAGCAGAGCTGTATCTATTTATCGGAAAATGACATTACGGTACCAGGGCTACGGCTCCTAATTTGGTTTTGGCTTTGCGTGCTTTGAAGTCTTACATGGGAGGAGTTCCGCAAGCAATCGCTGTAATTATCCTGAAAAAAAAAACAGAAGCAGAACCTCAGAAATTTAGAAGACGCAAGAAGAGAGAAGTGAACACTGTATACTTAACCTTGGGCAGCTGTACATGATCTTGGTTTGAGATAATGCACGAAAACCTGTAACTGGGAATAGTGTAATAATCACATCTGGCAACGAGTCGAAGCAATTGACACAAACAGCCCCGACGGATGACATGAAAAAGTAGACCTATGGGAATACACAATAATTGTGACAGGACGTGCTAACCTGAGATGAAGTGCCAGTGTGTACTCTGTGGGATTTATGATGATCATTAGATCACGCCTAGATCATTACGCACGTTCTGTCCATGTTCCAGAGGAGTATTTATTAGCTGCATTGTACAGCATGCTCCATAGACTGCCATGATTTATGAGCCCTTATAGTTTGGGCCTGGCAGAACTGGGACTTTGTCCTTTCTGGTGGTCATCTTTGACAACCTAACCCCCCACAGAGACTCCTGTTGCTCTGATTCAGTCCTTCCTGGGCTGCAGGGTTTGTTGTTTTCACAGATGATAAACTCAGCAATACTGCATTCAAGCATTAGGCAGGAGGGCAAACATAGATCAGCCAGTCAAGCGAGGTCTTTGTTGGAGAGCTCCGGTGGCCATTGGAGCATGGTCCCACAGGGGCAGAACTCATCCCTGGACTTTTCAGGTCACTGCTGAGCAACGGCATGAGATAAACGTCTGATCACAGCAGGAATAGGCCTCTGCACACCAGATCTGAGACAGAGTTATTATAGTTAATGAAAACTCAGACTAAAACTAAAACTAGGCATGAAAAAATAATTTTAACTTCAGTAAAAAATAAGAACGACAGTTACAAAAAAATAAAACTCAATAAAAATGAGCAGTGCAACACAAACTAAAACGAAATAGGAATGCAGGTAAAATCAGCTTCGTTTCCGTTTCTAACCCCCCGAATTGCACTGTGGTTGTGGATTGCAGTTAACGTCATACCGTACCGCCCACAGAAAGCTAAAACCGTCGTCGCCAAAAAAAAAAAACCCGTCGTCCGCCATGTTGGTGCATTTCTCATCTGGTAGAGGTCCTCATATACTGTTTTTCCGCGTTCATCACCGTTGTGTGTGCTGTTTTCGGCTGGACTAACAACAGTATCCGCGACAAAGGTAAAGGATTCTTTAGGATTCCAAAAAATTGTAAGTAACCGTGATTCAGAGAGGAGAGATTAAGTTTTATCTTCTGAGCACCGCTGCACATTTTCTCCATTCTCTCTGTCTCTCAGAGTACGTTTACATGCACAGCTAAGCCATGCCATGACTACGCCATTTAATAGGACTGCTGTCCTTGTCCCAGTGTACATGCACGGGAGGGGAATCGATTTAGTGAACGAAGTACACCATGTCCTACTCTGCTCCAGTAGGTGGCGATATGGCTCCTTTCAGCTCGTTAGTATCGGGCTTTTCCCGGTTAACCTATGGAGGGCTATCGAGCGTATACATGCAGGAGTAAATCGACTCCCAATCGTTTTATCTGGGTGTCTTAGTCCGACTTACAGAAATTCGATTTAGTACTATTTTAGTCCGGTTTTAGTAGGACTAACACAATAATTCGATTTTCTTAGTGTGTATGTAAACGCACTGACAGACACGGGCCTATGTGCTGTCATGTTATATAAATGAAAATGTACCCCGTTAGGTTAATCTTTTGTTAAAATATAAGACTGTTGCTAAATGGCCAGCTTTGTTTAATGGCTTTCCATTCGATTTATGTTTATTAATTTATATTAATTATAATGCTTATTTCTTATTCCTATACCTATTGTCACGGTTAAAACAACTACTGGCATTGCATATTACTGTTAGAATCTTTCACACATTCAGTGTTGAGTGAAATGTTATTGAATTTGGCATTTTGAGTGTTTTGAGAGTTTTAAAAAATTTGGTGTATTAAGTTTTGTTTCAGCATTTTTTGTACATTTTGTACAATAATTATCTGATTGCTTTAATTTAATATTTCTAGCACGGGTGTCAGAATTATTTTGAATGTGTGGGGGGGGGGGGGCACACTTGCGGCGAACTAATATTATATGTTAAATGTGGGGGGTCCAGACGAATAATTATGAAATGTGAGGGGGACACGTCCCCCTCAGACTTAATGGCGATGACGCACATGATTTCTAGGAATAATTCCTCACTCTCTAACCACTGCTCCCCTAGGGATTCTCAGGTATACTTTACTTTTTTTTGCTAAATCCAATCCAGTGTGTGCATATTGTGATTAGGGAATGTGAACATGAATTACCCAGGTACTTCATGGCTATAAAAACATGATAGTGTTACAGGGCAGAGGTGAGGAGTTTGGAAGGGAATGTTAAGGTAGGACAACAAAATGTTTCACACTTTCTCCTTAGCTGCAGGGTGAAAGCTTGTTTTACCACACTGCCAGTGTGGTATCAAAAGACGGTACTGAACGCTAAAATTAATAAATAAAAACTAAAACTAGAAGTGTCCATAAAATAAAAAGTAAAACTATATGTACATTCTTAAAAGAACCTGAAACTTAACTAAAACTGAAAAACAAAATAAAATAAATAGTAAATAAAAAAAGTAAATAGAAATGAAAACTAATGCAAATTTGAAAACCATAATAACCCTGATCTGAGATGAGGTTCAGTTGTAAGGGGAGTCACAAGGACACCACCTCCAGTGGACACCCACCTCCCCCCGCAACTGGACATCTCAAAACTGAATGGGAACAGAGATAGGACTGATTTTGTAGCGAACAGAACAGCAGTTTTAATGCAAGCAGATGAACATGTAGCAAGTCTGATATTGAACCAAGTCAAATTCAACTACATTAAACTTCCAGGTGAGCCCGCGAAAACCTCCTCCCGTGTCGGTAATGAGGAACACCCAGCATCTTAGGTCCAGTGCTCTGTACAGGATCTGTGCTGCTCTCTCCAGTCTGTAACCTTAACGACAGACAGATGATAATCGTAGCTATTCTCACATGGTGTTTGTAGGGACCAAGCTCATTCACATCATTTTATACTTGGTTTGATCAGTTGCTAGGCAAGCTTCTTGATAAAAAATGGCAGTCCATCCAGGAGGTGGCGCTGTCTGACCCCGGCAAAGCCGTATGCACGTTGCCTTGAAGAATGGACCACCTATAACACTGAACACCAGTGTAGTTTATCATGCAGTCTAAATTATTCTCAAAGCTATGACTTGTAAAATATTCTAGGACAAAAATACAATGTCCCTCTTTCCCAGGCGCGTTTATTCCTTTTCACACCACACAGCGCTGAAAACACAGGGAACATTTTGCATTCTTCTGTGTCGGGCAGTTACCCACACAGGCCTGCCATAGATGTCCTGACCTCGAAATAAACTTTTTGCTTTCGTTGTTAAATTGTTTCCTGATTTGAGAGCCTGGTCTGAATCAATAGCGAGCCTCCCCACTGCATGTTCTGTCTTCCCCAAGCTAGCCATTCATCTGTATCGATTTTACCTTCGATTCCCTCCCTGACCAGCCCCCTTTCTCAGGGAAATAAAAGAGCCAGCGATCAGTGCAATGCATCCACTGTTCATTAATAGCAATATAAAGACCAGTCTCTGGATGTACCTCGTCATAGCATATCGGTTCCCTTGCCAGGAAGCAAGTGCTTTTCACCATTACTGGGGACAATGCAAACCTAATCACATGCTACAGCTACAGCTACCGCTTCCCATTCCTCTTGCTCTGTGGCCAACAGACGTCACATTCTTCTGTTTCTTATTTATGGCTGAAAAAAGCCTGCGGATTACATCCCACCGCCCAGCGTGGCGCGGGGCAGCCGGCGGACACGGCACCTCCCACCTGTTGTCACTGTTTTCTTGCAGGGTTGAAGGGGTGATATTTACAGGCCGTGTGACTGGCAGGATAGCAGGAATAGTGATGAGGTCTGACAAGGGCGTCACGCATCAGAGCGTCTGTGAGGGACCGTACGTACAGTCTGCAACAGATGCCTCCTTAAGTTATTTCCTACCAATCCACCACTGTCACCTTTACTGTTTAATGTACTTTAACATGAACTATATTTATCTTGCACTTCTTCTTGCTATTTTCCTATTTTACAAAAAAGATCAACCATGCATTAGTGAGAACATGTCGCCCTCTAGTGGTTGTGCTTTTTGTGCAATTTATTTGACAGTTTTCTCCATTGCTTTGGCACTTTTCATGAAACATACGTACATTTCTAAGCATTTCTGAGCACAGTTCATGCCTACAGCACAGCACTATGGTTTAGCTGCAAAAGCCTGTCACTCACCCAGAACAACTAACTCATGTTTTAACAGGAAATAATTCCACCAATATGAAGTGGGTTTGTACAAGTGGGTTTGTACAGTTGTTTGTACAATCATTTGGCACTATTTTCAGTTGCTTTAGTCTTGTTGGTCAAAATAAGTTATGTAGTTTCCCATTGTAATAAATTTGTGTGATCATCGTGTTAGTCACCACATGCAAACGGTTAACCAAGCTTTCAAAATCATTAAAAATACATTCCATAAACTGCAGTGATACAGCATTGTTGTGTGTTTGGTTCACACAGTACATGGTTTTGTTTTCATTTTGCTGTTTTTGTGTTATACAGTGCTGCGTGACTTTTTTGTTTGCTACTGTACTGTAGAACAAGTTACATGCTGTAATTTAGAGCCTTGGAATGTTGAAACTGGTCTCTCTGACATTAATAAGTATCATTTTGCAAAAGTAGAATGATCAGTCAGTTACCATGAGAAAGTGGGAACCAACCATCATTTAGAATTACGCACTGACATACTCACGATGTATCTGAATATCTCATGGTTAAAACGATGCTGATTGTAGTTTTCATCTTGATGGCACAGACTAATTCGTTGGTGGAATGATTTGCTTATGAGACATGAGTTAATTATTTTGGGTAAGTTACAGTCTTTTGCAGCTAAACCATAGTGTTATGCTGTATGCATTAACTGTTCTTAGAAATGCTCTTATAGTCCTGAGAATGTTAAGTATGTTTCATGAAAGGTGCCAAAGGAATCAAGATGGACTGTAATAAGATATCTTTCTACATGACACAATATTTAATACGTGATAGAAAAATCTGTAATTTTGTCTATGAAATTGATCTAAATCTAAAATAATAATAACTTTACCTTCCACATGCACAAAACTTCTCTACTTAGGGAACATATAAGCTGTGTTCAGCGCGAAGGTGGCCCGGATAGGCTTGGTTCCCCAAAACTGATGGACATTGTGAGGCTGGAAAAGGCACACAGAGAAAACCACGATCCCGGCTGCTAATGCCTACATGCCACTGGTGACTTCTGCTTTCTGCGATTATCGAAAACCAGAGGAATTAGTGGACAGCTGGGAACAGAATAACCTACCTTGATTTAATTTTAGCATGAATGTATTTAGTAAGTGAGAAAAAAATAAAAAATAAAACAAAGCATCGGACAGTCCTGAAAATGAAAGAGAAACACACGCGAAGGCCCTGAGGGCGGCTTTTAGATGGGCACCACTATGCACGTTTCTCCCTCACGCCACCCTGTTTTATTGTCAAAATGCAGCTGTGCTCTGGTCTATATTATACCCTTCATAATTCTTTATTTAATTAGTTCAAACACATAACCATAACCTAATACGATTCCTCATGTCAGTTGTCCACCCTAAAATAGTGTCAGGGGAACAAAACATTAAACAAGAACACATCTTACTGAAAACAGTCATTTTCATACGTTTCGCTTAACTTTTTTTAAACAAAGCCAAAAAAAAGGTTTTTGCCAGTATTATTTGTGCAAAGCCTTCTGGCTGGTCCTGAGACATACCGCAGGCCAAGCTGAACGGGACAGTGGTGGCGCAGGAGCAGGATGATAGTCAAAAGCACAGAACCCTGATGTCTGTTATTTAGCTGGGACCACATACTGGTGCAGCATTTTGTTTACTGCCCTCTACAGGAGAGACCAGGCAATGCACTTCCTGATCTAAAAATTTCTTATGCAGTATTAAGTTTATCAGACTAACACCGTGAAAAACACAACTTAAAAAACATTTTATAATGCCTCATTTTAAAGATTATGGCACAGATTATGGTACAAGAGAGGGAACAAATGTGTAAGTATTACAGGGTTTGATCTGGATTGCATTTGTGTAAGCCAGACGCTCGGAGACGTGTAAAATGTGGGCTCACTGGGGTAACAGACGAGCATCGTAGGCACTAACATGGCCAATTCTGCACACATCCTGCAGACTGCTGAGCTCTGGAGTGCTGGGGCACATTGCGGGTGCAGGCCTGCTTCTACGTCTGCGATAAGTACTCCAGTACAATGCGGAGGTGGCCAAGGCGATCCTTCAGGGATGTGAGGGACAGAACATTGGTCTTATAGGTCGGGTCCAGCTGCAGGACTGACAGCAGCCACCAGCACCAGGCAGGCCCATCAGATGATGCCTGCGATGGTCCCGGAGACACACAGGGAACATGCAGGAAGGAGAACAATGCATTTAGGTCAAGGATGGCAGCATGAGGAGGGTGGACAGTCCTGGGGATAGGGGCCAGCGGGCCTGAAGAGCGGCAACACGTCTACTGGTGCAGAACATTATTAACTGGACATTATCACAAGGTGCTTCCTGTAAAAAGCTCATTACAGCTAGGGGGCCCCCACTTAGGTGTGAAGAATATCCTCCAATATCACACTCATCCTCAAGGGAAAACTGTCATCCATAATGTTCTCATCTGCTTGTGCCTGTGTGGAGGGTTTGGATTTAAAGACATTGTGCAAACACTGTACAGTCCTTTAGCTTCACAAACACTGCCCCCTACTGGCAGGCTGTAAAGCCCTGTACTTCATGCCATATAGAAACTGCCAAATGCCAGAGAGAGACCCTTCTGTGAGCTCACCTGGATGTCGTGCTCCCTCTCTGGCATCTGCCCATACTGCCTGCGGATCTGCATCTGCTCTGGTACCCCTAGGCCCCGGTACCAGTCTTGGGTCTGCTGGTACACACTGTCATGAAGAATCTGCAGCACCTGTAGATCTGCACCCTCCACCTTTGAGAGGAGGCCAAAGCCCAGACACAGGCAGAGTCCGATTAAAGCCAGCGCATACACAAGCACCATCACCAGTAGAAATGTATAGGTAGAGTAAAGGGAAGCACATCCACTTTGAGTGCGACATCTAACATGGCGCTAACCTTCTGATCTTCCAGGTACTCGATGTCCGCAGTGTGGTAGCCATCCCTCTTCCCCCTCCTCAATACCCGGAAGCGACTGCCCCCAACTGTGTCCACGTAGGACCGCCCGTCCGGAAGGGAGTCCAGGCCCAGGATCTCTAGGATACAGCCACAGTCGGCAAACCTGCAGGAGCATGAGAGACTGGCATGTCACCTTGATGATGGCGTCACACACCACGCCCGTCTGTGTAACCCAACGGGACACTTAACCCCTCACTGGACTCATAGGTGCACATGCCAAACCGTCTGGTTCCTGTCTCCATACAGCGGCGCATCATAAGCCGGTAACGGGGCTCAAAGACGTGGAGAGGGCATGGCATTCCCGGAAAAGCCAGCGTACACACGAAGATTGGAACGTCCCTGGTCAGACTGAAAGGCAGCAACGAGGTATATAACCATTACAGTGGCTTAATTATATATTTACATAATATTAATTACAAGTAGTGTATGATCTCCATTATATATACTGGTAGTTCTCGATTTTACGAGCTAATTCGTTCCAAATTATTGCTCGTTAATCGAGAACTCATAAAGCGGGAGGTACTTTCCCATGGAAATGATATAAAAATTATCACTACGGCTCCAGCCAGAATAATTTTAGCACAAATGTTTGCTAAATAAACAAAGGAAACACAAATGTATTATTAGAATTAACATTTAATCAAAAACATACGCACATTTAAACAAACAAAAACATCCTTGGAGAAAATCAAAAGCACTTCTTTGTTAAAACGGTAACAGTCACAGTCAGTTTTGGTCACTTTGATTTTCAGCAGATGGGCTGGTGGAGATCGCGCGCACACAGTGCGGAAAACGAACCTGGTGTATTAACGGCATCGGGATGGCTCATGAAACGAAGCAGTACGAATTGAGCACCATCGTAAAATATGCCGTAAAATGTAACGCTAAGCATGCAGTGCGAGATACTAATCGGACATAGACGGTCAGACATTTCACAAAGCAGTTATGTGAAAACTCCGTCGGCCTACAGACAGCGCTTCAGGGCAGCACATGTTGAGTTACATGCAATTTTTTTAAAATTATGAAAAATGAAGTTTTTATTTTTGCCCTAGAAAATTCTTATAAAGATAAAAACTTGTAGATCAGGAGCTCAGAAAGCGAGAACTACCTGTACGTTATATATAAAGAATATTTATAATGTATGATGTATTGATAGCAAGTGTTTCAAGAGGAAAAACAAGTTGGTTATATAACGAGTAACAGAAATAACAAATAAACGTTCGAGAAATGCGTTCCAAACATCAGAAGGTGCAGTATTGCCTCATCATTCTTAGAACCAGGTTGATGCTGTTTTCTGATTGGCCGAAGGTCTGTCAGCCCATGACAAGGCACTCACTCAGAGAGCTCAACGATCTCCGCCTCGTGCACCTGCTTCCTGTCCTCCAGCTGCCGGGGGAAGAGGCGGGACATGGTGTCTTGCAGCACAGCTGTCATGCTGTACTTTCTGTTTTTGAGGTACTGACAGGGCAGCGGGACAGACAGAGAAAGGGGTAGGGCCTTGGTCAACAGGGACGCATGTTAACTAGCAGAAACTGGGAAAGGCATGTACTGAGTGGTTATATGAAACACTATGAATGCTGTTAATGTCTTTCAGCGGTTTGTTGCTGCGTGGTATAGTCTGCGGAATGTATTGCAATGTCCCACAATGTCCACCCACATGTGTCATGGAGTGAGAGCTTCAGCGAACAAACACAGCAGATTATCAGGGCACCTCGTGGAGAGACTGCTTGCAGAGTGGACAACGCAGGTTGTGGTCCAGGCTTCTCTCTATGCAGTTTTTACAGAAAGTGTGTCCACAAGGGGTGGTGACAGGCTCATGGAACAACCTGCGGGTACACAATGGCCACAGGGACATGTAAAATCATGGCGACAGCTGCAGCAGAGACTGGAATAACACCGTTTCAGACAATGCTTTCAACGACACACCCGTTACGTTCTGTCCAGCACACACTGAGTCTCGCTATGTCAGCTACAAACCTGATGCAAAGAGGACATTCGAAGTCTGCCACTCTGAGAACACTGTGGAGCAGGTCTCTCTCCTGTCCCGTTTGGTCCGGGGATGCTGAGGGAGATGAGAGAAAGTCACCTTCTCTGAAGAATGATGTATTCCTATCGGCAGAAGCGTGTAACAGCTGGCCGTGCGTAACCATGACTGTGTGTCTGCACATGCAAGACAGAGAACAATTATGTGAGGAGTCAGTGGGGCAGGCATGCACGTGGAATTAAGAATCTCTGTGCATGTCCGGAAGGTTGTCAGTTCAAACGCTCTCGCCTGCAGATGTGTGACTGTGTGTCTCACAGAGAGCATGATGGGTATACGTGAAAAAAATCAAAGTACTCCTACACACTGCTTACCACCATTCAAAGCTCACATTTGAAAGGGATCCCTGAGCTTTGGCCACAAACAGCCACCACACTAACTATTAAAGAAACACATTCCTTATTTAGGAGATGTGGAAGTAGCATGTTCTGCTACAATAGCTACAATATTAATGTTATATGTAACCGCGAAGCAATCTTAGCCCAGGAGTTCCAGGAAGAGAAAACAAATCAAAGAAGTTTCTACCATAACCTTTTCCTAAGCTGACCAGTTTGCTCAGCACAAACCACCACAGATCGGGGCGGGGGGACCGTTCATCACATGTACTCTTACTAATGGCAACCAGAGCCTTTCTATCTCTCGTACCCACCATGTGGA
>JAODKC010000002.1:14674888-14690601 GCA_026777985.1 Mormyrops attenuatus
GGACGGCCCCTTACCCTTTGCCAGCCTGTCGTCTCTCCTCATCGGTAGTCCCTCATCATTCTCAGTGGCAGGGAGGACGGCCCCTTACCCTTTGCCAGACTGTCGTCTCTCCTCATCGGTAGTCCCTCATCATTCTCAGTGGCAGGGAGGACGGCCCCTTACCCTTTGCCAGCCTGTCGTCTCTCCTCATCGGTAGTCCCTCATCATTCTCAGTGGCAGGGAGGAAGCCCCCAGCCTGGCTGAGGCAGCACTTGGAGCGGAAGGTCCTCTTCACGGGACGTGCGGCCTGGTGCCAGGAGGGTATGGGATGCTCGGAAAGGGAGGCCTCTGCTCAGACAGTAGCACACACAGGCAGGAAAGGCAAGGCAGCTCACCTCATCCTGCTCTTCATCTGGACAGAGCCCGGGCGCGTCCCCAGAGGCAGGCCCTACAGAGCTGCTGGCGGCACAGGGCCTGTGGATGTGCTCTGAAACCGCCTGCAGGAGTTGGGGAACCTCCTCTGGGACTCTCACTGCCTCTGCCTCCAAAATCTGGCCAAGAAAACAGTGATGACCAGACAAGACCCACTATATCACCTACAGACAGGAGGGGGGAGGAGCTGAAAACCATGAGCTGCCAGTCACATGACTGGGTGACAAGCAATGAGGTCACTGATGGGAAGCGCTTGACAGGGCATGGCAACTCTCACAGGACAAATTACTGCAGAATTATTAAGTCTTAATAACTCTAAGTGATCCTGGGGTTGAAAGACATTGCTATTATAATTTGCTGTCTGCCAAATTCTTCATTAGATACTAAACTCTTAGAAACACTCTGTTCTTGGCTCTGCACAAAAGCAGTTAGTTCAGCTAGGACTACGGACACATTTCCAGATATAGGTACGTAAAATCTCACGTTCTTGATCTGGTCCTTGGCCAGGAAAAAGTCAGTCTGCAGCTGGAGGCATCGATGGTACTGAACCAAGGCATCCCTTTGTCTTCCCAGATCTGCCAGGACGTTCCCTTTCCTGAAGAATCCCTACACAGGAGTCAGGACCAATCGCATTGTATTGTATTCTGGCTGGGCGGTAGACTTGCTACCACAGGGAAAGCGATGACCTACAGTATGCGGATTGCCGCCTGGATAAGCGGGCCTGGTAAAGCGGGCCTGGTTAAGCGGGCCTGGTTAAGCGGGCCTGGTTAAGCGGGCCTGGTTAAGCGGGCCTGGTAAAGCACCCGTCTCACCTCACTCCAGGTAGGGTGCAAACGGCAGACGTCATCCAGGTCCCGCAGGGCATCTGGCAGCTGCTGCAGTCCCGCAGTGGCTTCCGCACGCAGTACCTTCAGACCAACGTCGTGTGGGGCTGCACAAGGTGTGTGTGTGTGTGTGTGTGTGTGTGTGTGTCAGGGAGGGGGTGGGGGGGACCACAGGAGAGACAGTGGAAATATGACATGGAGCTATAAGTAATCTAGCTGTAAGTATCAGAATTGCAGGGGGGCAGCAGAGTGGGGCCACCACTGGGCCCCTGAGGAAGGCCCTTAACCCCCAACTGTTCCAGAGACTGTGTGGCCACCACTGGGCCCCTGAGCAAGGCCCCTGACTCCCAACTGTTCCAGGGACTGTGGGGCCACCACTGGGCCCCTGAGCAACGCCCCTAACCCCCAACTGTTCCAGGGACTCTGACCCCTCGTTCTCAAAAATGAGATGCTTTGGAAAAAAGTGTCTGCTGAATAAATAAAATCTAAAAATGAATGTAAACATCATATTCAGATCCATTTTGAGCACAGCATACTTTATGAACTGTATGCAGATTTGAGAGCCTCCCCAAAATGGAACTTGCAGCCTTATTCCTCCATGCCACTGGCACAGATTGTGCATGTAACCCTAAAGCATGTCACTCAGCAGGTCTCCTTGGAGGAGGACATGATTCTGGGAAGAAGAAGCTGCCGTAATTATCTCCTGCAGGAAACGAAACAGGGCAGTGCGCCAGAATGAAAAGGCAACAAAGGGAACGTAGGTGAGTGACTCATCAGAATAGCTTTGGTGGCCCAGTGTTGCTTAGTTCTTGCCCTGTTCCACCGCAAATGATTCAGCTCAAGATCTGCGTGGTAATTAGCACCCAAAAAAAAAAACAAAAATGTGCAGGGCTCTGGCCCTCCAGGACGGGAGTTTGACAGCCGTGGCCTAGGTTACTGCTGCGACAAATGAGGAAATCAACATTATGTAAAGCCAGAGTAAGAATAGAGAACATATTGACAAAAATACTGAACAGACGTCAATTAAGAGCATAATTAGTATTCTTCATGGAAGTATGTCTGTCTGAACCTCTATGTCTCCACGGTGCCTAAAATGGCACCTGATGAGCCCATGTCATAATTTTCCCCATCTAAACCCCACAACACGGTTGCAAATGGGAAGCTTTAAACCCTGATTGATACTGGGGGTATGTTGAGTTCCCACGTTGGCCTTTACCATTGTATCTTAGGTGGTTAGCCATCATTCACGTGCCCACTTCCTGCCAGCCCTAAAAGACAGACTTTCCCAGTCTGATGTTCGCTAGAAGCAGGTCAGTTTGCACAAACCTGCAAAACCACAACAGCTGCTTTGTGTAACATCATCTCCAGCCCATCAATTACTAGAAAAAGTTATTACTTTATAAGCTAATTAAAATCCTTCAGTTTGGAAAAAGAGACCAAAACAAATCCTCAATGTCTCCTTCCAAATATAAAAGGAGAGTTTCACAGGTGCAGAGGGATTTCACAAGTATGGAATCTGTCTAGACTGTTAGCAGCAGAGTAATTATTATTATTATTAATAATAAACATTTTTATAATGCTTCAAAAACTTCCCTCTATATGTGACTGTAACCATCGAATGAATACCGGCTTCTTAGAGATACATAGGCTACTAATTTTTTCTATTGTATCCTTGGCCAGGGCGGCATAAACGGAGTTTGACTAATGTCTAGGCGGAGCTGTTTTCCACTTTCCGAGCTCTTTTATCCAACGACAACATTCAATTATGTTATATGTAAGGAATAATGAAACGATAACGAACGAGTGTGGATACAAGATGACTCGCATTTTTAATCTGTCTTTCGGGAAGACATAAATGCATACGTTTTTTTTTCTTTTATCAGATACAACATATTCTTGTTGAGGAAACGGACGGCGGGAGTTGCGTAAGTACGTCACCTTGTTGACGTCGGGCCATTTTCCGTCCCTTTTACATTCTCCATACACACCATTCTCCATACACACCATTCTCCATTCACACCATTCTCCATACACACAATTCTCCATACGTACCATTCTCCATACACACCGTTCTCCATACACACAATTCTCCATACACACCGTTCTCCATACACACCATTCTCCATACACACCATTCTCCATACGTACCATTCTCCAGTCCATCATCCGCAATCCGCAAAGCTTGCGAATAGTCGCAGGCTTTCAGACGCTCCAGCAAGCGTAACTTAAGCTTTGTCTCCTCCGGACAGCACTTCTCTATGATCCGACAGAGTAAGACGTTGTTCTTGACGTTTCTGATATCCCTCGGGTTCAGCTTCTCTTTGCAAACTGGACATTGCGACTGCAGGCTGGTCCCTGCGCACCTCCGGCAGAAAGAATGACCGCAGGACACCGTCACGGGTTCGCACATCAGGCATCCGCAAATCGGACACCCCAGCAGTTCCATGCCCACTTTCGGAAGTCCGATTAAGTCAGTGTCACTTGCTGTTAAAAGAAATGCATTGTATTAGTGCGGGTACTGCTGTACTGAAGTGACACGGCTCCAGTTAGCCACGTGTTAGGCTACTGGCAGATCCACAGCCAATTCTGCAAAAGTGTCCTACCTACATTTCTCAAAAAAGCTTTCTGTCAATTCACCAATACGTAAAATCCCCCCGGACCCGACCTTTGTCTCATGATCTCTAGTTATTCATCAACACTAGACTATGTATTGCCAACCATCACTCCAGTTGGTTTCAAAACTTTTTTTTGTTCAAAATAATGAGACAGTCTCCACTTGCCGTCTTTGGTTAATTGTAAGTCTTCTTTAAGAAGTAATTCAGCACATATCTACTTGCTTCCACGCTGTGTCATCCGTGGAGCTACTTGCAGTACAGCAGTAAAGCCTGGCCGGGTTACTGTAGGACAGCATTACGTCACGCAAACAGATCACGTGGCAGCAACGGCTCCTCCGATTGGTCCGGCCGTCACTCGGCGTTACACCCTGTTGTGAAACGGGCAACGTGCTGTTTCATAACAAAGATCAGGTGGCAGGGCCGCCGTCTTTTATAATAAAGAGCTTAGATTTACCTAGTTTCAGGGACTAAATTTAAAAAAGGAAATAAATAAGGAGAGCTTGTAATGGTGACAGGTGTCATCATTTTAACGACTTGCAATCTTAAACGACGGTTTTTGGTCGCCTGACTAAGTTGTCCCTAAATTCGCCCTAAATTTTACTTGGATAAAACTTAAAATGTGTTTATAGGTTCACTGAGTTAAAGGGACACGCGAATTTTTAGTTGTATGCCATGGTCATAAGCCGTATCCTATGATAAAATAGTGTATGATCAGAAACACAGTTGTTGCAGACTGCACTATCTGATCTGTGTAGCGTTTATAGAACATTTTCTCCTTATTCACTGAATTTTTCAAATGGACTACCTTCATTAACCTGAGGTGACTAAAGTATTTAGCTGCCACAAATGTAATCTCCCTTGAGCACTACTTAATTCAAATCAGTGAAACCGATATAATAGAAAATAAATATATTCATCTCCAAATATATGTCCTTATAATGTATATTTATTACTTAGAGGTTAACCATTCAGATGCTTAACAGCAACCCCTGTTAAAAATATTTTAACTTCGACTGTCTGAAAGTCTGGCAAAGGGGATTTGGATACCGCAGCTATACAGTCGTTTAGTTTGGGAACCACTGGAAAGTGTAGCTTGGCTATAACGGCGCTAAGTGCATTTTGAGCAATTATTAGCTTCACTGTGAAAAATCTGACGAATTATGAATGTCTGTAAGGTCAGTGTTATTGTGAAGTTTCAATTTCAGAAAAAATGGAATCGTATTATTATAAAACACGTAAAAAAGTGCATGCACTTACACAACACACTGCAACTCCTCCCACCAGTGTTGTATAAGATGTTTAGTTACCTAAAGCATTCATCGTCCCTCCTTATTAAATTGGTATGTTCGCTCGTTTTAACCTTTTAATAACAACTTAGATAACAGGATAATAATGATTATTACTACAAGTATTACTAACAGCAACAACAAAAAGAATAATACGTTCTTGCCAAGCGCATTTTAAAGTTTATGCTAAGGAGGTACTGTGTGCATAACGACATCAAAAAGCTTCATAATTGGCAATTTCGAAGTACTGGCAAATACATGGAACAGCTAATGTTAAACGATGGAAAGAAGTTATTAGTAGGTATACGGGCGTCAGCTGCGATGGCCGAGTGGTTAAGGCGTTGGACTTGAAATCCAATGGGGTCTCCCCGCGCAGGTTCGAACCCTGCTCGCAGCGGCCTCCTTTGGCAGTTTCGTTTTTTACATTTTAATTTGAAAATTTAACGTTAGCGTTAAATAATTCGAATACTCTTCCGCAACATTTATGTTATTTTACATATCGTGTCTGGAAAAGATATAATTACTCTTCTTATCATTACCTGCAGTTTCACACATATATGTATTAAGTATGCATTTTTTTGCAAACTGCAGCCTGGTTCTTCCCCGTTTCTCATTAATGAAGGGCTTCTTCCTTGCATTATGGGACTCCAGTCCTGTCCCAACATTGCACGTCACACCTCACTTAATGTTTTCCATTCCTTTTGAAGGATGGAGAGGTTACCCAAGTCTCCATTTAACTTTAAGTCATATAGCACTTTGGGAAAAGTTGTTTCAGTGCTGTGGCACACCTGAAAACCAGACTGAAATACTTCATGGAAATGATTAGATTAGATAATCAATCAACTGAAGACAATTTTTTCTCATTGTCTAGAAATGAAAGGTTAGAGATTGGATTATGATTACTAAGAATAGTAACGCTACTTTTCTTCGAACAGGCAGGTTTTCTATAATAACATCTCAAACATGAGCACCAAAAAAAACAGACACACATTATTTCATTTACATTTATTGAAGTTTACACAATGTCAGTTCTTTAAGAAGAAAAAAAAAACCAGTTCAGAAGGTTTCCCTTTTCTTGCAAACTTATTCAGGGAATTGAGGTGGACTACAAAAGCAAAAATATTTTCCATTTATCATGGTATCCAGCTCATTTTATGGAAGCCTTCTCAGGCAGGAGAGTGAGTTGAGAGTGGATGTACGAATCAGGTCATCTCGTCAATGATGCTGCACATGGCTGCATCCTTGTCACAAACTTTATCCCTTTTGGCAGCCGTTGTGCCCCTGTCCGCCTGACCCCCCATTTCAATGGGCTCAGCCCTCAGCCTGGGGGCCCCACCAGAGATAGCACCTCCCATTCCGGCCAAGGATGGCTCCTCGAGCTGAGGGAGGTCATCAGGCAGCGAGGCCAGGCAGCTCTGGATCATCTCCACCACACGCTCCAGGTGCTTCTGGAAGCGTTCAGCTGTCTCCAAGCGCTGCCTCTTCTGCACCTCCATCATGACACGCAGCGTTTCGCGTGCCTGGTGTGGTCGATACTCGTTGATCAGGTGGTGCATGTGCACGAAAAGCAGCTTCAAGTCCTCCAGCTTCTCTTCACGCTTGATGCTACCTGGGCTTTTGATCAGGATGCTTAATAAGTCAAGGAAATTGACCAGGATAGACATGTTGAGCTTCTTAAGCTCTTTCTTGTGATCAAACTGCATGGGATGCAGGCGTTCGATGCCCTGGCTCTCTAAAGGTCTGATGATGAGTTCATCGCACTGAAACTCGTTTCCAAACATGGTGTACTTATCACGGACAGGTGGTGGAGGCTTGGGCGCCAGACCTTTCCGCACATTGTCATCAGTGTATTCCTTGATGTACTGCATAGGCGGTAGCGGCAAAGCACTGACCTGCTGCGGTTCGCCCATGGTGGAATGCTGAGGACACAAAGTTAATACAGTTGCTTTACTTTTTCCTATATGAGCAACATTCACATGAGTGGTATATACCACACAGAGTTATTTAATTTTAGATATATCTAAAATTAGATATCTTACAAACACTGGGCTTTTATTACGTTACTTCTTGTAAGTAATGTTAATTACTTTCTAATCCTATAATGTTGCTTATTTAGGTGTCTTTTTACAGGTCCAGTTAATCTTTTTCTTTGAGCATCGGTATAGCATTTTAAGTAGTTACGGAAACCAATTCAACCACATACTGCTTTTAAAGGGACGAGTGACATGGCCGCTAGTGTCTATATGCATGGCGCTGCACTTGGTCAGCCAACTAGCCGTTAAGTTACACTATATGCTAGGCTTTTTTCCTTATTATTGTCATCGTAGTATTAAGAACAAAGGCTAACGATACCTGCTAACACAAAAACGCCAAAGTAGCTAAGTCGACTTGCTAACTACGCTTGAAACGAAGGACATTATCCAGCCAGGGACACGTAATTTTAACGAAAGAAAAAAAGAACAATACATTCTCAGTGCAAACATACATACCCTTGCGATCGCTTTCTAACACAAAAACCAATCAACTAGTAGTGAAACATAACGTTTTATACGCGACGCCGTCCATGTTCCTTCCCCCTTTTCACGTTATCTTCATCGATCGTGTCATTGGATGAAAACGATAACTCTCCCAATCTCCTATTGGCTAATTCTGTCGTCAGACTAATTATTCTGCGCGGTGATTCGTCAGCTTGGTGCCAACATTGTGAAATACGATTGGCTAAAGTGAAAACATACTCTTTTGCAGGTTTTATAGATTCAGTTGTCACGAAGTTAATTGTCGTTGCCAAGTTATGATATCTTTGGAGAGGTTGGTGTTTCATGGTACCAAGTGTGTTCTTATAGTGCAGTTTGGATCGTACAGCACATCTTAACCCCTAAATGTTGCATTTCGAAAGAAAGCGGTTAAGATGGCACAAGTTGCCGGAAGGCACCTGCACACAGTTGCGTAACATTAGGATGCTGCGAGATATCTTGTCTTTATGTGATGTGTTACTGCAACGGAACGTGAATAAAAGTGTCTTAATATAAAAAGTCCGCCCATAACTGGTAAAATGATCAGTCAATGGTTCTTATTAAAATATACTGTGAAGTTCAACGAAAATCATTCACGGGGGAAATGTACCTAAGTGACTTAATGAAGGATGTGGTCCACCTACAGTCCCATGCCGGAAGCTGCCGCACACCAGCCCTGTCCCACTTTGTTTATACGGCGATTGGCAGGCGCCTCTTCTGCAGTGTAGTGAGGCGGACCGGGCTGTCTGCGAGTCATCGATCGCCTTGTTAAACATGAGCTCGCAGGTCATTCTGGAGCAGTTTTTCATTAAGAAGTCTCAACAGAAGCGAAGAACATCGCCTTGTAATTACAAGGAGAGATATTTCATTTTGAGAGCAGAAGATCTAAGCTACTTTGAATACCGCCATGGGGTTTGTACATTATTTTAAAAAATTAATTGAAATGTTCCAGCAGTATATCGGTAAAAATAAAAATGGGTATGACGTTTACATTTTTGGTATAATTGTGTTTTGTATGTTACATAAATGTGTAAAATTATCGTGGAAAAACTAGTGGCTTGGGGTACAATGGGAATATTTTTTCAAAAGTAGCAAAGATCTTGATACAAAAATGTGATAATTTGTTACCTTGCCAGAATGCATATTCTGATTGCTGAAGAAATTATCTGTCCATCCAACCATCTATCTTAAGATGCTTTTCCTGGTAACGATCCTGATTAAAGAAATTAGCTATTAAACTCATCAGATAGCTAATTACTGTGTCACATGTTGCAGCTTCAGCATTAAAATTAGCTTTTAAAATAAAAGTTAAATACATTTTAACTTAGTTAACTGGAATTCCAGATTCGGATTTTGCTGACTAATAATAGCCATTAAAACAATATAGTAACTATGTAGTAGCCATAATGCTATTTCTATTTCTCATGCTTCTTCTGTGACTCAGTGGTTTTCACCAGGGTATGTTCATCCTGTTGGAATTAAAATCTCTGACCCTGATCTCTGATTTTGAATTCCAAGGCTGCTAAAGCTGTTGTTGTAGAGGAGGCCTCTTGATCCAGCCTTCATGTTAATTAAATTGAACCGGGGACTGTAGGAGTTTTAATCTTTGTTTTAAGAAGAAATGATGGTACCAGAGTTTATGGCAGAGTGTCTGTATAACGAGTTTTTTTGGGAGCCCTGTAAATACATTCTTTTCTTTATATGTACTTCATCATCTGCACAACAAAGTAAATCATGTTTTCTGTCTCTCCCCAAAGAAAAAGCTAAACCTGAAGGGTTGTATTGAGCTGTCCCACATCAAATGCGTTGAGATCGTGCGCAGTGAGATGGCAATACCATGCAAATATAAATACCCATTTCAGGTGAGATCCCTGCCTTGCTGAAGAGTGCTTCTCTGTTCTCTCTGCTCATGGTCAAAATGCCAAGGGGCGCATTCATGGCTCTTGCATACAAAGTAGCCTGACCTAAACCTGTTGTGTAGTTTTTCAAAATCAGACCACACTGAGACCACATCCATCTGATTTCTCCCGAAAACCCATATTGTATATCAGACATTGAAACTGGCTTGTGCACAGGAAATGACTGTGAACAGCAGCATGGTTCCCAGTTACAGGGACACACCTTTCCCTTGGCATGCATCACACGTGTAATCCCAGCCTGTATTTTTGACTTGCTGAAAATTCTTACATCTTTTTTGAAACTCAGTTGATTGTTAGGAGATGCATGCAAATTATTAGGGTGTTAGAAGGGAGTGAAAGGTGTCCAGCTAATATATATATATATATATGTGTGTGTGTGTGTATATATATATAATTTGCTGTTCTATTATACTGCAGCTTACTTACGGTATTGTTGTTTCTTGCCATTATATCGCATTCCCTGATATAGAGCACCCATTACTTTTTGTCTTAAAGGTTTTTGTGAAATTAAATGTTTCATGTCAAAATGTGGGAAATTTTTCAGATCGTTCACGACAGCTACTACTTGTATGTATTTGCCCCGGATAATGACTCTCGGCTAAGATGGGTGAAGACCTTGAAGGACAGTAAGGAGCCCTTACACTACTTTACCAATAACAGCCAAGTAAATATAGCTAGCTTGTACTGGTATCCATTTTCACCTTCTGATGGGTACTTCTTTAGTGTGCAACATGCATGTGTATTTATATGTAAACGTGTCTGTTCATTACTGGGTTGTTTCCATGTTTTCATATTTTTAAATATTTTCATCTTAGGAACAAGGAGTAACACTTTAGTCCACATGTATCATCCAAATTTTTGGGCGGATGGGAAATGGAGATGTTGTCAGCAAAACGAGAAAATGGCCAGAGGTTGCGTAGAGTACGATCCCGATGGAAATGGTATGCACTTTTTCAAACGATGCGTGCGCTTCAAGCACCACAGTCCTTCCCAGTTCTCAGCATACTAAGTCCTCCTGGGAATAATATATTTTATCTTTATACGGTTCCAGTGTGCAGTGCATTTATGAAGTGAAAATACTGACATTTTACTTAATCTGCTTTTGCAAACACCTGCCAGTTTTATGAATAACATGTGACCAGCTGTAGATATGATGTATGAACATTTGTGACTTGTCTAGGAATACGTGTGTGTTACCAGATGTAAAGTTGAGTGGGTTTGAATGTCAGTTAATGTAAAATTTAATTTTAAAGCTAAAATATGGATTGTTATGTTGCACAGCTTCAAAGAAACCTCTTCCTCCGACTCCGGATTTCAAGGTAATGTTTAAGGATTCCATTAAAGCAGGCCTTGTCTTTTAAAAATGTAAAACATAATGTTGCTTATCTGCCTGACAGATAAGCTAGTAGATAACTCTGGACTGTCACCTCTCTTTCAGCGTCGATTTTCTGACCCATGCGAGACTGTGCTGGTCGCCCTGCACAATTTTATCCCCATTGGGGAGCAGGACCTCGCACTCCACAAATATGAAGAGTACATTGTCATTGATTCCTCTGATGTCAACTGGTGGACTGTCCAGGACAAGGATGGGTAAAGTCTGCTGACCGTAACTCCAGTCCTGCTGGATTTCTCTGCAGGAGATGGACCGATGCTCTCGGTTTGTCTCCTTGTTTCTTGCTGTGGGCCCTGACACACCGCAAACACACTCATTTGTTCACAGGAAGATTGGCATGGTGCCCAGTGCCTATGTCACCGAGAAATCGGCAGAGAGCCTAGAGCAGTATGAGTAAGTTACCTCTGTAGTTAATATATTGCTGTGACTATTTTCACATCACTAAAAAGTGATGGTTGATATCTGTTTATTGAGAAACTTTCTGTCTTGTAGATGGTACAACAAAAATATAACCAGATCCAAGGCTGAAGAGCTGTTATTCAAGGAGGTGCTGTACTGATTTTAATTTCAATTTAAGTTTGTTTGGGTTTGTTTGACTCATCCGCTTCATAAAATCGGCACCTTTGAATGCATCTGCCCCGAGACGTGCCACTGCAGAGTGGGCTTTGCAGCTTTCCGCACTGCATGGCCGCATTTGCAGCATGTGCACAGGCGGAGAACGTGGAGAAAACCACATTGCCGATTTCCTGTAGCAACAGACGAGCTCAAGACCTTTTTAAAAAAAATTCATGAAGGTTTCCTTTTTCACGGTTACTTGAGCTCTGACTGCGCTTCTTTAGCAAACTGAATATTTTTTTGAAAATGTCATGTTTCAAAAGAAAAAAAACACTTAAACTTTTGTATTACTATCAAAACAGAGTTTCTGTTTGCAGAATTTTTACCTTTAGTCTCCTGCATTGTTTTGGATGTTGATGTATATATATGTGTATGTTTGTGTGTGTGTGTGTGTGTGTGTGTGTGTGTATATATAATAATAATACATTTTATTTAAAAGGCGCCTTTCTAGCACCCAAGGACACTGTACAATAAAGTGTGTATGTATATATATATATATATATATATGATATTTCTAATAATTTCTTAAATGTATTATTTGTAATCTTCTTGCTTCTTAAGCCCTTTAAAAACTGTTCCCGCTAACACAGCTTCCAGCATGATTTATTAAATGGCTGTGTTTTGCATCCAGGACAAGGAGGGGGCTTTTATGGTGCGGGACTCCAGGCGTGAGGGGGTGTACACTGTTTCGCTGTTGACTAAAGCTCCAGGGTAACACCTTTTCGTCTTTTTCTGTTTCTAAATGCATGTATTAGAGAGTTATAGCTACTGGGGTAGCTTTCCCACTGTGTCAGCATGTGAGAAATGCCTCTCATTACATTAGAGCAATTTTTCAACTGCATGAACTGGCTCACCTGTGCTGCTCTTTGAATGACTGCGCTTATCGGATCTCCATCACGCCCACTATTATCTTTGCTGTGCATCTGTCATGCGTTGCCATGGAATTTATCTGTGTGTCATCTGATGTGTTAAAATAACTTATGACTGGAGGTAAAATTCAGACTCGCCACACCTGCCAGTAATATATTCAATAATGATTCTATTGGCACTTATATTCAGTATCTATAGATTTATATCAAACCCAGAGCCCTGGTGGATCATGACAGTACTCTCAGGCTGAGCTCTATGCTCTCAGGTTGGACTCTGCGCTCTCAGGCTGGGCTCTGCGCTCTCAGGCTGGACTCTATGCTCTCAGGCTGGGCTCTGCGCTCTTAGGCTGGGTTCTGTGCTCTCAGGCTGGACTCTATGCTCTCAGGCTGGGCTCTGCACTCTCAGGCTGGACTCTGCGCTCTCAGGCTGGACTCTGCGCTCTCAGGCTGGACTCTGCGCTCTCAGGTTGAGCTCTATGCTCTCAGGCTGGGCTCTATGCTCTCAGGCTGGGCTCTATGCTCTCAGGCTGGACTCTGCTCTCTCAGGTTGGGCTCAGCGCTCTCAGGCTGGGCTCTGCGCTCTCAGGCTGGGCTCTGCGCTCTCAGGCTGGGCTCTGCGCTCTCAGGCTGGGCTCTGCGCTCTCAGGTTGGGCTCTGCGCTCTCAGGCTGAGCTCAGACTGTCCATGGCTCCCACACAGCTCCAATGGGGAGAACAATCCCAGAGTCAAGCATTATCAGATCAGGGAGAAGTTCACAGATGAAGTCAAGTTCTACCTGGCAGAGAAGTACCTCTTCAGCACGATCCCCGAACTCATCAATTATCACCAGCACAATGCTGCAGGTTAGAGAGCATGTCTCTGCTGGTCACTTACTTAATCTCTCTGCATCAATAGCTTAAAGTCCACTTTTGGGGAGTGGTAGAGGTTCTACGTTAGATTGCGGATGTCATAAACATTTTCCTTTCAATCTGGCTTTGATGTGTCGCTTAATGCTGAGACCTAGATAACGTGGTTAACAGGATGACCGCCCTATATGTTTTCTGGGTCATGCAGGCCTGATCACCAGACTGAGACACCCCGTGTCCACTGGCAGAGAGAGTGCCCCTGTCACTGCCGGCTTCTCCTCAGGTGAGCGCCCTCCGCTGTCTGGTAGAGACGGCTTGCTGCCTTGCTAGCGGCTCGGGCCTACACCGTCACTGTTAGGGGGCTAGCGGCTCGGGCCTACACCGTCACTGTTAGGGGGCTGGCGGCTCGGGCCTACACCGTCACTGTTAGGGGGCTGGCGGCTCGGGCCTACACCGTCACTGTTAGGGGTCTGAGAAGCCTTTGCTATTCCCCTTTACGTTGCAAGTCTGGCTCCATCTCCGCTTCCTCCACCCCCTCCAGATATGTGGGAGGTGGACCCCAGGGAGCTGACTCTGGCAGAGGAGGTGGGAAGTGGCCAGTTTGGCTTGGTGATGCTGGGCTACTGGCGTCAGGTGAAGGTGGCGGTGAAGATGGTGCGTGAGGGTGCCATGTCAGAGGACGAATTCAGAGAGGAGGCACAGGTCATGACGTGAGTAGCCAGGGGGGGCTCTGCAGCCTGCACAGCCACGTGCACTTCGCCGTTCCCCCGACCTTTACGGCTTGGCGGGATTATCCATGCATGTGTTTCCATCTTGCTGAGAGCTGGGCTTGGCGGGACGTGTCCCCTCTGGGGGCTGAGCTGACAGATGGTGCGTATGGGTGTCTAAGTGTGACCCGTTGGCTCATTCTGGCCGCGTGTGACTCACCGACGTGCTCAGGATTCTGACAGCAGGTTGCCGGATACCAGGGTGATTATGGAATGTGGTTATTCTCTCGCTACGTGCAGAAATGTGGCTCCACCTAGGAAACACTGGGCTGCAGGTATTCTCAGAAATACCCAGAGACAGCATCAGACCTAAACCCTCCCCCCCCTCCCCCCCAGGAGGCTGTCCCATCCCAAACTGGTGCAGCTATATGGGGTGTGCACCCAGCAGAGTCCCATGTACCTGCTGTTTGAGTTCATGGAGAACGGCTGCCTATCGGACTTCCTGCGGGGGAACAGGGGCTGTGTGGCCCCAGAGGCTCTGCTGGGAATGTGCCTGGACGTGTGTGAGGGCATGGCCTACCTGGAGAGCACCAACTTCATCCACCGTGACCTGGTGAGGAGCCGGCGGCCTCTCCAGGCCCACGTTACACTGCACTGGTGTAAATGCTGCAGTTTTAACATTCGCATTGGAGTAACAATCAAGCAACTAAATCAGCTGTCTTGTGAAAAAAGCCGATTTCAGTAGACTGCTATCTTCAGCAATTTACCGGCCCTTCCGTGGGAATTATACAAATGATGATTGACAGTGTGAATGTTATTCTATATGACTGTGACATATATACATAAAATACACACACACACACATACACCCACACAATGCTCATAGAAAGTCTTGTGGCAGTGTGTGATTCTGTGTGATTCTGTGTGATTCTGTGTTATAGTTACTATGGAGGATTATTTTTCAAAGAAAGTCTTTGCTTGGACACTTGCTTAATTCAGTAAAAATATTTAAAATGTATTGGTTTTATAACAGAAATCATTACTTCATTAATTTGTTTACAAAAATATATACTATGTTAGAAACAACCAGTACATATAAGTGAAACAATCAAGGAGCAATAAACTGAAACCCAAATTACAGTCTGCGACTTGCAGTCTATGTGACTTAGACATATTACCGAAATAAAAAAAAACATATTAAATCCCACCTAGTTCACGCTGTACGACATATGATAGTTGCTGAAGGAAAGTAAAAACGATAAAAGAGAAACTACAAAAATGTCCAAAAAATCTATCGAGAGTCTGCCAGTGATATGCACGGTACCGGGCAAAAAATGGGGCTTGTGGGGGTTAAGGAAAAAGGTTGGTATTGAGACACACCTCCCCATCTGAGACCCCCACCAAGACCCCCCAACCTGATAGGAAGACAGCATAAGGAATCTTAACAATGTGATCGAAGATGGAGCAGTATGAGTTAGTAATGACTGGGAGACAGCAAAAGGAGTCTTGGCAGTGTGATAGAGGATGGAGCAGTATGAGTTAGTAATGACTGGGAGACAGCATAAGGAATCTTAACAATGTGATCGAAGATGGAGCAGTATGAGTTAGTAATGACTGGGAGACAGCATAAGGAGTCTTGGCAGTGTGATAGAGGATGGAGCAGTATGAGTTAGTAATGACTGGGAGACAGCATAAGGAGTCTTGGCAGTGTGATAG
>JAODKC010000002.1:14723721-14734491 GCA_026777985.1 Mormyrops attenuatus
CGAGTACCCTTTAATGACGGGACTGCTGCGGTGTAGATGAGTGCTCATGCGAGTACCCTTTAATGACGGGACTGCTGCGGTGTAGATGAGTGCTCATGCGAGTACCCTTTAATGACGGGACTGCTGCGGTGTAGATGAGTGCTCATGCGAGTACCCTTTAATGACGGGACTGCTGCGGTGTAGATGAGTGCTCATGCGAGTACCCTTTAATGACGGGACTGCTGCGGTGTAGATGAGTGCTCATGCGAGTACCCTTTAATGACGGGACTGCTGTGGTGTAGATCCGCTTCTTGGTCCAGCAACGTGGGGAGCAGGACCGTGTGCTGCAAACCCTGGAGGAGGAGACAAGGAAGATGGAGGCTAAGTTACTGGCTGCTGTGAGGGAAAAGACTGGCCTCTCTTCCAATATGGCATCTCTGGAGAGACAGATAGGAGAGCTCAAGAAAGTAAATGAGTTCTTAAAGACCAAGGTACCTGCACTGCTCCTCGGACTCGTCTGAAATACATCTGTCATTGATGGTGCTGGATTGTTTGAGCATAATCATAGTTAAAGATCCTTTCTTTAGTCATTTTCATCTGTGGTTTCATCAGATCGGTTTTAATGGCCTGCCCTTTCCTCAAAAGGTTTCTACAGATACTGCCAAAAAGAGAATTAACTCTCTGTCCCTGGAGTTAATTGAAGCAAAAAATAAGTTGGATGTGAAAGACAAGGTAAGGCTGTGGACCTAGTTCCATCTAGGTGTAGATGGTGATTAGATCATTTGATCCTAACTCTATGCAGTTCCTGAATTAAAATGACTGCTTTAATTTTAAATAACCTGCATTTAATGGGCATTTAATACATGAGTGTACTCCAGACAAGCCAACTTCACTTTTCATCTTGATTCAGGAGCTGAGCTACCTGAAGATCAGCTCAGAGGGTCAGGTGAAGCTACTGGAAAAGGAGCTTGAGACCACGCGTGTGACTCTGGAAGCTGTGAAGGACAGGGACAAGGACCTGGGTGAGTGAAACCGCTGTGTTTTATAGTAGCGTAATGTACAATCTGAGGAGGGGGCTTCCATTTGAGAGCTATCATACTGCCGTGTTACAGGAGCGTAGCGTACAATCTGAGGAGGGGGCTTCCATTTGAGAGCTATCATACTGCCGTGTTACAGGAGCGTAGCGTACAATCTGAGGAGGGGGCTTCCATTTCAGCGCTGTCATATCGTCTTGTTACAGGAGCTTAACGTACAATTTGAGGGAGGGCTTCCATTTGAGAGCTGTCATACCGCCGTGTTACTGGAGCGTAACGTACAGTTTGAGGAGGCGGCTTCCGTTTGAGAGCTGTGGAAATGTTGATGCAGATGGCTTAATTCAAAGTGAGATGCAGTTGAGAAAGCAGGGCCGGTCAGTCCCTACAGCCATTAGGGGTTACGGTCCTTGTTGAGGGGCCCAACGATGACATCACTCTGCCAAACACGGGATTTGAACCAGCGACATTCCAATCACAGGCACAGCACCCTCACCTGTGGAGCCATGCACAGCCTGCTGTGTAATGGTCTTTTTTATCCCCCCCCAGACAAGCTCTACCAAGACAATAAAGCTCAGAACGGGGAACTGGTAACCGAGATTGATAAGCTGAATGGTAAGATTATACATTTACATGTAACTAACACACACGTTTGTCCAAAGCGATGTTTAGTTTAGTTAGAGAATGAAGCCAAGGAGCCCTGGATCAGTCAGGATTAAGGGCCTTGCTCAAAATTATACGATTACTCTGCTGGCTGCAGGATTTGAAGCTAAAATCTTCTGAGTGTAAGAACATATCCCAATGTACACTTCCCACATTGTCCTAGGCTGGTTTTAACTTGTCGATTTACAGTCATACTCCTGTTCTTTTAAGCTGTTATCCATGAGCTGAGGAATGACATCAAGGTGCTGCAGGGGTACCTGGATACAGCCAACGAGGAGATCCAGGTACCATTAACTTAGATGAACTTGTTTAGACCTGTACGCCTTCAAGGGTCCCTGAGCTGGTTTCTTGTATATCTTGTTTAGTGTCTGCGTTTGAAGCTTCAGGAGGGCTCATCTGAGGTGGACAGTAAAATGTCCATGGTAAAACTAAGGTAAGGGTCTTGCTGCGCTTCTAGGGCCCTATTTACCATCCGGTGCGAAGCGGCACCAGGTGTGATGCATGCGTCTCTGCTGGCATGAGCCCGGCACTGTCATCATTGTGATTCATCATTTTGCCCACGTGACAGTGGTGGCCTGATGGTTAAGGAAGCGCACTTGTAATTGAAAGATTGCTGGTTCGACTCCCCGACCAGGAAAGTACCACCGCGGTACCCTGAGCGCAGTGCTGCCCCCAAGCACTGCTCCCCGGGCTCTGAATTAGCTGCCCCCTGCTATGTCACATATGGGTTAAATGCAGAGGACACATTTCGTCATTGTGCACCGTGTGCTATGGTGTGTCAACAATGCCAGCTAATGACTTCCCCTTTCCCTAAATAGCAAATGTACAGGCGCCTGTCAGCATGTCTGTCTTACAATGAGGAGTCGGGTGCATTGTGGGTGCATTGTGGGTGCATTGTGGGTGCATTGTGGGTGCATTGTGGGTGCATTGTGGGTGCATTGTGGGTGCATTATTTTGAGGCGGCCATAAGCAACTGTGCAGTTGACCAAGAAAAGCCTTATCTTCCCACCTGCCAAGGAAAAATACATGTAGTATGACTATAGTTTGGCTGCGATTTGGTGCATTTGTCACAACAGGCAAAAGGCAAGTGGTCCCTATTGCAGTGGCTCACAATGACAGACTGCCAAATAATGAGACTTACTTAGTCTGAGATTCAGTAGGTATGCAGTGTTTTATTTGCCTTTTCCTAAGCAGGGACTTGCGTCCTCCAGCGTTTTTCATGGTGTCTCTGCCAGCCTGGCTGTGTAAAGACTAAATTAGGTGTAGTAACCTATTTTTCTTTTATTCTGTGAATTTTAATTACCTTTCTGTTCACTCCATGTACATAATAATATTCAGATAAAATAACAAACATTTGAGCTCCCGCATTCAGGAATGGAAATAAGTCCTGCAGCGTACTCCATAGCTACAGGTCTCCTGGCTCTTAAAGGCAATGCGAGGTGACACTCTGGTTTATAGCATGTTATGGCTCAAACACACCTATGACTTTTTGTGAGACTTGGTACAACCCTTTTGGAGCATGCGGCCGGAGCAGTGACTGTTCCGGAGTTTCTAGCAAAAGTGGCTTGGCCGTGCGTTAAGTGAACTTATTCGCTTTGGGTCAATGAAATAGGGCCCCTACTTATATTCATAGATAAGCATACATTTTTAAAAGTTCACACATCTACAGTGAGCTTTAGTTTGTGATTCAAAGCCCATGTTGAATTTTCTGCAGAGATCTTGAGCGCCAACTAAAGCAGTGCACTGAAGAGCTGTCAGAATCCCAGAATGCACTTGGGGAGAAGGAGCGGGAGCTGGAGAGACGTGACTGGGCACTGCAAGACTCCAGGAGTACCTGTGGAGAGGTGGAGAGGCGGCTGCAGCAGCGGACTCAGGAGCTGCGAGAATCCCAGAATGCCGTGAACCATCAGGAGCACGAGCTGGCCAGACTCAGGGACATCCTGAGGAGAACTGAGGAGGAGCTGGATCAGCGGGTCGCCCTCCTCGGAGAAAGGTGCCTGCTTCTGGAAGAGGAGAGAGGTACTGAGTGCTATTCTGTTCTTTCCTCTTGTTTAAGCTGCCTTTAGAATTAGTTTTACTTGAAGGTCTGGTCAATTTTTAATATCTGGATCGCTTTAATTTGAGGAAGTACAACTGTGATTCTCTGTTTTAGTGTCTGAGGTAAAGGTTGCTTTGCCGCACAGGTAAAACGCAAGAGGAAGGGCTGAGGAGAGTGGAAGAGCTGAAAGCAGAGATCACATCTCTGCAGGACATGAGAAAGGCAGACCAAGAGTCATTCTGGCAGCTTCAGCAGGACCACAGAGCCCTGGCTGAGCTGCTGGAGGAAGAAAAGGTGGAGTCCCTTTTCCACTGTCTATCCATCTAACCTGATTTTACGTTGATTGCTGTGGTCTGGATGGCTGCATTTGGCAGTGAGTATGTCTTGGTGACCTCCCCTGTCCCCCTGCCTCAGTCACGGGCGAGCCCACTGTTGGATTTGGTGGAGCGCCTGCGGGCCGAGACGGAGGTGGAGCGCCGCCAGCTGGAGGCGGAGCTTGAGGAGGTCCTGGATGAGGTGTCTCAGCTGGAGGCTCAGGAGCAGCGCAGTGAGGAGGCCATTCAGCAGCTGGAGAAAGCAAACCAGGAGCTGCAGATGGAGCTGAAGGCGGTGCAGGCTGAGGTGGAGAGGTCAGCGACTGGGGAGGACCTGGGAGGAGATGTGGCCTTGGTGATGGGGGGCACTTTTGTATCAGAAGATTCTTATAAACTGAAGCTTCTTTTAGGGTTTTATTGATCTTTAGTGTTATGGGTGAATGTGGGATGGAAAGAGCCAGGTCGTGTTAAGCTGACGGAGAAATGCCTTTAATAGAAAGGATCTGGAAAGGGTAGAACTAGAAGAGCGCCACCACTTGGAAATGAGAGAACTCCAAGAGGGACACAGTCAGTCCTGGAAGAGGGTTGAAGAGATGGCCACAGAGCTTGAGAGGTAATGGGGATCACAGGCCTACGATTCCTCAGCAATTTTGTTTCACAGGAAGCAGTTTAATTATCGACCTGTGATGATTGCCAGCGCCAAGAAGTCGTTGGCTGGCGAGATGCCCCTCGTAAAGGCTCGATGCCAGGAGCTGGAGGAAGAGGTGAAGAAGGTAAAGCAGCAGTTTGAGGAGGAGCATCAGCAGCTACAGGACAGCCAGCTTTCCCTAGGCAAAGCCAAAGAAGATCATGCCAGGTGGGCCAACACGCGGTGCGGCTGTGAAAGGCGGAGGAGATGATGTGAAGAATGAACCTGTAAACTGACTGGAAGCAGATTTAATTTCATTGAGTAAATCCACCCCCTTTAGTTTGGGAGTTTACATCCTGGGTTTCTGGGTTGTTTAAAATGTCTCATTCTAAAGATTTGTTTTGATCTATACACTGCAGATTAACACACCACTTGTTTCGGCAAAACTAACTTCCATTTTTGATGATTATCTGGTTCAGAGCTGTAACTTTTTTTTTTTCTCTCTTTTTAAGCATGAATAAATCCATGCAGCATTTACTCGGCAATATGGTGTAAGGTAGACTGGACGTGATGAATTGAGGGTCTGAAGACCATAGAAAGTACAGGCCTTCCCCAGCTTATGAGCAAGAGCTGTTCCCAAAGTCTGTGTTCGAGTCAGAAATATAACAAGTACATAATACAGTAGTAATAACGTAGCTGCATATGGTACCGCACTGCGTGTTCATTACACACGGTTCTTTGTGCGTGTTTACACTGGATCCCCTGATTTCTTCCTACAGTCCAAAAACAATTATACTTCCTTAAGACTCACTTAATGACGTGGAGCACCTAAACTGACCATATAAAAATGTACTGAAATATTACCCAATTTAATCATCAAATAAATCGATAGATTATGCAGTTATTAATATTGAGCATTAATAGCCATTATCATAATAATAGCCGTAATAATACTTAGCATTAATAGCCAGATGCTTTATTTTTGGAAAAATGTTCCACACTAACATTTTGGATGCAGTCTTCCAGAACTTTCCAGAACTCTGGGCTAGTATGGACCCAAAATTAACTGACTGATATACTGCTCTGAGGGCAATAGCTAGCAAGAAAATACTCGCCTAATGTTAATCAGACTGTTTGGCTTGTTAATGATAGCTTGTAGTGCGCGTTAAACCCGTGTGGTCTCTCAAATCAGTAGGCAGGGGGGGTAAATTAAAGCGCACTGCTGTAAGCCTGTGGGTCGTCTTCCTAATATGTTGGTCGGTGACAGCCTGCGGTCGATTTGTATCAGTGACTTCCGAACCAGGAGATGGTTTCCCCCATTAGCATCCGGCTGTCAGTGATCTGTCACGTTTTGTGAAGTCTGGGCTCATGTACTGATATCCGGCTCTGTATGTGGATTTGCAGTGTGATATTTGTCAGTTTGTCATAAGGTGCAACTTTTTTAAAATATGCGTACCGTGACTGTTTGTATTGCAGGGCATTGCTGGATGTGCAGACACGGTTGGCTGAGAGGGATGCAGAGCTAAGGAGCGCAGCAGAAAGTCACACCTCAGTGGTGGTCCAGCTCCAGTGTCAGGTGGACCAGGAGAAGACTGATAAACGGGAGCTCCAGGGAGTGCTGGAGCGGGAGCAGTCAGAAAAGGAATCTTTGAAGGAGTCTCTGGAGACACGTCTTGCAGAAATCAAGGAGCTACGGACCCAACTGGAAGAGCTGCAGCAGGAGAAGCAGGATCTTCAAAGACAGACAGAGCAGGAAAAAGTGGACCTGAAGACACAGATGGAGGATGAGAAGAGAGACCTTCAAAAGGAAATGGAAAGGGAGAGACTGGAGTTGGAGAAGCGGATGGAGCAGGAGAGGTGTGATCTTGAGAAGCAGATGGAGGAAAGGATCAACTTTCAGAGGGTGCACGAAGCTGAGGTCCAGAAGAGGTGAGCGTGGTGCGAGGTGGAGAGAACATGGTGGTTTGTCTGCTTTATGATTCGACAGCACTGCCTCCTGATTCTGTGTTGGGTGTCTGTGATGTATAACCAAGTCCTTTACAGAAGGCATAGCTGCTCTAAAGTAAGAATGTTACATTACTGTCGTTTGGTGTTTATGCACACTGTCTCTCTCAGCGCTGCAGACTCCACAGAGTTGGGCATCTGGCGAGAGCGCTACGAAGAGCTGTACGCCAAAGTTAAACCTTTCCAGGTAGGCAAAGCATCATTCTGAAAGCTCAGGGGTTCCCTGTGTTCTAGTATAATGGAATGGTTCGGTAGGTGGTGAGAGTCCCACTTAACGTGAGTGTGACTGCAGGAACAACTGGATAGCTTCTCAGCGGAGCGGGATGCCCTACTGAACGAGAATGGGGCCACGCAGGAGGAGCTGAACAGGCTGGCTGATGCTTATGCGCGTCTCCTGGGGCACCAGAATCAGCGGCAGAAGATCAAGCATGTGATGAAGCTCAAGGAGGAGAACATCTCCCTCAAGCAGGTGACGTGGCCCTGATTCCTGCCAGGGCATGTTTTTCAGAGTGGTAATCTGGGACACCGCTAGTTTCATCGGGATTTGCCATGCAAGTTCCCGCTCCTTCCTCAACTGTCTTGCAAGCTAGTTTTAAGTCAGTGTCGTGCCAAGATGTGTCCTTCAAACTGAGTGCATTTTACATTGGTGTGTTTCTAGACATTCTGATGATGAGCGTAGGGGCAGAATGTGTAGTGATAGTGTGCTACAGCTGAATTTGTGTTTAAATCTGACGGTGCTTGCTTGATTACTTTTGGAATGAGCATCATCTTTGCCCCCTTGTGGCCATCATGGCATTCCTTTGGATAACCGAAGGTGTAACGTGTAAATAAACACAGGAAGTGTCAAAGCTCAGGACTCAAGTGACAGTGCAGAAGAAGGACCTGGAGCAGTTGAAGGCCAGTCAGGTCCCTCGCAGGTTTGACCCAAGCAAAGCCTTCAAACATGAGAGCAAGGAGAACCATCACCCCCCTTCGATCCTCAGGCAAGGTGAGAGCAGCTGTCAGACGTCCTGAAGAAGCTCATAACCCGGTTGCAGTTACCTGAGAGATGCGTGGGGTCTGCGCACTGCAGCTCCCCTTCAGTCTCTGCCCTCTGTGTTTTGCTGGTCATTATGATTTTTTTTTTTTTATAACTTGTTCTCTTCCTTTTCAGAAAATTAGAGCTGTGTTCCTGGACACCCTGGAGTCTATGGTGGTTGTGCAGAGGTGGTACCTGTGTATGTTTTGGCATCACCTTCAACCTGGCAGCCAGCTAAGCAGACTGGTGTTTGTATGTAGGGGGGCTGTAGGTTTGATAAGCACTGACCTCAGTTACTGGGTCTGGGCTTTTTCATAGGGTTAATTCATATGTTACTGTATATGTGGTTTCTGTTAGTACACAGTCATTTAACTATTTGTGATTGGAATTTTTACTAGTATTTGTCACCCTGTTTCTGCCTAATTGTGGTAAATGTTTTGTGTCCTGAGTGTAAAGGGATACATGTCAATACATCAACTCCTTTTGAGTGATTTTTGGGATTTTAAGTTGGTCTCTCTACTGAACCATTTAGGGTCACATCTGCATTCTCAATACCAACCATAATTTTCTGTAAAATATTTGTGTGTTTCTTTCTAACATTGTCTGTGAAAGTCTAAATTAAGTATTAAACATTGTTTTTTTCTGGAGAGTTAAGACAACTGAAAGCTTTACAATAAATTTACTTTAAGCACACAGCTGTTCACTTGTCATTTTAACATGCATTGGGTGGTTGATGCACCGTCAGATTCACCAATAGCTTTTTTGTTTTCTTTTGAATGTGTTCACTGCTTCTTAAATGATTTCACATTATAGCCAGAAAATGTATGGTGCTTCTGTTTTGAGTAAAACCTGCAAACATGCAGCACTTTAGCACGAGCTTTAAAATGTTTTCGTATTTATTTCCCTCCCTGCGATTTAAAGTCATGCATATTATCCTGTCCTTGCTAATGTGAGTGTGCAGCCTTTAGCTGGATGGATGGTTAACATGTTCCAACTATTAACATCCAGGATGGAAGCAAGTCTTGCAGTTTAAGATATTTACTAAAAGGCACCATGAAACTGAATACATAATAAGCATATATTACAGCTCAAACAATATGCAATAAATACTTTGCACTTATAAGCGGTTAAATTAACTAGCGATAGCGGGATAATATTGTACTAATATTGTAAATCCTGCTAGGGAGATTAGCACTTCAGTGTTTTATATCACCTTTTTCACGGATTGCGAAAAACGGGTAAGTATTTAAGGTAAGTGATACAATTGTCACTTCGTACTTAGACGTATGTTCTTTAGGGACTAAAGAAAGTTAATGAAGAGAGAAAACAGCAGCCTGTCTTCGAATCCGTCTAGAACCATCGCTACCAGCAAACCAAGGTAAGCAAAAAGGAACGAACTAAAAATCAATCTTTTACCACTTCGGGCAGCACATGTTTCATCACAGGTCAACATTGTTGAAATGTCTCATCTGAAGTGACTGCATGTCATATTTGTACGATCCAGCAGAGGGCATTATAGTGCCATTTCAGAAATAGTTAAGCATTTACCCAATATCCAACATACAGGAAAGTACATTGCATAAATTGATTTTGACGAGTGCCGTGATTAGGAGCAATGGGAGTGGTTATGAAGGTTTCTTCCAGAGGATACTTGGAACTTTTTCCTAATTCTAATGATTTTTGCATGAATGCTAAAATGCATTTTTTCTCCCCTCCAATATGCCCCATCTAAATTTTGCATATCTCCCTTTTGAGTACTGATTAGTTGCTCAGTTGTAGACATGAGTTTGGCCAGTTTTCAATCTGAGTTCTATGGTTGGTGTGCTCTAATATGAGGGTACCTGCATTCTCGTGAAGGAATGGTTCTCTGTCCAGAGCTCCAATCTAACAATTTCCACTAATAGCACTGGTGCTCCTTGCTGGATTTTAGGAGAGCCACTTAAATCCCTTTCATGTTTTTTTTTCAATCTTAACTGTTACTGATGAATGCTTTGGTAAGACATGCAATTAGTAGAAGCAACAATGTGATGTGCCATTTTAAAGGGAAGAGCGAAGCAGTGCGCTAAAGAGAAAAAATCATTTTTTGTTAAACGCCAAAGTTTCACTCGCTACGTTTACATGCACACTAAGAAAATCGAATTATTGTGTTAGTTCGACTAAAACCGGACTTTTAAAGTGCGTGTAAACATGTGCCTGTAGTACTGAAGTCGTACTAAATCGAATTTCCCTTAGTTGGACTAAGATAATTAGATTTTCTTAGTGTGAGACGATAATGCGATGGGGAGTCGATTTACTCCTGCATGTATACATTGAATCGCACTCAAACTGGCCTAGGCGCTCTGCGCATGCACTGCTGCCCCACCCCCGGGCCTTGACCCGGAAGTAACACCAGAAGAAGCCTGGAGCGTAGCAGAGGACGTACAGCACGTACGAAATGTACAGCACTGTAAAGCTGTCCAATTCGCCGCTCTAGAAGGTCCCAAAAGTACAGTACTTCAAGGTGTTGGTTTTCCACCGGTATAAGAACTGGTGCCGGTGCTGAATGACATCACCACGAGAGGCGGGGTATTTTGTGCTGAATTCGAAGAAAGGCTGTAGTAGGTCTGGACGACGTGCCATATTAACACCAGCATGTTATGCACATCCGATTCTTGCATCGCTAGTCACCTAGATTTAGATCAGGGTTTTTCCCTTATCTTCAATTAGGTATGGATATTATAGTGCAGGGAGTTTGAGTCTCGTTAAAACCTTTTACCCTGTCACAGGGAATAAGTCAATTATGGCACTACACCCTTATGGCGCGTTTCCCGGAGGGTAATCCGGCGCCCAGGATCCTCACTGCTGAGGACCTGAGTGGCTGGACCAGGCCGAGGGGACGCCCACGTAACCCCTGGCTGCGGCAGATGGATGGCCATTTCCAGAGGGTGGGACTGGACCGTGCGTCTGCCTGGGGGGGTCGGCAGCCGAGATCCCGAGGAGTTTCGCCATGTGGTGGGTGTGGCCCTGTGCTGCCTCAGCACCTGGGGGGGCGCGCCCCCCCCCCCCCCCGCCCGCCCACGGCCGCGCGGCGACAGAAAAGAAACGACAAGGCGGGG
>JAODKC010000002.1:14745211-14766908 GCA_026777985.1 Mormyrops attenuatus
TATGTGAGGGCGTCCTCCGTATGAACGTGAAAGAGTATGAGGCAGAGGGATATATGTGAGGGCGTCCTCCGTATGAACGTCAAAGAGTATGAGGCAGAGGGATATGTGAGGGCGTCCTCCGTATGAACGTGAAAGAGTATGAGGCAGAGGGATGTATGAGGGCATCCTCCGTATGAACGTGAAAGAGTATGAGGCAGAGGGATATATGTGAGGGCGTCCTCCGTATGAACGTGAAAGAGTATGAGGCAGAGGGATATATGTGAGGGCGTCCTCCGTATGAAATCCCTCCCCAGGAATAGAGACTTCCAAGCTTAATTTGATTGTTCCCTAATTTTCCCTGGGACAAGATTGAATTACCTCTACACTCTTCAAATTCTCCCTGTTTGACTCTTTTTGTCTTTGTGTGTGGGAGATTTTTTTTCCCCAAACCACTCAAGGATCTTGTATACCCTGCTGTTTTGTAATTTCTGAAATTAAGTCTTTTTGCAACTTCAATTATGCCTAAATGAATTCCAAGGACAAAGCAGGACAACAGGACATGTAGTGTGAATGTCACGATTCTATTTCTGTATTTAAATTTGTTCATGGCAGAGACCTCCCACTGCTGTTATTGTTCCATACAAGCAGCCACTCTTGCGTCCTCCTTAGCCTGGTGTCTTGTACTTTCTTGCAAGTTTTTTCGATCACGCACCTTTGGAAAGTTGTCGCCATGATATTTAGAAGACAAAACTTGAGGGGAGGGTCAAGACCCGGGACTCATCTCCTGCAGCCAGACGCACTCTGAAGGGAGGCCTGGTGGGTTGGCAGGGGTGTAACCAAAGCAGCTCTGGCTTTCACGGCTCCAGCCTGAGCACTTGATTCGCCCGTCCCACCCGAATGGTCACCTTCATGCTGCTGCCTTAAGTGGGTATTATTCACATGAATTAGCATTCGGCTCTGCAGGTGAGCTGCTCCCACACTTCACGGCTATAATGAGCTCCCTACTGCTCCTCTCAAGTAAGAAAGACTCTTTTGATGTTTAACGCAATGCAAATGATCGCTCGTGGACTTAAAGCATCTCACTTCAAGGTAGAACGCACTCCTAGCAAAGCTGGAAATGAGATGTGATCTACCCGCATCTGTGTTTGTCAATTAAGGGCTCTTACTTCTGAATGCTTTGTGTTCGGATGGAGAAGCAACAGGCTGGCTCTCATCTGTGTGGAGCTATTTGTCACGCTTGTTAGACTAGCTGTAAGTTTCCCCAGAAGTCTATCAGACGCCCCATTCCTGGAGCCCTGGTTACTTCCAGTTTTTCAGATCACGCAGTGTCACATCCCAATCCAAACCATCGGTCTGTGCTGGCTGGTAGTGCTCAAGGGGGCCGCTGACCCAGCTAGGGACCAGGCTCTAGACTCTAGCACAGAGATGAGACAGAGTCAGGCTACAACACCTACAAGGGCGGAGCTTTTAGCAAATGAACCAATGGCAACATTATTAGGCGGAGCATGAGAAGTAGTCACACAAGTCTAAGTAATAACAATATTCAGCTTTAGCAGGGGCTTTCAGTGGCTAGAGAGATTTCTAAATCTAACCTCAAATGGCCGGAGAAGTGGTTTTGGGAACTGGGCCCCTTAAATTTTCATTTTTTTCTCAATGAAAGAGTTTTTCTCAATGAAAGCCCGAATCTTAAGTGCCAATTAATGGTTTTTAATGTGGACACCCCACCCCAGATCCAAGTGTTGTATCATTTGTGTAATACTCTTCACACTTTGCTCACCGTTGATGGAAATGAGGACTCTGGGGTGGACCTTTATTTGTAACGTCTCAAAAGTGTGGAATGTTCTGGAAGGTAATCAAAGCATGATTGGTGAGGAAACAGGAGGATGAGCAGACTGTGAGGTGCCTGATTAGGGAAGCTTTTCAGTATCCATCCAGCCAATTAAGGACTCTCATATGAACGAGTCATTCACAGTGGCTGAATTTTCATAATATTTAGGCCAGATGTCTTTGCAGGTCATGTAGATATAATTACAAAACATGTTTCTTTCTCAGATGTTGGTAATTTGCTCATTTGCTGTATGCTACAACCTATTCTTTGCAACAACCTTATGTTCAATGTATTTAATCAGGTTTGCAAGGCTCATGATACAGTTCTGCTTGGTTAATCAGCTGTGCTGCAGTTTCTGGACTGATTTGGAGACCTGTCACCTGTGAACAGAAGGTAGACTTGCATTTTCCCTCTTGCAGCATCCGTATCATTCAGATTCATTTAACTTTGGGTCTTGTGACGCCGAGGCAGACGCCTCAGATCACTGCCGTGTGACTTTTAGACCCGTGGCATTTCCGATTGAATGTTTCGGCATTTTAGAATGATTATTGTCATCAGACAAACCTATCAGATGCTGTGTTACTTCAATTATTCATTGTATTCCCTCGTCTCTGCTCGTACATTTGGCGAATGGGAAAGGTTGAGCTTTTGAACTACTAAAAGGACAGCCAATTAAAGAAAATATCTGCATTCAAGCAGGTTTATTTTTTACCATCAAGGTCAAATCAGATGTCCGAAAGTCCTCGATGCAGTCATTCAGTGTGCGTAAATACATAAAAGCACAATTATATCTTGATCTCTTTAAAATTCATTCCTTTCGCTTCATTCCTGTCTTCTATTCCTCTTCCTCCTCCACAGTATGACTCAGCAGGGGCTCTCTGTTTAGCGCTGTTCATTTACAGTCTAATTAGCGGTCTGATCAATAGCGGCGATATGATTAAGCGGGGGAGGAGGCAGCCAGTAATGAGGGGTGCAAACTTGTCTCCGGAGTGCAGGGCCCGTGGCATCGCATCTGTATGCGGGGGCCTTGACGTGTCACCATTTTTCATTTTAATCGAATGCGTTAATTCCTTCCTTTCCCTTCACTCACACCATGCATCCTATTCCCGGGGGCACTTTCTAACCGAGACCAGTGTGGCACTCCACATCTCCCACTCTTTGCTGGTTTCAAATGAAGTTCTGCATTTCCCCCCGGCAGACCGCGCTTGTTTTTAAACCAGGGGGGTCACGTGGGAGCTGGGCCGACGTGTCATCCCTAAGCGAGCTGGAGTTACAGCCACATGTCGCACGGGGCCTGATTGATCACTCCATCTCTGTGGCTTCTGGCTTCTTCATTTGATCCCTGTCGTAACTCCTGGTGGCTGGCTGGCAGTGTTAAAGAGGACGCTTTTATGTTAATACATGGGATTCCATTAAGGAGACGGTAAAATACTTTCTGAGAACGACGACACAGCCCTATTTCCTGCTAGCTAAGCCTGGGTCACACAATCTGTGCTTAACATCTCATGTGATGCCACCTCTTTGTCTGCGGGGCCTTTTCGTGATACCGCGGAGCAGACGAACCAGAGCTACTCTCCTTGATCCGCTGGTGTTGATGTGAAGCTGGCTGGCAGTTGGGCTCTGATCTAGGCAAGAGATCGTTGCTGTGAAACGGCTGCCTGCAGTTTCCATCTTGTAGGGTCTGAGAGAATCATCCAGCCTGGAGCTGATCACAGCCTACGTCTGTTCTTGTGGTGCGGTGCGGTGACCTATTGGAATCTAAAGGTAGCATAGGGGTTAAGAAGCTGAACATTGGCATCGGTCCTGCTGGCCCAAGTTCAGACATCAATCCATCGATCTCCCATACCATCTATCCAGTACGCTCCCTGATAAAAAACTTATTAGTGTTATTATGGAAAAATTATGCTATAAGTATAGAAAACAAACACATTAATCATAGCTAAATACATGACTCACATCATCTTTCCAAAGATTCTCTTTTTTCATTTGCTTTCCAATCAGTTCTCAGTCCATTTATAAGGTTTTGTAGCCTGTTTTAAAATACACCCTTCAGACTGAGTTAAGCAGTCCCACAAAACTAATCACTACTGCAGAGTTCTCATAACAAAAATATTAATATAATTAATATAATGTTTCCATCATTTAGTCTTACTTTACAGGCATTAATGTTTTTATTTTTAATAGTTAAAATGTCAGGCAGATTATTCAAATGAGTAATGTTGTTTGTAATTAAAGTGGATATTCACACCAATAACAATAACGCTGGAGTAACGTCGTGTGCACCGTTCTCTTAAAAGTGCCATGATCTGTTATAATATACTGTACAAAAGCAGTTTTAATGTGTTTTAATAACATTTCTTATTTTATGAAATGGTATGAAAGGGGTCACGACGACCATTTGGCTAAGGAGGATGTTATAGACTCAAACGTTAATGCTTCTCTTGCTGCAGGAGGGGCTGATGGGAACTGAGAAACGACTAATGGGCAGGATTCAGGAAGGTTACGTCTTATAACTGCGGACGAGATAGATATGGCCTGGCGCTATTACAGAGTGTCCGGGGCTCGTGGCACATTTATGAGCATTATTTATACACAGTAATGAACACCATAATGAAAAGTGGACACAACTATAAATATGGCCGGCTACATAATGTGTTAGACGGTCATTGGGGCAATTAATGCATCTCACAAATGTACAGGGAGGCCGATGTTTTTTTTCATTCTCAAAAAACATATTTTATCTAGAAATGTTGTACCTAAGTGTGTTTGACTTTCTGCAGGACTTCCTGTGCAGCAAGGCATGCAGGGAGGTGCGTGGCTGTGACAGGAGAGGCCGATCTCCCGCTGATGTAGACATATTTGCCCCTTCTCCTGTACCAAAAGCATTCTGATGTTTGTGGCTTGAAAATAAATATGCCAAAACGCTCCTACAGGGGTGATTTTGACATCTTGAACACCTGTCTTGTTTTTAACACTTAATATGTGTGTTGTCTATTGAAAAAGGCCACCTTTTGTATTGTGCTTAGAGAGGCTTCCTGTGGCCCGCTCACTTCCTGGGGGGTAGAGCCCCACAGCTAAGTCCAGGCCCTGAAGCCACCCGAACATGTGCATGCCAGTGCGTCTCCATCAGCCTGTCTCTCTCTCACACTCACTCCACGTGATGGCCTCCTCAGGGTGTTTGGAGTTTTCCAGAAGCGCTTTAGGTAAATGGCTCACTCTGGGCACCCACTGAGGCAGGATGGTGGAGCTTACAAACCTTCAGGCTTGGTGTAGAGGCTGTGGATCGATTATCAGCTTCCTTCTCCATCTTTTCTCCCTCAGTCCTCATAATTCCCACCCTCCTCTTCCTGTTTCTCTATTCCATTCCTGGCCAAGCTTTCAAAAAATTTCATCACTGACATCAAAGGATCTTCCCCAACTGACTGTGCAGTTTTGGACAACAGACAGCTTGCTGCATAATACCCCACAGGACAGTCGCTAACAATGTTTTGAGCACGATATAACAAAAACATGGGCAGGGAGGAAGTAAATTAATAGAATTATTCATAGCCTGGGATATTGTGAATTTATGAGATTATCACAACATGCAGGGGAGACTAAAAGAATATCTAACTGTAAAATAAAAGGAAATGTATGTGCCCACCTGAACTGTGCTGCAAGCAACTTGCAATTGCTAAGGAACAAAAAGGGTGAAAGACACTGTCAAACGCTTGTGTGTATTTATAGATCATCCATCCATCTTTCATCCAGTACTGGGTCACAGACAGCCTGCAGCCTATTGCAGGCAGAATATAAGACAAGGCAGGGAACACGATTCTATCCCAGGATAAAGGCTCACATGCAACAGAGGCAATTTCGAAACACCATTTTACCTAAGTACATCTTTCTGGACATCAGGTGGAAACAAGACAAGCATAGATCTGGGACTAGATTCCAAACCGTTAAGCCACCACCCATAATTAATTAACTACGCCTCCAGCTCGATGTATGTTGATTTCCTCCAACTAATGAATTTGGTGCACATTTGAAAAAAATTGCATAAGGACAGTTATCTAAAAATTCAGAGCTTGTATGACACCTCCTGTCCTTAGGTAATTGAATTGCTTGAGATTCCTGGCCATAAAGCTGTTAGGCAGTCTGTGGAGGAATGGCTTTGCGTCGTCCCTCTTCTGAATGCATCTCTCAGGCTAGGAGGCAGAAGAGCACAAATTAATAGGAGAAACGGATTGATTTTCGTTTCTCCGACTCACTTTAAATGACTCCCTCGCCTCTCGCTCTACCTGTGCAGAGCTGTGGGGGGCGGCCTGGCTCCCAATTGAACCCTGTCATTTTGCAGCCATCAGATGGCTCTATTTGTCGCCATGACTCTTGCTTGGCCTGCACCGGCGTAAGCAGCCTCTTGCAACCTGGCGTCTGATTCATTATTTTGGACAAAATAAGTTCACATCGCTCTGGATGCTGCTGCATATGTTCCGGTATCGAAACCACCATTTTCATTTAGGGACGCTGAGTTCTGCTTTAATCCTGATTTCTTGGAAGACATTATTCAGGGATTGAGAACTGAAGGTTTTCCATATCTTAATACTTGCGAATGGCACGATCACCTGGCCCCGAGAGAATCGTAATAGATTTAAACATAAATAATATCTTCCTTTAGACCATATAACCGCTGTTCCTTGTGTTATTGTGTTGCCTGAGATTGGTTTCAAATAGTACAGTAAATATCCAGGAGTTAATGTCTGAAATGAAGGCTTGGGATGGATGTAAGCATTTTACCGTGCCTTGTACTGATGTTCAGACATCAGTTACCACAAATCTTTTTTTTTCTTCTTGTGAGGATGACATTTCTGGGGATTGAGGCAAAAGACAAGAACTAATACTTCAAACCTATGATTTCCTGACAAGACCTTAAATCAAATTACATCTGAGTGTGCAATCAGAAAACAAGAAAATATTTAGATCAAATCTGAAACCCTTTTCTCTAAGTATTTAAAGAGCACAAAATTATGTTTCAGCAAGGATTTAAAGGCAATATTCTGGTTGATTCTACTTGCCAGTTATATATGCTGTATGGAAAATTTACAGGAGTATTTACAGGGAATTTGGAATAGATCACTATTATAACAATTTGCCTTAATTCTCTCCCTGCAAAGTTGGATTTATTCCAAGGAATAATGTTGTATGGGATGATTATTTCTGATGAACTGTTTTTGAATTTCCATTTCGTACATTTGGAATCTTTTTTTCTAATCTATTCATCAATGTTGGAATTTTTAGTACTGTAGTAAGACTTAATATTCTGAACAATATTTTTCTTTCAAAAATTATCATTGAAGGTTGGTCTCATAGCATTATTCCTTTAATATTAAGTATGAACATACTCATTCTCCTGTTTGTGTTAGCAATGGAAAAGGAGTTGTTTACAAAACCACAGCAAAAAAACAGCAAAAGACCTCAAATCAGTAAAGACAAGGAGGTATTGGAGCCAGATTCTGGCGTATTCTGGCGTATTCTGATGTAATCTGGCGTATTCTGGCATATTCTGGCGTATTCTGGTGTATCCTGATGTATTCTGGCGTATTCTGGTGTACAGTATTCTGGTGTATTCTGGTAGCCTGAAGATGGCTCTCAAAACAAAAGCATGCCCCCCGGCCGGCTCTTAGGGGCGAGGCGTGCAGACGGCCTGCCCACCTGACTGAGTGCTGCGTCGTGAATGCCTTTTCTGCCTGGATTTCACCGTAACCTCAGCACTCCTTCTCAGCCCTCCTTCTCATCTCTCCCTTCAGCCCACCAACAGAAGCAGAGTCTCATATTTCTGCCATTTAGCCAAGAGACACGCCTTAATCAATAATTTACCATTTTCATGTGAAATCTGACTTTTTGTTTTTTTTCCCCACATCCTCTGTTCACTTTAGCCCTCATGGGGTGAAAGGGGTGCAGTGAAATCGCCTTGGGGTATTTAACGCCCCAGGTAGACAGCCAGTCAAAGTGTTTATCACCGGAGATATTACCACTGCCAGAGTACACAGAAATAAATTGGTTTTGCATGGCTCAGTCGAGCCCAGCAGAGGCACGACGATGAGATCTCATTTGCAAGGTCCTTGCCCGCAAACCGTTCAGCGGTGGCCCGAGCACAGACAGGTGTGGGGGACCAAGGCGGCAGCCGGCGATGGCGAGGTAATGGTAACGGCCTGTTCTTCCCTCCCTTTCTTCCTGCTGCATTTGCTGAAGTCTCACCTGTTCCCTTCAATTTGCGTCCCTCAGTCGGTAACTGTCAGTGGTGTTCGAGAAGGGCAAACAAATGGCATGTGTGTAAAATGCAGGCTGAGCGAGGCTGCAGTGATGCACTTAACATTCATGCTACGAGGGCCACTTTCACAGAACAACCAACTTTTTTTTCTTTGGTTTAGAAACGGCGCAGTTACAAAGGCCGCAAAATTACTTGAGCCTGAGGAAATTGAATCACCACAAGGAAATTCTGACCATCTTTTTCACCTGAGGGATCATTTTCCTGTCCTGGACCTGGCTGCTGCCAATTATTAAGAGGGTAAAAGCTTTGGTAGATAAGTGTGGACTGAGTTCTCACTTCTGCTGATCAGTAGCTGCGATCCATGTCCCCTGGTAATAAGGGGAAAACAATGTAGTGCAGCATTAAACATGATTTCTGTGTGGGCAGACTTCCTCTGGGCCCCAGATGTCACACACATCTGAAATGATTGTAAATTGCCGTCTGGAACTCTCCTTTCAGCCAAAGCTGTCCGGCCAAACCGGCTGCAGCAGGATCCGTATCTCATTCTTTGGTGGTGTTGTGTAGTTGGGGTCTGATTCACCTCATTACTTGAATGACTATTTACTTTTAATCAGTTACAACCCCCCCCCCCCAAAAAAAATGCAGGTTTAGTTGGCTTCTCCCCTCATTTCTGTTGTCCTTCATTTCATTTGATTCATTCTGCATCACTGTCTTGCTTTTGATAATGTCAGGCTAAATCTTATTAATAATAACCATTTTATATATTTTTTAAATAAATATTCTCTTTGAGACATAATTTCAAAGTCATTAGGGGGCAGTGTTGCTCTAGAATAAAGCTGGTATCGAACATATTTGAATGTTTAATATTGACTTTTTTTCCCTCATTGTTTATGAAAGGTTTTGTGCATAAGTCAGCGCACTGGCCATCATCTCATAAATTAGACAGACAGAAAGATAAATATATGTTTGAATAGCAGTAAGATCAATGATACCTTGTAAATCTGCATTACTCGTCTGGTAATATTGTCTTGTCTGGGAAGCAGCCACCTGAACATCACCCCTGAGGAAAGCACCCTTGATGGCTGACACCAGACATGTTTTCTGTATTGTGATTGGTCCACATATTGGAAAACTTTGCCCCCCGTATCCCACCAATGGGATAGCAGCACTCCTTCATTAGGGAGGTTGATGGTGCCCCATCCACCAATGGGATAGCAGCACTCCTTCATTAGGGAGGTTGAAGGTGCCCCATCCACCAATAGGATAGCAGCACTCCTTCATTAGGGAGATTGAAGGTGCCCCATCCACCAATGCGATAGCAGCACTCCTTCATTAGGGAGGTTGATGGTGCCCCATCCACCAATGGGATAGCAGCACCCCTTCATTAGGGAGGTTGAAGGTGCCCCATCCACCAATGGGATAACAGCACTCCTTCATTAGGGAGGTTGAAGGTGCCCCATCCACCAATGGGATAGCAGCACTCCTCCATTAGGGAGGTTGAAGGTGCCCCATCCACCAATGGGATAGCAGCACTCCTTCATTAGGGAGGTTGGTTCCGGCAAAGCACGTACCTTGTTGTTTTTGCAAAATGTAACAAAATGGTTCATTCAGCAGGGCGGCGCCATTTCAAATATTATAAATCTGAACAGATGCACAAGCAATATCCTCTGGTTGGAGGGCTTCAGAGTTAACAGACCTGGAATGTCAATGATCTGAAAGACTGACAAGGGTAATACTAAATTTGTTCAGATAGTTTCACCCAGAGAGGCTTCTTCTGATTAAGGAGCTTGGAATAAAATAGGAAATCAAAAGTGCATACCTTTCGGGAAAATGATAAGAGGAATGTCCCAGTTTAATGAATCAATTGTGTGAGAGTACAGAAATTAATTACGCTTCTAAATATTGCTTATTGAAACGGGCAATGAAATTAAAATGGACCCAATCAGGTGGAGACAAAACGGTGCTTAATTTAACATTTAAATTAATTCCTTAAGAAAACTTTGTCCACTTTATCAAGTAATAAGAAAATAGCCATTAAAAGTAATTTTTTTTACTTCAGTCTGTGATTAATGATGACAAGTGGACGCTGTGACATATAAAGTGACCTTTACTGCAGCCAGCTGGGGTCATGGAGTCCAGGCCACAGGTTATGCCGTGTGCACGGTTTGAACACGGTAACTTCAGCACCACAGTCTTAGAGTAACGTCGACACCACAGACTTAAAGTAACGTCGGAATCACAGGCTTGGAGTAACGTTGACACCACAGGCTTAGAGTAACTTCGACACCACAGGTTTAGAGTAACGTCGGAATCACAGGCTTAGAGTAATGTTGACACTACAGGTTTAGAGTAACGTTGGAATCACAGGCTTAGAGTAATGTCGGAATCACAGGCTTAGAGTAACGTCGGAATCACAGGCTCAGAGTAACGTCGACACCACAGGTTTAGAGTAATGTCGGAATCACAGACTTAGAGTAACGTTGGAATCACAGGCTTAAGAGTTCAGCCGAATCCAAATGAGAAAAAACGGTTCCGATCCTGCTGTTCACTTCAGATGGTGGAATAAAAATTGATCAAACTTAATTCACATGGAATTGGTAGTGAATTGGAGAAGAATGAAGAATCGATCTAAGTAGACAAATTTTTGGGGGGGGAGGGGGGTGGGCAGATACTAGAGTTAATCTTAAATTCCATGAAATACGACTGCAGTTTGCATAATAAATAAGTTGACATAATGCATTAGATACATTTTGAAAAGTATTTATCAATACTGTGGAACCTGACACTGTTGTGTTAGTGAGTGGCACAGCAAGCTAAATCACTGTGGTCAGAAGATCACTGGTTCAAGCCCAGACGACAGCAGAACAGTCACATGTCCGTGAGCCCTTGAGCAAGGCCCTTAACCCCCAGCTCCAAGGGTGCTCCATGTTAGCTGACCCTGCGCTGTGACCACCAAGCTATGGAGAGAAAGGTGAGATGCAAGGAGAAGCACTCCAATGTACCTGTACTTGCGCAAATGAGGCACGTTTGTTTGTTGGAACTTGGCTGGCTGCTGTGTCGTCCCATGGAGAGAAAGCCTTGGTGTCGACATGAAGTTGATTCATTGTGCCTTAATGGGAAAACTCTAGAAACCTTCTTAGAATCGTCCATCTGGAGACACAGAATTGCAAGCAGGTCATTGCCGTGAATGTATCAGGATTCATTCCTGCGTACTCCATGCTGCTGAATATCTGACATTCTACTTAACCTGCAAGTTACTGAATGTTTCATTATTTCTAACTCTCCACACTTTATGTGAATCTTCTTCAGTAATGATGAATTAAGGTTTGTGTATCTGGGTATTAAAGGTACGAGGTGGGGGGCAGGTGAAATGTTATCTCTTATTGATGCATTAAATAAAATTAGTTGTTTTTTGTACTTAAGAAACCTCTTAGGATTCTTTGATGTATATGAATGCAGATATCTCTGAAAAGTATTCTACAGCAACTGGCTCTCAGAAGTGTCTTTGGGTAAAGCGAAAATTTCATTGTGTGTGGAATCCTCGATGTGTCGGCTCAGAAAACAGAGAAACGATGTTGAGATGAAGAAAATGGTGGATCACACTGAGCTTCGGGGGGGGCAGGCTAGCCCACCGCTCAGCTCCCCACGCCCCGCCCCACCATCACCGACTTTATGAGAATATTTTTGCAATCTTTTGGAGTGAATTAGCAGCCATGTCACCAGCACACCATTGAAGACACATTATACCATAAAACTGGAGCTGCTCCTGGAAGGAGCCCAAAGTCATTACTGCAGTGCTGAGGGAGTGAAGTCCGACGCGCACACGGCAGCTGCAGGGGCGGCTTGGAGGTGCACGGAGTAAGTGTGGGTGGCAGTCTTCCTCCCCAGTGGCTCGCAGGTATGGGCCAATCATGTCCATCCAGCCAACGTAGCATGCCCCCTACGCTGCCCCCCTACGCTGCCCCCCTTACGCTGCCCCCCCTACGCTGCCCATTACGCTGCCCCCCTTACGCTGCCCCCCTACGCTGCCACTTGCCACAGCCGGTGGCAATTTGTTCTCACAGTCACCTGGTCCGCCTCACCGCGCAGTAAGAATCCAACATCAAGGCCCTGTTTGGTGATGGAGCCCGGACCTGTAAGACTGAGGAGCAATGGGGGCCAAATCCTCCACATTCAGTGCCATTGCCAATTCTCCCGGGAATATCTGTGACTCTCTGGAAATGAGTTGTCACACGATAACTGCCGGTGAAGTTGAGAAGTCTTAAACTAAAGCAATACTCCACTGTCCTCACTTCTTTTGGCTCATATTTCTTTAATTGCATTTCTATTCTATAATTAATGTCGGTACTTTAAAAAGATGAATGCTTTACATATATAAATGGGTGAATGCTACTGTTTTAGGAAATGCAGTTACTTTCATAGCAAAGTTCAGGGGAAGAGCATTCCAAACACATTATACCAGAGGATGCAGATTCCAAATAATTTGTTTTGTGGAACATAAAAAAAACTTATGGTGAGTCCAAGAATGATCTAAATACAGAATCTGTTTTGTTTCACACATTCCATTTGTTTATGTCCAATTAGCCCCTAGTTGCATATTAAGTATTTGAAGCATAATAAAGACAGGATGAGATACAAATGATCATGTGCAGATGACAGCATTTTTATTCCAAGTCACAAGTTGTATTTATCCTTTCAAACCCAAGAAAAAGCTTCATAGCTCTGAGCTTCCAGAACTTCACACATTTTTTTCTCTGTCCAAACAGTTGCTTATTATGGGCTGAAATTCTCAACTGGAATGCTATGGATTGAAACTGTTCATTCCTGTGCACAGTTGTGGAATGACTTTATATCAAATAAATAATATATGAATCTTATAGGTATTATGAAATATAGTTACAGGGGTCGGGTCCTCAACCATGTTGGGAGGAAAATAATTGCTGTCCTGCAGGGTCAAAAGACCGGCCTCTTGGGCCGGAGGGCAGGACAGATCAGTCCAGATTTAGCTTTCTTATTTTTCATGCCTGCACTGACAGATGGAAGTAAATACACATTCAGTATTTGCTTTACAAAGCTGGGATAAGACTGGAATTATTTGGCAACTTTGGTTGAAGTTGACTGCGGCAGATTCCACCTAAAGCGCGTCGTCTATGTACTGAGAGCCCAGTATTTCCTGCAATGGGAACAAACTTTTAGTCATTGGAAAGGCTGTCAAAAAGGAGGCAACATGAAAGGGGGGGCAACTGATAATTGAAAGACTGACTGTGGGCCAAGAGTCAAACAGAAGCATGTGAAGGGGAGTGGGACATGCTGACAGGCTTTACTGTAGTGTGGCGGTGGAGAATGGATAGCCATCTCACACTCAGCACAAGGGAAAGTGTTGGGAAAAAAGACATTGGGTGTTGTGATGAAATACAGCGGGATTCTGGACTGGGCATGAAGAACCAAAACCGGGGGAAATATGCAGAAAGCTAATGGTTTATTATAATTGTTCTGGTTTCATTTTGTCCACGTTTAATTCACGTGGTCGTTTCAGTGGTGCACACCAGAAGCCTGCAAAATCACGTTTAGTTATCTGGTCACTTTGGAAAATAATGTCATGTGATCTAATGAATCATCTTCCAGGTGAGTTTGGGCAAAGCCAGACTATTCCTTCAACCCATAATGTGAAGGATCTGTAATGGTGTGGAGAGCCGTCTCCTGGGAGTCATTCAGTCTGTGATTGCTCTGAGTGATCATATAACCCGGGAATATGAGGACATTTGTCATGGCTAGCTGCACCCTATGGTCCAAACACTGTTCTCTCATGATGTCCCGATAATCCAAGATAATAAGACCCCATACACAGTGCTAAACAAATTCAAGAGTGGTTTTATGAACACCTGGATGAAGGCAGATCCCTTCTGTGGCCGCCCCAGTCACCAGACTTGAGCATTACCCTACCTTTATGGGGTGTCCTGCAGCTCACGTTGCAAAGCAGATTTCTACCTCATTCAGCCCTTAAGAACTAGAGGCTTTTCTTCTTGAAGAAAAGCACACTATGTAAAGACTCACAATTCAGGAGGTGTACGACAGCATTCCAAGAAGGACAGGAGCTGTTCTGAATGCCAAAGGCGGCCCTACTCCCTGCTCCCTACTCGCTGCTCCCTGCTCCCTGCTTGGCCCTCAGTTGTAATATATTGTCTCTCTCAATTCCCCTGTCGATACTAAAAGCTGTTGTTGCTTTCTTCAGCCTAGTTGTTGGGGATTCCATTATCTCTTTCCTTAACCAAATAGATATTTGTCCCAAAGATCTAAACTCAAGAAAAGAAATGATATATCTGAGAAATTTCCAAATTTCTTTTTATTTAGTGATGAACTGCTAGCTGTTTCCCTCAGAGTGATGTACTGTTGGGGTTTGACTTTCAGGGATCAAAGGTTATTTCACAATTTAGCAATTTGCTTGTGTTAAAAAAAGGCATTTTCGCCAAAGAAAGGCCTGGACCTACTTAACATGTGTAATACATGTTATGCATTAAAATACTAATTGCCATTCTCTTTGAAACTATGAAAATGGTTATTAAATTTTCATTGTCTGAATTAGAAATTTAATTTTAAAGTAAAAGATCAAAAGAATCAATTTATGAAAGTTGCCAGGAGAATTCATTCTTTATGATGAAGCCGGTGACGGGTCCCCACGCGACGGGGACCTGGGGGTTGTTCCCTTGGAAAATTATTATTTATTATTATTATTATTATTATTATTATTATTATTACACAGTTTGCTTAGCGGGTCCCCAAAATGACATCACTTGTGGTTGCAGACTTTCACCCATTAATTTGAGACATTTTTTGAAGCGTTTCAGGTCCTTCACACAAAGAATGACATGGCAGCACTTCCTGGGGGACCGGACATCTTTTGGTCCAAAGCCATTTCCCACATGACTACCTGCATCTTCCTTTCACAATCTGGCTGCTTTGCTTATTTGTGTATTTAATGCATTTAGCCGTTTCGCTGGCCGCTGCAGTGCGATTTGGTTTTTCTGGTATATTGCTCTCCCGTTTTTATTGCTTTGGGAGTTTAATCCAAAGGGCATTTAAGACAAATGAAGATTAACAGATGCCAGCTACTTCCACATTGTGCTGAGTTGATGTAGGTTGTATACGATATTGAAATCTGCCTTGTTTTTGAAGGAACTTCCGTGTGTAAAGAGCCAAGCTTAGGGGAGACTCTGGGTACTTGTTCTCTTCATCACGACCGCAGCGATAAGCCCCAGGGGGTCCAATGCAAAGCTCAGCGACTATGAAGTACCTTAAGAGAATAATGAGCTCACTGAGATCAGGTTTGGTATATTTAAGAAGATATCTGAACACACATCACCTCAGCAAAGCCAAGTGCACTTCTGAATCATCCATCCATCTTCTAAGCGCCTTCCCTGCTCAAGGTCACAAGGAGCCTGGAGTCTGTCCCAGGCAGCTTTGGGCACGAGGCTGGGGTACAGCCTGGATGGAATGCCGCTGAAGTCCTACTCCTTCGGTCTTCAAAGTCAGATGAAGAGGGAATTTTAAAAAGCTTTGGCATGTTTAATAACACTCAGAACTGCTTTTTGCAACTGTGCATGTGCCCTGCGTTGTCTTTCATCGGGGTAGCACATCTGTCTGACATGAGCCAGAAGACGATGCTGTGAAGGAGGTGGATGGAACAACCAGAGAGAAAGTAAAAGTGAAAGTTTATGATCAAAAGAGAGGCATAATAAGTGCCTTTTGCCTGGTTAATTAGTGAGATCTTCTGGGGGGTGCGGCTGATCTCTTCAAAGGGAGCGGAATATGGAAATCTGTAGATGAAAAACCCCTCCCCCCTCCACAAAACACCTTGATCACCCCAACCATCACACACACGTCTTGCTGCTGCCTGTGAGCTACTTGGCTCTGTGCAGCTCTCTAAGATAATAGTGATTCAAAAACAAGGATTTCAGGTCAGGTCCCTGTGGTCTACGGCACTGGTTACCATTCAGAAGCTTTCCATACGTGTATGGCCATCGTCACAGGGGTGACATAGAGGACATTGTCACAGCTCGGTCTGTGGTATGTGCTGTCCTTAGGCAGTTTGTTTTTCAATCAGCTGTTCTTTGAATGCTTCTCTGGTGAATGTCACAGCCTTAAGTGAGGGTTGCATCCTATCAAAATGCAGTGAATGATACTGCACTTTTAAAAATCAAATCAACACCCTACATCTGTATTTTGTGATCTATAATGGAGGCTTTGGGATCATAAGAAAAGACACATGCTGAACCCAGAAGCAAAAGCTAGGATAAGCCACAGAAAAGAAAAAAGTACAGAGGAACTGCAAAGCGAATCTACTGTGATTCATTGCAGACAGACGCTGGCTGCAGTCACACTTCAGGCAGCTGTGCAGTTAGCTACCTCGTGTATTTTACATTCCTTACAACAGGGGTGTCCTGGAGGGCCGGAGCCCTGTACAGCTTAGTTCTTTCCCTGTTCCACCACAAATGATTCAGCTCAACAGCTATGTGGTAATTAGCACAAGACGTTGAATCAGGTGTGTTAAACGAGAGGAAACCCAAAAATGTGCAGGGCTCTGGCCCCCCAGGACTGGAGTCTGACACCTGTGCCTTACAACATGCTTTAATAAAAGACAACCAATTCATTACACAACCTTCTTTAAAGTCTTTTTAATTTATTTTAATCATTGCCTGAGTTTCACAGTCTAAGTGTAGCTGTCCTCTGTTGTTACTCAATGCATGCCAACTGTCAGACAGCGTGATGTTAGCCAGTCTATCTGCCCAATTCTTTCTAAATCATTACAGCATTCTGTGGTGCTGTTATCATATCTGGATGAGTATCATATTATTCTTCTTATCCCTGTTTCAGAGGGACCCTGCAGAGGGGAAAATCACCCCCCTTCTTTGGACGCATTGAGTGTTTCTGTTGAGATGGCGGCACAGCTGTAATATTTACACTGTTGTATTTTATTAATTATTCATTAAGAATTCTCAGCAGGGATCGTCAACCATGCACAGACAGAAGTGTCCATGGCAAGACTCGTCTGCAACCGTGGTAAGATACTGTGCAGAGTACGTTTTAAAATACCACGTCCATGGTAAAAAATTGCAGTTGGCTCACGATGTCGGTCAGAATTTGCCCTGGTGTCGACCCCTTATTCTCAGATATCAGATTATCCGCAGCTGCGTAGAAATTGATTTTAGAAATTTTTGTAAAAGTCTACTCACCTACAAAACATGTTCGGAGTATTAAACTTAGCACACGGACCACAGTCCACAGTCTTAACAGCAAATTAAGCCCCCATTTATCACTGGACTATGGTGCTTTTGGCAAGACAGCAAATGCAGTCAAATCTTGCAATTGACTTTTATTTGTTTAAAATAGTTTATGAATTTTTACAGAAAGGGATGTAATCATGTCCGGTGCATTTACTTTTTGATAAGAGTATTTATATTAAAACATAAAAAGTTTTTAATCAGACATTACCGCCTGGGTCACTTTGCCCCACGGAGTTAGTCTGTCAGCTGATTTATGAGGGTCTGCCTCAGGCAAACAGTGACGCCATCCATTACTGCACTCTGCACCTCCACCTACAGGGGGAGCTGTGCACCACGGACACCAGCCAGATCTGCATGAGGTTTTAAGCCTTTCAATACGACAGGGCTTGCTCAGGATCACAGCATCTGCATGATTTACCAAGTCTGTACACGCTTTGCAAAAACGAGCCTGAAGGACACTGAGGACACTGAAGACCCTTGGCTGTTCACTCACGCTGCTACATGCCACTGTTCAGCAGGTGTTCGTACATTATAGTCAGTTCTTAGACATTAAGAGTCACAGGTATCTTTTCTGCAAAGGCCATCGGAATGCAAAATGCAAGAGCAGCTTGTACCTGGGTTATAAAAAAAAACTATAGAATATAATTTGTGTGGAAGCCAAGGGTAAAATTGTCCGCCAATCCCTTAAGCATATATGAAACCCTGGAATGTGAGGAAAATGATTCCTTCAGTTGTGTACCGTCAGCGAATGTGGCCTCATCAAACAGCCATTAGGAGCGTTAGGAGGGACTTTCAGGTGAGTTATTCAGAGCCCTATCTATCTAAGGCCAGGCAACTAATGGATCTGCATAACTCCTCCGCTTGTTGTGTGTCAGCTGTGATGTGTGAAATGCAGAGCATGGCTCTCACATTATCTGACAGACCCATCATAATTTGCAGACCATTTAGCGGTGCGCGTCTCCGTTTAGCGCTATATGAGCTGCCTGGCACGGGCAGCCCCCCCATCCGTGACTGCCTCTGCTTTTACACACGGCACTGACTCTGCCTGAATGTCTCCCTCCTCATTAAATATCCTTCATTGTGCCGTTAGAATTCCGCACGAGCGACATGCCAAGCGCTCTTTCACTTGCCACTTACCTCTCTTTCATGGCTTCCCCAGGAAGAACGATATTGTGGATGTTTAGTCCTCATTAAGGACAGTATCAGAAGGAGTATTTTTGGTGTTTTTCGGCAGATCACTCTCTTTTTAAGGTTCTCCACGTTGCTTGTCCAGTCACTGTTTTTTTTTTTTACAGGTTCTTTGCTTCTGAACAAAAACCTGCACCTGACCAGTTAGAAGAAGGTAAAAAGATAAACACATTTTCAACGATGGGAGCAAACAAGGCTATGAGTGGAAGTGAGAAGCTGATGTAGGCTGATGAAGACCTAAAACCCAAAATCCATTGTTGGATTTATGTTCACTGCAGTAATAGTAACCTGTTGACCACTTCAGCAGTGAGTTACACAAGCAGGCGTCCCGGTTTGATGCCTGAGCGTTTGCCTAATTCTTACAGTCCCAAATGCCATTGGCCAATTGGTTTGTGGAAACTAGCTGATAATCCCCTCGGTTACCTGATGATTTTCTGTTAAATATAACAGAGTATGAACTTCTGCTGTATCTCATATTGAGCAGAGGGTGTGACTGTGTAGGACTAGCACCCCATCCAGGTGTACCCCTGTTTCCTGGGATAGGCGGCAGGCTCCCTAAGTCCCTGTGCTGGCTACGTGCTTGCCAGTTAGATGGATGGATATTGATGGATAGCACTATATCTCCAATTCTGTCATTGGGTTATGTCACAGATATTTCCCTCCACGTTTCTGCATGGAGGCTTATCCTTATGCTAACTATATAAACTGTAGCTAATCATATGATGACTCTTTTCATTTTATACAAATTAGTACAGGCAGTCCGAGGTGGTGTTTAGACCAGCGGGTTCTGTGTTACACACACAGTAAAACTTGCAACAGTAAAAATACAAAAAATAGAAAACTAAGTATTAAGGAAAATGATGTCTGTTTCCTCACACCAGATGGCAGAGTGAATATGTTGTAGTTTTCCTTGCATTTCACCTTGACAGCATGCTGAACTTTGCCGTCTGTTTAGCCAAGAGTATTATCTCCGGGACTGTGAATTCGACATGTTGGATTATCACTCCGCTGGCACTTTAAACATCTCTCTCAAACACCAGAAAGCACTGAGGCCATGTTAAATTGCACGTTATGTACTTCTCGCTATCTCTCGTGGATCTAACATATTGTGGGAGGCGAGAGCAGTTGCTATCCTTTGGCAGCAAACGTTTTGGCTTCCTTTTGAAAGGACTTGAATTGCATGTTGAAACGCGGGTCTTGGTCCTGAGGTTAACGAACAGAAAGTCAAAAAACTGAAAATTAAGCATAATTTGAGCAATGAAAATATCGTTTAGCGACTTCCCCGGCCTGCCAGTCTAGCTGGGATCTCAGTACTCATAGCGCCCCTAGTGGCACTTTCAGGACCAGGCAGCAAAACACCATTTGGCCAGGCTTCAGCACAGCATGCAGACCCTCTCTGGCTTTTGCAGCAGAACCTCTGACCTCCTGACTGCCTGTTAGCTGTCAGCAAAGCGAGGATGGGGGCCTCTTGTGGTATTCATGGGTCTGTCCGAGTAAAAGGCCTAGCTGATGGGGCTTGGGGTATTTCACAGGCCAAACAATCCGCGGCCTGCATGCTGAGCACGGTGTGTGAGAGGCAAGTAGGGTTCTTGCAGGGCAGGGCAGGGCAGCAGGGCGGGGCGGGGCGGGGCGGGGTAGGGTAAGGCAGGGCAGGGCAGGGCAGCTCCATACAAGAGTGGAGACACCTGATTGGCGGTGCTCTGCTGTTTCAGAGATGAGTGTGGATCCGGCAGGAAAACTTTCAATATGAAGAACAGCAGTCACTGGGGGGGGGGGGCTCCAATTATTGAGTCCAGGAGCCCATCAGTCCCCGGTCCAGGCATCCAATCCCATCTGTCCTGGGAGGCCATGATGGAGATAAGTGGTCTGTCAGATGGGGGGTAGGGGGGGTGGTCAGCTCTAAGGCCATGTAGCGGAATGAGCGTGGAGGAGTGTGTGGGAGGGTGGGTAATGGGGCAAATGGGGCATGATGATGAAGTGTAATGGCTCCCAGGAAAGCTGACGCCATCTCTCCGTCACGTTCGGATCCTCCAGCTGCCCCTGACGGTGCAGTAGCTGACCTCTAACAGAGGGTCGTAGTCTGCAGAGGATCACTGTGAAAGCAGCCGACCATAATTATCATTGTGGTCACACACTGGACCGCTAACCTATTATTAACTGCCTGAGCTTTACTTACCAGTCTAGGTAAGAGATCTTAGGTAGCAGCAGTAATTGTCCAAAACTTTAAGCCTTTGACTCTCTGTTCCAGTTCATTTGCTTCAAACCACTATTTTTACAAATGCATGAATCAAAGAATTATATACATATATACTCATTATATATAAACTTTAAGGCTTCATTTTATATTACCAGTAGTTCATTGATTTCTTTTGAATAGCTTGTCATGATATTTACCTTAATATAAACAAAATGGCCTCGTGAACCAGAATGTGTCGGGTTATTGTGCCAGATGGAGCAGCCGGAATGTAACAAGCTGGTTTTGTAGACTTATTTACCTTCTGACCCAGTCCTTCCAGCATCAGACTATGGATATTTGCAGAGCGGTATTTATGGTGCACACTCTAGTTTAAGCACTTGGCGCTGCTTAGGATGGTGAGCAACCTGTTTTTAAGTGAAATAGTCAGTTGCCCAACACCTGTACCACCAGTGCAATTTTGGCACTTGAGGAAAAATGGCTTAAAGCTGCTTGTTTCCCAGGATTATTCTCTTTTTGAGCAACTGTCCATGAAAATTAATATTGTCATGTTGCTTGCGAAAGTGGCTTAAGGAGAGCAGCTGACTGGGAGAAACACCTGCAGCTCACTGTGAGTCCATGTGGAATCACTTACTCCTCTTTTCTGTTAGAAGCTCTCCTTTGCCCATGTCTTCCTCAGACTTCCCCAATGTGCTCACCTCCTGTCCTTCATGTCTGCAGGACTGACTGCCCTGGCTTTCATCTCCTGTCCTTCACCTCCTGTCCTTCGTGTCTGTAGGACTGACTGCCCTGGCTTTCACCTCCTGTCCTTCGTGTGTCTGTAGGACTGACTGCCCTGGCTTTCACCTCCTGTCCTTCGTGTCTGTAGGACTGACTGCTCTGGCTTTCACCTCCTGTCCATCGTGTGTCTGTAGGACTGACTGCCCTGGCTTTCACCTCCTGTCCTTCGTGTCTGTAGGACTGACTGCCCTGGCTTT
>JAODKC010000002.1:14767008-14777551 GCA_026777985.1 Mormyrops attenuatus
GACTGACTGCCCTGGCTTTCACCTCCTGTCCTTCGTGTCTGTAGGACTGACTGCCCTGGCTTTCACCTCCTGTCCTTTGTGAGTCTGTAGGACTGATTGTCCTGGCTTTTACCTCTCTAGCTCTGTGACCCTGACCAACAGATCTGCACGCTGATTGACTCTCTGTTTTCTGCTTTTCTAAATAAATTCTGTACTAAGTGCGTTTCAGTCCCTGACTGTCTATTTCTCTCTTGGATTCCCATTCTGTTTTCTTCCTGGTTACATTTATACAGCCGACCCTGTATCTATAAATAGTTAAACGGGTAAAACACAGCAACGACTGACCATGTCTATGCTTTTATTTACTTGGTAACTGAAAAACAATGCTTAAATTTTTGCCTAGCAACTGCTCAGGCAGGTGGTCTGCCGCATGCTTCCCGATCCATGACCCCACTTTGAGTTACAGGTAGTCAGAGGTAATAGTAGTCAGACTAGGAGGACAACAAAACATAAGCCGCCAGCATCAAAGACAAAATTGACAACATGCAACTCAGACTGGGCAGAAAGAGAAAACTTTTCTGAATGGTTAAGGCTGGTTAAGGCACACCCAAGGAGGCCCATCCCCAGCCACATGTCTTATGTTTGCAACCAAAGTTTCAGTTAAATATTAAGGAAAAACAGCACTAGAAAATCACAAAAAATCAAAGAAGCGCCAGAGTTTTGTATCAAGCAAATGCAAAAATGTACCCATTGCAACTTTTGTTCAAAGCAGAACTTCAGTTTAGATTAAACTTTAATAAAAGATCATGTTTGGAGTATAAGGAATTCACTAAGGGAGAGTAGGAACATCGGCAGGCAGCACTGTTGGACGGCAGGGATGTCAGAGGACAGCAAAGAGAGACAGCAGGGCCGTCTACAGGAAGCAAAGAAGGACAGCAGGGACGTCTACAGGCAGCAAAGAGGGACAGCAGGGACGTCTACAGGAAGCAAAGAAGGTCAGCAGGGACGTCTACAGGCAGCAATGAAGGACAGCAGGGCCGTCTACAGGCAGCAAAGAGGGACAGCAGGGTCGTGAGATGTCTGTGAGCAGCAAAGAAGAGTGAGTCACATATGGAAGAAGAAATATAGTGTTAGGCTGCCCATATGAATGACATTAAAAATGTGTTTATCATTTATTACAATAAGGTGAATTAGAGGTACCAAATGCATGTGTGTATGAATGGTATGTGAGTGTGCCCTGTGATGCCTCCAGGATAGGCTCCGGACCCCCTGTAACCCTGAATAAGAGAAGTGGTTACAGAAGATGGATGGATGGGTTTAATCTCCCCCCTCCCCCACAAAAAATATCTGAGTGTCCAACCAAAAGTGGAAGCCGTAGGCGTGAATGGCTAATCAAAAGCTAATCATATACACAGCACACCCCAAGCACTGACGTTAGCCAAGGAGTGGCCACTGTTTTATTCACTAATCCGGGCAAAGTTGGTGGGGCACGGGGGGCAGGCAGGGGGCAGGCACCAGCGGGAGTCTTATTGTTTGTGCTCCAGTGGCGCGTCTGGGCTGGACTGATTGTAGCCACTGGCTAATGGCACCAGAGCATTAGCTGCTGGTCCCCCCCCCGGAGTCAGTAAGCACCTGGGTTTATCTCATTCAAGCCGTATGCGAGGACACAGCTGTGACCCCCCTCCCTCTCCCCACACACACTGTGGTAGTCCCCTAATTTGCATTCCAGTCACACCCCTTGTCTCATCACACAGCTAATTTGTCAGAACAGGCTGTCATTAGAATCCCCTGATGTGCTGGTGTGTTTGTCTGCCCCTTTTGGTGTGTTTGTCTGCCTCCGTTCGTGTGTTTGTCTGCCCCTTTTGGTGTGTTTGTCTGCCTCCGTTGGTGTGTTTGTCTGCCCCTTTTGGTGTGTTTGTCTTTCTGTCCTTGCTGGTGTGTTTGTCTTTCTGCCCTTGCTGGTGTGTTTGTCTGCCCCTGCTGGTGTGTTTGTCTTTCTGCCCTTGCTGGTGTGTTTGTCTGCCCCTGCTGGTGTGTTTGTCTGCCCCTGCTGGTGTGTTTGTCTGTCTGCCCTTGCTGGTGTGTTTGTCTGGCCCCGTTGGTGTGTTTTTTTGACCCTGTTAGTGTTTGTCTGCCCCTTTTGCTTATTTTTCTGCTTTTATTTAATGTTTTTGGATTTCCCAACAGACTGGAGGGGTCTGTTGCAGAATTGCCACCTGCACATTGGCGGATGCCCTGAGTCGGCACAGTAGGACTTAAATCAGGCCCCTTTTATGAGCAGTTCAGTTTGGGACACAAGGCAGAGCAAATAGTTTACAGCATAATCGCCCCAGCTGGAGGAGACGTACAGGCTTTATCGCCCAGAGGGTGACGTAACCCCGCTGCTGTTCATCGCACTCCCATTTACCGCAGCTCTGCTTATTTAAGTGCCTGCTCCCGCTTTTACGGCCGTTGTTGTTTGGGACATGCATCATGCTGACCATACTTTATCATTTATGGGCAATGCAAAAGTGAGGTAGGAACGGGGGTCTCAGAAACAAGTCCCGAGGATCAGGAGAGGTGGAGATTAGGTGGCTCCTGACTCAGGGGTTTGTTTGCTCCTACCTTCTCCTGGCATTACCGCTGGATCTCTCATCGTGGGGGGGGGGAGGTAGTGTCCTTTTGCACCATGGGAGGGCTTGGAGGTAGGGGGGTGCCAGGCGGGGGCTGGGAGAGAAAAGTGATAATACAACACAGGTGTCGGTTTGGCAATCGTCACTGCCACCAGCAATGCTGCTGCTGTCTACCCCACCTCCTGCTGCTCCAAGAACAACTCAAACCCAGTAATTTGGCAGGAAATCACCAAAAGTGCTGAGATCAGAGGGTGTTTGAGGGAGGGAGTTTGGGGGTAGATGGAGCGAGGGGTCCTGATACGTGTAGTACAGGACATGGACATTTTTTTTCAGAAGAACAATATGAAACAAAAACACACGTGCGTGTATGTGTCTGTATGGGGAGGGGGGTGTCTGTCAGAGGAAAGCATGGTATGGGCCAAAGCGTGGTGTGGTTATGGGCCAAAGCGTGGTGTGGTTATTGGCTAAAGCGTGGTGTGGTTACAGACCAAAGCGCGGTGTGGTTATTGGCCAAAGCACGGTGTGGTTACGGGCCAAAGTGCGGTGTGGTTACGGGCCAAAGCGTGGTGTGGTTATGGGCCAAAGCGTGGTGTGGTTATTGGCCAAAGTGCGGTGTGGTTATTGGCCAAAGCGCGGTGTGGTTACGGGCCAAAGCGCGGTGTGGTTACGGGCCAAAGCATGGTGTGGTTATTAGCCAAAGTGCGGTGTGGTTATGGGCCAAAGCACGGTGTGGTTATTGGCTAAAGCATGGTGTGGTTATGGGCCGAAGGGCATTTCTGACCCTTGGTCCTCCTTTTTGGACACAGGTGACCTCCCTTTTGGTCCTCCTTCTTGGACACAGGTGACCTCCCTTTTGACCCTTGGTTCTCCTTCTTGGACAGAGGTGACCTCCCTTTTGGTCCTCCTTTTTGGACACAGGTGACCTCCCTTTTGACCCTTGGTCCTCCTTTTTGAACACAGGTGACCTCCCTTTTGATCCTTGGTTGTCCTCCTTAGACACAGGTGTCACCTGAAGTTGGCACTATGCAAATGAATGGTTCCAAATATGGAAATTGCAAATGGGAGCTTTTGGGAAACGTACCCCTGATTAGGACTTATCTTCTTAGCCAACAAGTAATATATAACTTTACATCAGTAGCTGTCAGTGTATATATATTTTTTTTCCCTCACCAGGTGCACAGGGGGTGAATGTGGACTGGTGTATGTTAGTTTGGGGGTGTAGTTAAGGCGTAAGCACCATAAATGTATAAGATTTCTGAATCAGGCCGTTTTACCACATTCTTTTATATATACAGGATTTATATTTAAAAACGCGAACAACAGTGTTTGAGATTCACGGTATGTCAGTTGCATGTACCGAACTCTCCTTTTAAGTTTGCCGAGGTAAAGTCAGATTTTCATTCTAGTGTTTGTTGCAGGTCCAGGTCAAAGCCAATATAATGGTTTGTCTTTTTTTCATAATCATCTTACATGGATGCATCTAGGTGGTTTCTTACGGTCATGCATGTTTGTGTAAAGATCATGACAGTGACTGTGTAACAGCAGATTCACTCAGTTAAAAGAAATAAACTCTTAATTAGCTCGTTTCGAGGAGAATAATAATGTGATTTAGAAGCCTTTTAGGCCACCTTTTTAAAGGAGGAATGATTCAGAGCGCGTTGTCCACATCTGAAGAATATACCTTGGGAATTCCTTGAAACTGCGCAGTGAAAAGCCGGGGGCACCAAGGAAAACAAAGATTGAATACCTGTGCTTGTTGACTGGCTGTGCTGACAGGATTGGGGGGCTGGGTGGGGTGGGGCAGGACACGCTGGAGCTGATTGGTTTGTTTTTTTTTCCCTAAGTAGGGCTTCTCAGGCTAATTGGTTCTTTGAAGTGACCAATCGGTTTGATCCAGACATTTGACACCTTTGCATTTAAAAGGACCAGAGTGTTGATGATTTAATTGGTTTTGTGGTGATTCAGCAGAGCTTTGATCTGAAAAGGTTAAAGCTTTGGATTGTCACTGCTTGGAGTCGACAGTTGATCGATTCATTCTCATTCATATCTATACATAAAATGATATTCTACAGATACACTCTTCAAACAAATTGGTAACATAATAGATGCAGGTTGTTCTATTCTGCCATCATTTTGTATCTTAAGCCGTACAATATTTGGGCCACACTGGGATAATGCTGCCAAACTGTTCCTTCTCAGTCTCAGTCCTTGTGTGTGTCACTTTTAGTGCTTGTGTGTATGTCTGTGTGTTTGTGTGTCATCCTCAGTGCCTGTTTGTGTGCGTCATTCTCAGTCCCTGTGTGTCACTGTCAGTGCCTGTGTGTGTCACTTTTAGTGCTTGTGTATGTCACTTTTAGTGCTTGTGTGTGCGTCACTCTCAGTGCCTGTTTGTGTGTGTCACTCTCAGTGCCTGTTTGTGTGTGTCACTCTCAGTGCCTGTGTGTGCGTGCATGTGTGTATGTGTGTGTGCATCCAGACTGCACGAAATCCACACCATGTCCAAACGTTGCCCCTCAGGGCCCATCTATATACTCGCCACTTTCGTTCCAGCTGAGCACTTAAGCATTTGATTGAACTAATTAATCTACTAATTGGGCTAATGTAGCCTTTTCACTCAGCCCTGGGGGGGCTCCTGGAAGCCTCCTGAGAGCTTGAGCACCCACATGCTCTGCAGTTCATCCGAACCAGAACTGAGCTACCTTCTAACTCCTTAAAAATGTGACGCATACCTTAAACGGTGTCACCAGTGAAAAAACCTCTCTGCTGGTTAACTGCTCCTCAGTTGCCATGTGTGCAGTGTTTGCTCTGTCATGGCCCAGTGTACTGATATCCAGTTGCATGACAGCTGATGTGCATACTGCAGATCGCTCTTAATCACCTTAAAGCCACAGTCCATGTTCACGTCGCACATACAGTACCAGCACAGTGGGTGCTTACTGCGTGCTGCAGTCCTTTACACATGCATAACCTGCCAAAAGGCACATCCTTCCCCCTCTCTTCCCAGAAGCCGGTAGTATGATTTACGTGCCTGCCATATTTAAGCCCCCTCCTATGGAGAGCAGCGGTATTACCTCAATCCGAGTAAAGCTGATGATGTGACCTCTTCGCCAGAAATATGCATGAGCAGTTTCCCCCGTGAAACTGTCATGTTCGCCACCCTCCTTCATTTTAAGGGGCGAGAAGGGAGAGGAGGGAAGAGGGAAGAACAGGGGTGTGAAGCAGGAGATGAGTTTGTGGGGGGGTGGATGTGAGGGCGAGTGGATGAGCAGCAAAGTAGGAAGCAGAAGGATGTCGCATTAATTGCATTATGCTGCTACAGTTAACGTGCTGCCACCTTGGCGGTTGCTGGGTGGGTGTTGAAGCTTGTGTTAATAAATATCGCCTTGACTGGAGGTGGGTGCCACAAGCAGGGCTGCTCAGTCTTCTGTGGTCAACAAATTAGGAGATCAGTGAAACAACCCCAAAAGAACGATAATCTTTCTGTCTGTCTGTGTGACTGTCTGTCTATCTGTCTGTCTGAATGTCTGTCTGTCTGAATGTCTTATTGACTGACTGCCTGACTGACTGACAGGCGTCTTGTGCTCCATGCTGTCTGGGATAGCCCCCCTCCCCCATTCAATACCCTGTGCAAGATAAGTCGTAGAAATATGCATTGATGAAAAATTAACAGTAAGTAATAGTAGAAGTGCTGTAGGTATACGCTGTGTATCTAATCAGTAAGTTAACAGTAAGTAATAGTATAAGTGCTGTAGGTATACGCTGTGTATCTAATCAGTAAGTTAACAGTAAGTAATAGTATAAGTGCTGTAGGTATACGCTGTGTATCTAATCAGTAAGTTAACAGTAAGTAATAGTAGAAGTGCTGTAGGTATAGGCTGTGTATCTAATCAGCCAGTCAACAGCACATTGTATTACATCATGTAGGCAGAGGTCAGGAGCTTCAGTTAATCTTCACATCAAACACCATAATGGGGAAGAAAAGTGATTTAAGTGACTTTGAACGTAGCGTGGTTGTTAGTGCCAGACGGGCTTGTGTGAGTATTTGGGAAAATGCTGTTCTGCTGGGGTTTTCGTGCACAACCATCTCTGAGGTTTACAGAGAATGGACTGAAAAAGAAAATACATCCAGTGAGCAGAAGTTCTCTGAGTGACAATGCCTTGGCAGAGGAGAGAAGACTGGCCAGACTGGTTCAAGCTGATAGAAAGGCAACAGTAACTCAAATAACCACTCACTACAACCAAGGTATGTGGAAGAGCATCTAAACACGCAACACGTGGAACCTTGAAGCAGATTCAGGCTGGTGGTGGTCGTGTACTGGTGTCTGGGATATTTTCTTGGCACACTTTGGACCCCTTAATTCCAAGTGAGCACTGTTTAAATGCCGCAGCCTACCTGAGGATTGTTACTGACCATGTCCGTCCCTTTATGACTACAGTGTACCCAGTTTCTAATGTCTACTTCCAGCAGAATAATGCTGGAAGAATATCTGACTGGTTTCTTGAACATGACAATGAGTTCACTGTACTCTAATGCCCTCCACAGTCAGCAGATCTCAATCCAACAGAGCACCTATGGGATGTGGTGAAACGGGAGATTGACCTCCTGAAGGGGCAACCGACAAATCTGCAGTAACTGTGTGATGATGTCATGTCAATATGGACCAAAGTCTCTAAGGAAAGTTTCAAACACCTTGCTGAATCTATTCCATGGAAAATCAAGGCAGTTCTGAAGTCAAAAGCTGGTCCAACCCGGTACTAGCAAGTGAACCTAATAAAGTGGCCGGTGAGTGTAGATGAGGTAAGCTGAAATGATGTTGCCTGACCAGGCGGAAAGTCTGTTAGGAGTTTAGTTGTGAATTGTGAAGCAGGAACCCTTTAGAAACTGGATGTCTTTCATGGTGCAAATGGCATTTTTATAGCAAGGCCTCAAAGGCACACATCGATTGTGGACCTTAATGGCTGTGGTAGTTACTGAGCACACAGACTAATCCGTTAGCCTTATCCCATGCAGATCCGCTGGCATTAAATGCTCCATGATGAGTATAATGTGTAAAAAAGAAGTCTCCGGATGTTCATACGAGGTCGGGAGTGGCTTCCATCAAACCACTCATACAGACAGAAGATGCCTGACTTCCTGATCACTCCGGTTCAGTTCTGCCTCTCTTCTTGCCTGAGAATCACTATGTGTACACATTCATGGAATTTTAGTGCATCCATCCATTTTGTATACCCACTTGACCTATTTAGGGTCATGCGGGTCTGGAGCCCAGCCTGGAAGCCCCGGGTGTGGGGCAGGGAATAACCCAGGACAGGGTGCCAACCCGTCACACATTATAGTTTTAGTGTTTATTTTTCATTTTTATTTGGACTGTTGAGTCCCAGGAGGTAACCATGAGTGTGATGACGTCTCAATGTCAGTGTTCAGTACAAGCCGATTCCAAAAGGCCCGAGAAGAGGGGTCAGCCCCAGTGTGTTGTTTTTGAGTCACTCTTCCTTGAGGCAAGAGAGTTGAGGCCTTAATGAGATGATAGAGATGCACATGCGTGGCTTATCTAGCTATCTGTGTTTGCTTGGAGGACTGAGGCACCAAAGACGCTGTTTGGGTTGGCGCGTGGGCACTCTTGACTCGTAGCACTGAGGCCTTGGATTCGGTTCCAGCTCAGGGCTCATGGCTATGGGGCTCATGCGTGCCCCCTGCTGGATGCTCCACATTCATGACACTTCCCAAAAACACACCACTCTTCATGGGTTAGGAAAAGTGCCGATGCAGATATTGAGAATATAGACATTTTTGCCCCCCCCCCATGTGGAAATCTGGCTAAACAATTTGTTTTAGTCTTGGGTTTGTTTTAGTTTAACACCACCCTGACTAGAATAAAAAAACCTCGCAGGTTATGACATCTCCTCAATGAGCTGTCTCGCCTTGCCGATCTGGAGCCTTTTACACATGTAGTCATGATGTCACCTCCTATATTTGCTAAGTTCACATTCTGACAAAGAAACAGCTGAAAGTGGGGATAATTTATGTGTTTATGTATGCAGAGAGATCCCTAACAGCCCAAGGGTCTCCCAGTTACGACGGTTTGCAGTAACGTCACCCTCAGTCACACTGGTCACGTTTATATACTGGGTGAATGTTAGGTCCTTAGCGGTAGCGTATCTGTTACGTGAAGCTGGAAACAGGTTGCACGAGTAGTGTGCGTAATTGCTTTTTTCTTTTATTTTTAATTGTTTCGTTTGTTATTTTACGTCTGGCATGCCAACATATGTTGCTGTAAACAATTAAGCCCTCCTCGCTGGCGGCCCACGCTTTGAGTTTTTGCTTTTCATAGCGACCCAGATGGTAATTGGTTTCCAAAGAGCCGTGTAAAGAATTTGCATTGCAATTATCATGGAGCTACGTGAGCTGTGGAGGACGGCGGTCACCAGCTGAAACAAGTTCCTCCGGCGAAGCCCGGGGCTCAGTCACCATCTCCAGACTTTCCGATAAACCAGCATGGCGATGGGCGGCTGTCCCTGGTTCCCAGTCAAGTTGGAGCAGTTAATGGGGTGTCAGGATTTTCGTCACGCTTCAAATCCCTTTCGCACACCGTTTTGGGGGATAGAAACAGGTGCAGGGACTGGATTTACCCGGGCGGTACCTGCTTGGGAACTTATCTCCCCAAAGTGTGTGAGTAATGAGACAGGTGGTCTCTGGGAAAAAGCTGTTACTTGACATCTAATTAAACAGTGTATGAAAAGCCTTCAAGGTACACATATCGATAATATCAGTTGTTCAGCATTTTAATCATAATTACTACACAGTTACTCTCATTTGGGATAAATTTGTTCATTTAAAATGACTAAATATATCTAGACTTTAATATATGTTTTGTTCCTAAAAGTCTTTATTAAGTGCCTAAAAGTTTTTATTCAAATACTATTAATGACTAATTTTGACACAAAGATTAGGGATCACAATAAAAATAAAGAGTAGAGAAGAAATCTGCACAAATTTCCATAAAATTCGGCACAAACGGCACTGTTAAGAATTACAAGGTATCAGATAAATGAAACCCCCACATTTTCGGGGGCGCAGATGAAAGCGACTGGTCAGTGGCATTTTCCCGGGCCGGGCATCTCCCTCAGATGTTCAGCTGGTCCTGGGCTTCAATCAGGGATTTACCATCCTAAACGGAGAAGAAGCTGCAGGGCTGGAGTTGAAGGGGAGCTTTTCTGAAGGTGGAGGGTGTAGGGTGAGGAGTGATTTAGGGAGGAGGACCTGGAGATGGGGGAGGTTTAAACCCCCACTTTAGGAGTTCTGCAGTTTCTGCTGAGGGGGGCACTCCCTGCTAGGAGTAGCCGGTCCCTCTACACTCTGCCATGCCTCAGCATTCGCCCGCATTTTCTCCTGCAAGTGCAACCCTCCTGCCCTGCCCACCGCCCCCACACAGCTCCCTGATACATATACGACTGCAGACCCCCCCCGACCACGGCTGGCTGATGCGTCCCGCTGTGGGATGCAGGTAAACGCTGGATGATTTAATGCAAATCAGCAGAAAAGGTGGATATTTATGAAGGCTCTGGGGAATTCCAGATGGCACGTCTCGCTCACCATTTACCTGTGGTAATTAAATCAGAGCTCCTGCAATAACCAATGGCAGCAGCCCATTGCTCGCAGCAGCCTCATTTGGTCAAGGTTAATTAACTAGAACATTAATAACTTTGTTCGCTCTGTGAAGCCGCCACAGAGAGCTGGAAGGAGAGCAGAACACTACCACTTTAAATGGAACGGAAGTCACTGGTGAGGAGATGCTCTTTTTAGCAGGCTGCTGCGCGACTTTGTGAAGGATGGAGAAATGCTGCCTTAAAGAATCACTGTTTGATTTCTCCTCTGTGATGACACGCCTGTGTCGCGCATCACTCTCAGCATGCGACTAAGGGATTCCCAGGTTGTTGTGAGATCCAAAGAG
>JAODKC010000002.1:14777651-14819063 GCA_026777985.1 Mormyrops attenuatus
CCGCTGTCCCTTACAGACATCACTCTCACCATGCACGGGGGCTACCCATGCGACTAAGGGATTCCCAGGTTGTTGTGAGATCCAAAGAGCCGCTGTCCCTTACAGACATCACTCTCACCATGCACGGGGGCTACCCATGCGACTAAGGGATTCCCAGGTTGTTGTGTCCCTTACAGACATCACTCTCATGAGAAGCAAAGCAGGTCATACGTGGGCTTTGCATTCCGGCTCTCTGGGTCCATTCGGTGAAGGTCGGGGCTCGTGCTGAAAGAGCCAGGAAGATGAATGGCCTTTTGTCTACAGGTTCCCTGCGACTGGCTTCCGTGTCTGGCTGCTGTGTTTGATGTCGTCCCTCCCACTGAAAATGAAGCTTGTCAGTCTGAAGTCGTCTTGGTCGTCTGCGATTGCGTGATGAGTGTCTCTGTCGGACGTCTCTCAGGGATCCCGCTTCCCTAACTGGGAATTCTTCGGTGAAAGGGACACATTTATGCAGTCTAGGGAAAGTGGGCTGAACGAACATAACTTAGTGATGAATGGCTCTCAGCTGCCTGACGTCTCTAGTAATCATAAGCCGTGAGAGTGAACAAACTGTGCTTTGGAGTCCGTTATTTAATTTAACTGTGTGTACCAGGTGGGTCCTTCCATAGTGAGAGGAGAGGTGTGTGTCCCAGTCCATGTTGGGAAGCATGCAGGGAGACGCAGTGGGGTGAGGAGGGGACCTGTGTCTGCAATTACTGCACATGCTGCCTTTCCAGAGGGGGCACAACCAGGGAGCAGCAGTAGATCTGTGACAGAGTCCTCTCTCTCTCTCTCTCTCTCTCTCTCTCTGTCTCTCTCCCTCTCTCTTTCTTTCTCTCTCACCCTCCCTCCCACTCTCCCTCCCTATCTTTCTCTCTCTCTGTCTGCCACGCTCACTGTGTTCCACCGCAGAAACGTGTCTGTTTTGGCCTCTCTTCTCCTCCTGCTCATTTGGAAAGACTTGCTGAGCAGCGGCGTCTCCTGCCGGCAGAAAGGCGTCCGGGCAGCCGGAGAAGCAGGCAACAGCCGGTGGCTTCCGCCAAACCGTGGTGAGGCTGCGCGCCTCTCAGCACGACTTTGGAGGGAGCGGGGCAGCGAGCCGCGCAAGCGGGAAACAGGACCGGCCAAGGCGCTGCTGAGCGAAGGAAAGGGAAGGGAAGACAGAGGACCCAAAGGCAGGTAGGACCCAAGGCGGGCCTCCGCTTTGCCTGGTGTCGCTTTGAAAGGTTCCTCAAACTTTCTTGCAGGGTGAAATTGAAGGTGGGACATCAGTGCTGTCAGGTTATCTTTGTAGCAGACATGGGGCCATACAAGTGGTTACATTATTTGACATAGTTCATGCTGTATAAAAACTTATTTTATTGTTCAGAGTAGGTCAATGCGTCATTACTGCACTGCCTACCAACAACCTTTTGATTTGCATTTTGGGTAAAATGTTTCTGCTGATATAGGAAATGCCCCCCTGGACAAGTGACGTACCTGCAGGCCCCCCCAGGGTCTGGGCCCTCCCAGTCGCGCTGGCTGAGGTTATCATCTGCTAGGCTACACATGCACAGAACCCGGCCGAGGGACAAATGTGGGCCAATGCTGACAGCGGATGGTTCCTTCTGGATAGAACCCCGTTCCGAAGTCAGTGGGGAAGACCGCCATCGGTCAGCAGAACAAGTATGGTGTTACCCTTGAGGTAAATTTCAGGGGCAGGAAAATTGAACAGGTGTGCAGAGTGCCGGTATGCTAGTGGAGACACAGCTCGACTGTGCGGCACGCAGACGTCGAATCGCAGCAGTCCGTCACGTGCTTTTAACCCAGCCGGGGGCCTCAGGTGTGTCATGAGGTGTGATGTGCAGATAGGGGGTGCCCTACTGCTTTCGGGATGGAATGCCGAGTGAGCTGATGGGGGGCAGGCAGGTTATTTTAGGTCCGTCGCATCGTGGTGAGATGTTAGAAAGTGCTGATTAGAAAGTCAGAAAGAGGAGGTGAGGTCAGAACTATTTAACGAATATATATATATACTATATAACGAATTTCAAATTACAGCAAGAGTTTTTTAGATTCCCTGTGCTGTGAGGCCTCTAATGGGCTGGCTTTTCTCATTTGAAGGTGAGAATGAAAAGAATAATTAAAATGAATAATTCTAACTGCTTTACAGACACACACCGATTGACTTGTAATTAGACGGCGCAAATGTCTTTGTGGATTATCCTGCCGGATATTGCAGTGGCAGTTATTTTTATAAGAATCCAAAAAAGGTTTTACCCTTGGCAGGTATTTAATGTGCTTACGGAGTGCGGGCTGGGATATCACTTACATGCATATGCAAGCCCCAGGATTTTAAATCCTGACTTCCTGTAAATTTTTATCCTTTATCGAAGGGGCTGTCAAAATATATCCATACTGTAAAATGTTTGCGAGCACTGGAAGAAACTTGGGGAAATCTCTGTGACCGATGGGGCGTCTCACATCCTTTTCAAAGGTTTAAGTGTTTGGTTAGTAAAAATTAATCTTGCTCTTCTGTAAACCAGTGGAGAAATTTGCATACACAGTGGGAAATACAAATACATAATTGAATTGCCCCTTTTATTGATTCGGGCAGTAGCGCACAACAGGAGACGAATGAGTGCATAGCAGTGCTTCTTTAAGGTTCTGATTACCGTACGGCAATTCACTCCCCGCCGTCTCCAGCGCACATGCCTTGGAGCGTGCTCTTTTTGGTGTTGGGGAACCGAAAACGCTCCAGCATCTGCGAGAGAGTAGAAATTGCATGCAGTCGACGATGGCGGCCCGGGCTCGTGCAGTCACGTGTTGGACATGGTCTCTGTTACTGTCTGCGCCAAACCACAACCAATTCTGCCGTGTTCACTTACTGGCAACAAAGTGTTCTGAGTTCTGTACCGCTCAGCTGTGTTCAGATGGTGTTTAGGCAGCAGCATGTGGGAAACCCTCCTCCCGGCAGTGTGGCCATGTCAGATCTTGAGTGACGGCTGCTTGTCACTCTTCCAGCACATCTACAGCAACTACATGTATTTCACAAGTGCACTAGTCAAACCTGTAGGGGGCGCCATGCATCGCGAGAACCCATTTGACTTTGACATTCTACTTCATTGCCAGTGTCATCAGCCTGAATATCATGTTTGAAACCTCTTGTATAAATATGTTTTAGATACTTTTTGGAAGGCTTTCTAGCTGAAGGAAAGAACAACTGTGGCCAGATGAAGGAGACGATTGGCAAAGTGAGTGGCGCCTTTTCAAAGGGTCTCCCTCGTCCTGGGAGGCCTGGCAGATTGTGTGAACATCTCCCAGCACCACTCAGCATAAATAGCTGATAAAATGGAAAACATATGAATCTGTAATTAAAGCAGGATTTGTACTTTTCCCACAGTGTGCTCAGGGCAGCGATCTGAAACACCAATGGCCTCAAATTCCACGGTGCCTGATGGGTAAATAAGTCAACCTGGCAAAGATTCATAGGTGTATCTGTAAGTTTTGCTGTTTGGATATAAAGGTACTAGTTCAGGGTTAGGGTCAGCTTCAGGATATTCAAGTTTTGGGACCCACCTGTCCTGCATGCCCCGCTCTGTGACTTTAAAAGGGCGCAGACTTTTCCGGAGACTTCAGTAGCAAAATGACAGTATTAGCAGATTGCGATCAAAGCTACCTCTGAAGTGTGCTAAGAGTTTCCAGTGGGGCTGTTTGCATGAAAGATCACCAAAGTGTAAATGTAGCAGCTTGGTGTAACTCTGGCCACTGTGAGTCAGTACAGTGCCTCCCTCGTCCTGGGAGTAAATCATTAGAAGGAGCCCAGGAAGCTCTTACTGATATATCTGCCCAGTAATTAACATTTTTGACACAGACTCTAGAGGAAGGTGGCCTGTTTGGTAAATTAGCCTTGTTAAAATAGGTCATCATTTTCAGTCTAAAGTGTCCCTCTTCACGCAGCCAAAGACCCAGGGATTTATACAAGGTGCTTGACATTCATTTCTTTCTTATTGTTACAAGTCCTTAAATGTCTCTTTAGAACCTGCCACTGTGAGCAGAGCAGACAGGGAATGTTAGCACTGCATTTTTTTGTCATTCTGTTACGCGTTAAGAGGCCAGTAATTTTCCTTTAAAATTTTTCACAACAGGACCCCAGAATCCTCTTCATCACAAAATGGTTTCTGTTGACAACCACAGGTAACTACCCAGCAGGGGGGCCGTAAAGGAGGGGAGAGTTAAGACAATTCTAAGGGCCTCTGAGTGATGGGGGTCCGACAATATTTGGAAGATAATTGGATTGGTCTGGGTTGGGGATGTAGCATGATATGGGGGCCCAGAACCTAACGACAGCTGCCCCCAGTCCATGGAATAAAGCTGGTGTTATGTGCCGTTTACAAGCAGCCGATGGGCTTGTAATGACACAAGGCATTAAAAATCCTGAAATCTAGATGTCAGGCAAGTGGGGAGGAATCAGTAAGAATGTTATACTAACAAACTGCAAAAGCTTCAGACTTACCGTTAATAATGATATTAGTGCAAAGCATTCTCACATACACAATAAACACATAGCGATCTGTATTAAATTTATAATTTAGTCAGGTATACTTTCAGGTGTGTATACTTACTGAATTAAAATATTGAATTTGAAAGAGAGTAGGGGGTATCTCAAGGGTGTAAATTATTAATTCACTTTAAATTTGTTGTGTTCGCATTTTAATTTTGAGATCACCCACGTTTGAGATCACCCACCATGACTATTCAGGACCTGTTGTTCTGAACCTGAGATAAATGCAGGGATTGTAATTTGTTGACTACTGTAGATTCTGTTTGGAAAGACTGTTCAAGAAGGTTTGGAAACCATGAAAATAGTGTATTTGTGGACACAGTAGAGAAGATAGTCCTGGCCAGCCTCATGCCCGACGTGCTCCTTCCCCGTGCCATGAGGCATTTACATGAACTGAAGACCCATTTTACAGCTCATAGCTTATTATTAGCACCATTAGATATAGCATATAGAGAGACCTGCCACATTGGAGCAAACAAACTCACAGCTCATATGCAGAATGTCCTGGAGAGCTTACTGTGAAGACTGATCATGTATATAACAATGCAGGCAGTTTCAGATGAAAGAACATTTGTGGTTCTGCACATTTACAATAAATGAAGTCAGACTGAGTCCAAACTCACTTGTGTTATATTGTTTTTTCCGTTAATTCTCTTCTCTGAAGTTTATGAAAGAGTTAATGTACCTCTGGTTCGCAACGGGGACTTGCCTACAGGTATCAGAAGCAATTCTTTGTGTAATATATGGGTCATTAGACCATGCGTATGCCGACAGACCCTGCAGATACTTTAACCTTTATGAATTATGTGAATATTGTACAGGACCATTTGTGTTTCCTCAGTCCATAGTCCTAGTTTTGTATATGGCTTAGTGTTTATCGCATGGTGCTTTACACTGAACATTTTCTCTGGTATTAAGTTCATTGATATAATATTATACCTGGCCTACTTTGATACTAAATGGGAATCTATTGATTCATGAATATAATTATAATTTAGCCACTCATGCAGTTGAAATGACGTGACAGAGACCTTACCAGAGCTCTTTTAAAAGGCTTGAAGAATGGATATTTTCATTAGACACAGGAATCTGCTTTTAAAATCGCTATGCTCTGCTCAATCTGTGGACACTGATAGTATTTCTGAACAGTTTAATTAAGTCTATTGAGTTTGAATCGGCAGGCTGATACTATATGGACCTGTGGATGAAGCTCACATCAGTCCTGCTGAAGGCTTGTTAATTGCCGTGATTTTAACTGGAAGTTGTTCGGTAATTGCATCAAGCTTGGTGATGCCTTTTCTAGGCTGGCTTCTTATTTATTTTGTCTCACTTGGCAGGTATGTTAAATGCTCTCAGTTTACTGAAATCATCAGGCAGTATTGACAGACAGGCCCCTGCCTAAATGCCAGCAATTACTCTCTACTTGTCAGGCAAAATCTACAAAGCGACTGTGAACGTGCTTCCGCCCACGTGGTGGATGCTGGAGCGGGATGGATAACCGTACTTTCCTTATGACAACCAGGTCAGTCAGAAGCACCACTTGAGCCGATTCCCTTCCAGCCACAATTTGCGTCCGTGGCATTTCGAGACGCTGTTGACTTTTCCTGATTTATTGCCCTGTGAAGAAAAAAAACCTCACAAAGCCAAAGGCCGCTGATAATGTCAGTGGAATCGAACGTATTTGACAGAAGAGTGACAAAAGAAGGCATTTCCATAGCTTTGTGTCTCTCAGCCTTTAGCTGATTGGTTGGGCAAACTGCTCCAATAAGTGTGGGGGGGGGAATAAAAATAAAAAATGTCATTTCTTTGATCCGCTGAGCTACTTTCCCTTTGAAAAACGGTGGGTCTAATCTGAAAATCATAGAATCTCTTTGAAGTAGAAGGATCCACTTTCTTTGTGCGCTTGTTATTTATTTACTTTCAAAGGACAGGTTAAGGTAAGAAGTGTTTAACTGTCTTTAATCTATCTGGCACTGACTCATTAAGGCTTATTGCTCTCATTAAGCGTGGTGTGGCCTCACAGGTGTTTCGGATCGTCTTATCCTTCCTTACAACATTCAAGCCTTTCTCCCTGCTAGCCTGGGTTCAGCTGCTTATTTTCCGTTTCTGCTCTGAGTCCTCAGCCTCTACCCACCTTCCACCTACAGCTTGGCTTTTGCCCTTTCACAGGTCTGTAAATTAATTATGAACACCCTAGATGCATACATGCAAATAAGCCAACGACAGTGTCAGCTCGCATCCTTTGACAGGCATTATGGTGCCCCTCTTGTGGAATAAGACCTTCAGAAGGTATAACAGATGTAAGCGACACCCTAGCAGAGATGGGGCAGCCTACCCCAGACTGTGAATTATGGCCTGGGTGCTCACCCAGCCAGAGGGGAAATAGGACGGCTTCCCAGAAACCAGCAGAATGCACAGCCCCGTTATCGAGCGGCTTCATCTGTCTCCTCTGACATGATTGTTCCTCTCTTGTTACTTTATGTTTTAATCAATCAGCTTTGAGTAAAATGGTAATTACACGGGCATCAATAGCAGCAAAAGAGAGCAAGGGGATTATGGACGTACATTAGTGCAATTTGCTGTTAAAGTTTCTTTAAGGGCAATCGGGGGGTGTTGGTGATAGATAATGATAATAATGAATATTTTCAGTCATACTACATTTTAACAAGCCTGCAAGGCCACGGCTCCCACTTCTTTTCCTATAGTCTCAAGGCGATGGTCCACTCGCCCAGGAAGCTGCAGATGTTCTCCTCAAGCCAGATGCCCCTGGAAAGGGTTTTCCAGGTTTTCCTCCAGAGTCTCTTTTGCTGGCCACCCAAGGTGGGACGATGAAAGCTCTGAGAGGTATAGGAGCTGCCCTGGAAGCTGAGGAGAGCGCAGGTTCATGAAGGGCACATCGAACGCCACCATGAGGCTAGGAGGCGGAGACGAAGGACACGTTGGGTGACGAGGACTCCACACCGATCCTAATAACAAGCATGGGCCCGATGACACATCTCACCAGAGGGTAATAATAACCTTCATGTTAAAGTTTTTAATTACTGTTGACTCCAGCTGCCCTGAGTACAGCTCCTTGGGAGAGAAAAATGAAACCATTTTTAAAAACAATTATTTCCTGATTGCAGGTCAGCCATCTCGAGTGTGCACATTCATCTACATGTTCCGCTGCTCTGTGTTGGCAGTTGGTGTCTGATGTTCTGATTAAATGATTGTGCGGCTGGAAGCTCTCGCTCCACATGGGCAGAGTGCGTTTTTGTCTCTGACTCCCGCAATGAGGAAGAGCTAATTAGGGGTATTGCTAATTGTCCCAGAGATTCAGCCACTACTGTGTGGAAAATCTTCCACGGCGTTCATCAGACAGGAGATCGACTGATCTGGCATCCCATAATGTGCCAGGATGCAAATCGTACACATAGTTTTGGGCATCTAGGTGTGAACCGCCCCCCCTCGTTAGCTGTCTGTGGTCAGGAAGCTCTTGAGTAGTTACAGTATATGGCAGGGCGCTGAAGCAGATGGCCAGCAGCATGTTCTGGAGAAGGTGTGCGTGAGCCAAACTCAGCCCTCCCAAGCTGCCTTGGGTGCCATGTGTGGATATGAGCAATTGACAAGTGCAAACCGAACACACATTCATCTACATCCTATATACATACTCTATCTACACATTATGTACCGTGTATCTGTATGCAATATGCATACATATAGACACATTACATATACTTACATGCTATGTACAGTACATGCTATGCACATACCTCTACACACTGGGTACTTGCATCTACCCACTATGTACATACATCTACAGTACACACTGGGTACCTGCATTTACCCGCTATGTACATACGTACATCTGCACACCGGGTACCTACATCTACCTGCTATGTACATACATCTACACACTGGGTACCTGCATCTACACGCTATGTATATACATCAACACACTGGGTACCTGCATCTACAGGGTATGTATATACATCTACACACTGGGTACCTACATCTACCTACTATGTACATACATCTACACACTGGGTACCTGCATCTACTCGCTGTGTACATACATCTACACACTGGGTACCTGCATCTACCCGCTGTGTACATACATCTACACACTGGGTACCTGCATCTACCCGCTATGTATATACATCTACACACTGGGTACCTGCATCTTCCCGCTATGTACATAAATCCTAAGCAGACCTCAGATTTTGATGCTTTAGTTTATTCTCTAGTTTTCATTACGTAGCCCACATGCTTTCACTATGACTATAGCAAAGACCATAAATCCTGTGTGCATTACACATCTGGGACAGTGTCCTGGTGTCTTTTTCCACCTCATTGAGCTGTGATATCTGTGCATGTTAAGACAGGCCTTTTACTACCTTTATGATTGTATCTGACTGCTGATTTCTCTCATTTGGGGTTAAATGCACTTTCCTTGGTGACCATCGCTTGTCATTATATATCTCTGACAGCCTACCTCTCTGGCAAGGTAAATCACTCTGGGTGAGAATGTGCCAGATTAATAGATGGTAAATGCGCACACACACACACACACACACACACACACACACACACACAACCCTAACCCTAACCTTTACTCATATCTTTGTGGGGACTCTTTATTCATTTTTGTGGGCAAAACCCTAATCCCAACGGGACACCCCCACCCAGCCCTAACCCTAACCCTAACCCCCACCCAGCCCTAACCCTAACCCTAATCCTAACCCCTAACTTACCCATAAGTAACCAAATTAAATTCAAGTCTTTTTAGTTTTTTGATTGCAGTCACGGATTTTTATAAAATTTAATTTCCCCTTGTGGGGACCAAAAAAAATGTTTTTTATCACATTGTGGGGACATTGTGAAATTCTGTTGCCTCCTTCTGACGTTGATTCAGGCCTCGACTCCCGCTCTGAATGTGTGGGACAGTCTCTGCACTCATAATTATATAATTTAAGATGCTGTATGGCCCAAGTAGGCAGAGCTGTGCTGGGGAAATGCCTGTGAATGACCTCAGAGAAATTCAGATTCAGGTGGCTGCATGGGTAATACACTAGCACAGGCCGAGCGGCCTGACGTCTGCATGGGTAATACTCTAGCACAGGCCAAGCCGCTTGACGTCTGCATGGGTAATACGCTAGCACAGGCCGAGCCGCCTGACGTCTGCATGGGTAACACGCTAGCACAGGCCGAGCCTCCTTACCTCTGCATGGGTAATACGCTAGCAGAGGCCGAGCGGCCTGACGTCTGCATGGGTAATACGCTAGCACAGGCCGAGCGGCCTGACGTCTGCATGGGTAATACGCTAGCACAGGCCGAGCGGCCTGATGTCTGCATGGGTAATACGTTAGCACAGACCAAACAGCAGACTGTTGCAGAAGCAGGAACGTAGGCAACAGTAGCTACAGAGAACAACTGGCAGACTTAATACAGAAATTGATTTCTCTGGCTCTGCGGTGATGTGGCTCTGACAAGCATCACCTGGCATTTAGCCTACATTTAAACAAAAAGAATAGAGGTGCAAGTCTTTAAAAGCATTTCTAAATGTTCCGGAATGTCCTGAACCTGGCCTGGTGACCAAGCCTGAAGAAGCTTTTCACACAGGCGGGGCGAGACTAATCTCACAAAGCACCAGAAACGAGAGTACTCATGTCGATCCCGGCTCCTCTGACCTTGGAGGCCTGGGTTACTTCTTTTGAACACAGAAGATACATGGAAAGCACTCGGCGCAGTTCAGAGGCTTGCTGAAAAGTTTGCTGAGGGTGTAGATGAAAGGAAACGCCATGCTATTACACCCTGGAGTTACGCTTACATACATGTTAGCAGAGAGACAGGAGCACTGCTTTTCACCCTCCCCTGTACCTTCCATGATTCCCTGCCATGCATTAATTACAATGGTTGTACCTCAACATGATAATTATCACGAATGAGACTGTAAAGCAATATTGTAATTAAACGAAATGTAAGTTGGTTAAAAAAAAAAGAAACATCATGGAAAGCAGTGCTTGTGACCTTGGGGATTATTTTCAGAAACGATTCTGTGGGTAGTGCGGGAGCCAACGTTAAATTTCCTTATCAGACCTGGACTTCCTTCCGCCATAAGCTGCTTACAGCATGTCCATACTCTGATTTATGGTGAAAATAAGCCTTTCTGTTTAGCTCACGTGCTTTACGAGCTATCAGTGACCATAATGCGGGTCCATACCGCCAGTATACGAAGTGGAAATCGATATGTACCACCACAGTGACAATTCACAAGCAACGGAGTGCATTTTAATAGCCCCAGTATTTACTATGCATCAGTTGCATAGTTCCGGTATGCATTTGTGTTTTCTTCATACATAGAATAGTACAGGAAAATATTACTAAGGACTAACAGCTTATGCCATGGTTTTAATTAGTCAAACGTATCGATCCCCACTGGGCAGCCATGACTAACATCACGGAACTACAAACTGACTGTTTTTGAGCAGATTTTTGTAAATGCCACAGGCTTGTGGGAGACACCATTTGCACGGCACACATGTTACTGCACTCGTAACTGAATCGTTAGCTTGCTTGTAACACTGCCCATTCATTACTCACTGGACGTGGGTGTGGGGTACGACTACCAGACGTCCGGCTTTCCCCAGACACGTCCTCTTTTTGGGCCCCTCTCAGGGCGTCCAGGCAGTTTTTCAAGAATTGGCGGTTTGTCCCTGTATGACCCAATGTTGCAAGTGATAATGAAGTACTAAGTGAAGGAAAAGGCATCTATTTTCAAAACGCGGCAGCCACTCAGTGCCGTCACACAGCTTTTGCATGGCTCGTGCACTCGTTTACTTTAAAAATTAAATGATATGCACATCCTTACATGCCACGTGACTCCACTTCCGGAAACCATTGTCACTTTGACACTATTTTTGTTTTCGTGTGAATAGTGAATCGTGCTGTTTGCTTAGTGTTTTGTAACTTTTGTTAAAAGACACTTGTACACACGTATATTGTGTCAATTGTGTGTAGATTGTAAAACAAAAGTTAACAGTAAGGTTACCATACATCCGGATTTCCCAGGTGCAGATTTTGGTTTTATAGGGTGGTTAGGGAAAACTCATTAATATCCATAAGAGAAGTGCTACCTGATTGGCCGGTGAACGTGAAAACTCATTAATATCCATAAGAGAAGTGCTACCTGATTGGCCTTTGAATGTGAAAACTCATTAATATCCATAAGAGAAGTGCTACCTGATTGGCCGGTGAACGTGAAAACTCATTAATATCCATAAGAGAAGTGCTACCTGATTGGCCTTTGAATGTGAAAACTCATTAATATCCATAAGAGAAGTGCTACCTGATTGGCCGGTGAACGTGAAAACTCATTAATATCCATAATAGAAGTGCTACCTGATTGGCCGGTGAACGTGAAAACTCATTAATATCCATAAGAGAAGTGCTACCTGATTGGCCGGTGAACGTGAAAACTCATTACCATGAATGAGAGAAGCACTACCTGGCGTTCCAGTGAACGTGACATCTCAGTAATACTCTGACCCCAGGACACGTCCTGTTTTTGGTCTCCCTAGAGTGGGGGTGACACCAGCAGCTCTGCTCTGAGCTTTTTATTGGCAGTATTTAGAGCAGACGACAATGCTGCAGTGCTCTGACTACATCACACCCTCCACCCTACCCTAGTGTCTATACCATAGTGTCCTTGGTTGCTGTGTATGTACCTCTCCCCCCAGTTTGGCCCCGCCCTCGGCCACTGTGTGTTTACCTCTTGCTTTGGTTTGGCTCCGCCCTCAGGTGCTGTGCATTTACTTATCCTCCCAGTTTGGCCCCACCCTTGGCTGCTGTGCATTTACTTCTCGCTTTGGTTTGGCCCCGCCCTCTGCCACTCGTACCTCCATTGTCGCTGTACTATTAAAGGTACCCCCTGGTTTATGCTTGTTTACCACTAGGGGGAGCCATAGCCTGAAGCCGGCTCTCCTCTGTGTCTGAATGTCTTGCCTTTTTCTCATTGTTTTTTCAAAGAACGTGGAAAATGACTCGCAGAGCAGTGACTTTGAAGGCTGTGAGTCTTTCGGCTGTGCCCCATCTTAACCCTCCTCATGGGATTTTCCATCCCCTGCTTCCATTTCAAAGATGACTTTTTTGTAAGTTTTTGAAGTGTTTTTTTCTCCTTATTACCTCTTCTCTGCTATTCCAGCCCTTTTAATACCCAACGGGCAGATTTCAGCTTTTTCCTTTTTTTGTAAGGCTGTAGCTTCTATTCATATTTATTTCTAAAAAGTAATAGAAGATTTTTTTGGGGGGGGGAGTTGTGCAGGGACGGCATTGTAAGTACTCTCTGCTGCCCCCTATGGACCAATGAATGGAATAGAATGGTGTAGGCCGAGAAAGGGGAATGTAAGAGAAGCCTCCCTGATCCCACCACAGAGGGACTGCATGTTCACCCACAGTAATATGTATAAACCCACGCAGTAATAAAACATAAAGCAAGATTAGTGCAAACAGAATGAATGTGCTACAGCAAAACGCAAACCTCTCAGAAATGAGGAAGATTAAGTGTAAATTGCTTGGTTTGAGTCGTGGTGAATAAATTTGATTGTGACTGTGATTTCACATTAAACACGACAAACATAATTATCCTCAAAGTGTTTTTTCAGTCCCCTTCTTCTTTGGCTATAATAGATTGTAGTTGGGCAACATTAATGCCTCGTATTTAGAATAAAATTTCATTCTGAGTGGTGCATCCTTCTCTTCACTCTCTTTGTGTTTGTTTTTATTCTGCTGGCCTGTCCAAACTGTCATTGAAATCAGCTGCTTGAGTGACCTGCTGCTCTCCAGATCTAAGGTCACTGAGTACTGAGAGCCCCCTGCAGCTTATTTGTCTATAAATGAAAATAACAGCAACATAAATGCCGATATCATACTTATTAAGGGAATCAAGCCTGACGCCGCTGTGCATTCCCGTTAGCCGCTGCCTCTCTCCGGCTAAATGACGTATGCAGATGGACAGTGAAGCCCCGAGGCAGGAGCCTCTCACTGGAGAAAAGGTCAAGCAGCAGTGTAGTCAGCAATCTCCGAGACGCCGCATGCGAGGTTTTACTGCGATTACTCTGTCACGCGGTGACAGTGCTGGCTTTAAAAAGGTCACCCATGGCAACCAGATGCCGTGGTTCAGAGCTGGAGAGCATCGACTCGGCCAACGGCTTGCCAGGCCTCAGGAAGTTGTGTACTTTAAAGGTCACCCCACCCCCACTCTCCAGGCCACTCCCCTTTTTCGGGGTGCTGAAGGACGGACGCTCGATCTATTGACACGGAGACCTGCTTGTTTTCTTTTTAAAGCTTCTGACGCTGATACTGGGACCCGGCAGAGGCACATTTCGAGCGGCAAAAGAAACAGAAGTTAGGTCAAGCCTTTTTGCAGAACTGGAACTGCTTTTACCTGTTTGTGTGGTGCTGAGATGAGGAACTAGCTAGCAGTTAATCACCAATATATGGAATCACCTACACAGACAGATGGAGTGTTCATGACTTATATGAATACAGCGTAAAAAAATGTACATAACATACCTACTCATTAACACAAACAGCCGGCTCCTTCAAACAGCCAATCATATGTCTGCAACTGAACACATACAGCACACAGACAGGGCCAAGAGGCTCGCTTACTGTTTGGCTAAGCATCCTGATTTTCCTGAACGCATTCAAAACGGTTCTGGAACCAAGGAATGTGGATAAAACAGCTTTTTATTAAGCACACACACAATGTCCTGTGTCTGATAAGTTGCTGGTTTGATTCCTCTCCAAGTAGATCAGTCACTGACACACCACTGATCGACCCCTGATGGGGAGACTAGCGAGAATTGTCGAAAATTTGTTGTACAGTTGGTGAACTTTTGACACAATTGAAAAAAAAAACAAGTGACTCCTTGTCACATTCAAAGGAGCTATTTGCGAGTAATTGTGTTAAAAATCATTAAAGCAACTGACCTAGTTTTGGGAGGTATAAAGGCAATACGATATATTATTTTTGGTAATTTATCAGCAAAATTGACTGTGGGGGTTCTCTTGGTCAGCAAATTTGATTGCCAAGTCTGCTAGCATTAGCCTACATACTTCTACATATGTCTTTGTTTCCTTTCCAAATGTTGATATAAATTGGAAATCGTGCCAGCCACCTCAGTTAATGTTGCTTTACAATATTTGCATTGTGTGCAGTGTGCTTCTTTTTGCTGGATGTCTTACACTGAAATGAAAACTCCTTATCATTTATGTACACAAACTGGATAATTGCTGGATAATTGCTTGAAAAGCACAGAAGCTAATATAACAAACTGTGGACGGACCAAAGCTGCTTACAGGCTGCAGACATACACCATGGACTCAGGGAGACTTTTCGAGTCACAGGTGTCCAAGTCCCATCCAAGACTGAGTAAAAATTTACCTGTGTGCGTGACAAGACTGAGACTGGAGCGATAATGGTGTTCAGAAAGGCTTCTCTGAACACACAATCTGTCTATCCTTGAAGTGGTTGGTTCTGGAGACAGATGGGGTCCTACCCAGTACTAGCTAGTTGTCCCTGACATACACTGAGTAAATGTTTGCATCAATATTTAGAAAAAATAGATATATTATTTTTTCAAAAACACCAGATGTATATAGTTTTCAATAATAATTTCTCTCAATCTCTCTCGGTCAGGTATATTTTGTTTTTTCATCATTGGTAGCATTTGTGATTTGTGATTTGACAAATTGAGCATTTGACATTGATATATTTAGAGCCTATGCAATTTATCACTATGCGAACATTTCTGAATGTTTCATCTATCCATTGATTGAAATCTCAGCCATAGATTATACAAGGAAAGGTTCTCCTGATTTTCTTGTGGTATCATTTAAAGCTGGTATTTTTGATGTCTTTGAGGGGCACGTCGCTTCTATGTCATATGTTTTGTCTGCTGACCCGCAGCGTGTGCTTCAATCCCGTTTGCTCTGATAACTTTATAAGTCATTGTTGTGTAGATACTCGTTTGACTTGAAGGATCCCCAATTGATTTTGGCTAATAAGTCTATGGTTTTGACAGCCTGCTTTTTCCCCCAAAGTCTTGTTTCTTGATTTTATTATTTTTTTCCTTTGCTAATGGCATGTGTTTCTTGGCTCCCTTGTACGCTGTAAACATTACTGACTGAAAACACTGAGCTGACAGCATAATAAATCTCATTTAAGCCCCCACTGCTCTGACACGCCTGTCTGTCTCTCAGATCCCACAAGCTCTGTAAATAAACATTTTCTCTCGTGGGTCGGTCTTCTGATGTAACAAATCAGCAAAGCATCCCCTTCTTTATAACAAGGGGGTGAACAGAGGTGTTTGCTTGTCAGAACACAGTCAGAGTTTTGTGGGGCTGAGGACGTATGGACTGGGCCTCGGAGCCAAGATGATCTACAGTCGCTCCTCAGGGCCGTAACGGGTACTCAGTCAGTGCTCAGGGCCGTAACGGGTACTCAGTCAGTGCTCAGGGCCATAACGGGTACTCAGTCAGTGCTCAGGGCAGTAACGGGTACTCAATCAGTGCTCAGGGCAGTAACGGGTACTCAGTCAGTGCTCAGGGCCGTAACCGGTACTCAGTCAGTGCTCAGGGCCGTAACGGGTACTCAGTCAGTGCTCAGGGCAGTAATGGGTACTCAGTCAGTGCCCAGGGCACTAACATGTACTCAGTCAGTGCTCAGGGCAGTAAACGGTACTCAATCAGTGGTCAGGGCAGTAACGGGTACTCAGTCAGTGCCCAGGGCACTAACATGTACTCAGTTAGTGCTCAGGGCAGTAACAGGGACTCAATCAGTGTTCATGGCAGAGACGGTATTGGTGATGGGTGGTAAGCAGATAGTTGGGCCTATGGTAAACGGTTTTAAGTTGCAATATGCAGATCGAATTTTAGTTACAGGTGAGGTACAGTGCTTGTCAGGCTAGTCAATGTAAAGGTTATAATCTTACAGTAAGGCCTATGAATGGTCTCTTACCAAAACAATAGCCTGTTGAAGGTAGCAGCATTTTGGATAATGCATGGCAGGTATTTTTTGAACTAAATGCACTTCCAAACAGCATTCCTTTTATATAAGTTGTTATTTAAGCCGGGGGTGTATGCAGTGTGGCATCCAGATGGGATATCTGGTGGCGTAAATGGCAACAATTAGTCCCTTTAATGATGCAGCATGTTTTGTAATTAACCAGAAATGACAGAAGTAGGCAAATTTCATTTTTGTGTGACAGAACAAAATGGTTATTTATGCATAAATTGGGCTAAATGTAGGGTGACCTTGTGATTTGATTTTACTATGAGACTGTTAAATGCTTTAATCCTGTTCATACAAAGTCAGGGTTCTTGGGGGGCACACTGACACAAGAGTGGGATTACGTAAACAGAGAAATTATTTTTGTATTTTAAATTTCTCCACTGCAGAAAATCCCCCTTTCTTTCTTATTGTGGCTCGAGGACTGGCACTGTTTTTTAATATGTTTTTTGGGGTCATTGGATGCTTTCCCTCAGTTGTTCTTCGGGTGGCGCTGTTGCCATTTATTTGCACAGGCATGGGGCAGAATCCAGGCCTGATCATTCCCTACATCTTTACATTTAGGCCTCGTATTGCTTCCTGCCACAGCTCAGCTACATGGTGATCACCAACACAGCTAACTAATATCTCTTTCTGGCATGTTATTCCATGCATGCATATGTGTACTGTATGTATGACAGTCCTGTGATACCCAGGATGGTCTCTGGATCACCTCAGCTCTCTTTGAGCTAATGGGGTATTGAAAACATACGGATGGGTGACCACCTCTCTCTCGGTATGCTTGGAGAGCATAATGATGGACGGCGCCACCTTTGAAGCTGCAGCTCCCCTCTCTATTTTTAAACATCACCTGGGACTGGCTTATTGTAGAGGCTACAGGCTTAAGCACCATCTTTCCTGAGCCTCTCTGGGCTGCTCTAGCAGTTAACGAGCCGGACTTCTATCCGAGAGGTTCTCGTACCTGTGTGAAACATCCCAAGCAATACAAAACAATTCAAATGAGGCACTTTGCTAAAAGGCACTACAGTCAATTACCTTCAGGATGAGCCTGTGTCCTCACCAACGCTGTAATCTACATAAATGTAGCACAGTGCTACCTAAATAGTATAGTAAAATGTACTGTGCCTTTTGTTTAGAATGTTATTGTCATGTTGTTCTTTGATGTTTTCGAAATCAGAAGTCTCATTGAACTTTGCAATGTTTTTGCACTCTTCCACAAACATGGTTGAAAAGCTCCAACCAAAACATAAAGTGTCCACAGCTTGTTTCGGGGTCTTGTCCAATGGGAACTGCTCTTTTTGGATTGTGACATAACACAAAAAGAAATCTGTTTGGACTTCTGTTCAGCATCATTCAGGCAATCTGTAGCTTCACAGTTTCACTAGATTTTGCACGGATGTGTCGGGGGGGGGGGGGACCAACAGGTTTGCCCGTGAGGCTCTTGCAGGCTTTTTGTCAGCCGGCCGTCCCTCAGCAGCCAGAAGGGTCCTCAAACCGAATTAATGGCAAGAAAAGCTGGAAATATCAACAGGATATTATGTCTCCAACTCTATTCGTAACATGGATCTTTCAGATAAAACTATTCAGTGCCCGTTCTCCTACATCTTCCCTTTGTATAATTCACTGGAGGAAGACTACACAGAAGGGGTGCTGCTGACCTCGGGAGCGTCAGACGTGTGGCTGCCGGAACACTTCCTGGTTACATGTCAGCACGGCAGTTTTCCCTTCAGCCTGTTTAAACCACTACGTGTCCCAGTCATTTTTACTTTAGTTTAATACACCACTAACTATACATGTGCACTTAAGTTCATGAATAAATGATTGATTTAAAATATTGCTTAATTTATTACTGCCTTGCCGTTCTCCACTATGGTGAATATCGGTAATAGCAGTTACCAAATGAGGGTGCATCGCTGGAAAAACTGTACATCAGCCTTATTTACATTGCAAAACTCTGTCAGGCCCTCGCTAGTTCACAGCCTGTCACATTAAAATTCTTCTTCAGTCTTTTACAGTCGTCCAAGTTTCTCAAACAATATTTTCTCGCACCCTTTGTGTAATTATAATGGCTTTGTGTTCCTGACAGCTATTCCGTTAAATATTTGCCCTAGTGCCATCGTCAAGCTGGCATATTTCTGTGTGGGATTTGAAATCAATGTTTAAGTGAGAGAGTAAAAGAAAGGGAGCCGTTAGGCGGGGGAACGCTGCAGATGCCGCGAGTCGCGTTAATCACAGAGATCACATCTCCACGCCTGACAGAACGACGGCCAACCGCTCTCCGCTGTCTCCCAGTCGCTGAGAGGCCTTCAAAGTGGGCTATCGCCAGGCCCAGCCTCGATGCTGAGGCCACGCCTCTCCGTGTCCGTGCCGGGCCGTGCAGAACCGCCAGAGGACCCTGCTCACGTGCTCCTGATTACGGGCTTAGGGAGACAGTGTGCAGCTGGGATCCGACCTGACGGCGCAGGAGGATGGGAATCAGAGGGGGGCTTTGTGAGCCTAAGAGGAAAACTACTTTAGGGGCTGTAAAAAAACCTCACAAATGCATGCGGGCACACACACAAACATTCTGGAGAAATGCACTTAATCTTGCTCCTCCGTTCCTTCTTAGAGAGCGGCTCTGCTGAGTGCCGTGCTGGTTTTAGCTTTTTATAAAATGTGTTAACGGGCACAGAACCCAAAGGCAGCCAACTCCCAATCCAGGGTCACAGCTGTGGCTGCGCTTTTGAGAAAGCGTTCAAATCAAACCAGGAAACGTGCCCATATAAAATACAGCCACATGTAAGCCAGCCATACCCCAGCTAAGATCATATTTAACACAACATTAAAAATAAACACACAATCACACATAAATGAAGGAGTAAAGGCCGGAAGTGCACAGATGGCTATTGCAGTTTTTCCAGGATGACGCCCTTCTTCCGTGAGCGGACACAGAACACATAGTTGTAATGAATGCACAAGATGCTCGATGAAGGCTTAAAAGTTCCAAATGTTTCGGGAGGGCATGGACTCCTGAAGTTAAAGTAGCTCTACATAAATGCAGGAGGTGGGCCAAGGGAGCAGAAATATGTAGCGTATTCCCTGAGGGTATGGTGTTTGTGCTGGCAGGGTCCCAGGCGTGACCGTCTGCTGGGCCCGGGGTCAAACGGAGGTGTGTCATACATGTGCTATTAGCAGGGGATGCCAAGCAGTAATTAGGCAATGAGATCATATTTAGCTGACTCCTTCCTGGGGAACACACTGCATGGCATAATGATATTCACTTTCAGGATAATTATGTGTTTTGAACGGTGCCCCTCCTCCTTCTTATCCCTAACTCCTACGCGCCAAGGCGGTGTTCTGATAGACCTCAAGCGGTGCGGAACGCTACAGCCACGGCAGGTTCGGAATAATCCGGAGGCACTCGGCGGCCCCCCGGGCAGCGCGCGGCGAACACGAGCCGTGTCTGACCGCGTGCCTCTCAGCCTGACTCCTGCTCCGTGTTCGGTCTCCGGTGGCTGCTGGGGGAAACTCTGCTTTAATCAAATTTGGAAATAAATCATTGTATTCACAGCGATTTTACACGAAGATAAAAGTCTTGTTTATCTGTAAATGCCTCAGCCCCTCCTGCATTGGGCACTGCCACTGTCACGGAGGTGTGACACAACAGCGCTAACCATGGTGTCACCGTGACACCCTATTCATTTTTTCTGTAATTGAACATTTTTGCCATTTTTTCGAAATAGGTAGCCGAAATCAGTAATACAAAACTACATAAAATGTTTTTTTTGTTTTAATATTTCAACATCGTTATTACCAGGTAAGGCAAAATAAGTTTACCGGTCAGAATCCCCTAAAATGCCACATATTGGTTCCGGTCTGCTGTGAGTCTCTGGCCCGCTGTTGGCTGACTTCGTGTAAACGCAAGACCTGATTGGTCGATAACTTGTATTTAAGGTAGTCTGGGACAAATGCAAGTGAACGAAAATAGAGTCCATTTAAACTGGGGTGCCCTGAATTAAATAGAGAACTGGGCCTGTGTCACGAAGCTGGATTTCTTATTACTTAGCACCATAACTTGTCGGATATCAGGTACCTTAGCTTAATAGACTTTATCTTCGTTCACTTACACTAAGCCCAGACTACCTTTAATACGCCAAGTTATCCACAAAGCAAGAAATCCTGCTTAAGAAATCCCCCATTTGAATTCTCCAGGTTCTGATTAACACCGAGACCCTCCTTCCTAGTTCCGGGTCTCCAAGCGGCTTCAATGAGGGCAAAACGTGAGCACGAACCGGTCGCGGAGTAGCAGTCCTCCGACAAAAATCTCGCATATGGAAAATCATTGAAAGAAAATTTATTCCGGAGGTTCTACGGAATCCAACGATTCACAGTTGGGTAAGTCCTAAATACCCCCAGGTAATCACGCGGAAATTAAGTGCTAAACAGGTTAGAATTTCAGCTCTATGTAGTTTTTAAAGGCAGGGTTACCAAGTTCGGTCACCTGGCTGGCGTCTATAACAGTTTTATTACGTTTAAATAGTCCGTAATGTTTTCAAACTACCCCAAGGCTTTTGATGCTGCAAATTTTAGGTTTATGACGAAATAATATAGATTTGCCGTAAGATTTCTTTTGTGAGCATGAAAGTCTGAAATCTTGAGTGTCACGCCTGATGCGTGAGAGTTGGCAACCCGGTAAAGGTTTCACAGCCTAATAGAACGAATAATTTCCTTGTCATTTTGTGATTCATGGTGTAAGGGCCTTTCATACATTCATACAAGTAAGCTTATCCATGGAAAAGGAGTTTGAGGCCGATATAAACCAAATGTAAATAGGCTAAAACACTTACACAATTATCTTACAATCATGCAAATATGAATTACATTTCACTCAGTAGTACACATAATAATAATAATAATAATAATAATAATAATAACAATAATAAGAATAATGATAATAACTGACACTTTAATAATCCCTGTGTGGAATTCTCTCTACGCCTCCCCAACATGCTCTCTGTATGTGAGAGCGAGCTGTCTGTGAAAGGCAGCCACCTGTTGTGGTGCCCAGGGATCTGGGGGTTAAGGGCCTTGCTCAAGGACCCACAGACATTTCGAGGCCAGGACATTTGAGTACGTACCGGGGTGCTATATAAGTTAAATATATGCATCTACCATCTAGAAAATAAATCTATTTTATAATTATTTATGTTTTGCTAGATTAAATGACATTCCTGTGTCGTGTGATTGCATTGAATTTCTTTAGACTGAAATTAAATTCTCCTTTCTGTCATTCCAATCCAAGTTCCCAGTTCAACAACTTACAGGATGTGGTCAGTTCAATTCAAACTCTAATTCATTAATGGAATGGGGGAACAATTCATAAATTCTAAACATCCCTGGTACATAATGAGCTAACAAATCTAACTTGCTATGTGTTCAGTCACATCCTTTAAATTGGGAAGGTAGACCACCCGTTATGACCAGCAATGACAAAGAACTGTGCGACTCAGCTGAAGACGGCATTTGAGACAGTGCAGTCCAGGAAGCCAAATTGCTTGTCTAAATGCCGGTTTGCTCGTGGACATGAACCCCTTGTACCAACTCAGCAGTGAGCAATTCATAGAGCAATACAGGCTGGTCTGGGGTGCAATAGCGAGCCTCCCTGGTATAGTGCAGGATAAATTGAAAAGAGGAACACACTGGAATTTTGCCCTTAGTGCACCATGCAACTTCTGACAGTTCTCTGCTTCTACACGTCTGGTGGATTCTTGCAGACCTACAGATGCACTGTGCTGTGTCCTGCATCTGTGCGTGTATTGATCACATTTCTATTGCACCGTGCGCACAAATACATAGCAGTTCTAGCTGGAGCAGTTGCCTTCTGTGACACTACAATTGGTTTTCATGCCATTGCAGACATTTTAATTGCAGTGGATGGAACACTCAACCCTGTTCATACTCGCAGCCTCTTGAGTCCCATCTGCACCTGTCGAAAAGGGCACTTGGCATCAAGGACATTTTACAGACATTGTGACCAAGTGGCCTGGGAGTCCCCACGATGCTTATATCTGGTCCAGCTTTGGATTGTGTCAGATGGCAAAGGATGGTGTGTTTGCTGGTGGCTGGATATTGGGAGACCTCAGTTATGCTCTTAGCAAATACCTGCTGACTGTAATGTTGAATCACAAAACCGTACTGAAGAGAGGTATAACAGCCCGCGCCTAAGAACACACTGCTGCAGAACGTGCTCTGGGCAGGTAGAGGATGTGATTCTAGTGCCAGCACAAGTCCTTGGGAGCTGTAAGATTTCCCCTTGAATGCTGCTGTGTTGTTATTGTTGTGTGTGCTATATGTGTGCTGTGTTGTTATTGTTGTGTGTGCTATATGTGTGCTGTGTTGTTATTGTTGTGTGTGCTATGCTGCACAACACTGTAGTAATTATTTTGTTAAAATATATTATTGGTCATCTACTCAATCAGTTGTTCTAATGATTATTTTGAGTGTTACTTCCTCTTCCTATTACTGTCAGCCATTATTCTTTTTTTACAAGGAAGCAACATCACATTTTGAGCCCAAATAGGTTTTCATTTTGGCTGCTTTCACCAGTTTTTATTGGATTTCCAATTAGTTTTTACATTTTACATTTTCATATGTCTGATGTGACAGTTATATAATATATTTTATCAATGGAATACATGGGATTGATGTCCCTGTTATGTCTTGGTTTTCTTATGCGGAGGCTGGGGAGGAGCCAGCAAAGTGCTGCTTAAAGTTTGTTTGTTAATTCTGGAACAACGAAGGGTTTTGGGAAACACTTGTGAATCTTGCTTGTTCTTTACCTACGTCATTCATTATCTTGTTTGTTATTCACTAAGATCGATCACTTTCAGGAAACCCACCCCTGATTAACTGCCCCAGAGGCACAATCGACAGTTTAGACAATAAGGTTATATAATTTGAGTCTGTCTTCAAACTAATTTTAAAAATGAGAAAGTTAATATGTTACTGAGTTTGTGACAATGACCCATATACTTCCCTTTGTGTTTATTAATACCAAATTAATTTATAATTTTTATGATTATGTTTTAATAGTGGGTATGATTAATCACAGAAAACTGATTTAATTTATTTTTTTACAGCCCTAATATACAGTTGTTTTCTATGAAGTGGGCTTAATGTTTAATTTGAAATCAGAGCCATTATGAGATGCCCCCACTATTAAATAGAACCATCACTATTACGTTCTGGCATTTTCATTATTCTGAATGATAGTCTCAAAATAAAAACAAAAATTAATTATGCATTGAGTTGCATAGGTGCAAAAAAGCAGCCTTAACGAAAACCCCCCCACCCCTCTACGACAGGCGCATTTTCTTTGTCAGTTTGTAACATTGCTCTTAAAACAGAAGGTACTGTAAATCTAAAACCTATTTGGCAAATGGCTCTAAAATCAGAAGCCTAACAACTATTGAAAGTGCACTGAAAAGACCTTCATTTTAAGTTATTGCTCATCATTTAAATTAATATTGCAAATTACAATATTTTTAACCTGTGAGACATTTAGTCAATGTTGTAAAATGAACCAGACCTCTGTTCAGAATACTCACTCACTCACTCAGGCTATAGTTTTCGCTACCTAGAACACTCAGTAGGGGATAAGGGCAGGCAGTAGTGAATACATTTCGTACACTAGGCACTGTTACGCTGCTGCCTAATTATGCGTGGGATATTTGTTATTATCTCTGTTGCATAAACAAACACCAGAACATCTACACCAGCGTTGTTATTTTTGGATAAGTATACAGTACGTTGTAATTCACATGTCTTCGCAACGTTGAAATAAAAATAAAATTAAAATTTTCAACACAAATCTGTGCACACATAACTTTATTTAAAACATACTTTGATTGCACTGTATCCACCTACTGCATCCCTAGTATGAAAGGGACTGCAGTAATAACTGTGGTGTTTTATACTAATCTTCAATATACTGTATTAATTGTGAATTAACATTACCTATGCAAAGTAGTGAAATACATGTTTTTAACGCAGAGGTAGAAGCAGGTGTTCGGCCCTTTTTTCCTACCTGACAAAGCAGTACAGCGCATGTGCAAATCAACATTACTCACACGTCCACAAGGTCTGAAAATTTTTGCTGCCCTTGTGTGTTAATGTAGTTTATCTTAAATATTATTCATATTTTATTGATATTTGTGTTTATTACAAATAATTGTGGTGATTAATATATTTTTTGCATTCTTGTGTACTTGGGGCCAGATTTTACCATTCAACTCAACAGTATACATGTATTTGTTTTGCATTTGACACTACATGTACTTTAAATTATGGCATTTGTTTTAATTTAAATAAAAATATTTCATTTCAGTAGCAACTAACAAGATTTAAATTTTTGTTTACTTGGAGCTAAACTTGTTTGACATTACATTCTTACCCTGGTGAAAAAAAACTGCTACCCCTCTTAAAACTATAGATAGTGGCACTGTTGTTATAACTAATGTGCAAGTATTTCATAAGTGAGCTATTTAACAAAGGTTGACGGTTATAGTGCAGACTGAGCACTACAGCTCCCATGAAATAGGTCTAATGATGCCCCTGAAAATGCATTAGGCCCACATCCACAAAATCACCATCTTTCATTCACAAAATGCATTTTGGCAACTAAATAAATTCACTTTGTGTACAAAATGACTTTCTTTTTATTTTTTTAGATACATTCAGCCTTCTGTCCACGAAATGCAAGGTGCTGATATGAATTTCATGCACAAAATGAATCATTCCTTTTGATATCTGTGCATTAAAGAAAGTGACATCTTTATGCTTTTGTGGACAGAATGTAACTGGAGTTTGTCTTTCTATGGGCAACGTGTAGCAAGGCATTACTTTATTTCATCATCAAATAATCCTTTTTGTGGCACATAATGTATTTTGTGCACGGAAATGAGCGCTTGACACTTGGCGCCTCATAAATCACAGCAGCCCATTTAATGCCTTATCTGCTCCTGCTGTAAAGAGAGAGAAAACGTCTAAACATGCGACAAAATGAATTCTTACATCATGTTCATTTTATTTAATATTAATTATAACATTTGTGTTTATTACCACTCCTTCATAGTTATGTGATAATGAATTGTCTGCCACAGTTTGGAAATTAGTCTTGGAATATATTGTTGTGTGTTGTTTTATGTGGGCTTCTGGCCAAAGATTATGCAGATTTAAACAATAAAGCTTGTCAGATTATAGATGTTCTTCGAGCACAAATCTGTTTGTTTCTCGTCATCATCGTAAATTCAGCCTATTCTATTTATTAAAAGTTTCCAGTGTCCGAGCGTGTTTTTGGATGAAAATGCAAAGTCACACTACTGAGTGGCAGATGTACTGCTGCAAAGTCACGCCAAGGCCGACGAAAACACTGGAGCCCGTCTGTGGTCTTGTGGCTTTAAAACTGATGAAAATGTTTAGATATTACCCGGCCAGATTTCTTTTGTGGGTGCATACTCATTTAACAAGTGCTAACTTATTTTCTCTTTGGAATGAAACTGTAATAGATATTTCATCGTATTGCGGTTCATTGTCCCGGATGTGTAAATGCATGTGTAAGTATAAGTGTAGCATGTCCTCCTGATGACACCTTAATGTTTTTCCGTGAAGATACACCTTTCGAGCTGCTCGTACACGGAGCCTAGTGTGCACCGTGAAGGAGATGCCCTGCTCCAGCTACCTGATGGCAGGGCGTCTCCTTCACCTGGGGACAGGGGATGACTGTCCTAAGTGGTGAAGCTCACTTGGACTGGGTTTCATGTCGATAACCCCCCATTCACTGTGTTCTGTAAAGGACCAGAGAAAATGAAAGCTCAGAAGAACAGGTGCTATGTACCAACCACGTCCCCGCCTCACACCGATGAGCCGCACCTCCGCCGAGCCAAACACCTGTCGCCTTCACACCTCTCCGGCGCCTGCCAGCACCTATAGCTCTCAGTTAGATTGGATGGGAGATGGGAAAAGCCAGATCCTCTTTGCCTTCACCTCCCCCCCCCCCCAAAAAAAAACGCTCTCACTGGAATCATATCAATTTGCTGCACTTTATCCTGTTATTAAGAGTTGGTATGTGGGGAGACCGATCTTTTTAAAGAGAGAAGAGTGAAGGGTCTTTTGAAAGCATCAGACTGGAGAGAAACAGCGCCTCATCATGGCACGTTCCGGAGCCACATAACTGTCTGTTCTGCTCGTAGTGAAGATCAAGGGCCAGCGGCGAATTTAGTTTTCCAATTGTGTTATTTCAAATTGAAATGACTGGGCTTAGCAGAATAAACAAACCTGCCTTAATAGGCCAGGACAGGATGCGCGATAGAGACAATTGAACGAGGGATAAAAACCACTTCATCACTGCCAGATTTCGGCAGAATTCAATTTCAGATGGTCTCCATGTGTCTCCTTATCTCTCTTTTCCAGCAGCGAGCTGCATGTCAGATAGTGATAGTAATAATATTGTTCAAAAAGTCATGGGGGGAAAACATGCACGTTACATGAAGTGAAAAAGAGAAAGAAAAATCTGCTTTTGGTTGAGAGCAAGCCGGTGTAGCCTTCAGCTATGTAACACGATGATGAATTGCCGGTTTTTTAGATGTCTCCTGTGTGGTGTATTCTGGTCATATTTATAGTCAAGTATCTACAGTTTGTTTCCAGATGACACTTATATAGACTCTGTTTTAATGTCTGTTAAGACATCGCATCAAGTGTTAGTTATCTAGATTCGGGGCAGCGGCAGAATGTAAAGTGAGACTTAAAGGTGTAATAAAATTGTTTCAAATGAATGAGTATGTGGCGCCGTCTGAGGCGATACTTTCGGACATCACCATCTTTAATGATCAGGGCTACTGATGGAATTCACTGCATCTCGCCTGTTATAGTTTTATGTTCTAACATGGAGATCTTTGCTCATTTCAGCTACCAAAACAGAAGACATTAAGAACAAAAAAAACACTGTAGTAAGATCAGGGCTGTAGCCAGGATTTCTAAAATAGCGATGTCAAAAGTGGTAACCCTTCCTAGGTGTGTCCATGCAGGGGAGGTGGATCGTGGTTATTGGAGTTGCAGAAAAAATACTGAGGACTTGACCTCGGTGTCCTCAGTGGTAGATACAGGTATGAGTAATAGGTTAGTTGCTCAGGTAAATCGAGGAATTTTTTTACAATAAAATTAATGCAAGACAAACATTAAGCTCCGTGTTTCCTCTGTTCATGTGCAGTTATCTGATTACCTCTGAGGTAACCCTGTGATGCCTGTGTCCTTGTTTTGTTGATGTGTCTTTCGTCTCCCCCGAGTATTGATGCGTCTGCGGGGGTGGCAGAGGCTGAAAGCAACGTGCAAAGGAAGAGGTTTCGCTGACCCTGTGCACCTGAAGATAAAACTGCTTTGTGCATCTGACACGATAATAAAACCTCTTCATCTGACTTCTTTCCCTCCTGGCTTACTTTTCTGTTCCTTATTTTCCTCCAGCTCCCCAGTGCTAACTAGCTGCCGAAGAACAGGTGAAAGTCTTTAAAGCTGGTTGGAAGCGGTGTAAATTAAATACCACAGAGCGGCATTCTGCAGCGGCAACAACAGCTGTAATTCCAGGGTTATAAATAAAGATTGATGAGGTGAGAGGACAGAGGAGGATGCTGCAATCGGGGAGGCGGCTCGCACTGTATTCTCACACCGTCAATTTATACATTTGTTTCCTCCAAGGCGTTCATTCTATCATTTAGTTCAAACATCTTGTAACAGGCATCCAGGACGTATTTTGTTCCTGAAACAAAGCAATTTGCATGGTTGTTTGGCTTTTGCCGTTTCTGATTCTTAAAGTGGTAATTGACTACGTGTAACATAACCCTCCCCCAACACAAGCACCTGGCCCTTCCCCAGCAAATGGATGAAAATAATGCACAGCCAGGGGTTTGCATTTGAATAGTAACACGTTTTCTGGTAAAGGGAGCACTAGAAAGCGGGAGAGGGGTAGAAAGCGGGAGAGGGGTAGAAAGCGGGAGAAGGGTAGAAAGCGGGAGAGCGCCACCGATGACCTGGAAGCTGAAGGTGCTATATTGACGGTACATTAATAAGATAAAGGCACTCGGAGCCAGTGCTTTGCGTTAACTGCCAGTCTGCAGTCGGCAAGGACGCATGTCACATGATTTGTGTAAGGCATCAGGCCGTACAAGTGTACCGCATTCCATGATTTAGTGGTGAATAAGGGTGGGTAACATGACTCCTTTTTTGTGGGGGGGCAGTTTGTTTGATTCAGTTCACCTCAATGATTTGTGTTTATTCATTCACCAACTTGTTCAGTGGCACTTCTTGTTTGCATAATATAGATCTGAAACACTTGTGCTCCGATATGTGAAAAAATAGCCTATCACTAACAAACCTTGGTTAAAATCATTTTAAATCATCTTTAAAATATAATTATACCATACAGGAAATCACTGTACATGTAAGCTATATACTACACCAGTAGATGATGTATTTCAGTCACGACTGAGGTACAGCTCTCCCACTCTGAATCTCTTGTTCATCCACTCGCTCAATCATTCAGAACATGAGTCCCAAAGGCGGGTGAACGAGAGACTTCCGGTTGTTTGTTCACTGTTGGGGTGCAATATCAAGAACACAAAAACCGTACTTGTGGTCTTTGCAAGACCAGTCTTGCCAACTTGCCTTCCAAGAATGAACTTGGGGCGCAATGAATCATGGGATTGGTCTCATTCAGTTGCAATCAGTGTGTCCTTGAAATTTGGCCCGGGGCATGAACGACATCCGGGGATTTTTACCGTCCTCTGTACTCGTGTTGATTAGTATTGGAATTGATCTGCAGCAATGGAAGATGACGTAAAACAGGTACATGAGAACACAAGGTGGTCAGGTGCACGTATCGAAATTCACCCCGGGTGTATACGTTCAGTTCAGTTCACTCAAACATCACATCAGCAATATGTTGGATCACTGCTTGACCAAACAATTTGGGTAACAGCTGTTTTGCCAGTACTTAACCTGATATCTTTTACTACAGTATGAAGTTATAAAGTGAAACTATCCGTCATTGATAACTAAGCTTGTATCGTATCGTATCGCATCGTATCATATCCTTGCACATATTTGCCCAATTTAAGTTATTCTGAAAAAGTGGTCTGATTCCATTAATCATTAATCAGTTAATCTGAGTCTTGAGAATGTGTCACTTCACATTACAGGTTGCTTTGTTTATTAATATGATTTGTAAGATATTTGATGTGTGACAACTGATTTCATCACCTGGCAAAGAATGTAGGCTTTGTCTTCGTGTGTTGGGGGGCTCCCCTAGAGATTGGCCAGGGGACATACGCACTGACTTTGTTTTTCCTGGGTAACGTAAAAGGCATGACTAATCACTTATACGTCTATTGGCAGGTATATTTGATTGAACTGATGCAACAGATTTCTGAAACCTACCCTGGACTTTTATTGTACTTCCAGTTATTTTTGAACATTGTGGTTGCATGTAAAACACAACCTCATAACATTTACTGCTATACCAGTGATATGAGTGACTTCTTTTTCCCCCTTTCTGCCCCTTTTCCCCCCTTTTTGCCCCAAAGTCCTAGATTGTGGTTCTTTATCGCAGGCTTTATGCTCAGTTGGTATAAAACATTGAGGTGCACCAGGCAGGCATATCACGAGGTCTGCCTTGTCTGACAGCCGGCTCTCCTGTTTAAATGATGTATGATTCAATGTATCAGTGCGTATGGTGACACAAGTCATCCACTTCCGCTCCATTAGGGATGTTTTTAAGTTGCTCATGTTCAACTGGCAGCCAGATAAAAGCCGTCATGCTAGATGGGGAACTAACAGTATCTATTTATGTGTTTTGTTGACTGGAATATGGTATGTGGCCTTAAAGGAAAGGATTTTTTGTTATTTATGAAGGGCCACAGGAAACTGGGTCAGTAAACTTTTTTTGTAGCTGGAGTTAATGCAAGAGAGTTATTTCTGTGAAGTATCGCCCCCCCCGCTCCCTCCCGTCGAGGCGTCGGAAGATGCTGCTGTTTTGTGGGAGGCCATGTACGCCTCCGCCCTGCTGCCGTGACGGGATCCCTGGTGGCCACATTTCCGTGACCGATTAGAGTCGTAAAAAAGTATGCCACTGGTGAATTTGACTGCGAGTGGGTGGTGATCAAGGAATCACATTTGCTGTGACCGTTTTCCCCATCAGCTCACTAGTACATAATAAAACTACTGCGTGGAGAAGCAGATAAAAAACAAATAATTCATACCTGCATTATCTCTGATGTCCCGTCAAGCTCATACCTATTTATGTTTGCTTTTGTGAGGAAAAATAAAGCATTAGATTACTAAGTCAGAACCCTGCAATAACTTTCTGCGATAACAATTTCATTATTTGTGGTTCAAGGTAACATTTCCACATAATCTCTTCGCAAACCTTGGTAGACAAATCACGGCAAGTGAAAATGGTTCTTTCTCTTTTTCTAAAAGGTTTGAGTTTTTTAGCTTCTGTTCATATCGTCAAATGTAGCAGGTTTCTGACAAATTTATTGTCCTTTTTCAGCTGTTAAATTAACTACAGTGAACTCATTGTCATGTCCAAGAAACCAATCTGAAAGTTCCGATTTCTGTAATTTTATTCACCCTAATAAGTCCATTTACCCAGAAGTGCTGCATTCTTGTATGTTTCTCCATGTTAAGTGGAGGGGTTGGGCAACCAAGACTGGTGTGTTATTTACTTTTCAGTGTTGAAATCATTGTTCAAACTGTATCTTGACGTGCCATGTTACTGTAGATCTTCTGGTAATTTAGAGGCTTCTTATTTGCAGTAATAAATAATAAAGCATTCTGGTGAAGTCGATTTAATATTTTATTGTGCATTAATGTGCATAACCTGTATAAGTAGGACATATATTTGGGGTAATGGACCCATAGCCTGAGCATCACTTGTTAATGCAGCATGTTAATCCGGCCACATCCGGTTCTGTTATTTTTGGTAACTTCCAACATTCCTCTTTGCCCAGGATGCATGAGAGTGGTCATTATGCAAAAAGCTGTGCTAATCATTTGTCATTTATATAGCTTGCATAATATTCTTGGAGCAACACTAATGGAACACACCTTTCAGTAGAACAAAAATCCACAATGCAATTAGATGTCGAGGCAAGTTATATAGTTGTTATCTGTCACATAAATCTTTTCTGAGATCATTTAAAATATTTGAAATTTTTTGGTTTTATTACGTGAACCGCAAGAATGATTATTGTCTTTTACTGTCAAATTAGGAATGCATGCTGTTTGTTGTTGCACTAGACTTGCAAATAAACATTCATCTAATTTATGTCTGAAAAAAGATCTAATGTATGTTTACATTTAATCAGATCTAGAATAAAGATTTGTCTTTGCAAAAAGTCATCTGCTGAAATCCTGAAGTCTTGGTTGTGCAGTGATGTAACATTTCAAGCGGCAGTGCATTTGTACAGTTTATTAATGCGTATTTGATTATGTAAGGTAGCCCTGAGCACTGACTGCCATGCCAGTGGTGCTGTAAGGTAGCCCTGAGCACTGGCTGCCATGTCAATAGTGCTGTAAGGTAGCCCTGAGCACTGGCTGCCATGCCAGTGGTGCTGTAAGGTAGCCCTGAGCACTGGCTGCCATGCCAGTGGTGCTGTAAGGTAGCCCTGAGCACTGACTGCCATGCCAGTGGTGCTTAATCATAACATGCCTGACCTGCAAAGCCACCCATCCTGACAACTGCAGGCTGATGAGAACCTTCATTGCCAAAACAATGAAAGGGACAAAATTGAGAAACAGGTCCATAAATGAAGTCGGAGCGAGCAGAGGGAACGCGAAGCCTCGTGGCCGCTTTGTTTAGCCTGGCTTATTCATTGTAATCACCCAGTTAGATTGACATGAGCCAAACAGGTGTTTTATAGAAACAAAGGGTTCTGCACTAGGCTGCACTCACAGAGCTGGACTCACAGGGCTCACAGGCCTGGAGTCACAAGGCTGGACTCAACTCACAGGGCTGGACTCAGGACTGGACTCAGGGCTAACAGGCCTGGAGTCACAAGGCTGGACTCGACTCACAGGGCTGGACTCAGGACTGGACTCAGGCCTCACAGGCTTGGAATCACACGGCTGGACTCACAGGGCTGACTCCTGTACCTGCGTGAAGTTGGCCCCCCATATGTTTCAGATTTCAACCAAACTGGTCGCAATCGTATGTGCCGCGATTCTGCTGGATTGTGCAGTTACAATTTTTGTTTGTGCTATTTTAGTTTCTGAGATATGTTTGTTTACACGGTGACGTCATCAGCGTGAAGTTGGCCCCCCATTTGCGTCTGATTTCCACCAAACCGATCGCAATCGTGTATACTGCGTTTGTGCTGGTATGTGCCCTTAATATTTTTGTTTGTGCTGCTTTACTTTCTGAGATATTAATGATCGTTTACATGGTCCCGTGACACCAGCGTGAAGTTAGCCCCCCATTTGCGTCTGATTTCCACCAAACCGATCTCAATCGTGTATATTGTGTCTGTGCTGGTATGTGCCGTTAATATTTTTGTTTGTGCTGCTTTAGTTTCTGAGATATTAATATTTGTAAGGTTGCCCCCCCTCCCATTGCGTCTGATTTCGACCAAACCGATCGTAATCGTTTGTGCTGGTTTGTGACGTTAAAACTGTCGTCTGTGCTGCTTCAGTGCAGAAATATATTTACATGGTCACGTGACTCCGCCGTTAAGTTAACCCCCCATTTGCCTCTGAACCGGTCTCAATAGTTTGTACCATTTAAAAATTGTCTGTACTGTTATTTTTCTGAGTTATACCTCTTAGTTTATGCCTTTACATGATCACCGTGTAGTGCTCAGGCTCGTGTTTCTCATGTTAACAGAAAGTGGAGCGTTTGACTCCGCGACAAAGCAGTACATAGACTTAGTCAGCCTCGCCAGCCAGATACCGCATTTCAGGATCGTGTTAGATATTTTCACAAATCACCGACCGTTACATACTGCCTCGTTACGTGCAGGCTTGACCCAGGTTATCATCTGTTCTACCAACTCATCACAGCACAGTACGTCCATTCCTTGAGATGTGGGAGTGAAAAAGCAAAACGACAGTATGGAAAGTGGCTTTTGCGTTGTGAAAAGTGATTGTGTGCGATTTACAGTGGTAAAGCACATCACAGAACTCTAAATTATGTGCAGGCGTACATAAGGCCCCAGCACCAAACGCGACCAGTTAATGCTGGTGTCATGTGACCGTGTAAACAAACATTAATATCTCAGAAATTAAAGCAGCACAAACAAAAATTTTAACGGCACATACCAGCACAGACGCACTATACACGATTGCGATCGATTTGGTGGAAATCAGAGGCAAATGGGGGGCTAACTTCACGCTGGTGTCACGTGACCATGTAAACGATCATTAATATCTCAGAAACTAAAGCAGCACAAACAAAACTTTTAACAGCACATTTCAGCACAAACGCAGTATACACGATTGTGATCGGTCTGGCGGAAATCAGACGCAAATGGGGGGCCAACTTCACGCTGATGACGTCACCGTGTAAACAAACATATCTCAGAAACTAAAATAGCACAAACAAAAATTGTAACTGCACAATCCAGCACAATCGTGGCGCATACGATTGCGACCAGTTTGGTTGAAATCTGAAACATATGGGGGCCAACTTCATGCAGGTGACTCCTGTACATGTTGATTATTATTATTATTACTCTTTTTTTGAGCCTATTACGTTCCACCCAAAAGCTGACACATTTGGGATACTTAAAATACTTTGAAAAAGTGTTTGAACATGTAAGTGAAAAGTAAAGATGTCTGCAAAAGTTACTGACACTGACACACAGTTACTTATGGTCAGTTAATACTTTTATTAATTAGAGATTCTGAAATAGTTCCTTGACTGCTGAAGCTACTGAGAGGCCATTTTGAAATTAGATTGTTGTAATGGAACATATTTTTTGTGCATATATGCACTTAGAGCAGTTTACTTTACTTAAAAAAAAAAAATAGTAATTAAAAGGAAATGTTAGGCTGTAATCATTGATAGGAGTGACATCTGGAGCAGTTAATGTCTTATAACCCAGTTGAGCATAGCTAATTATGGCTGAAATGAAAAACAGCTTGGTTCCCAATGACACTTCACTTACAGCAGTATGTTGTTAGCTAGCACACCAAACTTGCAACTAAAATATATATGAGGTGAGTGAAACACTGGCAGGTAAATTTGTAAGAAGGCCTAAATGTTTTTTTTTTCCCCATCTGCACGGTAAATTCATGTCACCTACATGATTATCTACTACAAACCTAAGCTATATGGTTGGCCTTTAGCCTAAATAATGATATGAAGTACACTATAGTAAACATATAAACCAGTGACAAAATTGTCTATTATCATTATGAAGTATTATATACTGTACATAATTGTATGTGCTATACTTTCGTATGACTGACGGCGTAGTAGGTTTGTTTACACCAGTGTCACCACAAATACGTCAGTAACACACGTTGCGCTGTGACATAAGGAAGGCTACGACATCACTAGGTGATAATTACAATGTCATGGGACCACCGTCGTCACTCGGTCCGTCGTTATGTGGCACATGACTGTATGTCTATAATTTGCTGGCCTGTACACAGATGTTACATGTGAGACCAGGTGCTGGAGAGGGAGCTGCACATGCTTCACGTCCAGGATAAGCGGCTCCTCATCACGTGTCGGGGGGGCCGTGCAGAAAAGGGTTCATCTGCTTTTATTAAAGAAAATGTAACCCTAAGCTCTCTCACTCTAAGTCTCGCTACGTGTTTGTCTGCCGTTAGAGATTGGCAAAAACATGAAAGCCTGGATCCATCCTGGCTTGTATCGGCAACTCAGGCTGCTGCTGCTGGTGTAATGGTGTGGGGGATATTTTCTTGGCATACTTTGGGCCCTCCCCATTTTTTTTTTTACATTCCCTATTTAATATAAAGAAGACGACAACCAGAAATTAGGGGACACAGAGAACAAGGGGGGGGGGATGTATGGGTGGGAGAAATAAAGAAAAAAGGACCACACAGATTGCAGCACAAAAACACAAAACAAACAAACAAAAACACAAAACAAAGAGAAACAAAACGATAATAATAATAATCATCATTACACTCACACACACGCATAAATACATATACTGTATATGTGTATAGGTATATATACACACTTATCTCTACACCACACAAATACACACACACATAACCAATAGTATGCACATGCTTGTTTTAATGATAAGATCACGTTGCAACTGCAGTTGTTATCAATTTTGTTATTGCTGTTACTGTTGTTGTTGTCGTTGTTTTATTTTTATACTTTGGGCCCCTTAGTACCAAGTGAGCATCGTTAAAGTGCCACAACCTGCCTGAGTGTTGTTGCTGACCTTGTCCATCCCTTTATGACCACAGTGTACCCAGCTTCTAATGGCTACTTCCAGCAGGATAAGCACCATGTCACAAAGCTCATATCATCTCAGACTGGTCTCTTGCACATAACAATGAGTTCCCTGTACTCAAATGGCCTCCACGGTCACCAGATATCAATCCAATAGAGCGCCTGTGAGATCTGGTGGAACTGGAGATTCACATCATGGAGGTGCAGCTGACAAATCTGCAGTAACTGTATGATGCTGTCATATCCATATGGGCCTAAGTCTCTGAGGGAAGCTTCAAACACCCTTCTGAATCTATGGCACAGCGCGGTCCAACCCAGCACTGGAAAGCTGTACCTAATAAAGTGACCAGTGACTGTATGTTATTTTTTGTGAAGTCACAACCCATTTCATTTTTTTGGCCTTGATTTCTTTAGACCAAGAGAATAACACAACTTTTGCCAGTGAATTCACCACCTTGATTTCTTACTTTAATACTTGCACAAATAAAGGAGGCTGATTGTTGGAGACCTGCTCAGAGGCAACATAAAATATTTCCTCCGAAGAATAACGCAGATTGAACCCCTATTCAGCGCAACACAAATGGAATCAATTAATAATTGGCTTCATCTGTGGGGAAGATTAGTTATTTCATGTTAGCTTTTGTGTGATCGTGATTTTTTGCTTCACTGCCTGGAAATGTATTCTTAATTACCCAAGAACCTCGTTATACCTGGAGCGGTAAAACGCTAGGATGGAAATAATTCCAAATCACTTCCCCACTCCGAGCAAAAAATAAAAACGCGAGTGAATGTTTTTCCCTCAATCACGGAGACAGCAGGTGCCCTTCATCATTTTATCCCACCTTGTGCACCAGTGACATCTTTTGGAAATGCAGCAAAAATCCTGTAAAATTCTTTTAAACATGTCTATTCACCATATCATATAGCAGGATCTACAATGCAGCCCGTCACTATACAGGACCTATGGGCTGGACGTTAACCCCGAAGGGTACTATTCAAATAATGATCTATGTAATAAACAAGACTGAGGTGAGATTTTAATTTATTTTGTGATCCTGCAGACCTTACATTATGTGTTTATGGGCTGCACTTGTGATTGGCTTCAGGGATTTGGATTGAACCAGCCATTGGAAAGCAGTAATTTTGCTATCACTAAACCTCTTCTTAGTTGGATTTAAGGTGTACTTGTGAAAATTGTCTTGCTGAGAGTGATGGCCATAACCTCTTGGCAGAGAGAATCAGGTTATCAGCAAAATGTCTGGATGCTCACTACAGTTCAGGGTTCCTCTGAGCTCAGTCAAATCAACCACCATATTTCCTTGCAGGTATATTATTTTTGTCATAAACCTCCTTCTGGCAATAAACCCAGAACTTTCCATGTACATGGTATCTTGTCAGATCATGTCACTAACTTCTGCTGATCTTTTCTCCTGGTTATCCTTTAAAAAATGATTAGCGTTACCACAGCACCTGGCTAGTTTGAAGACTTCAGGACACAGTGCGGCTTGTGTGTGGAGAAAAGGGCAGAGCGTCAGCCTCTGTTGGGCAGCTTACTAGCACTCCAGTGAATTATTGACTATGTGACTGAACCTCTGACATGGATCCCTTTAATCCGTCTCCTGACTAGTGAAGGTCAGCCACCATTTACCTTCTTTAATCTTGGAGTTTTCTAATGGGTGACCAAAGCTTCAGAATCATTCCCAAGACAATGTCAGAGTAGGATGTTAATTCTGATCCTTTTTGCTAAATCCCATTTAAAGGAATTATTAGAAGTAAGAATAATTGTGACACATATCTTTAAAAAAGATTAGTTTTTAAAAATCGTTTTTTCCTCAGCAATTGTGTTACAGTAATATTGCCCATTTGTGGCCATAAATATAGACCATTAGTTGTTTTATTCATTGTTCACAGCATTTTTTGTTCATATCTGAATATTTTGGAGTGTATGCTTCATACTTAATGGTAATAACTTATCTATTGTAATGCAATATCTGGACCAATAATGATGGCTTGTCAGTTTTAAAGAACCAAAACTGGAAATTTTAATAAAAAACAAAGATAAATCAGCTGCAGTGTTTTTGTCAAAGAGTGAAAATTCGTCACATTTCGTTCATTACGATTATGGCCAATTACAAGAAGTCAGTGTGTCTGGGCTGGGAGATTTAAAATATCCACTGCTGGTTTTGCTAATGTGTTTAACTGACAGCTGAGATTTATTCTTGTGGTAGAGAGAACAGCAACTGAACAAGAGTGTCTGTGTCATGATGCACGGCTGCAGGTCGCCCAAGAAGACACTCCATTAGATCAGTGTTTCTCAAACCAGTCTTCAGGGACCCCCCGACAGTACACGTTTTTGGTCCCTCCCTACTGGGGTGGGAGCAAAAGTGTGGGCTGTCTGGCTTTGAGGGAGCAAAAATGTGCACCGCCTGGGGTCACTGAAGATCCAGTTGAGAATCACTGCTTTAAGTGGTGCGGCATGCAGCCCCTCCTACAGCAGCCCCCAGGCTGTGCATCCTGTGATGTCCTGCAATGCCTGGGCTTCCCTGCACAACAGGATTAAATGGATGTTAAAAGGATTATGGGACAGCACAACTCAGAGACACCAGGATAAAAATGCCAAGTGGAAATTTTTAAAAGTAGAAAGCCTTCTGACCCACTTATCAGTTCATTCTTTTGGCACCTTACATATAGAAATACAATCATTCATTGATTTACATTCTGTCTATCATGATCTGTCTCTGTCAATACTGTCATGTTCCCGTTTGGCCAGTAGAGGTTGCTGTTCATCCCATTTCCTTCCCCTCTGGTTCCTGATTACCTTCACCTGTTTCCTATTAGCTGTGGTTCCTAGTGTTTGGTGCATTGTCAATGAACCACACTTGTTCCTAATATACCTTCATTTTCTCCTTGTGTATGCAAGTGTCTGCCCACACCAAGATCCTTAGTCAGTCATTGATAGTGCTCAGTATTGGTTTCTGCCTGTGGTCTGTATCAGTGTTATCAGTAATAGTTTTACCCACGCATTTCCTGTGTTCAGGTCAGCCCTTGTCCCTCCTGATTTTTCCTCCCGGCCTCCTGTTTTTACCCTAGTCCTTTGGTTTGTGCTTTTGTCTGTTTGTTTTGGTCTAGAAATGAAGTCCCCTTTACCTTGAGCTGCACTTGGATTGGCACACCTTCTCCACGTGTAGTTGTGACGCTACTGAATAACATACAATCATACTTATGTCCCATAAGAGCCTTTATATAATTTATCAAGAGATGTCGAAACATCCAGACATAGTGGATGTTAGCAGACATATTTTACCCCGTGTGCGGCATGCGACAAGAACCATAACAAACTGACTGCGAGGCATAATAGTGGTTTAGTGAAATGCTTGTGATATTGTATCTTATGTTGTACAATATGTTTGACCTCTCTTCTATAATAATAATGCAAATCACTGGATATCTGTATAGAAAGTACAAGACGACTGGATGAATTACAAACTAGCATTAGTGAATTATGACCCCATTGCAGGAGGGTGAAGCATTTATTTTTAGTGATCATGTTCTACTAATAATCTGTTGTCTAATCAGTGCATTATAGTTGTATTTCAGGCCTGGTTTCTGAGACTTTATGTGCCAGTGACAGCATGCAGAATTTAAAGATCTGGGAATGTTTGCATAAAATTAACTTCTATTTCAAGTTTCAATATTTGGCATAAAGACTAAGAAACGGTCTGATAAGGCAAGCAACTTTGTGCAATTGTAGGATCAGCTGGTGATTAATTAACTGAAGAAGTGTGTATAGGCGCATGTTGCGGTGCCCTAATGCAAACCCTGCTAATGCAGTACGGGAGCACTGACAGCAGTCAGTGCTGGTTTGTGCATAAGTGCAGTGATTTGGATTAGTGCTGGTTTGTGCATAAGTGCAGTGACTTGGATCAGTGCTGCCACAGGGAGTTTTCATTGAATTAGCAGAAACTGCCTACTCAGGGAAGGGTCCTCAATTATTTAAAAAGTACAAATAACAGTGTATTAATTTGCATAAATCAACTTGTGGTTAATCCCATAGATGACATAAGCAAAGTAAGTAAGTAAAATTGGCTCACTCATGCTCAATGACGTGACAAGAAATTCTGGGCCCCCTGACAAAACGCTACCTTGCCCCCCCCCCAATCCAATTTTACGTGTTCCAACAGAGTCACTGTCAAGTCCTGGAATCCTATAACTGCCGGGGCATCCACGTCCCTCCGACGCCCCTGGCACTGGCCCTAGAAGTATAGGTGCGGGCAGAGAACAGTTATGTGATGTGGGGCGAGGGGGACCCAGGAAGCTGTTAGGTTAGCACAGTATGACCAAAACATTTTAAGTGAAGTGGCGACAAGAAGAAGACCAAAATTTCAAAATGGGCAGAGATTACTAATAGGGCCGTCAAACTACTTTTGTGAAACGAGCTAGCTAGTTATCAGCCAGATAGCCTGTGCTACTGTAATGTTTTTAATATAAATTAATTGATCGAATTTTTCTGCTGCTCGGAGTGGTGGTGGGAGGGGGTTCCCCTGCAGAATCTCACCTACGGCGTCAGAACACGTAGGGGCCAGGGCTGGCCCTGCCTCTGGGCTATCAAAATAAACATAGTTAAAATTATCGCCGTCAAAAACTAATAATGCATTATGACTTCCAAGCACCTATTTTATTATTTTATTTTGGCCGGGGCTATTGGAGATATCAGTGGCTCCCTAGATGCTGGAGTGACAGAAGCAGGGGCCCTTGGGGTCAACTTGGGTAACCCCGTACATTAAAGCGCCCACGAAGCTGTCCTCCTCCGGTAGAAAACCATGGCAAGTATGCTGCAACCACCTGTAACTTGTAATCATTTAATAGTTTAATTATAGGAAACAAAGTTGTGGGCTATATGGTAACCCTTTACATTAACTGCACCTTCATAATGCCTTAATAATGCATTTGTAGAACATTCAGTGCACCTTCGTAATGTGTAGAACATTCATAAGCAGCATGTAAGTATACCTTCCTATCCTAAGTATGTCCTAAAATACCTTAATAACAAACATTATATGGTTATGTGATTCTAATGTTTGTTAATATCATAATATTTGTTATTAATGTATATTAAAGCTGTAAAGGTACATTAATATGTTAAGGTATACTTACATGCTCCTTATGAATGTTATAAGCCCTATATGAATGCATTATAAATGCATTATGAAGGTAGAGTTAATATAAAGTATCAGCGGGCATATTCTTTCTTCACTATCATCAGGGCATATTTATTTTGGCATTGGCTTGGTCGTGGAGGGGGGTAGTGGTGGTGGTGCTAGGTGGCTGCGGTGAGACTTC
>JAODKC010000002.1:14868810-14883232 GCA_026777985.1 Mormyrops attenuatus
CCGCCCCCCCCCCCCCCCCCCCCCCCCCCCCCCGGGGGCGGGCCCCCCCGCCCCGCCCCCCCCCCCCCGCCAAGAAACAAGAAAAGATTAACGTTTACTCTATGCCAGTTCCCAAAAGATGTTCCGGTGTGAGGAAAGTACTAAGTTCAATGACAAAGTCACGTCCTAGCCTTATAAGTCCGTGCATGAAAGTGGGACGTTCAGAGACACATTAGGGAATGTGTGGCTCCTTCTGCATTATCTGGGGTTGGGGGGGGGGGGGGCACTCATATAATGCCTAAGAAAGAAGGACAGATTCATATGAACTGCAGCGAACCCATCCCTGGTTATTAATTATTGTTGAATTTCAATTAAAATCTGGGGTTTGGCTGAGTGGGGATCTTTGTGGGAGGGCAGCCCCCCACCTGTGCCGAGAGGGGGCCTCGGTGCTCCGGTGTTCATTACAGTAATTCATCAGACTATTGTGCCTTTAAAAGCAGAGGCCGCCTCCCCATCTCTGATGGGGCTATTAAACGGCTTGATTTGCATCCTAATGAGGAAGAATGTTTAGGAGCTTGTTCTCAATGCGCTGGAATCGCGTGCATGTAATTATGCCCACATTTTCATGCACGGGATGCACCTTTTCCCGAGACTCCTTTCTTAAACAAGTGGCGGCTAGCTCTGGTTCGTACCCAGGGACAGGGACAGGTTCGTACACAGATTCACCGTGCCTCAAGTCTCTCTCATACTGCTCCTCACTAATTACCCCGACGTCAGGGCTGGGCTCTCCCTGGGCGCTGACAGGCCTATCTTTGTGTCCATGTGCTCTTTATCTCCCCGTTCTCTGCTCCAGGTCGTCATTGCCCCGTCTCTATATCTATTACTACCAATCACAACCCCCTTTGCCAAGGATGCCCCTCCCCAAAACTGGTGCAGCCACTTCCCGTCTCATCATGTGCTTCTGTCCGCCATTTGCATCTCAGACCCCGCCCCAGCTCTCACCACCTGACCACCTCCCCTGGTTTTTTGAGACCCTCCCCAGAATTGGCCGCTCAAGCCTTGAATAATTTATATGCCCCACCCACTCCTACCATAATGCGTTGTGTAAACACGCATCAGATAAAAATGTGAAGACTGTGTCATGTCCTTCCTCAGCGTTCTGCCTGCCCCCCCCATGCCCTCCATGGCCAGGGCAGGTTCATATCAACGTTGAATTCTTGGGCTTCCGGGTTAGGCATGACTTGTTCTATATGCAGTGGTCTCACCCTCTATCAAACAGAGGTCAGGGAATGTAGGAAACGCGGACATGAGGATGAGTTCTCTTGCAGCTTGTGACCTGATCTCACCAGAAGAGTTACCCAGAAACCCTCAGCCCAGCCCCCACCCCCTGATGAGCAGATGTTATGCAATGGACATGGGGGAAAGCTTTACCTTCAGTATATTATACGTAATTATAGCCCCCAAGGTTACTGTGAACAAAGTCAGCCGGCGATCTCCTATCTCACATTCTGCACTACATTCATCATTAATTAGAACGACAAATCATTTCATCCAAACTAATTGGATCTCTGATTATTAATTATAATGTGGAACGAGGAAAAAAATATAATGTGCTAATAAAAACAAACTGGGTAGATCAGTCAAAGTGAAAAATAGTGGCATTATATCAGAGGCTTCTACCCATGTGCGGCATAAATATGTGATAAAAAGGCCATATTCCGTGCCTCAGCTTGCGGGGTCTTCCGGGTACAGATCCTCAGCTCGCCGGGTCTTCCGGGTACAGATCCTCAGCTTTTGCCAGGTGCTAGTAGAGCACCTCTTTTTCCTGTCCAGGAGAGGACGCCTTGCAGTCCATTAGTTTTGCTGTAAGGAAGTCAGATGAAGCACTGCATGGAAATATTCATGCATGGCACCTCCCCGATCTAGCAGCACTCAGCCAGGCCCGAAAATCAAACTATGTAACCTTTCTTGCCAAGTTCTTGATGTCCCAGAAACACCAACACTATCTCCTGGACGCATTAATGAGTGCATGCATAATGCATCAGACTCCGTTGTCAAAGTTTAATCAGTTCTGGAGTGGCGATTCCGAATCAGCAGACAAACGGCTTATTGATTTGCTCTCCCTCTGTGGAACCTCAGCGCACCCTCAGTTTTGTACACATGGACCCCACTTGCTTCCCGCAGATGTTTGCTATCCTTCCTTGTCTTGGACGCATAAGTGAAGGAATCTTTAAGAAGCAACATGTGTGAGAATGTCTGACTAGCTTAAACTGTAACTTAAACAGCTAGTAGTGTAACTGCCTTTTGATTGCCCAGACATTTATTGGTAGACAAAATGTCAGACGTGTCCAGGACCTTCCAGAACAAGGGGAACAAGAGTGGCGTAGTGTCAGAACTACCTGTACTCATCTCAGAACCAAATTTCACCTTTCAACATGCTGCAATGTGAGAAGCACTTTAATACCGGTCACGTGGTGTTGTCTGTTAGCACCGAGGGGTAAACATCAACAGGTTTTTACTGTTATGTTGGAGCAGTTGAGGAGTGTTTTATTAAGCCTGTTGCACCGAACGTCACAGTGAATCTATTTATTTTAGATAAACACCAGCATGCATTGTAATTAGCTGGCATGTGAAACATGCAAGCGCTAATACACGTTGTCTTCCATATTCACGGATAGTGAACAAACTCACTAGTATTAGATCAGGTTCAGTCTTGCTGAGCTGCCAGAGGCACTTGAGGGTGCAGTCTCAGTCAAGGAGGGGAGGACAGAGACCATTTTGTTGGGTGGACTAAGGTGAACTACCTGCAGCTGAATGTCCAAAAGACACAGGAGCAGGGGGTGGACATCAGGTGAAAGCTGTAGGCCTCTGAGCACTGAGCACTGTCACTGGGAATGGTACCACAAGGAATGGTACAGTAATACAGACACCTTGGCATCTGCTTTGATAACAGGCTGAACTGTACATACTCTCTGTACATACTCCCTGTACATACTCCCTGTACATACTCTCTGTACATACTCCCTGTACATACTCTCTGTACATACCTTGTACATATTCTCTGTACATACTCCCTGTACATACTGCATATATTGCACTTGCTATTCTTTGCACTATTCTTTGCACTTGAATAGATGCTAAACTGTATTTCGGTGCCCTGTATTTATACATGTGTAATGACAATGAAGTTGAATCTAATCGAATCTAATCTAAACTGGCACGATAACACTCCGGAAGTCTACGGGTCTTCACTGCTGTTTGCCGGGGAAGGAGGCTGCTGGTCTGAACAAACTTCTGGGGAATGTACCAGCTGTTCTTTCATTGTTCGGTGCTTCTGGTCTCCGTGGCCGCCTAACCCTAACCCTACCCCTAACCCCTAACCCTAACCCTAACCTCATGCAGCTCAGAGGACACCCCCTCTTTGACCATCATTGAAATGTCTACAAGCATGTTTCTACCTCACCACAAGTATTGGACTATCCACTTCCGGGTTATTTCTCCATTATTCATTACTTTTGCTGGGTTGTATTGCGCTGGGAGCCATTTCTGATCAATCTGTAACAAAAAATTGCATCTTATTGTATGTTATCTTTGCTGTGGCATTCAAAGTAGCACATGTAGCTTTTTCTGGGTGCGTGTGAGCTGTTCTGACTTGCCACTGGTCAGCAGAACACAGACAAATAGCCCTTAAAGACATCAGAATCATTAGAATCGATACAGCCATGTTGACCTCCCATGCTGGAGAATTGAATGATTTGGCCCTGTAAGGCAGCTGAATGAGATTCTCATGTTTTCCCTGTTTGGTCCCTGTTTGATCCCTGTTTGGTCCCTGTTTGGTCCCTGTTTGATCCCTGTTTGGTCCCTCTTTGGTTGGATGTGTATGTATATACAGTCTTGCAGGTGTGTGGAGGACGGGAGCATGCTTAGCCCTGAGCTGCTGATGGCATCTCATTATGGTGCTTGGAGGAACATCTCCCTTTTATAGGCTCTGGGGATCTGCTGCCTTGCTGGGAGATCTTGTCTCTCACCCACAGTCCTCTATGTATCCTCTGTTACATTATATTAAGTTTCTTTAGCAAATGCTTTCAACCTAAGCGACATACTTTTTTGAGAAAGCAGGATCAGATGGTCCCTGGAACAAGTGGGGTTAAGGGCCTTTCATAGGCCCCCAACGGTGAACTCACTCTGGGATTTTAGCCAGCAATCTTCCAATCACCGGCACAGTGTGCTAATCGCCTGAGCCAGCAATCTTCCAATCACAGGCACAGTGTACTAATCGCCTGAGCCACGCCCCGCCTAATTGCGTTTATAACAGTTATACCCTATTCTTCTGACAAAGGCACAAAATAGGCAGTCCGAGGCAGACATGCAGATACGCACCTCTGAGATGGTAGTGACAATAGGCATGAATCCAGCAGGTGGTGTCGCTTAGCTAGGCCTAAAGTCGTCAGCCACATTACTGGATGGATCTACAGCACAGACCATCACGTGCTCTTTGGTGGACACGCCTGCACTCCTCACAGTACCAGCTAATGAGCGGATGTGCCTCTCACCTCATTAATTAGTCACCTCTCATCACCGGCTGCCCAGTTGCACCAATACCTGAACGTCGTGTTGTACCACTTTGAGGTACAGTATCATGGCCTCACTTCCATTATTGTGCTTTGAATAAATGAATAATGCATTGCGTGAGATACATTAACAAGTAAGTAGATTAGGGATTTCAAATTACATCAATATAAGCTTTATGAATTTGCATGAAATAAATTATGAATATTGCATCATTAACCGAGCCTAACCATGGCGCTCTCGTGAAGTACTTCAGCACGAACTGGTTGCGGGTTTGTTTTTAAAAAGCGCAGCATTTGAGGATTGATTTATGAATGATTTATGGAGAGTCAGATGCGGCTCTTAAATGGAAGTGCTTAACGTTAGCCTAACGTTGTTGTAATGGAGTGCCACTGGGTCGCTGGTGACTAATTCACTCTGACAAGCCGCCTCATCATTGTCAAGCTCCTTCTGCTGGAGCCGCCGTGATAAACAATCGGGACCCTTTCATTAGGTAGCCGGCCCCCTGTGGAACCTCAGACTTCCCTTTAATCGCACCCCTTTCATTAGGTGGCCGGGCCCCTGTGGAACCTCAGACTTCCCTTTAATCGCACCCCTTTCATTAGGTGGCCGGCCCCCTGTGGAACCTTAGACTTCCCTTTAATCGCACCCCTTTCATTAGGTGGCCGGCCCCCTGTTGAATCTCAGACTTCCCTGTAACCTCGCCAGCTCCATGAGGCTACACTTCCGGCACTGAGTTTTTGTGTTTTGGCTTGATTTCCTTTGGGTGCCAAGGTGCCCCCTCACATCTCTGGGGCTGGGAGCTAAAACCACAGCCCCAGCTATGTTTGGGTTTTGTGTTTTCTTTCTGTGATGCGTGAGTTTTCCCCCACAGTCCAAAGACATACAGTTAGGCTCTCTGACATCTCTAAGTTGGCCATATTGTGGGGGTGTGTGTCTTGTGATGGACTGGCCTTACGCTCAGGGTGTACCCGGCCTTGTGTCCTGTGCTACTTGGGACGGTCTTCGGGCCACCCACTACACTATACTGGAAAAGCAATGTGAAGATGGAGGGATGGAATGAATGTTTTATCTACTTTTTGTTTTCCAGTTATCTACATCCTAGCAAAACTTCTTCAAAAGTTGGTCCTTCAAAATTCTGGAACCTTTTTCACCCAAAGGAAGGCCTTTGTCTAAACATGCCTCATGTAGTTCAGCTGATCCAGGATATTCCTTTTACATTCATGAATATGATCCTCTTTGGTGAATGTTCTTGCACTAACAGAGATGTGCATAAGAGATCCTGGCAGCACCAATGACTGGTGCCCGGCCCCCCGTCAGCCGAAGGTCTGCGTTATCACCACCACTGGCGTAGAGTCTCCGCGAGAGCCAGCCGCGTCGCCTGCCATCGCTGGCACCGGCCCGCATCGCTAATTGCTAACTCCGGTGTTATTTCTGCTAATTGGGGGAGACTTGGCCGCCAAGGGCTGCTTCTGAAGGTCTGGGACTTGTGCGTGGGCTGGCTGCTGGCCTCACTCCAGCCACAGATTAGCAGATCGGGTGAGAATAGGGCCCTCTTCCCCAGGCGAATTCTGGTTGGATCTCGGAGAGGTGATGCTTCATGGAACAGGTATCCTGCAATGGTGGTAATATATATTTTAACGAGACGTGGGGAGGGGGCTGGGCTTTGCTCCAGGTGATGTGTGCTGTTAATGAACGGAATGAGGGAAATGAGGCTCCGCGGTGCTGGCTAGGTGTAGTGCAGACAAATAATGAGGCAAGGCCTGCTTCTGAGCTCCGAGGCCAGAGTTTGCTGGGATATTTTTGTTCCAGAGCAAGAATAGGAGAGAAGTTACCCTGCAGGATTTATCTGTGGGCAAATCCCCTACCTGCATTAGCCTGCAGATGAGAAAGGGCTAAATCACTCAACGTGGGCGTTTCCTTGAACGAGCAGGCTCTCCTCCGACAGCGTAATATTGACCTTCATTAGCCCCACACGGAGGCGCAACAGGAAAATCCCAGTAAAATATTACAGCTGCCTGCTTACAATCCCCATTCCACCAGAGCATTGATTTTAACTCGGAGCAGCTGCGTTCTACAAATTTGTGAGCAGGGCGGGTACATGGTGGAACAAGGGGGCGGCTCCTTTGTCTAATCGAGCGCAGGAGGGGGTGGGCTCAGCGGGGGCTCGGCACGGAAAAAGCAGCTCTGAATCGTAGCGATGGAGGGGGTCCCATTACAGTATAGTCAATTAATGCGGCGATGGCTTCACGCCTGGGATTTATGAAGAGGCGTGCAGGTAGGACTGGGGGACAGGGGCAAGCTGTCAGAAGGCGGTAATGATACCTGTGTTTAGCCTGTCACACGTCTTCCGCTGCTAATGAGCTTCAGATGGGCTCCGCCAGACGGGCACTAAAGTGGAGATGACAGGAATCCTATCAAACAGTCCCTCAGAGTTGCAACTGTGATTTATTTATACCTCTACACATATCACTTAGCAGAAACATAAGTTGCCCAAGGGATGGCGCCCGCAGGTTTGCGTGTGCCTCAGACGCCGATGCCGCACGGCTGAGGGATGATGGGAGGCCTGCGGGTCAGGGGGGGTGCGGACGACTACTGCACAGGGTCAGTCGCTCAAAGGGCGAAAGTAGACTTGGGATGGAAAAAAAGGTTTTTCCATTGCATCATTTTTCTACATTTTATGAAAAATGAAAATGAAAAAATTCAAGTTGTCCCCAATGTCCGTAATCGGGGCGGAGAGACGTGAGGTGACGCCTTGGCCCTCTTATCACGGCAGATCCATCTCCACCACATGCCGGTGCCAGAAGATGAATGTCCTGCAGGCTGCGGCTTGTTGAGCTACATGCCGGAGAGTCACGTGACGCTTACCGGAGCCCCTGTGCGCACACACTGCAGGCTGTGGCTTGTTGAGCTGCGTGCCGGAGAGTCACGTGACGTTTACCGGGGCCCCTGTGCGCACACACTGCAGGCTGTGGCTTGTTGAGCTGCATGCCGGAGAGTCACGTGACGCTTGCCGGGGCCCCTGTGCGCACACACTGCAGGTTGCGGCTTGAGCTGCGTGCCGGATAGTCACGTGACGCTTACCGGAGCTCCTGTGCGCACACACTGCAGGCTGCAGCTTATTGAGCTGCGTGCCGGAGAGTCACGTGACGCTTACCGGGGCCCCTGTGCGCACACACTGCGGGCTGCGCCTTGTTCAGCTGCGTGCCGGAGAGTCACGTGAAGCTTACCGGGGCCCCTGTGCACACACACTGCGGGCTGCGGCTTGTTGAGCTGCGTGCCGGATAGTCACGTGACGCTTACCGGAGCCCCTGTGCGCACACACTGCAGGTTGTGGCTTCTTGAGCTGCGTGCCGGAGAGTCACGTGAAGCTTACCGGGGCCCCTGTGCACACACACTGCGGGCTGCGCCTTGTTGAGCTGCGTGCCGGAGAGTCACGTGACGCTTACCGGGGCCCCTGTGCGCACACGCTGCGGGCTGCGGCTTGTTGAGCTGCATGCCGGAGAGTCACGTGACGCTTACCGGGGCCCCTGTGCGCGCACACTGCAGGCTTTTTTCACTTGTTTTGAAGCAGCATTGTTTCATAGTAGATTACTCAGAATCCACTGAAAAATAATGTGCTTGTTGATTATTCTTCTTAAGAATATTTTAGAGTGAGCATTATTAAGGAGGAATATATTTTACAAAAAGATCCATGAAATGAAACTGATTAAATGGGGCTTGGGTTTAATTTCACCCTTTCTTATCATTAGACATTGAAGGGTGTCTTCATTCCACAGGTTTGTTTGGACATGCAGCCCTTCTTATGTGTAAAAAGCACCTCACCACATCCTATGTTCAACCCAAGTGGAGAAAGCGCTTGATTTTTTTTATCAACGGCAAGCAGATGAGGTGAAATTAGCAGCCTGAAATCGGCAGGCGGGAGTTCAGATGGTAACGTGAATCTTCTGGTGGTTGAGAGGCTTAGCGCCATGCGCAGCGTAAAAACTCGGCTTTAGAAACAAAGGCGAAACGCGAAGCCTCTGGCGGGTGAGCCAGGGACCTCGCACGTTTCCTCTTATCATGTCAGGAGAAGCCTTTAGAAGTAATGAACCCAAAAATACTCACTAATAAGCTAATTCGTGACAGGTTAGGAAAATAACTGTATCAGAAAGAGCTTTGAAATGGAGCCTTTGAGAAGGTTGCATGGATAGCTACTCTTTGGGGAACATGGCCCTTTTGGGTTGGGGATTATCATCCTCATTACCGAGGAAAACCGGAATATGATGGAGCTCACCGGGCTGTGTGTTCAACGGATATGTGTCACCATTCCAAATGATGTGGCTTGCCATGTTCAGGTGTGCGGGGGAGGCTGACCTATGGTGGCTCAGACATACTACCACACGGGAGCCCCTCATCCATGGGGGAGTAATGGTCCACTGCCCATTTGCTATACCGGGCATTTTACAGATAAAATTGGTCTGGTGTATTTGTCTCTTGTTTTTATGTTCTTTTTATTTTGTTTTTTGTTGCCTTGCTGCACAATCAATTGCCCTCTGGGGGCAATAAAGTTGAAAGTTCAGTTGAGTTGAAAATTTATTTTGGGGCATCCTTGGAAGGCAAAATGTATTGCTCAGCAAAAGTTTTTATGGCGAACCCTTATGTCGGAAAAGCTTATCCTGGGGGCCCCTTGGTCCACAAAACTTACTTTGGCGTGATGTGCCACCACAGAGTACAAGGCCAGTTTTTAATCCCAGTCCATCCCTGTATTCTGCTCTCTATGGGCTGTACGTGATGATGTCCGATCTCATGTTTGCCTGCCGAGCTTCGCGGCTGTTGGCCATCGCCGGTTGTTGGTATGTCAGCATAGCTCGGGCTGCCATGTTAAACGGACTTCTGCTTCTCCCTGGCAAACACCCAACAGCCTGACCGTTTACCGTCACTAGATTAAGTTCTGCATGGGGCCTGGTTTTACATGGCGAACTTGCTTGGGGTACTAATTAAGCTCTTTACCCAGAATCCCATAAGCTCATATCCATTTGGTGGTTAATACTGTACTCTTTCATTGTAATTCTTATACAGTGGTACCTCAGAACTTGAACTTAATCCGTTCAGAACTCCATTTCGAATCCTAAAAAGTTTGAGTTCTGATCGAATTTTCCCCATACGAAATAATGGAAAACCAATTAATTGGCTCCCGGCCCCAAAAAAATACACCTAAATTGTCATGCTTCTCGTCCGATCATCGTGTGCCACGCCCCCTCGTTAACCTTGTAGTTAAGTCCGCGTTTTAGTTTGTTTCCCCGGTCCGGTCATTAACGCTGCATAGAAGTTTCTTGTTCTGTGTTGCTGCTCCCTGATTAAACCCCATAATTTCTTGATCCTCCGTCTCCCTGCTCTTGCTTCCCCGGTGTGACGTGACATAAATATGTTTTTTTTTTAGCATTTAAACACAAAATGAACAGGATAAAACAAGAAGAGCATATACTAAACACATCTAAGCACATTTATCAAAACAGTAATTTGTAAAGTAAGAAAATGGGTGTATCCAAACAATGTGTAAAGTTAAAAAATAATTTTTCAATAATACATTTTTTTAACTCAGCTGTGGTTCGCACAGTCCTGCGCTTTACCGCTTTTGGTGCTGCTTTTTTTGGCCATGGCTACCAATAAAAGATTAACCTGAATTTGTCTTAATTCTTCGCAAACACTGTGCCAACACTGTGCATAACATTTTTTTCTTAATGGCTTCCAAAACGATAATGTACCCCAACACTACCCCAAGCCATGCCCCAACACTGCGCCAACACTAAGACTATGCCATGTAGTCCATTGTTTATTTTTATTATTACTCTGTATTCGTTAATTTGTTCGTAAATCACAAACTTTTAGGTTGTAACATTTGTTAACCTTTGTTTCCGCTGAGAGATGATGATGATGAGCGTACAAGTTATCTTAGGTCAAGGTTCACGGTTCAACTTCTGAGATTCAGATCGAGTTCTAGGTCATTTTTTTCAAACTGGTTGGTTCGACTTAAGAAATTTGCGTTCTAATGAGTTCAAGTATTGAGGTACCACTGTATTTAATTAATAAATTAAAGTACATTTATGTATGTTCACTTAACACATTGTTATTGTTGTTATTGTCATCTTTCCTGGATCTGTCTACCTCTCTTGGAGGATTGGTTATGTGACGTGATGGTATCTTGTTTTATTTGTGACTTTTTCGATCTTTTTGCCCCTGCCTCCTTCCTTTCAGGGCTCGGAAGATTTTAAAGTTCAGTGTCAAACCTGAGGATAATTTGAATCAAAACCATGGCAGACATTTTACTCCTCCCCATTACACAAGGTGGCCCAGTGCCGGTCGTCCACTTCCTTTGAAATGGCATTCTGCATGTTTCCTGTTGTCTTGGACCCTCTTTCATGGTCACCTATGGTACCAGGTGATCTATGGTTCTGATATTAATATTGTTCCACTCGGTGGAAAATTGGCCAGCAGCTTGGAGAAACATCAAAGGGCCAATTCTAAAGGTATTGCGACGGCTGAGTCTATATCCGTCTGTCGTGTCGACTTTCACCAAGGAAAGTTATATGCTTTTAGCTCGATTTAAAAACCATTGTTTCGATTGATGGCACAGGGAAAAGCTGAAAGAGCTGTCATTTCAGAGACATGACAGGCTTACCAAGAATAAGGTGAAGCTAATAAGACAATGTCGGAATTTGACGTGACGACAGTAAACTAGATGTGGAGTCAGAGTTTATGTGTGATGTTTCACACGTTGCCAGTACTGGCTCACATATTTTTACACACTCTGTTCTTAACTCCTGTCAATGGGATTTATTTTATTTGATGTCTGGCATTAAATCATTAGGCATTGGGGGGGTTGACTCAGATTGGGGGGGTACCTACACAGTTTTGGCTCAGGGAAGAACCTGTTGTGTTATTTATTTTGAGCAGCATAGCAGAATGTGAGTGGAGTGTCCATCCCGACATGGCCGAAGAGCTTAACAAAGAGCACAGCAGCCCTGTACACGGACAGATTAAGAAAGAAAACCTTTGTAGAAGTGTATGTTATGGTTGGATGGTGAAATTCTGTTTGCATGAACCTGTTTTTTGTTGTGGGGTAACTGGAGACTTGCATTGAACGGCGATCGTTGATTTCATGCTTGTAAACATCTTTGTTGTTGCCTTCCTCTCGTATTTAGATGATTTTTTACAGTTCTTGTCAAAATAGCTTTGATGCGTAAAGTGTACACGGTTGGTAGCTGTTGATAATGTGTTTAGAGTGTAACGTGTGAGAACTGTTGAGACTGTTGGTACCTCAGTGTAAATGTATTATTCTGAATAGAGCACCGTTGTTATTTTGGTCAGAACTACCTCTCATGTCCAGCTTGATCCAAAATACACTTTACAGCAGGGTTATCAGACGTTCATAAATAATTAAAGAGCAAGAAACTTTACTTGAGATGTTTATTGATCTGACATCTAAGCTGCAGTTTTTATCTAATAATGCCACACACTGGTGTCTGATTCAACAGCAACCCCTGATCAAACCAAAGATTTGGGGGCAGTTTTGTGGCAGCAACGTCCATCACAGGTGACACATCAAACAGGACCAGAGAAAAGCACACCTCAGACTTTTAATGTGGGCGAACCGAGATGACGCCTGATCTGTTACTGTTTATATTTCTGTGTGCGTATCACGTACACTGGTGTTTAAATGAAGTTGTCATATGAGCCTGTAATTTGCATAGCAGTGGATGGATATATTCCTTCCAGCCTGCTGTGATTCACCTGCCCGACAAATATCCCCTATGGCCACCCACGCCTCTAACCACTCCGTAATGCGTGTGCTCTTCCCCAAGGCACACCAACACGCGCCATCGTTTCCGCATCACTGGACGCGCCATCCTTTCAGCTCACAAGGTGGAGGAAGGCGGACAGGAAGTGAGCAAGAGTGCACGGAGGGCTTCCTGCACCAGGTAATAAGACGTACGTCTCAGTCAAAAGTACAGGCACACCAAGCATCGGATATTGAGTGAACAATTATGAATGAAAATATAAACCAAATAAAACAATTTTCCTTCATAACATGGAAAGAGCATGTAGCAGTGCATGTGTAACATCCTTTAACTGGTTGTGTGCTGATGGCAGAGTTTCATCCCATGAAATAGAGCAGCATTTAATGTCCCTTTAGAAAGAATGGCTCACATTTTCTCTGCTGTTATAACTGCTAGAGGAGGCTACTTTGGTGAATCAAAGATAAGACATTTTTGCTAATAAAGGTACTCCAATGATGGACATACTGTAAATTTATTTGTTAACAAAGAATATTGAGTGTATTTTTAGCGAATGTTAAGTTGGTAACATGCAAATGTAGAAAATCTCAGTGTGTGCAAAAACTTCTGACTGGTCGTGTACGTCTCTGCAGAAGGAAGCCTGACAGCAAGGTGGTCCAGCGACTGACCTGTGGGGCTTTGCTCACTTTTACTCACTTTACTCACTTTTACTCACTTTACTCACTGTCCACGTAGCCCCCCGCTCCTTAGCTCACCCTCAAAACGTTTTCCAATCTGCAGCTGAAAATGAATATGGGTCCCTCTCAAGGCCGATCTTGTGTCAGGCTGTTTACTTCGTAAATATTGATAGGAAGTTATTTAAATACCTGAAAGTGTGTTGTGTGTGTGGGGGGGGGGGATTCAAATTCATACACTGTTTCAGCAGCCATTTTCAAATGCTCCGAGTTGGTGTTATTGTGTGAGATGATAAAATGTCTTATTTCAGGATTGGACCGATAAAGATTTTTCTTATATGAGCAATGAGTTTATGGGGAGTCTTGCTGGATAGAACAGACCTGGGACCAGCAACAATGTGCAGTCACTTCACTATCACCATGTTTTCCAGTCTGCCAGCCTTTTGGTGAGACATCTGTGAGGGCAAGTTGCTTTCTGGTTGTCACCCACGTCGCTCAGCCACAGAAGCATGGACAGGCCACTGAGTGAGTCAGAACAGTGTAGGCATCCCTGGGGATCGTCTCAGAGGATCGCCCCAGCTAGGGTATGAACCCTGGGGGTCGTCTCAGAGGATCGCCCCAGCTTGGGTATGATCCCTGGGGATGGTCTCAGAGGATCGCCCCAGCTTGGGTATGATCCCTGGGGATCATCATAAAGGATCACAGCAGCTAGGGTATGATCCCTAGGGATCATAACAGAGGACTACCCCATCTTGGGTATGATCCCTGGGGATCATCACAGAGGATCACTCCAGCTAGGGTATGATCCTTGGGGATCATCACAGAGGATCACTCCAGCTAGGGTATCATCACAGAGGATCATTCCAGGGGATCGTCAGAGAGGATAAACACAATGGATCATCCTAGGGGATCATCCCAAAGAATATAGTCCCAGAGGACCATCACAGAGGATCATTTCAGCCTGACCTCTTTGCTTGAATGACATTAATAGCTGTGCTGTAGTGGGGAAGTGTAGCCATGCACACTGTGTCAATTGGGCTCAGTGATTATCACAGTTATTAAAAAAAATGTTTATCTATAGCCATTGTTTTATCTGAGGTTGCATCGGACGAGCGAACGACACCATTATTTTGTGTGCAGGGTGGAGTCATAGCTGGATAAAAACATGGAGCTGAGTGATTTATCCTGCCGTTCGCGGGACTCTGGGCTCGAATCACCAACCTCACCTGTCCTTTTCAGTTATTTATGTGTGCTGTTATTTATAAGCCCTCGTCCAGGATAATCAATATTCTTAATTTTAATTGCATTTTGCTGCTTGCCACTCCGTGTCAGACGGCATGCGTTTGTGTCGAAAATGTTAATTAAAGCTGAGGGACGACGATAGGGGGGTGGGCCGGCTTTATTTAAGGAGGTGGTGTACGG
>JAODKC010000002.1:14894524-14904825 GCA_026777985.1 Mormyrops attenuatus
TCACAGTGTGTATGCGTGTGTTCCTGTACGACTGTCCCACGCATCCCAGCATGTATGCGTGTGTTCCCGTAAGACTGTCCCACGCATCCCAGTCTGTATGCGTGTGTTCCCGTACGACTGTCCCACGCTTCCGAGTGTGTATGTGTGTGTTCCTGTACGACTGTCCCACGCATCCCAGTATGTATGCGTGTGTTCTCGTACGACTGTCCCATGTAGCCCAGTGTGTATGCGTGTGTTCCTGTATGGCTGTCCCACATTTGCCACCAAAGTGGCTGCATACTTTAAACGACATCTGGACAAAACAAACCACCACACTGATGGTTACATGCTAATGAAAAACATACCTTCCACAGCAAAAATTACATGGGAAGTAAGACATTTACTATTAACACATAAATACATATATTAATTTACAAAATTTAAAGTAATGCATACTGGTAACTGCCAAAAAACTTCTGACCAACCCCACATGTGTCACATTTATGTCAACCAATTGTGGACAGTGGGCGGCATCAGAACTAATTAAACAGTTTGCCTTGGGGACCCTGCACAGGCGGTGTGCCAAAACACTGATCATTGTGGTCATTATATGTCATATGACATTGTTTTGCCAAAATTACATTGATTCCCTCAATTTCATCTGAAGTATATGGCCTCGCAAATCAAGGCCTCTCTTTACTGTAGAAGCTACTTGGTAGATACCAGCATGCACTAAAACGCTACCAATAGCGCTTTTGTGATGTTGCAAGTATCATAATCTTATTTCATGATGCTTTAGGGTAGCTGGATAGCATGATAATGATGCAATAAATGTCATCACTAACCATAACTACGTAAAAGCTGTCATAAATGACACATCACAAGGTTACCGGTTGTGGAAAAGTGACATCAAATATTTAAAAAATGTATTTCAATTGCAGATGTCACCTACCATGATAGGCAAGTATTCTCTCATAGCTCATAAGCCACTGTTTGTCAGTTAGCTGACATTCTACAGCAGTTATGCAACCATATACTGGAGAACGTTTTTAAAGCATGAATAAGTACTTAATATTATTTCTGGATACAGTCATTAAGTTACATTGCTTGCTACAGTCTTTAGGCTACATTGCTGACTACAGTCATTAGGATGCATTTCTGGCTATGGTCATAAGGCTACATTGCTGGCTATCATCTTAGGATACATTTCTGGCTATGGTCATAAGGCTACATTGCTGGCTATCATCTTAGGATACATTTCTGGCTATGGTCATTAGGCTACTTTGCTGCCTACAGTCATAAGATATATTGCTGGATATAGTCATTTGGTCACACAGTGGAATTCATTGTATAACATTACATTTATACACTTTTACCCATAATTACCATAGCATCTTTTGTCTGTAACAGTTCTGTGACATATCCAATTCCTTAGTGAGCAGTTCTTTTCACTATTTGAAGTTCTTGGACGCACACAATATGGGTACAACCATGACGAGGAAAATAACTGTACAATGTTCTTGCTCATTAGCTTTTTTTCTTTATTTCAAAGGTTTAATTATCTGAAAATATTCCATCACTGGATACTGAAGTGAATTTGAATCTAAACAAGTGCTTTTTTCCTTGATTTAAGAAGAGTGGTTGAAATTCATTTTAACATTTCAGCTGATAAAGGATTATTTTGTGAGATATAAAAATAAGAAGCATATTTTTCAGTTACTCAGATTAAAAAAAGTTAATAATTGATTTTAATGGAAATGTAATATTTAAATATATAGTTCACTTGAAAATTTGCCAAACCCTGATTAAAAGGTGTTATTTAAATATTATTTTTCTGAGAATTACTTTAAATACTGAAAAGCAGGGGAGTTAGGGCAGATATATCTGGCTACAACTATAATCCCGCTACATTCGCTCCTGTGCTTAATTAGCTTTAATCAGGTGAAAATATCACTTTAATCTGGGGAAAGGAGCTGAAAATGACACACGTAGGAATCCTGCTGGGCAGGCCCCCGAGCGACACGCGGCTTTATTGACGGCACACCCCCACTAACACTTTCTTATTTGTTTTACCCAATACCATATGAGAGAGAAGCTGAGGTTTTCAGTGTGTACATATTAAACATTTTATTCAACATTACATTTTTTATGTATCTGTCATTCATGAAAGGTAATGCAGCCCCTGTAAACCTGTATCACATCATCTTCATGCTGTGCTGCTACAAAAGCATTAATTCATACACGTACGAGGTAAAATTATAAAATTATAAAACTGAGATAAAATTATTGTAATTTTATTAGGGATAAAATTATTGTGATTGTGGTCGGTTAATTTCATATCATTACAGCCATATCTGAAAGACTGAGCCAACCAATCATGACGCAGGCCATAGCTATCTGATTCATACTGTAATAAGTCCCGCGTATTTTACCTTTGTTCTGGCTTCATTCAGTAGTGTTTTTATCCAGCACTGAACAGGAATGTGGAGACACTGGCCAAGTTCATGTGACTTTTTGAGGATGTTGGGGCTGGAGAAAGCCCACAGGATGCTGTTAGCATTCTGTTATATCTCGCAAGGTAGTTAGTGAAGTGTTCCTAAGTGACTCCAGCACAAAGCTCAACAGAGATGGAGACTGGAGACATCCAAGGTAAATTACATGTGTCACGATGACTGAGACCCTCACTGTTAGTCTACAAATGCTGTCCTGACCTCTTGCTATGACCTTCCAGCATTATACCAGAAAACCTTTTTTTTTTAACCTTGTTTTACCTTTCACCGTTCCCACATGGTGTCCATTTGGACTGGACACGTCCTCACGAAATTGCCTTGCCCTGAAGTTTATGGTGTTCACTTTATGTGAAATTGATTTAGTATGCATGTTTTATTCAGCCGGCCGATGTCTCGTGCTGATGCAGCCTAAAAAGGCTTTTTTGGCACACACTGTGGGGGGGAAGAGCGCTCTCAGGGATGGCCACCCCGTGTGTGGAATGCACAGGCGCTCTATTAGGTGAGCTGAATGATCTCAGTGCTGTCTCATTCTGGAGATGTACAGTTGGCTCAGAAATGTGAGACAGGGGCGGGGCCTCAGGGGCGGGGCCTCAGGGCCCTGGCCCCAGCTGACACCCCATTGGCTCCTGGTCCCCCGGTCACTCACCGATTCAAAACATATTATATGTTGGCTCAACTCCTCCCAAGCCCCCTCACCTTAAAAAAATCACTCCTGGTCACAGATTGGGGACGGGGTGGAGGACAAGTATGATGGTGACAGTATAGGAATTCTTTGAGTTCCTTTTTTCCTCCTGTCAGACAGTGAAACAGTTTATGAGGAACAGGAGATGAAGGAGGTACCATTTGACTTAGTGAAAGGCTCTGCTCGGCCCCCAGACGGCTCCATTTGGAGAGAGAGGCCATGAAGCCGCCCCGGTAAAAGCTGACTGGACACATGGTCCTTTCTGCCTCAGACTTTATGATGATGTGTTTTCTGGGGTCAGGATTATAAAAGCCCCCCCTTGCGTGTCTTTCTAGCTAAATTAAAAAAACGCACCTAGCCCTGTAGAGTCATTTATATGCTGGATCTTTCCTGTATCTTAGTGTAATGTTAAATTTATTGAAATTAGCTAAATTAATTTAATTAAGGCAGTGTACATATTGTACGTTCATAATAATAGTGCCTGGTCACAGTTTTTGCTGTCTCCTGAGAAATTTGTTGATCTTTACTGGTTCTCTGTGTCCACTTTGTTGAAGCACACAGCCCACCATTGTAAAAATCTAATGAAGCTGGTGGCATGATTGAGCATGTATGTAAAATTTGCCAGTATCTTTTCTAATAAAGAAAGCAAAGATGTCACAACATGTCTGTTACATGCCTGTCACAACATATCTGTGTAATGTCTCTCACAACAAGTCTGCAAAATAAATGCAAGAGCTGTGATTTGAAAGTGTGGATAAGGATGTTTTATAGTTGGAGCAGTACAAATACTGTCACCGGAGGCTGGAAGCCCAAAACTCATGAAGACCCACAACCACCATTAACATCCCCCGGACGATATTTCAAGGGCATAATGTCAGAATGACCACCTATCCATCCATTTTCTGTTACATTTGTCCATTTGAGGCTTCCGGTCTGTTTTAGATAGCTGATGTACTCGCAGCGAGTGAAAGGTCTTGTGTCTATTAGTTTCGCCATCGTTAGCCTGTCTGCGGGGGAATGTAAATGTTAAATGGAGCTTAAATAACAGAAATCCTTAACTTTCATTCCTCGTTCCCTGAGCGCCTAGGAGCCACATGCAACTTGAACAGGGTCACAGGAAGATTCATCTGCAAAGCAGCCTGGAAGCATGTGAACAGCACTTTGAAATCTGAGCCACATTAAGACTGAAGCATTTCCTTGGTCATCACAATGCAACAGAAGATCATCTAGTTTCCGGCAAAGGACACAACCCTTCTTATCACGACAGTGTTGTGCAGATCCAGGCCGTCGTGTGTGTCAGCGGGGTCTCTGTGTAGTTTCATAGTTTGGTGACTACCTAGAGAGCTTGTGTGTGTTAATTACAAATGGGAGCAACTTCAGGTCAAATCTAGTCATCCATTGAGGGGAAGAAGTAAAGTACAGTGATGTTCACGATTCTTTACTGTCATCTCACCTCTGTAAGGATACATGTGTACAAACACTTGTGTACTGCACCCCAGATGGCTGCCGTGAAACATTGTTATTATGGGGCCACTTTGCAGTTTGGGATGAAGTGAAAATATATAATATCAATATATATAATATAACACTAGTATCTGCTCATCGGTCACACTTCTGTTAATCATTCAAATATCCAGCATACAAACAAGAATATTTAGAATTAATAATGAAATATGTAAATGTGCTTTCTTGCATGTATAGCACAGCCATACAGATGCTGTATAAGTGCTTAATGGCCAGGGAACTAAGCAGCGGCCACAGGTGGCTGTCGGTATCCCGGAGTCCCATCCAGGAGAAGCAACTCAAGTAAGACAGATAATCCCACATTGCAGACCCCATAATCTCCTGTGGAAGTGGCATGGGCATTCTCCTCCCTGCCGGCCTGCCTCCTCTCCCTGTGTCTCCCTCATTTTGCCTGGGCACTCTCCTCCCTGCCGGCCTGCCTCCTCTCCCTGTGTCTCCCTCATTTTGCCTGGGCACTCTCCTCCCTGCCGGCCTGCCTCCTCTCCCTGTGTCTCCCTCACTTTGCCTGGGCACTCTCCTTCCTGCCGGCCTGCCTCCTCCCCCTGTGTCTCCCTCACTTTTCCTGGGCACTCTCCTCCCTGGTGGCCGCCTCCTCCCCTTGCCTCTCCCTCACTTTTTCCGGGCACTCTCCTCTCTACCAGCCACCTCCTCTGTAATCTCTCCCTCACTTTGCCCAGGTACTTTCCTCCCTGCTGGCCCCCCTCCTCCCCTTGTGCCTCCCTCACTTTCCCCGGACACCATCCTCCCTGCTGGCCACCTCCTTTCTAATCTCTCCCTCACTTTGCCCAGACACTCTCCTCTCTGCTGCCCCACCTCCTCCACTTGTGTTTCCCCCTCACTTTGCCTGGGCACTCTCCTCTCTGGAGGCCACCTCCTCCCCTTGCCTCTCCCTCACTTTTTCTGGGCACTCTCCTCCCTGCCGGCCTGCCTCCTCCCCTTGCCTCTCCCTCACTTTTTCCGGGCACTCTCCTCCCTGCCAGCCTGCCTCCTCCCCATGTTTCTCTCTCATTTTGCCCGGGCACTCTCCTCTCTGCTGGCCCACCTCCTCCCATTGTCTCTCCCTCACTTTACCAAGGCACTTTCCTCCCTGGCAGCCACCTCCTCCCCTTGCCTCTCCCTCACTTTTTCTGGGTACTCTCTTCTCTGCTGGCCCGCCTCCTCCCCTTGTGTGTCCCTCACTTTGCCCGGGCACTCTCCTTTCTGCTGGCCCACCTCCTCCCATTGTCTCTCCCTCACTTTACCAAGGCACTCTCCTCCAAGTTGGCCACCTCCTCCCCTTGTCTCTCTCTCGCTTGTCCCGGGCATTTTCCTCCCTGCCGGTCTGCCTCCTCCCCTTGTGTCTCCCTCACTTTGCCCAAACACTCTCCTCCCTGCACTCTTCCTCACTATGCCAGAGGCAAGATTCCCTTGCCCTAAAAGCAATAAATAGTGCTCCCCGGATGTGTAGCATAATCCTTTTTGTGGTTCTATTGAAAGCTCAGACATTTGAACCACTGCCATTGTTTAAAAATAGTGTGCAAATAAAAAGTTCTAAGCCTATCAATATTGGCTGTTTTTGTCCCAGAGTAGGAACCACAACACAGCTAGAAAAAATGTGAAGAGGCCGAAGGAGAGGCTCTTACTTCAGCATGACTCTTCTCATACCTGAGGTTCGAGCATGTGTGGTACTTTGGAGAGAGTTTGGTATAGGAATAAGTCATTTTTAAAACACGGATGAATACAGATAAAAAATATTTGTTTTATAAAGTCCCAAGCGATTGGTTTGGTTGTGATCTAGTGGGCAGGAAGTCGAATCCTCACATTGCACATACAGCAATACTGTTGCATTTACAAATCTGAGAACAAGACATGCAGAGTTTGCTGGGAAATCTGGTACCATGTCGGCCCGACCGATCCTAGGAAGCTTTTTGTTAGTGGATCAGTGTTTCTGCTAATTTTGAAAATTGTTAGTGAACCAGTTAGCTTCTGCTAAATTTAGTTCTGCTAACTGTACAGCCGCTAACATTTTTCATAGGTAAATAAGGTTTAATGGTCAAAAATGTTTGCAAATCCTAAAATCACACATATTTGTCCAGTCTGTTGTGAGCATGTCTGCAACAGTATATCTGGCACTTTTCGGATTTAAGGTAGTTTGGGCAAAATGTAAGTGAATGAAGATAAAATCCATTTAAACTGAGGTATCTTGAACTAAGCGGAGAACTGTGGCCTGTATCACGAAGCTGAATTTCATGTTTAGCCATATAACTTGTTGGATTTAAATAGTTTCAGTCTTCATTCACGTACATTTAGCCTAGACTACCTTAAATACAATAAGTCATCTAATAATAATAATTGGTACTTTAGTGATCCCCATGGGGAAATTCTCGTTACACCTCCCCCAACTTGCTTTCTGTAGGTGAGAGCAAGCTGGCCAGGAAGGGCAGCCACCTGTTGCAGCACTCGGGGAGCTGGGGGTTAAGGGCTTTGCTCAAGGACCCACAGGTGTGCCCAGGGAGCTGGGGGTAAAGGGCTTTGCTCAAGGACCCACAGGTGTGCCCAGGGAGCTGGGGGTTAAGGGCTTTGCTTAAGGACCCACAGATGTGCCAAGACTGCACTTGAAGCAGCGACCTTCTGATCACAGGCACAGAGGCTTAGCCCACTGAGCCACACGCTGCCTCAGGGAGAGCTGCTTAAGCCAGGAATCCTGCTTCGGCCCCTGGTCTTTTTCCAGGTTCTGATTGACAGAGGTATAGACCAATAAAGAGCTGAGACCTTCCTTCCTAGTTCCGGGTAAATGGCGCCATGTTTGTAGACCTCAAGCGCCTTCATTGAGGGCAAAATGTCAGCACGAGCCAGTCGTGGAATAGGACCTCCGACAAAAACGCTTGCATCTCACAAACGGAATATCATTGATAGAAAATTTATTCCAGAGGCTCTACAGAATCAAATGATTGGCAATTGGGCAAGTCCTAAATACCCTCATGTAATCACTGCAGCCCTGTGGAACTAAATTGCTAAACAGGTTAGAGCTCTCTAGGCATGATTTAAGGGTTTCAGAGCCCAAAACCAAACCAAAGCTAAATTCATATAATAAAAGTTAGCAGTTAGCATTTATCATTAGCAGTTTATTGGCTTAACGTTATCAAATTACACTTCGGAGATAATAGATTAGCCGTTATCGAAGCTAACTTTTCATCTAGCTGTGCCCACCACTGCGTAATATCATAGGATAAGGTAATGCCATGTCATGCTCTGTAGTAGGCAGGAAGTTGCATATTGAGTGTTTGAGATGGAAAATTTATTTAAGCAGTTCACCACATCTTTGCAACTATATGTCCATATGTCTCTAACTTTTCGGGCAGGAGATGAACCAGAGTAATACTGTTCTTTACCCTAATTCGAAAAATAGACATGAATTTGTCAGTGAGTCTTAATCAGAAAACAATCAGTTCCCTATCAGACAGTTAGCTTTCCTAATCATACTACCGAAGAAAAATAAAAACTACCGAAGAAAAAAGAAAAATAAACACTTTCCACATGAGACAAAAATATATTGAAGTTCTGCGTGTAAAATGATTTTCATTTGTGGGGTATGTATCTCATTAAATAAAATGAGCATTCTGCATAAATTTATTCATTATTGTCCAGTCAGATTTTGGGATGGGAATTTCAAAGAAGATTCCAACAAATTTCCAATTTAGTAGAGTCATGGTCCTTTGAGGATGTATTTCTTTGTTTGCCTGTTTGTTATTACACATGTGACACGTTATATGACGTTATACCTGGGGCCTGTCTGACAGGTGGATGAGGGCCTTTGCTGTTGGCCAGTGCATGCCTGCCATTGTTTGTCATTACGCATGTGACACGTTATACCTGGGGCCTGTCTGACAGGTGGATGAGGGTCTTTGCTGTTGGCCAGTGCATGCCTGCCAGTGATCAGAGGGTTCACCTGCAGCCTTAGCCACTCTGATGAAATTGAATTTCCTATGATGCTAACAGGATTCCCCTCCATCTGCAGGATTCATTACACCGTGAAGCCGCCACTGAAAATAGCATGCGGTCTGGCCCAACTAGTTATTCAATGGTCTATCCGTGCTTGGTGACCCCCCCCAAGTCATCACACCCCCGTTTTCATCATGAAAGGGAATGGAATCTGAGCTTCTTTGTTGACTCAGGCCTCACCTGCTTAAATGTCAGCCGTCTTCCCGTCAGCCATGGCCGACACCCAATGATACTGTCCTATCACGCTTTCTGGAAAATTCTCCCGCTTTTCTGAGCCCTCGCGTTAGGGTACTCTGTGTATAATTCACGTTATTTCGGTGTTTGTCAGTCAGTGCCATTATCCCCTGCCTCCTGGGTCTCTTTTCCGGACCTCAGCAGCAAAGACACGCAGTCTTTCACAGAGAAAATCACAGGCCATGGCTTGGTGCGCGCGCCCCATCACGCGGGAATCAGGAACAGTGTTTAGTACTCTTCTCCCAGAGATATTCAGGGACCTTTCATTTAAAGAAGAGAGGAGAATAATTGTCTAAGCGTTTATCTTCAGTTTGTCAATAAGCAGCCATTAGTCCGATAAACCACATTGTAACTATAAGTTAGAATTCAGCACCAAATAGATTTTAACTTGCATTAGATAAACAGTACAAAATTAGAGGAAAATAACTAATTATGATATAAAAATTTTGGAGTGTGTTTACTCAAATCTCATGGCATCCATTTAACACTTATACTTCACCGTGCGCCATCACAGATAACTCTAACATTTAGTGTGAAAGAGGCTGTGGTAAGTGTCGCTAAGCATGACAGATTTATCAGAGGTACCTGTAGTTTGAGTTTGCGTACGTTTCATGCAAAAAGCGACAGCTGACTGACATTCTTGGGATGCCACTAAGAACTTATTCTCTTTTTTATAACACAGCACATAAAGACTTGTTTCCTTTTTTTAAATACTAGACACCCAGATGTCTTTTTTAATGCAGGATATAAATGCAGGCTGTTTGTATGTGGTGATGATGAGCACAGCGATCTGAAATTGTGAAATAGATTGAGAATCATCTAAGCTTGGTTTGTAGGGCTTTGACTCTCTATGATATTCTCCGCTACATGCAAAAAGGGACAGTGATTGCCCTGTGTCCCCTGCCGCATGTCCTTTGTCCCCTGCCGCTTGCCCTGTGTCCCCTGCTGATTTCCTGTGTCCCCTGCCGCATGCCCTGTGTCCCGTGCCGATTCCCTATGTCCCCTGCCGCATGCCCTGTGTCCCGTGCCGATTCCTTGTGTCCCCTGCCGCATGCCCTGTGTCCCATCCTGCAATCCCTGTGTCCCCCGCCACATGCCCTGTGTCCCCTGCCGCATTCCGTGTCCCCTGCTGCATGCCCTGTGTTCCCTGCCGCATTCCCTGTGTCCCCTGCTGCATGCCCTGTGTTCCCTGCCACATGCCATGTGTCCCCTGCCACATTCCCTGTGTCCCCTGCCGCATGCCCTGTGTCTCATCCTGCAATCCCTGTGTCCCCTGCCGCATGCCCTGTGTCCCCTGCCGCATTCCCTGTGTCCCCTGCTGCATGCCCTGTGTCCCATCCTGCAATCACTGTTTCCCCTGCCGCATGCCGTGCGTCCCCTGCCACATTCCC
>JAODKC010000002.1:14920993-14932418 GCA_026777985.1 Mormyrops attenuatus
AGAACACGTGTCTGTATGTTTACCCCAGAACATGTGTGTGTGTTTACCCCAGAACACGTGTGTGTATTCCCCAGATCTCATGTATGTGTTTACCCCAGAACACGTGTCTGTATGTTTACCCCAGAACATGTGTGTGTGTTTACCCCAGAACACGTGTGTGTATTCCCCAGATCGCATGTGTGTTTACCCCAGAACACGTGTCTGTATGTTTACCCCAGAACTCATGTATGTGTTTACCCCAAAATACGTGTCTGTATGTTTACCCCAGAACATGTGTGTATTTACCCCAGAACACATGTGTGTGTGTGTGTGTGTTTACCTTAGAACTCGTGTGTATCCCGGGCCATCCAATTAAAATGCGATGGAATACTAAGGTCTGCAGCCCAAATTGTGCAATTGGCTGGCTGGAAAGCTGTGATTTTGCCACTGATTTGCCACTAGCCTTCAATGTGACGATCAACCTTGCGTAACAAAAGCCGGGCGAGGGAGGGGGCTGGTCGAGGGGTGCGGAGTGATAATTGAAATGGATTACACCACCCGCTCAAATGGATCTCACATATGTGGTGGTCTTGGCAGCGATGGCAGGCAAGTGATCAAAGCCATCCAGGGGATTAAACTAAGGTGACAGTTCAGGGTTCCCTGAGTATCCCGCTCCAAAGGATATGTTGTGGGCTGGCTCCCGCCTCGCAACAAATTCGGGGGCTGGGGAGGAGCCACTCCAGAGGATAGGAGACGTGTTAGGTGGCGGGTGTGTACAGCCGCCGTGTGCTCAGGCAGTAAGACCCAACAGGGAGGGGGCAGGTCCTCTCCGAAGGCAACCAACCTGCAGGAGCTCTGTATTCGGGACTGGGCGCGCACAGAATGGCTGGGCCATTATAGCATGCAGGCTGCTATGTGTCTTCCCGCCAGCTTCTCGGGGAGCGGGACAGGGTAGAGACAGGGATGGCGCCACCTTCAGGGCTCTGGCAGATTAACCCAGTTAATCTGTGGCTCCTCCCCTCGACTGGCAGACGACAATCTAATTTGTTTACATTGGCCTCCCCCCCGATGCACGAGACCTGACAGAAGCTAATGACTGCAGGGGGCGTGGGAGGCCTCTTCCTGCCCCCATGCTGTCCTCCTCCTGCCCTGGTCCCCCCCCACCTGGTGGCCCAGCCCTCACGCTTCCCTTAAATGTTGAAAGCAGCACCCGTCAGGGTGTGTCGTGCCGTCATGGACGCTGTGCCATCGCCACAGAGACTGGCGTGCGTCCCATCAGGGCTAGCATGCCGCTGAGCTAATCTGGCCTTGAAGGGTATAGGCTTCTACTTGACGCTAATTAGGAAGGAAGAGCATCGAACACCTGTTGGGGGGGGGGGTGCACCTGATACCCGTGGAGGTTGACTTTTCACAAATGCCAACGATCATTTGTCCTCCCCCTGGCAGAGGGTCAAACCCCTTTTTGACACGTATGAGACGGGTGAAAATACGCCTTTCCCACACGGCGCCGTGATAGGGAAGTCCAGGTCGTGCTCTTAGCTCACCTTCTTGCTTTTCTCCAGTAATGAGGGCACTGCATCACGCATGTCTTTAGAAACAGCACAGACCTAACACCATAAAGGGGGGGCAGGTTTCCACAGTGGAGGTGCTGTGGTCGGGAAACACTTTCCAAGCTATGTAGATAATTTAAAACAAGCTTCCAGCCTGATTTCATTACTTTGTGAGCAGACTCTGCAGTTTGGGAATTCTTCTGATGCAAAGTGTGTTAAAGCTGACATCATTTAGAACTTTTCCAGTTTTCACTCCTCTTTATAAGGACAGGATAACTGGGGGCCAGGGGCTTGTTCGGGACAACACAGCGCACAAGGCAGGGGTATACCCTGTACTGGACATTCACACACACCGAATCACATATTACAGGAGATTCAGAGATGACAATCAGTCCAAGTGCATGTCTGGGATCTGTGGTTATCACAGAGGATGAGATTCAAACCATGTCTGGGATTGAAACCACCAACCCAAGCAGTGTGAGGTAATACCCTCTGTGCCAATCATGATTTTTAAAGACCTTTGTCCTTTATCTCTTTCCTCTGTGTTAGTTTGACAGATAACAGCACTAAGTTAAATGAAAGCTATGATTGGTATTCGATTGGTCTGTTTCCTCAATTTTTTCATGTTATTTTAAAATGCTGCTGGTAGTGTACCTGATAATCTCAGCCTCCATGCCCCCCATCTCTCCTGATTGAATCTCTCTGACCCTTCTGATGGATAGGATAACCCCAGGAACTTGGGGCGGGCCCAGTCCATCATTGGCAGCCTGGCAGTCCACCACTAAGGTACACGCTATACAGGATGACAGTCCACCATTAGGGTACACTGTATACAGGATGGCAGTCCACCACTAGGGTACACGCTACACAGGATGGCAGTCCACCGCTAAGGTACACGCTATACAAGATGGCAGTCCACCACTAGGATACACTGTATACAGGATGCCAATCCACCGCCAGGGTACACTGTATACAGGATGGCAGTCCACCACTAGGGTACACCCTATACAGGATGGCAGTCCACCACTAGGGTACACGCTATACAGGATGACAGTCCACCACTAGGGTATACGCTATACAGGATGGCAGTCCACCGCTAGGGTACACTGTATACAGGATGCCAATCCACCACTAGGGTACACTGTATACAGGATGGCAGTCCACCGCTAGGTACACGCTATACAGTATGGCAGTCCACCGCTAGGGTATACGCTATACAGGACGACAGTCCACCACTAGGGTACATGCTATACAGGATGGCGGTCCACCACTAAGGTACACACTATACAGGATGGCGGTCCACCGCTAGGGTACACTGTATACAGGATGCCAATCCACCGCTAGGGTACACTGTATACAGGATGGCAGTCCACCACTAGGGTACACGGTATACAGGACGGCAGTCCACCACTAGGGTACACGGTATACAGGACGGCAGTCCACCACTAGGGTACACTGTATACAGGATGGCAGTCCACCACTAGGGTACACACTATACAGGATGGCAGTCCACTGCTAGGGTACACTGTATACAGGATGGCGGTCCACTGCTAGGGTACACGCTATACAGGATGGCAGTCCACCGCTAGGGCACAGCCACAATACTCTACAAACAATTCAGAAATACACCAGTTAGCTAGCCTAGCTGCACATCTTTATACTGCTGGTGTAAACCAGAGCACCTGAAGGAAACCCACATGACATGGGGAGAACTTTTAAATCCAACAGCACCGCTCCGTGTTAAGTAAGCCTTTTGTCAATTCATTCCTCATAGTGTTTCAATCACTTCCTACCAATGAGACAATTCATTTGTAATTCTTCTCCCTGAATCCAGTATGATTAAAGGGGCTGAATTAGTTATTAGCATTTGGGCCACGTACGTATTCCGATGGGACGGCGCTGATCTAAGGACTAAACGGGAGCCAAACTACCTGAGACTTTAATAAATATGCAGCCTTATCAAATTTTTCTCAAGTGCCCTGGCAACGAGGTAGCTGCTGTCAGAATGGGAGAATTAATCACACTGTAGGTACCATAGAAATGGAGTGGTTTTCCCACTGGTTTCAAACATCTTGAACTCAGGGGCACACATCATGAGTGAGAGTGTGCCTGGCCACCCATCATTCGGTGATGTTCCGGAACGCTGACTCAGAGTCAAGGTGTCAGACGGAGAATTTCGGATGGATGGAGAGGATGCTGACGGCCTCTCCTGCTGGACTGACGTGACCGGGTCCCTCCCCCAGCACCGGCACGGCAGCCCCCCCCTCTCAGGCTGAGGGGACGCCTCGCTGTCCTCACTCGGCTCATTCACTCGATTCCTTTGTTATTCGTGAAACACATTTCCATACGGCTGCACAGACACACCAGCTGCTGGTTCATGAATCTTTTTTTTGTCTGAATTATAGAGTGTTACAAAAATATGAGAAAAATGACAGTCTGCTCGGGTCCCTCTTGGCAGGAATGAGGCCGTCAGCCAAATTCCGGATCTCCAAGGCAGAGAACACTGTTCTGTCCTCTCTCGGGGGTGACATTCTCCCAGAAAGGGCGTACATCGTGCTCTGAGTCCCTCTTTATTCATTCATTCATCAATTCCTGTAAACATCTCAGCAGACCCCCCCGTGCCTGCAGCCCTCACGCAGCGCTGATTTGCTCTTATGCACACACCCGACTCGTCTTTCACCTCTGGCACCTTTTCAAGCCCTTTTTAGGATGGTCTACCGGAGCCCCAGGTCCTGCACATCTTCACAAACCCCTCTAATGCTGAGTTAGTGACAGCATGGGCCATAAGCGTTGCCCCCTACATATGTGCACCTGAAAAGGAGCTTCTTTTAAAAAAAAATGTCCCACAGCCTTGGGCAAATGTCAGCATCCTGAAGAAAAATCATGGATATATAGTTAATTTGCTGGTGGTTTTGCAAACATTGGGGGGGGGGGGCTCCAGGGTAAAACTGAGGATGTGGGTAAATGGTAGATGTTTGCACCATTAATTATACGTTTGGCCCACAAAGCCATATAGCCCCAAAACATATTCATACTGATTTTGCTTTGTTTAAATTTGCCAGCTGATTGCATGCGGCAGTCATGCGGCCGGCTGGCAGTCATGCGGCCGGCTGGCAGTCATGCGGCCGGCAGTGCTTCCCTACACCGTGCCGGCTGCTTTGACACGGTCTTTCTCTTAGGATGAGCCAGTCAGCCATCACCTTTGGGCACCCTGACTCACCATTCTCTCATTCTGTCATCTTAAGGCACACCGTGTAAATCCGCATTTCACTTTTAGCAATAGAAGCTAGGTTTCAGTTAGTCTCTGTAACCCCTGCAGGGGCTCATGCTGTTATTACAAATAAAATAAGACCACTGCACCTTTAAGACACTTGTGCTCACCTTATATAAAGGTAAAGCGCGTTGCAGCACTCTCTGTTTTTATGAGTTGTATCTGGAGACCGTTGCTCCTTTATATTAAAGTACTTTCTTATTGGTAGTACTGGTGTGTGGACCCTATTAATACTTCCCAAAAGAAAAGTATTAGAGTGGCACAGCTGCTCATAACAAACCGGAACACAGTGGTGCTTCTGCGGCCCCCTCGTGGCCTGGAGGGGGGCACACCTCCTTTGAAGGGGCTTTAATGGTATCTATCCACCTACGTCGTTCTGCTGGGACTAGTTGAATTCATTAATTAAGCAGTTTAATTAGGCACTATTTCCTTCTACTGAATTCCACACATCAGTCGTATCACTGCGCAGAAGATATGAGCACAAGCATCTTCTGCGCAGTGATACGATTGGTGTGTGGAGTTTGGTAGAAGGAAATAGTTCTTACATTAAACTGCTTACTACAGTACCAAGTCTGTGGATTATCTTCAGTAACCGGGTCATGATTTCTGGTAAGAGACATTGCTATTGAATTTTTCAAATGTATTGTCTGGCTCTTTAATCACCACAGAAAGAATGCCATTCACTCCAGTTATATTCGGTAGAAGCCCGATATTTCTACGGCTGGTTTCTCTAAAACTCCCATAAGAACAACCTAGATGGATAGATACCCATAAATCCTCTTGAAAACACATATTTTTTAGGTTTCGAGTGACCTGTCCCTTTAAACATACATACAGTTTTGTTTTTCTTTTGCAGATTGTTGCCTTTTTTCTCATTACTTAAGTTAATGTCAAAATATTGGTTCATTTCTGCACCGTATCTCTTCCTACCGAAAGACATTGGGGAGGCGGTTCAGGAATGCAGCTTCTAGTCCACATATGTGAACTATGACAAAATAAAAATAATAAATGAACAAATAAGCAGAGCTGTTGTGTTTTGAAGTGAATTTCTCAGTTTTATGAGTGTGATAGATTGGCGGTATGTGCCGGCGAGTGAGACAGACGGCTCCAGATTCACGTGGACGCCAGCAGCGCGAGCCGCACCGCGTAACTTCTACTGCCGGTGTTCTGACGAGTCGAGCTACCTACCGAGACGTGCTGTCGAGCCTTTCTGCGCATGTGCAGTTCCACCATCTTGGGATTAGGGTTAGGTTTTAGGGGTTAGGGTTAGGGTTTTTTGGGGGGTTGGGGTTTTAGGGTTTTTTGGGAGGTTGGGGTTAGGGCTATCAATTACCACTACAGTAGCCTAACTTGACAAAGTAGCTGAACTTGACAGAACAGCGGCGTGTTTAGCGGGTAGGGTTAGGGTTAGGGTTAGACAGAACAGCGGCGTGTTTAGCGGGTAGGGTTAGGGTTCGGGTTAGACAGAACAGCGGCGTGTTTAGCGGGTACGGCCCCATGCTTGTGTTTAGGCGGTGATTTAAATGTTTGGCAGGCGCCATTCAGGATGATAGGCCCACCTTTCAAAAGAAATAATTTCTGTTACTGCTGTTATTTCACTAACCATTTAAGACTTAAGCTCTGTATGAATTAACCTAGCAAAAGGATATCAGGACTCAACATACTGTAATGCTATATTGATATATAACACAGGGTGTATATAGTGCTGATCCGGGTTATTTTGAATTACATATTTCTCATTGAATTGATTGGCGTGTTAATTTGTGACAAAAGTCATGCGGCTATTTCAGGTGGTTAATCGGATGAATCTGAAAAGGTTAGGCGACGTTAGGACACGCGTCCGCAGTCCGTGGCTCTACGAGGCTGCTTTGAGCCTCCCGCTGCGAAGCGCAGCGCAGATGGTGTCCGCTTTGCTGGCTTTCGTGCAACCTCGGCTGCTAATGATCGGGCTTAATATCGTCCTTTTCACGGTAACTCGTCCAGCCTATGTATTGGTCAAAAGCCAATCTGCAGTTCTGGAAAAAGGCCAGCTAGGCCTAGCCTGTGTTCAAAAAACAATGAATGATAATTTACGCTCTACGTTTTTTTTAATCATTACTAAGGGGTGTGTGTGTGTGTGTGTGTGATACGCAATACAGCATAACTCAGTCGCTACCGGTACTGCATCATGTGTTAATCGTGAAAACCCACTTAAGCTATATTAAAACACTTAATATTACATCTGGCAGATGTCATAAGTAAATGGGACAAAGTTTCAATTTTACTGTGAATATAGGTTTGATGATTATGTACTTGCCTGCTGTTTCATGCCTGCAGAGTAAATTTAAATTACCCTAGCTGATCTCGTTCGTAGGAAAAAATGCAGCAGTGAGTAGGGCTGTCCAATTTGTGCCATTGTGGAAATATAAATACACTTGTATTGATATATTGCTTGTTTTAAATATGAACATTTGCAAAATGAAACACTGATTATTTCAGAGTACCCTTTACAAGTTTCCCCGATCTTTTACGGATGGCCAGTAAGCGTCATAACCAATTTGAGGCAAAATGCCGTGGAAACAGTTTTTTGTTCACAGATAATTGTGTGGGCAAAGCTTTGACAGCAAAACCCAGGCTGTCCATGATCCCAAACACTTCCAGACATTCTATATCATCACGAAAACTGAACGTATTTGACCTATGTCGACATAACTTGATGATAATAATAGTAGTAGTAATAAAATGAACACAATTTAAGTAATGATGTTTTTAAAACTGCATGAAATTTAAAGGGGGGGGGTCTTCAAAACTAATTTTGAGTGACGATAATGCAGACCGCAGGTGGTGGTGAGGAAAGGTGCGATCCAAAAGTCCATGATGTCCCAAAATGTCAATGTAAATATAAAGTATCTGTAGTACCCTGGGTGTATTAGGTGGCTAAGCTGCACACAGAGAGGTGTTGTTGTTCCAGCTGGATCCTGTGTTAATGTTTTTTTTGTTATTGTCTGTTGATATGCACACTTGACAGCCTGTGCGAGACAGGAGACTCACCTGCTTTTCCCTGTTACATCTAAAATGAGATCCACCCCCCACCGCGAGGGGGTAGCAGCGGCTGCTCAGCTACACAATCGGCACGGCGGTCTCTGTGTTGCAGGAGATTAGCAGAGAGAACTTTTAAAAGGAGCTGCCTGCACATGGGTCAGACAACTCTCTTTTATTTTGCAGTGTGAATATCAATAAAAGAGTTGGAACGTTCTTTGGAGGAGCATATCGTTACGCAACGTGTGTAACATATTCAGGGCCGGTCAATTCTTTTGGCGACACAGGCGACCGCCAACATCGGTTTAATTTTGTCCCGGCGATGATGCCCGCCTGCGGCTCATCCGACTCTGACCGGTGCTGCATGTATTGACGAAACAGAGGAATGTCGTAAAGCCTTTCTCTGTAGCCTTCCTTATATGTCGCTGATTGCTTGATGTGGGATTGTAGCTTCTGCGCGTGGTATATTTATTTTATGTGTTCCGAGTACTTAAGCATAATACATGTCTGGTTGGGTTAACCTGTAGTTTGTGTTAGGCTGTTTTCCATCTATGGAATCAGTGTCTACAGGTGACCTGAGATGCAGAAGGAGGAACTTAAAAATTCACACAGACGTGCGCTGCCTGATGACACAAAGCAGAACAAATATTAGTTTTCAGGAGAGGCGCTCAAGCCATTTGGCATAATTTTGACATTAATGAGGTACTGCATTATTCATAGCGCCTTTTGTTTTAATGCACGGGTACGATGATGCATTTCTGTTTTCAACGCAAACCTGTTTTGCCTGAAAGACGCCCGGTGTAGCGGATGTTTGCAATGGCCGGCTCTCATAAGAAATCAAACGATACCTTCAGTACCTAAATGCAGCAGGCTGATTGTCCCGGTCCCAGCACACCTACAGTGAAAGTCTCCTCATTCCGCCGAGTAGACTTACATGCTGCGTTAACATTAATTTAGCCGTTTAATCCCCGTCTCATTGCTTTCTTAATACCTCGCATTTTCAGGATGGAGCTTATTTAGTCAGAAAATACACATCAGCTCTCCAAAGCAGAAGACGGATTGTCTTGCTCTTTGAGTGAGATGTTCTCAGTTGTACTGAGGATGATGTAAATGCCGTTTTCCCCTCCCTCAGTGGAATAGAAACACTACGCGTTTGTTTATGGGTGCATTAATATTTGAGTGTGGAGCTTGTGTGAGGATTTTTGTGGTGTAGATGATGTAATCACATGTGGAGATCCTTTGAGACTTTCTGAAGGTGCGGGGTCTCTAATATACCACCTGAGTGGTCCATCCCCAGTTGGTTGTGTGGGGGTTGGGGTGGATTCTCAACAGACTGGTGGAAGGAGGAAGGGGTTAGTGATGTGGCACGATAACGCAGCACCACAGCACGTTGTGTATCAGCTGTGTCATGGAACATGATGGAGGGGGCTGTCTGCCCTTGGAGGCAGATAGGATTGGGGGGGGAACAGCTTGTACTCTGATACTCCTTCTGCTCTGTGGCGAAGGCTACACGGAGGGCAGGAGTGAGAGAGGCTTGCAGACTAAGTGCTGTCGATAGCAGAAACCTCCAACGCATTAGCCTCCAAACTGTTTATGGAGGACACACTTATTATGGGCCGTAAATGCGCCGGTTTAATGTTGCAGCACGATAGAGACCCAGCTGACGCAAGGTGTAAGCCCGGCTCTGTTTTATATGCAATCTGTTTGCATGATGATAAAGTGAAGGCTAAGCTTTTAAAGCGATCTGTCTTTGTGTGTGTATTTATATGCATGCAGAAACGCACGTGTGTGTATTTATTTGCATGCAGACATGAGTGTGTATTTATATGCATGCAGACATGAGTGTGTGTGTGTATTTATATGCATGCAGAAACGCATGTGTGTGTAATAAATAGAACTGCAGACATAACAAAAGACCGAGGAGAGGATCGTAAGAAGACTGCCATTTTAACTTTCTCTGGAAAGCAGGGTGGATGCGGGATATGCACACCCCTCCACCCCCCAGGACCCTCACAGTATTTACACCCCCGCCCAAAGGAGCTGTGCAGCCAAGGATGTCGTCTGTATCCCGCTCTCCGGACCACTCAAAAAGCATTTCTGTGTCACGCCCCCGTTTTCCAATATCCCCTGTTTCTGTCATGGTTTTCCTTTATTATTAAAGCTGTCCTTGACAACCTTGTGGTCCCCGTTGAATGTTTCACCAGACAAAGCCATTTTTTACTTTTAATCTTTTTTTGTCTGTGTCCAATTTAAAAAAGATGGTAATAATCTCCCTTTCGGTTTCTTTGGAAATGCAAATGTCGGCCCACAATAGCTACAGTCGTTCCTCTGTTCCTTCAGCAATATCTCAATAATTGGTCATTTTGTAATAATCACGCTGAATTATGCTCCGGTAATAATTACGCCCAGTTAAGGTATTTTTATCATCGTTTCCGAATCTAATTTGTGATACTAAATATACAGTTGGAGCTGGATAGGAAAGGTACAGTAGATTAAACCATCCCATTGTGAATCCATTTAAATTCTCTTGCAGCTTTTCATCCTTTTCCATAAACTACTCGTGGGAACCTGCAATATTTCATTAGGTGTTGAAGCTGTCTTAAGAAGGGGCTCAGGATATTTAAAGTGGTTTTCTGCCTTCAGGTTAAGGAGTAGGGGGGTGGAGGTTGCTCTTTTTATGTAGTACAGTGTGTAAGCAATAAAAGGGGTGTTACGGGGAAATTGCAAAAAAATAATGTTTAGGCCTAAATCACAACAGTTCAGCCCCAGCCTTTTGTATAAGGCCGCAGTGGGTATTGCGTGATGAAATGGCATATTGGTCTGCTGGAAGATCTTGTGTGTCCTGCAATGCCAGGCCACTGACGCTGGACCTTCCCTGGAGACTCGCAGGGCCGCGGCTGCTTCTGCTGCCTGTGAGTTTAGTGTCACTAGGTGATTTTTGCAGGTTTTACATTTCGGCTCCGTGTGTATGATGTAATGTTCTCTCCATACGTTGGACATGGAACATTCATATAAATATAAACATCATATAAATCTTAAATCTTTCCCGGTTTTAATTGGATATCATGTTGATTTCATTCCCATATTAGATCTGTAAAGTAGCGCCTGCACTGTCTGTAGATGTTATCTGATTATGTTGATTTCTGTCATTAGACGTGCCAGTGATTATCTGCCCCTGATAGATAAATTATCTGCCCCCTCTGTAGCAGCTTAGTATTCCCGGGCCTTGTTCCCTCAGCACTGCAACTCTCTTTAACAGGCATCATCTGTGAGACCCTCCACGTTTAAGGACACTTCGAACCGTAGCAGAATGCAAACTCTTTGTCACTCAGAAGCGGAATGGCAGTATCGATTTGGGTACCTGCCATGAATGAATGTGTGTATGGATGCAGGATGAAAAGCGACTTCGTGAGCTTCTGATATGTGACCAGGGAAGATACGCAGTGCCTGCTGTGTTTACCTGAATGTCTTACCCATGCGGCATTTCAGCTCGCCGTACCCCGTTGTATAACTGCACCAGTGATCGGGAAGTTCACTCAAGGTCAGGATCTCTCATTTTCCATGAATCTTCCTGTCAGTAGAGGAACACCAAAGGTGATGGGGTGGC
>JAODKC010000002.1:14938303-14952665 GCA_026777985.1 Mormyrops attenuatus
ACTCCAATAACAGAAGTACTATATTACTCTGTGTTTCTCCTCCTGCTGCTTCACTGTTTATTACTCTATTAACAGAGTTACTATATTACTCTGTGTTTCTCCTCCTGCTGCTTCACTGTTTATTACTCCAATAACAGAAGTACTATATTACTCTGTGTTTCTCCTCCTGCTGCTTCACTGTTTATTACTCTATTAACAGAGGTACTATATTACTCCGCATTTCTCCTCCTGCTGCTTCACTGTTTATTACTCCAATAATATAAGAACTATATTACTCTGTGTTTCTCCTCCTGCTGCTTCACTGTTTATTACTCCAATAATAGAGGTACTAGGTCTATATTTTTCCTCTGAGTCAAAGTACTGTAGGCAATACAGATTCTGCAAAATATTGGGCTACTTGTAGTTCTCTCAAGTTTCTGCTGTTTAGGATCCATTTCTGCCTCATTTATACCAGTTCATGTTCCTCAAAAAACGTGTGAATAACCACGGAACAGTAGTTCAATTAGGTAATGCCTGTGTGAGTAATGGCCAATGTTTCACTGACATACGGCTTGCTTGGAACTCCGTGGATATCATGACCCATCGATCGTCATTTAAGTTTCATATGGCTTCTGTCAACAAAGATGGGCTTCATGGTCTGCCTGCAAGTTATGGTTTTTTAAATATCTTAAAATCTGACACAGAACTTTCTCAAGTTCTCAAGACTGGCCTCTGGTATTTGCTCTGGGGTGTTGCGTAAGAAATCACATCAGACGAGGTGCTGATGGTAGCAGTGCATGTAGGGTGGTCTTCCTGCTTTGTGTTGTGGTGGCCTTTCCTCTATGTGGGCGGTCTTCCCGCTTTGCGTTGTGACGGCCTTTCCTCTGTGCTCCCACAGGGTTGGTTCCCTGTCCACAAGCTAGGAGCTGCTGTACGTTTTTCACCTTGTTATTAAATTGAGTGGAGTGCAGACTCTGCTGGAGCCCCCGGTGCAAACCTCCCCTGCTTTTGATGGCCCTTGCTCCTCTCTGTGGCCCTTGGGAGGCACCATAACAATGGCCTCTTTCCAATTAAAAGGGCCTGTCAGAGCCAGGCCGCTGGCATGTGATGCAGTGACGGACTGGCCGGCTGGCCCTCCCCACACGTCCCTGGCTTTCGCCCCACTGCAGGGCAGAGATCCCACTTAGAGCTCCCACGTCTCAGAGTCTGAAGGTCTCAGTGGTATTAATCTCCCCTCGCCTGGCTCTGCACTGCATTGTTGCCCTCGGTTACACATCTTTTTTTCCCCACTCTAATTGCAGAATTATTTTTCTTGTTTCGTCTCTAACGATGCTGAAGGCTGTCCAGCACAGCAGGTCTTCTCTAGCAAATTATTTTTTAAATTATGCATCTGGGTACCTCCCTGTCATTGACACAGGTAAATTGCAGCCTTATTTATTTAACATTTTTCTCTGCACAGTAATGTCCATTTCTCTCAGCATTGTGACTGAGAAATGTTTGTGGAATCCTTGTTTATGGGTTTAAATATTTAACCCCCTCCCCCACCCCTGATTTTATGATTGGAGATAACTTTATTTTCAGTAATTTTTATTCACATCACAGCAGCTTTTAACCTTACTACAGAACTGTAACTTAGGCAGGCTTTAAGACATAAGTATATACTTTCTTGATGAGGTTTATTGATAGGAATGGTAGCCGTATAGTTTGAAATGCTTCCTGTACGGTATGATGCCTATAGTCTCAGAATCTGTATGAACGTCACAACTACTCATATTCACAACACGCACCTGAATGATGATGCAGACGAATACTGTCTCAGTTTTGCTTCAGTGGAACATAAACATCGATCTTTGGCTAATTGTGGATTAATACCGACATGTCAAAAGGTGCTACATGCTTGTATGCTTTTTTCATCTACTTAAACCTTTACAGAGTATATTAGATCTGGAGACTGCGACTACTTTATAACTACAACTCTGCGCACCAGTTGGGGCAGCTTCGAATCTCTTCCTGCAGGCGATTTCTCCCCCCCTACTCAGCTGTTCGTCTCTCCAAGGTCTGATCTCTCTTCAGGGTCTGTGGAACCGACCGCAGATAGCTATCATGAGGCGAGGACACAGTATTCAAAACAATCTATTCTTGCCTAAGGCCTAAGACGTAACAGACCCAATATGCCTCCCTTCCCAGGCCTACCAATGTCAAATTTTCTTTCCACACTGGTAAGTGACTGTCTTGTTATTGTCCGAGTGTTTGGGCGGCTGGCTGGCTGGCTGTGGGTCGCCGCTCTCTGGCAGTATGATCAGTCTGCCCCTTGTATTGCATAGATCTGCACGTGAGCAGGGACCCCATGCCCTCACACTCACCCAGAGCCTGCTGACTCCCTCAGCCCTGCAGCCTCAGTCGCTTCATTATTCGTGCTAGTTGGATTAGAAGTAAATCTTCCCCACAGGCTTAATTAATCACTTGCTAATTGAAAAGTGACTGGCGCCCCCTGCGTGTGCGGGCTCTCCTGCAGTGGGTGGCATGTGGGGAGCGCAGGCTGCTCTCTGGCAGAGTCGCACGCCAACCCCTGTGCTCCCAGACTCCTCCTGCCTTCGCCCCTTGCCTTGCGCTGAAGCTGCATCTCCAGCTCCCCTACGCCATCCCTGTCACCCCCCTACCCCATCTGCACACTGGGGGGGGGGGGAGGATGCTACAGCTTAATAATCTGCAGTCTAGAGTGGCCAACCAGCAAGAGCCTTGCTGGAAGTGGCAGCCCCTCCTGTGCTCCTCGCTTTTGCACTTGTTTGGCCTTGCCTGCTCGCTCCCACACTTCCTCGCTCCTGTGCTCCCTCGCTTTTGCACTTGTTTGGCCTTGCCTGCTCGCTCCCGCACTTCCTCACTCCTGTGCTCCCTCACTTTTGCACTTGTGTTTGGCCTTGCCTGCTCGCTCCCGCACTTCCTCTCTCCCACACTTCCTCCTTCCCACACTTCCTTGCTCCTGTGCTCTCTCACTTTTGCACTTGTGTTTGGCCTTGCCTGCTTGCTCCCGCACTTCCTCTCTCCTGCATTTCCTCGCTCCCACACTTCCTCGCTCCTGTGCTCCCTCACTTTTGCACTTGTGTTTGGCCTTGCCTGCTCGCTCCCGCACTTCCTCTCTCCTGCATTTCCTCGCTCCCACACTTCCTCGTTCCTGTACTCCCTCACTTTTGCACTTGTGTTTGTCCTTGCCTGCTCGCTCCCATACTTCCTCACTCCCGCACTTCCTCGCTCCCACACTTCCTCGCTCCTGTGCTCCCTCACTTTTGCACTTGTGTTTAGCCTTGCCTGCTCGCTCCCACACTTCCTCGCTCCCGCACTCCCTCGCTCCTGTGCTCCCTCACTTTTGCACTTGTGTTTGGCCTTGCCTGCTCGCTCCCGCACTCTGTCACTCCCATGCCCTCCTCTAGCCATCCTAGGAGAATGCCGCAGATGCTTATGAGGTGCTGGTAGAGACCATCCCGTTAATGAGGGGAATGATGGCATCGATTTGTACATTTGCCTTATTTCCATGCGAGCTCATTAAACAAAGCCTGGTGATTTTATGGGCAAGGCCAGAGCCTGTGGTTGGAGATGCTCCACCCTGCCTCCCAGTGACATCACTTATTTAGTGTTTTGCCTCTTAAGCCTAATAGGCGGTGGGTAAATTGAAACACGCTTGAGCCGTCGGCTGCGCCTCCTTGAAGTACTCATCTTTAGGCCACTTGTGTACCCTGTGTTTTGGCCAGTTAAAGCAGTAAGGGCTTCTTTAAGGGTATGCTTTATTTCCAGATGGCAGTAAAGGATTAGCATTGTAAAACAAAGGGAAGACGAGGGTTCGATTGAAGTGCCCGTCTGTTTACAGCGCCATATGGCTTGGCCCTCATTCCACTGTCCCGCATATTTATTTATTTATTTTGTTTGTCTGTTTGATCATGTGTCACACAGTTTCATTTCACAGATTCAAAGCGAGTCCCCATGGCTTCCAAGTTAAATTCACTCACCGCCCCACAAGTTCGGTTCATGATGAGAAGACACGGTGTCTCATAGCCCTTCAGTGAAGAACTGGCTTCCTGTTTACCCAAAATAGAGCCGATGGGAATCTCTTGCTGTTTTATCGTGAATCTATGGGCAGTCGATGATTCAGTGAACCAATCAGCAGGATTTTTCATCTTAACCACACTTCAGTCCACCAATGGGTCAATGAGAGCATTGCGTTTATTAACCAGGTGATGGGTTCCTGGCTCACTGCTGGCCTGTACTGATAAAGATTGCTTCATTTGACCCCCACAATAGTAAACAAGATATGAAAATGCTTCTTTTTATCTTAAGTTTTGGTGAATATCTGTAGAAGTAAAATTATGGTTATATCTTTGATTACATCAATAAAACTCTAACCAAAGCTCTGAAACTCCTAACACGCTTTTCCAAGAAATTCAACAGAACTGTAGTAAAACTTTAGTGGAACCTCTTTGCTAAGAAGAATGGGAGGGGGTGGAAAAAAATAATTCAAGAATGCCAACCTCGTACAAACGTGCCCCCCCAAAGCCACTACAGTACATCCGGTGTCAAGCTGTGTGGATCCTCTGCAGTGGGAAATTGCCAAATTATGTTTCACGCCTGTAAAAGCCGTGCAGTGCTCTCTGCCCTAATGATTTTAATTAACCAGGGTCAGGATGTGGCAGAATCCCAGAGCCCATGCCGCCATCACCGGGCCACCCTGCTCCACCCCACTGCTGTAGATTGCTTAGATTATTTGTATGTTCCCAGTTTTACAGGTGCCACACATGAGGAGTGTGTTTTGAGTGATGTCTTTGCAATGCCACTTACTAGGGAAACATCAAAGCCGCCTGACAGTGTGCGTCCTTGGCCTCCTTGCCACCTTGTGGTCTCGTCCTCTGAACAGTGAGTATCTGGATGCTTCCGTTTGTGAAATACCCTGAGAACTGGGGTGGTTGACAGTTACCAAAGGATGTAATATGTAAATAAAAAGGTGAAGGCCAAACTTGGCTCCCGATTTAATGACGAAGAATGGGGGATAGGCTGGGGGTGATGCGTCTGCTCTGATTGGCTGAAGATCAGATGGACAGGTGTGACTGGCTGTGAGAGCCATCGAGGGGGGGGGGTTGTTTTTGTTGATTATCAAGTGACTTAGTACACTGAAAATGCATGCTAACACATGCTACATGCTAACGTTCCCACCGGCTTGTGCAGAGCCCTGCTTATGTAAGTTCATGTCCACATTTATGATGGTCAGAGCGAGCATCAGTGATGCCCCCCCCCCCCAGCTGGGGGTCTCTGGATTTAGACCATGCCTGCGCCCCTGGGCACTGCCCCGCTGTGGGCATTTGGCATTGCCGTCCCATCACTCCCGGTCTCCCAGCAGGCACAGCTGCAGTGAGCACAGCAACCACCAGGGCAGAGAGGTGCATCTTCCTAATCATCCTCCCCCCGGCCCCATTGGCCCATGATCTTCCTGATCATCCTCCCCCCCGCCCCATTGGCCCATGTCATATGAAGCTCGGTAAATAACTGTGCTTGTTCAGTATAGCTGGTAGTGACCCTACTAGGCTCAGAATTACTGCTATTTAATCTGGCTTCTCGTTTTCTCGTCTTGGATATGATTCCCCTTTCACCGGGGGGGGGGGGGTGCTGATTGGTGGTGATTGGCCTCCTCTCCCAGCTCCTAATGCTCAGCGCATTAACACAGAGCTGTAATCAGCAAACCATTTTTTATTTTCTTTCTACGCATCAGATTTCCAATCTCTCCAGGAACATGGTTTTATTATCTGCTCCTCCCCAACCCTAAAGTGGTTTTGTTAAAGAAGCAATTGCCTATCCAGAATTGTGTTTCTTAGCGCAGTTGTTCAATATTCCAGTCTGCGCAGTGGACCAGGCTGAGAGCTGGTCACACCAGAATTGTAACTGTAGATTAGACATGAAAACATTCTTTATGTTATCGGATATATTTATAGGCTTTATAAGGTAAAAGCTTGTTGGTTTATTTTCACCTCTGTTTGCTGGGTGTGTGATGTTTGCAGCACAGTATTATAACCGGGCAGACTTTATGTACAAAGTTGCTGATGTAGGTCATATTGACCTTTTGGTTTTTAAGGGCCATGTGTGTAAACATTCAAAGTCCAAAATCAGCATGCTTATTTCATGGAATATGTCACTGATTTATCCATTCATTTCTATTTAAAGAGTGGCTTGCCATTCCGGGTCTCATCCTTCCTGGCTTTCAGAACGGCCTGTTCTCACAAGAAAGCCGAGACAGACCATCCGTTTCCAGCACGATCGATGTGGTGCAACAGGTTCATGGAGCTTCCCGACTCTCACAGGTCGGCTGATGGTACCAGGAGGTTGCTAATCAAAAGCAGAAGGATCTGCAAGCGTTTGGACTATGGAGTGTTGAAGGGCAGTATTTGCATCGACCATGTTGCTTGGCATATTTTCATGTTACCTATAGGATGATTCATTTTAAGGACTGTGATGTCATACTTGCTCAGTAAACGAGCCGCTGCCATAAGTGGGTGGCGATTCTGCTTTGTGTAATATCCCAGTTTTCTTGCCACGGTGGGTGAATACTTTGTTCTGTTCGGAAGACACAGTCCCTTCAGGCAATACATGCTCTACAAGCCAGCATAACGTGGCATTCGAATTTGAATGGTGTGGAATGCAAAATGCAAAGCCATCTGGGGGAGGACCTGAGCGGAATCGAGAGTTGCATGTGGTGCTGGGTAGGAATATAGCACGACAAATGCTTTGCACTCCGACGGCTAAAAGCTGAGCTCCAAAATGGAGGACAGTGAGACCAGAAAAGTTTGCCAAGGAGTTTACCAATGAGCTGAGGATGCAGGAGGGTGTATATGCATTCTCTCAGAATCTGTTGTGGCCGGGCACGACAAAGGAAGAGACGATCCACGTAGTGGCTCCAGCAAGACAGGGTTTTATTAACAATATAGAACATCAAGGGAGAAACAGAAGACGAACGGACCATGAGGGGTCAAAACTAAACTAAGGCAGGGAGCAGTACCAGGAACAACAGTACCAAGGGTAGGTAGGAACACAGGAAACTACAAACGAACACAGGGACCACGAGAGGTCCAACCTAAACTAAGGCAGGGAGCAGTACCAGGAACAACAATACCAAGCGTAGGTAGGAACACAGGAAACTACAAACGAACACAGGGACCACGAGAAGTCCAACCTAAACTAAGGCAGGGAGCAGTACCAGGAACAACAATACCAAGGGTAGGTAGGAACACAGGAAACTACAAACGAACACAGGGTAACTATTACTAAGAAGCACACAGCAACACAGAGAAACAGTCACAATGAAACACTGAGGAACAGGAACTTATATGCACTATTGACAAGACATGACCCAGGACAGGTGAGAACCATAACCGAATTTACCAATCACTAAGGGCATGGAGCAACAAGGGAGAGTTGGAGTAAATCACAGTTAACACTAGTGACTAGGAAACTAACACTGAGGGCTATCAACACTAAGAGAAATCAAGGAACACAAGTGAAACAGAACATAAACAAGGCATAACAGCCATATAGACACCACGGGTCTTAAATTAAAGGGGATTATTATTAATACTTTATTATTAATATTATTAATGGTGAGGCAGACCTCAAACTCATGACAAGTGGAATGTCAGTCTCTGAGCCACCTACTTAATCCATTGACCTACACAACACTAAAAGGGGTGACCAGCGGTCAAATGGGGAAAAGACACACAGGACAGGGCCAGACAGGCACCAACCCTGTCAATCTGTGTGTCGGAAGAATAAAAAAATATCCTTATTATTGACTTTGGGCACCCCTGCTCTAGGGACGCAATCTTATCCGCAAAGGGCCGGTGTGTGTGCAGGTTTTTGGGGTAACCTTAGGCCAGCTGTTCACACTCAGGTGTGAGGACTCTTCAGCCAATCAGTCCTCTAATTAGTGACCTAATTAGGGAGTTGCAGCGAAAACCTGCATACACAGCGGCCCTTTGCGGATAAGATTGGCCACCCCTGCCCTAGAGTGATCATCCTGGTTGTATTTGGCCTGGTGGAGAGCCCAGTTGACTGTGGATTGCTAGATAATGTCTGATTGTATGGAACTAGAAAGAGCTCCAAAAAGGCAGGAGGTAGCTGTAGCCATTTAAATCAGAACCCAGACTCGGGGTCCAACCTGCACAGGCACAAGCAGCCAGTGCACCAGGTCCAGGACTAGCTCAGTTAACAGAATAATTACTTAAATAATTACTTAAGCACCAGGAAATCCCACGTGGTATCATAGCATTGCTGTTGGATGAAATCAGTGGTGAACACTTCTAATGTAAATGGCACATGAATACCAGGTCACTCCACACCAGTACCAGTGGTGTGAGAATCTCATGAGACATGGGAATATAGCAGAACTGTCAGAGAGCAGGATGCCTGAAACAGCAACATCATTGTGGATCCATGGGGATACAAACTGCCAAACAGGGAGTAGAGCCTTAATCCCTGCCCCTCCTTTGCAAAACTAATCAATGCCTTGTTGTGGTGATATGCAGACTCAGGTCTGTATGAAATTGCTCTGATCAGAAATGTAAGGCCAGCATTCAAAGCAAAACACAAAATCGCATTACGTTTTATTCTAGTGTTTTGGAAAGTGAGCATGCTCGTGCTCCCCGTGTGTCTGGCACATTATTCTCCTGCCTCCTCAACTTGATGCCACAATGCGGGCAAATGTGTGGCGATCTTTACTTTGGTACGTGATCCAGTGTTTGGTTGTGTGCCCTGTCAGGGACACGCCACTCACTGTCACTCAAATGGTTTAACTGTAAATCTGTGAAAATTACAATGTAGATTCAGCACTGGGGAGGATTGTCTATAGTAGGGGAGTAATGTTACACAAAAATCATGGTTTGGTACGTTTTCGGTACAGCTGGGATGAAAGAAACAAAACAAATTGCTTCCTTTTTTCTTCATTAGACAAGGTTTACCAAACAAAGTAAGACTGTCTTTCTTCAAGTCTCTGTCAATATTGCTGCAACCTACTAATTAAAAAGCTAAATTTTACTTAAAAGTAAATCAAATAAATAAAAATAAATTAAATATCCATTAAGATGCATTTTTAAAAAATTAACAGTACCTGATCTGTACTGTATTCACATTAGCAGCTTTCAGATTCATATTAGAACTGTGCAATACAAATACTGATTCAAAAATAAAAGCATAAAATAAATATCCAATATGGTGCAGCATTAAACAACTTCCAGTTTCCTATTAGTAGTAGCCGCGCAGGCGTAGTGGGCGGCTTCATCTGCCCCTTTCCGAATGTTCTTTGGGGGAAACACAAACACAGTTTCTGCGTTTGCTGTATTAGTTTGGTACTTATGTCTGCTGAACTGAAAGGCCGGTACCGATCATTTTCGGTACGAATACGTGTACCGTTGCACTCCTAGCCTATAGTGATCTGGTCATAAACACGTTTCCAAAGGTGTTATGCACCCTGATAGACACTTGTATGTATGAATAGATCGTAAGTCAGCTGCTTCACCCAGCTGAGCAGGCAGTCCTCGCAACAACACGCGTAATACAGTCTGATTCTGCTGCTGTTCATTTTACATGTACATTTACATTGGCATGGTTGTCATTTAAAAAGTTCTTTAAATTAATGTTCTGTGAAATGTATTCTTAAAATTTAAAATAAGAGTGAATTGGTAGTGTACCAGTAGAGACTTTTCGGCCAGTTGGCCACAATGTGAACTAATGACTTGCCTTTCCCAGTAAAGACAGACTTTATTATGTATATAAGGTCTATTTGGCTGTGATTTATTTCCGGTAAATTTTCAACTGTTTTAGAAATATCGTAATACTGTATCGCCAGGCAGAGGCATCGCGAGAGCAACGGAGGACGAAGAGACTTGCTTGGCGGGAAGAACATGCTTTTTATTGCAGTTCTTAACAGGACTGTAACAGACACCCAGCGAGCAATGAACCCCAAACTTAGGCAAACACAGGGAGGTCAGGCGCTGGAACATCAGGTACACACACGGTGGGTCATTTACACAACCCTAGGAACACGCGAGGATCGTACAGCGTTCGCGCAAAACACACGTGACAACAGGGAAATACATCATGAGTATTTGCAATAAATACAAGTGGCGTGCTGGGACATTCACCCCCCGCCGGCGCGCCAGTATTTATCGCAAAGATTGCAGATATCGCAGTGTGAACTTTTGTGATTATAGTTCAGCCCTAGTTTCAAGCCTGCTTTTAATGCTTTAAGCTGTGAATTTGCAGCAACAAGTGAGGTGTAATTTTCTATGTAAATACATTAATGCATCCTTTAAACAAGATAAGTATGAGGATTGTGTTGTTAAAAATCACCGTTCGTCGTACCTGCCCCAGGCACAGGCTGTTAAACATTATTGTATGCTACTGCACTTGAGCTTTCATTTTGTATGAACACAAAATAAATATTTTGATCCATACTTCATACAAGTTTCTCCATGTCTGATGGGGCTGTGGTCAGTCAAAAACACCAGTTTCCAAGGCTTTTGTTTCCCTTACAATTGCTGGTGTGCCGATAGATTCTGTGATGCCGATCGCAGAAATAATTTCAAAATTTTCACATCACATGAGGTTTTTGAGAAATGGCCAGTACTGTTACAACGATTGTAAAATGTTTAAAACATGTTAACTGTTTCGAATAACACTGGCAAACGTTTTTTCGCGGAACAACTAAGGGGTGTCTTGTATGTACTGTACTTTTTAATGCTGATTTAAGAAATGCACACAGAATTTCGCTCTCACCTATAGTTTTTCATTGACGTCATTTTTAGGTTATTGATATTATACACCGCTCAAAAAATTAAAGGAACACTTTTTAATTAGAGATTAGCATCAAGTCAATTAAACTTCTGGACATTGATCAGGTCAGTTAAGTAGCAGAGGGGGTTGTCGATCAGTTTCAGCTGGTACACTAGAGGGGCAACAAGAGACGACCCCCAAAACAGGAATGGTTTAACAGATGGGGGGGGGGTACTGACATTTTTCCTTCCTCATCTTCTCTGACTTTTTTTTCCCACTAGTTTTGCTTTTGGCTACGGTCAGTGTCACTACTGGTAGCATGAGGAGTTGCCTGGACCCTACAGAGTTTGCACAGGTAGTCCAACTCCTCCAGGATAGTGCATCAATACCAGAGGGCTTGCTGTGTCTCCCAGCACAGTCTCAAGGGCATGGAGGAGATTCCAGGAGACAGGCAGTTACTCGAGGAGACCTGGACAGGGCTGTAGAAGGTCTCCCATCAGCAGGACCGGTATCTGCTCCTTTGTGCATGGTGGAACAGGATGAGTACTGCCAGAGCCCTACAAAATGACCTCCAGCAGGCCACTGGTGTAAATGTCTCTGACCAAACAATCAGAAACAGTCTTCATAAGGGTGACCTGAGGGCCTGACGTCCTCTGGTGGGCCCTGTGCTCACTGCCCGGCACCATGGACTCGATTGGCATCTGCGATAGAATACTGTGTAGAATAGAATAGAATACTGTGTAGAATAGAATAGAATACTGTGTTGTCAGGCATGCATACAAGCACGTGGGGGCCATACAAAGTACTGAGTATGATTTTGAGTTGCTGCAGTGAATTTTCAGCAAAATGGACTAGCCTGCCGCATCTTTTTTTCACTTTGATTTTCATGCTGTCTTTGAATTCAGCCCTCTGTAGGTTGATCATTTTCATTTCCATAAAAACGATGTGGCATCCTTTCGTGCCTAACCGTAATCCTAACCCTAACCCTAATCCTAATCCTAACCCTAACCCATCCATATCAGTCTAGATATCCAGCATGACTTTTTTCCCATTGAGATCTGATGTGCTCCTTTATTTTTTTTTGAGCAGTGAATAATTCCTTATTAAGAATGTATTGGCATATTTAAGAGTTAAAGAAAAATGATTTTATTCCTATTTCTGAATGTTTTTAGGACTTTACAGAAGTGCTCAATATACTGTAAGTCTGTTTACAGGCTGTAGCGTTTTAGGACATGTTGAGACAGATTCCTGCTCTCTCTCTGATATGGACAAACAATATCAAGGCCAGTGGAGTACCAGTATGCCGGGTGACTGCTGCTGGGCCCTTAATCCTGAGTCCAAGCACAGCAGGAAAATATACACTTCTGTCTTTAAGATGAGTCACCTCCATCATGGAAATATACTGTAAATATGCATATATAGAGAGTAAGGTTCAATTGAATGTCACTCAAAATCCTCGGTAATGGCATGATTGGTAAATTCTGATTAACTGTTTGAATTAGCACTGTAGTACTGTAAGATTCTCCTTTTTTTGATTTGTGGAACAAAAAGAAAGTAGTATTTGAATAATTTGAATATTAATTTTGCCCGTCTAAAATGCCCATCTGTAGCAATGGCTTGTGTATAAGGTGACAGAAATGTATGCTGCCAGTTTTTGACTATCTGTTGGCATTCAGCCATGTTTCTGCAGCTGAACTGGGATCCTTGTGTCCTTTGGGCTGGGGGAGGGTGCTGGTCCAATGATGGCAGAATGGAGGAGCTTGACAAGGCCTCTGTCAGCCAGCAGATCCGGGGGCAGCGTGGCCCCCTCGGGCCCCTGCAGCTGCCTTCATTGTCCAAAGACACCTAGGCAGCCTCCAGTGCACACAGGTGCCCAGGTATCAGGTCTGTTGCCTGGCTCTGACTGAGACCGGCATGGAAAGGACACCTGCAAAAAGCTGGCTGTGAAGTTTTTAAATGGTAAATAGGCTGATTTTTATTAAATATTTAGCAGAATATGAGTTTTTAATGTCTTTGAACATTACAAAGGCTCATCACCTTCTCTAAATTACCCATAGTGTCTGATTGTGTCTGCGATGGACAGGGATATCGTCCCCAGGCCTCTGTCCTGTGCTACAGCACTCCCCGCAGTCCCATGCAGGATAAGCAGCTGGAAGATGGACAAAGGATGGAGAAGGAAGCGTCTTATATTGTGGAATATAGAAACCAGCGAAAGTGAAACCAGTTTTTATTGACAAAATCTTGTAGATGTGAACTGTGCAGGCAAGTCTGACCTGCAGTATAATGGCCGTAAATATTTTTCAACAAAATATGGGGGAAATATGAAGGATCTGGAGAGCAGAGTGGCGTACAGAATGAGGACATGTGAAGGAAGGGTCTGTATGCAAGTCAGCTTGTATCACAGCAACAGCAACTGTTGCTATAGTGACTAACTAGGGGACTGAAGGAGAGGAAGTTTATTTTGGCTAGTGAAGACATGGCAGTAACGATAAGCTTTGTCACTGCTGGGGGAACATGCGTGTTTATGGGGTGTGTTTACCTGATACTGACACCATCTTTTATGAAGCAACTTCTTTTGCATGGTGATCGAGGGGTGAAGGGAGTTCAGAAAGATTCCTGCTGGAAGCGATGCAGCGTGAGCCGTACATAACAGCTCAGCATCATGCTGCTTACAGTACCCTCACGTGTGGCAGGGGTGGATTCGCAGTACGGGGGCCAGGTAAGGCAGCAAAGGGCTGTGCGTGGCAGGCACGCCCTTGAGCATTGCCTGAGAAGCCCCCCCCCGAAGCACTTTGCTGAGATGTGCGATGTGCTGTGACAGGAAGTAAGCATAATGGACAGACAGGAGCAGACGAGCCCACCGGCTCCCTTATTCTATCCATCTATGGATACGTTTATTGATTTACCTCAGTAGAGGGTTTCTCAAAAATCTATTTGCCCTTTTAAATTTTTTTATCCAAGCTTCACAATTTTACCATTGAGATCTTTATGACAGACGCCCCCCAGGCGAGTGTGGAGTGTACCACGGCCTGCACTGAGAGCAGGCTCCCAACTGCTCTGAGCGTCCAGGCAGACGGGCCGCCAGTAAGTTGGCTCATTAACAGATTGGTCTTGCTTTTAATTAAGGAGACCATTCCATGGATTGCAGACTAAAGTGCTCTGCAGGGGTTATTTGATGGAGTTGGCCACACTGGTTCTGTTGCATTCCGTGGAATCTGGTGAAATTCTTCTGGCATCTCTCTTTGTGATGCATTGTGTACCAGATCTCCTGTAGGAGACAAACTTGTTAGTAAGACTTTTCATGTGTGTGCGGGGGTGGGGTGTGGAACTGAATGAATGAATGAACATTGCATTTATATTGTGCTCTTCAAGACCCCCAAAGCACTTTCCACAGTGGTGATGGTCCCCATTGGCTCTGTAACACCGACTTGGATGAGGGGCATCAGCTGTTCTACACCAGTATGCTCACCACACTGTAGCTAAGGTGGTGAAGGGGCAGGAGAGAACTCAGCAGTTAGGCATAGGGGATTATCAGAAGGCCAGATTTGAAATGGCCATAGTGGGCAGTTTTAGCCAGGACGTC
>JAODKC010000002.1:15014517-15033354 GCA_026777985.1 Mormyrops attenuatus
TGCACTCCACACCGCCCTCTCTCCCCACTCCACTCCAGCCGGCCCTCTCTCATCACTGTACTCCACACGGCCCTCTCTCACCACTGTACTCCACACGGCCCTCTCTCACCACTGTTCTCCACACGGCCCTCTCTCACCACTGTACTCCACACGGCCCTCTCTCACCACTCTACTACACACGGCCCTCTCTCACCACTCTACTACACACGGCCCTCTCTCACCACTCTACTCCACACCAGTGTTCATTTTGACTGCAAATTTTCATTTAGTTTTAGTCATAGTCTTTTGACTAAAATGTAATTTAGTTTCAGTCATGATTTAGTCATCTAAATTATTTTAGATTTAGTCTAGTTTTAGTTGACTAAATATCATAAGATTGCAGTCAACTAAAACTACAGTTGATTTAGTAGACTAAAATTAAAAGTGCAAAGTATAATGTTTAAAGTTTCCCTTCGATTTCTGAAAGTCAGTATGTTCACCAAGATGAAATGTAACCAATGTTAAGTAATGGTATTAAGGTCTGACTGTGCAGTACACAAATACACAGATTTCACTCTTATTTGAAACACAAAGATATGTTTATTTACCCGGAAACTGAGTACTGTAAAATCAGTAGTGCCATTAGTGCAACAATAAAATCACTTCAAATAAAAAGTGCATAGGCGATAATGCCACCAGGCCTGCTCTCTTTCTGAATATTAAAATAAAAATATTAAAATAAATATTTGTAATAATTTTATTTGCTACTGTTTGCTGTTAAATGTTTCACCTGAAATTCTCAAATATGTTCAAAGAAAGAGACTAATAACAGTATCAGGGATTTATACCAATTATCAAGAAAAAACATTCCAAACATTGAAAGCATGCTTCTCAACGGCTATCAGTAGCAGGAAGTGCAACCATTCTATTGTAGCATTTTCAACATCAAAATAGTTACCCTAAGGCTACAATTCCATTAGTGGCAACCTCGCATTTTATTTCAAATGAAAAGTAAAATGCACTGTTTTCGTCTGAAACAGAATATGAGAAAAACACAACATGTCACGTTTTATCTTTTTGAAATAATAAGACAATAAATATTGTCAAAAGGATTTTGAATTGTACTGAATTCATTTGATTTGACAGCTAGGTTTTTATTACATGCAATGTTGATACAACTAATAGGCTACTTAAATATATATCACACTCAATAGTTAGACATTATGATCTTCCGAACCTTTGCTTCAAGAAATTTTGTCTCACTGGACCTCTTTAAATTTTAGTTGAATACCCCTGCCTTACGCGAATTACATTAGTTCTGATTGGATCTCGTCTCTGGCAAATATTTTTGTCTTGTTTTTATTCGTTGACGAAAGTGTCAGTACACTTCGTCATAGTCTTAGACCTCACGAAATCATCTTTATTTAGTTATTGGCGTGGTCCACAGGAGGGCGATCAGGGCTGGGTGTGACATAACCCCCCCCCAAAGGCGCGCATTCCGGGCGCGCCAAAGGGAAGAGGCGAACAGGATGAGACCGGGAAAACAGGACCTAGAAGACAAAAGACCATCAAAAGGGCAGAGGAAACAAGACGGAAACACAGAACCTGGACAGGAACAGGACATAGGACAGGACCTGACAAAGGACAGGGAAGGCCGACAGACAAACCAGAAACGGGGACGACGGGGAAGCCAGACACGGAGGAACAACAGGCCAGGGAGTGAACAGAGGAGGCACAGAGGGACGAGGGACGAAGGCAGGAGGCACACAGGAAAAGGGCGGAGGCACAAGGGGAGCCTGGGGGAACCCAGGCGAGTGAGGACAGGCAGCCGCAGGGGCCGGAGGCGGAGAGAAGGACGGAGCCGGAGGGGACCACACAGGGGAGGAGGAGACCGACGGAGGGACAGATAGAGGAGGCGAAGAGGAAGCAGGAGGGAACACCGGGGGAGACGAGGAGGGAGCAGGAGGGGACCCCAGTGCAGGCCGGCAGGAGGGGAAAGCCGCAGCAGGCGACGGTGCAGCCGGAGCCGGAGAAGGCGCCGTCCGACGCCGAGCCGGAGCAGGGGGACCCGGAGGCGGCCGACGAGGCGAGTCAGGGGGACCCGGAGGCGGCCGACGAGGCACCGGCGGAGGGACCGCCGGAGGGCGACGAGGCACCGGAGGGGGACCCGGAGACGACAGCCGGGCCAGAGCAGGAGGACCCGGAGGCAGCCACCGAGCGAGGGCCAAGGGACGCCCCGGGCGAGACAGGGGGCAGGGCGGGAGGGACCCGGACCCTGCGCTTGTGGCCTCTCCCCTTCCGGGAGACCGAAAGGCGCGGGCCAGGTCGGGCACCACCTTCAGGCCGGGAAGGTGGAGGGGCCAGGTCCAAGTCCAAATCCACCAGCAGGTGGGTCCCTGAGGGGTCCCATTCAAGCTCTTCCTCCTCCAGTACGGGAGGAGGAGTGATGGTCCCACAGTCCGGGACCCTCTCGGGGACTAGTGGCGAGACGGGTGACGCAGGCGGGGCAGGTGAGGCGGGTGAGCCGGGAGCGGCGGCGACAGCAGGCTGGAGGGCCGTGGGCGCGGCGGCGACAGCAGGCTGGAGGGCCACGGGGGCGGGCAGGACAGGCGAGGCAGGGCAGGCGGCGGCCTCGGGCAAGGCCGCGGGCGGAGCGACAGCAGGCTGCAGGACCACGGGCAGGACAGGCAAGGCAGGGCAGGTCGCGAGCGGGGCCGCGGGCAGGACAGGCGAGGCAGGGAAGGCGGCGGTCTCAGGCGAGGCCGCAGGACGGCTGCGGCAGCAGGCAGGGACGCCGTGGGTAGAGCGGCTGCGGCAGCAGGCAAGGCCACGGGCAGGACAGGCGAGACAGGGCAGGAGGTAGCCTCGGGCTAGGCCGACAGGACAGGCGAGGCCACGGGCAGGACGGCTGCGGCTGCAGGCAGGGACGCCGCGGGCAGAGCAGCTGCAGGCAGGGAAGCCGCGGGCAGAGCGGCTGCGGCAGCAGGCAGGGAAGCCGTGGGCAGAGCGGCTGCAGCAGCAGGCAGGGAAGCCGCGGGCACCGGATCCGGCGCCTCTGCCAGCGTGTCTAGAACCGGCGCTTCCGGGCGGGACGTCGTCCCTTTAAGGGATCGCGGGATCCCGTCCCCTTAAAATCCAGACGGCCTCCCTGGAGCATGGAGGCCCCTGGTGGCGGCTGCTGCGCGGCTGCGGGGATCCCCGCTGGTTTCCCGATTGGGAGGGGTGCCTCCCGATTCTCAGCAGGGAGCAGGGCGGCAGCGAGAGAGCAAGCCCGGAGCGGGATTACCAAGGCTTGCTCCGGGCATTTCCCCTTGCGCTTCTTCCGTCTCCGGGTGACGGTGGCTGGCGGCAGCGGGGTGCTTCGGCTCTCACTTGCTGGCGGCTCCGGGGGGCTCCGGGAGAGCCTCAGCGGTTGAAGCCGCTTCTCCATGAAGCCGTCGAGTAGCCGCTGAATGTTCTCGCGCATCGTCGCGAAGACGTGCGCGCTGGTGAGCTGGGTCATCTCCCGGAGGAAATACCAGCTTCGACTGGCTATGTCGGCCAGTCCGGGGTCCTCCTGGACCTCCGGTTGGTTTAGCCAGTCTATGACCTCCCTGAGCAGACCGAGGCGTTGCTCCTCGATCTGCGGAGGTAGTTCGGCGAGATCCGTCATTCTGTCATGATTGGGCTGGCGGCGAGCAGGGAAGTAGGCGAGCGAGCCCAGGTTGCAGGAAAAGCAGGGTTTATTGCGGGGCGACAGGCAAACAGGGGAGCATACGGGACAAACGTCAGCAACAATACACAACATCAATGACAGATCTGGGAAAGACTGACTAGAACGCGGACTAAATACACAGGGTAACGAGCAGGAAACGGAAAACAGCAGGTAAACGGAAGGATTCCACACGGGGTTAACGAGGAGGCGTGGTCCACAGGAGGGCGATCAGGGCTGGGCGTGACAGTTATCATCTCATTTTAGTCTGAAAATAAAGGTTGTTGATGATAACGATGATGAAAAAGTTTCGTTAACAAAATTTACACTGCTCCACACGGCCCTCTCTCACCACTGTACTCCACACCACCCTCTCTCACCACTGTACTCTGCATGGCCCTCTCTCACCACTGTACTCTGCACGGCCCTTTCTCACCATTGTCCTCCACACCACCCTCTCTCACTAGTGTACTCTGCACGGCCCTCTCTCACCACTGTCCTCCACATGGTCTTCTCACCACTGTACTCCGCACATCCCTCTCTCACCACTGTACTCCGCAAGGCCCTCTCTCACCATTGTACTCCACACGGCCCTCTCTCATCACTGTACTCCACACGGCCCTCTCTCACCACTGTACTCCACACGGCCCTCTCTCACCACTGTACTCCACACAGCCCTCTCTCACCACTGTACTCCGCACGGCCCTCTCTCACTACTGTACTGCACACCACCCTCTCACCACTGTACTCCACATGGCCCTCTCTCACCACTGTACTCCGCACGGCCCTCTCTCACCACTGTACTCCGCAAGGCCCTCTCTCACCACTTTACTCTGCACGGCCCTCTCACCACTGTCCTCCGCACGGAACTTACTCACCACTGTACTCTGCATGGCCCTCTCTCACCACTGCACTTCTCAGTTAGATGGCCACATTTCTTTTGGTGTGCGGCCACATAGGACTTAGCCCATATGGTAAACCGTGCCGGCTTAATGAGCACTAAATTGTGCCCAGTGAATCAAATTCTGGCCATCTAATAGGACTGCAGAGGGCAGTGAACCCGATTTGGATTTTTATGGAAAGTTCTGAGTTCAGTTCGAAGCTATAAAAAAAGTTAAGTAACAATGCTGGGTATAATGTCAAGCTCAATACTGCCTAATGCAGTCACTTAAGCAGACGAGAAATGGCTGCTCTGTTGTGGGGCGTCCTGGTGAGAGGGTGGAGACGGGCCTTTTTTGCACGCCAGCCCCGCCAGCCAATCACAGCCTGGAACTCATACTCCCTTCTCATCAGCCCGTTCCCCAGGACTGCTCTCTGATTTCCCTTCAGCTCCTGGGCCCTGCAGGGTGTCCCGAACTGCAGAGCGTTTTCCCGATAATGGGCATTCAACCGGTACATAATGGCGGGCACCACAGCCCATTAGCGGGAGCAGGTACTAAGTTGTCATTAGAGGGACCGCCAGTCTCTTGCACTGCGCCTTGATTCAATTCAGCTGAAGTGCCTGGGTCCTGGTGCCCGCTCCTCGTGGGCGGGGGGGGGGGGGCAAAGTGTGGCAGGGGATGGAGGAGGAACAAAGGGGCAGAGTGTCACTGCATTAAGGGGTAAGGAAGAAATGTGGAGGCAGAGGGAGCAGTGATGCTGCAGTGCATTCTGCCATTGAATATAACAAATTAAAAGAGTGCAGTTTTTTTGAACTGCTAACAAATGGCTATCATCCAGACATAACGCAGTGCCGGCAGTATCTGTCATGATTGCCATGCTACTCGATTTCAAAGACACGTACATGCCACATTGTACATTGTATTTGTCGGCATCACGGTCCATTCTGGGCTGGGAGACCACGGCACTCTATTCTACACCTTTGGAAGTAGTTTCTAAATATATATTTTTTACTCTCGCATTTGCAGCTCCATCAGGGCTCGTAACACAGTACAGAGCCACCGAAGTGGGACGGATATGCATGAATCTGATATACATCTTAGTTATTAATAAAAGCAGTGAGCTGCACCACTGGTAGCTTAAGTATTTGCCATGGTGATTTATTAAGTTAAACTGTTGAAAAATTGAATCTCTCATTAGCAAAGACAAAATGTGTAAAAAAAAATGTACATTTCACTGAACGTGTGCTTAGAAGGTGTACTTTTTTCGGTCGTCACCTTCCTAACATGATGCCTCTGCTCTTCAGCTCCTGCTCTGCTTCTTGGGGGAGCATTCACTTATGAGATGTTATACACCCAAAGGGCATCTGCATAGCTACACCTAGATCATGTATACCAAATGCAACCTACTGTAGTAGCAGTCCCAATGGGCCCTCTAGGAAGAGGGAAGGCACACATCTGTAACGCACAGGTTTTTGAGGCATGTGTTTGTGAGGCACATGTTTATGAGTCACGCGTCTTTGATGCATGCATCTGTGAAGCATGTGTTTGAGGCACACATCTGTGAGGCACATATTTATGAGCCACTTTTTTGTGAGGCACATGGTTGTGAAGCACATGTGCATGAGTCAGACGTCTGTAACGCACACGTTGGTGAGGCACACGTTTATGAGGCATGTGTCTGAGACATTTATGAGATTTGCATCTGTAAGCCATGTATGTGTGAGACATGCATCTGTGAGGCACACATTTGTGAGGCACCCGTCTGTGAGACACATGTCTGTGAAGCACATGTTTATGAGGCTTGCATCTGTGAGGGACACATTTATCAGTCATGTGTCTGTGAGGCACGCATCTGTGAGGCACACATTTATGAGACCTATATCTGTGAGGCACGTTTATGAAGCATGCATTTATGAACCACATGTCTGTGAGGCACATGCCTATGAGCCATGCGCCTGTGGGGCATGCATTTGTGAGGCATGTGTCTGTGGGGCATGCAGCTGTAACATTACTGTTGGTTGTTTTTTGAGAGCAGGGTCATCCAAAGGCCTGCTGGAGGGGAGAAAGCGCATGTTCAGCTCCAGCACTGCCTAATGTTTTCATACACCAGCCCCTTTCCTCAAAGTAAGCGCAACCTGGCAAAAGCATCCCAAGTAGGTTTCAAAGCGTTCTCTGGGCTCTGAAAACCACACGGGTCACAGAAGGAGGATCTGCAACCGGAGTGTGTGACACCCATGGCATGTTCGTAGAAGAAGGTCTTTGTCGATTGGATGCGGAACAAGGGATGGGACTGAAGAACCAGGGGTGTTTATACTGGTGTGTATATGGGAAGGGTGTGACTGAAAACAATGGGGATGAAACATGAAAATGAAAAGTAGGTAAAGAGGCAATGAGAGAAATAAGGGAGGGAGAAGATCATGAAAGAGTGGGAGCAAAAACGATGTAAAAATAACTGAAAGGGTGTGTTAACTAAGTGAGATGTTAGGAGTGTGTTTCAGATCTGCACTACTGCAGGGCTTCTTTGTCTGCCTGCAGTTCAGCCCTAAATTATCAAACCTTTTCGATCAATTTGCCAGTGTAATTAGCTCTTATTGATCAGGCTAGATCAGCGGCCAAAGTGCGTGTGCCACTAATCACTTCCTGCAGAAGGCTTCTCCCAGAGAACAGTCTCCAAGTTCTCATCAGGGAACCAATGTGGCCATTATGCAGACTTCCTCTTTCTCAAACTGGGAAAAAGAGGTGAAATTCCAGAGAGAGGGACGAAAACAGTTTCTCTGGGTTACGTCTTCTCCTAAACTCTGTTTCTGAAAGTCAGTGCAGAGCAGGGAACGTGGAGAATAATCAAAGGAATGGAATTCAGACAGAAGAAGGGAAAATCATGAAAAATAATGATGATCGAGATTTTTTTGTACTCTTTAATCTATGCATCAGAATAGAGCAAACGGTGTGATGTTCGCGTGATTGTGCAGAGGCTCTCTGTACCCTCACCTCATTAGCGGTTGCGATATGCATTTTAAATTCTCGCCATTGTCAGCTGAATAAATCGTCTTGAGCTCCCATAAATGACAACACTGGATTTAAATGAGAAGATCTGTGAGTATATCTCCCCTCTAAGCATATCATTGGAACGATTCCATGAATGTACCCCCCCCCTCCCCCCGCGCCCCCACAATCTGTAATCATAATAAACTGTGCAGCCTCTAATTACAATAGGACTGCTTGTCAAAGATATGGAACAGATATCAAGGTTTAAATTATGCACGAATCGATTGAGCAAATTCAGTTTTAACAAAAAAGCAGGCTGTGGAACGTGATGGAAATCACACATGGTTTTCCTCACTAAAACGTGATCTGGTCCAACATGACAGGTGTGTGAATTGTTACAAAAAAGAAAACACACCCATGCACTTGAAATTATCTTTGTGCGAGCCTTGCCGAGTTCTTCCCGTGAGATCTTAATGGCACATTAGCAATCTGAAGCAGGCGGTCACCGATCGCGCATCCAATTAGACGGGTCCATAGCACATTTCGTTTTGAGATTCTCCCATCTTGGGAAATCAAACACGGGCAGTTCTCTTTGTCCCAGGGCCTAAATTTTGAGGAAAAAATGAGACAAAACAGATAACTGAGAATAAGTCATCTATTAAAGAGGGCCGGCTGAGTTGAGCAGCCTGATTTTATGACAAGTTTTCATCCTCACCTTCAAACGGCCGAACGTACAAAAAAAGAGCTGTGAAGGTGATTTCATGACTTCAGATGATTCACCCCGTTAGGTCAGAAACAGAGTCTTAGATCCCACAAAGGACACTGGGAAGCAGCTGAAGATTTAGCAGTATTGTAGTCGTGCTTTAATTGGTATATAGGAAGGGTATGATCTGTTAGTGGATTGCAGTGCTGAGGATGGTAGGGGCATGACTCAAAGCAGAACAAGGACATGTGCACTGAGCCTACTCCAGCAAGAGGTCGCAGCAGAAATGACTGGAAAAATAGTCTGCAGGTGGGACAACTAAAAATGTGGGCACTAATACTGGGAATATATGGCTGTAACCTTTGAAATCTGCAGAGGTGGATAGTTCAGGTCCAGAAAGTAAAAATGTAGACCAAGATAAAAAGAGTTTTTGTTTCAACCAACTAGTTGAGTATAAAGAGTCACAGTCAAAGAGACTCAGCTGGTTGGTTGAAACAAAATTTATCTTGGTCTAGATTTTTACTTTCTGGTCCTGAACTATCCACCTCAGGAAATCTGTGATCGATTAATGAAAATAAAATGCCTCTTTCCAAGTGTTTCTCAGACAAAGTGATATGTGGGGCATTTCTGCAAAGCATAGCGAGATCTCTGGATTTCGAAAAGCAAAAACAGCACAAACATTTGTGATCTAGTGCTTTGGGTCACATTTAGCAGATTTTCTTGTGAGAAATTGCTTTTAAAGATTTCCCTGGAGGCCCACTTGCATCTAACCAGTAGATCCCTACAAGAACTTGAAACAGCCTCTGTTTAGCTCAAGTAGCTCAGCACTCCTTGAAATGACATGATGTAGACACCCGCTATCTCTTGTCCTGATCTCCAGTGATGACATGTCTCACTCTAAAGTAAGTATTTATTTTGGTGGGAGTCATTTTTCATTTAATCAGCATTTCACTGGTGCCGTCAATCAAAGTAATTAAAACCGTTGTCGGTCATGGTCTCCAAAGGATGCCTTTCACTTTACGGGAGAGTAATGGCGAACCTCAGGCCGTTTCGGCTTATTAAATTTGAAATTTTCAACGCATGCCAAAGCCTCATGCTTATTTTCATTTGATCTACGGGCATCATAGCGGTGATCTTATTAGCAATATGCTACAGGGTATTGCTCTCAATTCGGCAAATGACATCCATCCACATTTGACCTCTCACCGAGTCTCACATGTACGGTCAGAGTGGTAATTAACATTATCAAGAAGATCCTGATTAAAGAGTTGGAAAAAATACAACTTTTTGTACACAGGAAATGTTAATGCCATGACCTTTTTCACACACAGAATGATATGACTGAGTCCCTCAAACTGGTGTGAGGTGTCACTGTTTATTCAAGGACGTCCATCTGAACTGTGGAGAACAGCCCCAAGATATATCAGGCTCTTAACTAGTATTTCCCACAGAACATCCCTTTGCTTACTGGCAAGCTTATTCCTGATCGAGCAGCCATTACTAACAGGACATTGTTGTCCGTGCCTTCTGTCGATGGACCAGCATCGTTTACTCTTAGGGCTGTAAATGACATACGCGGGGACAACAATCCATGATCCACATTCAGTGCTTGTTTAAATTTCACAAATGCAAGAGAAAGCCAAGTTCATTCACCTCAAGAGAGACACAGACAAACCATTTCTTCGATGATGTGACTTTTGAAGCTCTCCTCGGCTTGGTGAATCTGAATAATTCCTCCATCTGCAATATGTTACCAATCTCAGGCGGGTGGATTTTCAATTTCACCCAACCCAAGTGTCCCGAAGGAACTCATTCTGGCTTGGATTAAAGTCTAAACTGCATTCATCTGTGCAATTCCAGTATCCCTAAATGCTGAGATGCCTCCATCTCTAGCAAAATGTTCAGTGGTATTGAAGGACGGGGTAAAAGGCGGCAGAAGAACTGTGCAAAATAAGTGAGAACAATTCAACCTGGCTGTAAGTTTTAAACCTTTAATAAAAAACAAGTAAACTAAGTGGAATTATGGAAGATGATGGAAAAGAATAATGTTTCATGCTGTGTTCCTGCGATGGGATAGAAGGAGATTTCATACCTATGTCTTTTTAAAACAACTGGAAATATGAGATATAAGGCTCATGTTAATTTGAGAAGTTCAACTGCACCTCAAAGTTTTCAGCTGTTACAGCATTTGTTTGTGCACACAAACACTTTGAGTGAATTCTTAACAGCCCCTCTGTACCTGATTTGACTGCTGAGGTGTTCTTGCTCGTGATTGTACACAGATTAAGCTGTCTTATAGAGTGTCTGTAATCTGCCCAGACTGTAGGTGTGAGCTCAATTGGCCTTCCGCCTCGAGCATCCCCACTGCAGCACAGACTGCCCAGCATGTGTCAGTGGTTTCTTTCCATCGTCAGCCGTTTTTTATTACGATGCTCTTCTGCTCCATGTCCCTCCATGTCTCTCCCTGTCTTTCCCTACATGTCTCCCCTCCATGCCTTTCTGTTTCCCCTCCATTCCTCTCCCTGTCCCTCCATTCCTCTCCCTGTCCCTCATGCCTCTCCCTGTCCCTCCATTCCTCTTCATGTCCCTCTATGCCTCTCCCTGTCTTTCCCTATATGTCTCCCCTCCATGCCTTTGTTTCCCCTCCATGCCTCTCCCTGTCCCTCATGCCTGTCCCTGTCCCTCCATTCCTCTCCCTGTCCCTCCATTCCTCTCCCTGTCCCTCATGCCTCTCCCTGTCCCTCCATTCCTCTCCCTGTCCCTCCATTTCTCTCCTTGTCCCTCATGCCTCTCCCTGTCCCTCCATGCCTCTCCCTGTCCCTCATACCTCTCTGTTTTCCCTCCATGCCTCTCCCTGTCCCTCCATGCCTCTCCCTGTCCCTCATGCCTTTCCGTGTCCCTCCTTTGCTCTCCCTGTCCCTCCATTCTTCTCCCTGTCACTCCATGCCTCTCCAGTTCCCATCCATGCCTCTCCCTGTCCCTCCATGCCCCTTCCTGTCTGTTTCTGCATTCAACTGTGAATTACAGGGGAGGGACTTAAATATTAATCTAAATATTTCCATCCATACAACTTAGGTTCCTCCCATAGTCCAAAAAAGTTTGGAGTTAGACAAATCAGTGTCTCTAAATGACCCATGGTGTGTGCATGTGTGTGCCCTGTGATAGACTGGCATCCTGTACAGGGTGCTTCCGGCACTATGCCCTGTGATACACTGGCAATCCTGTCCAGCATGTCCCCTGCCATGTGTCCTGTGATGGACTGGGATCTTGTCCAGGGTGCCCCCAGTACTGTGCCCTTTGATGAACTGGGATTGACACCAGGCTCACTGGAACCTTCTGCTTATGTCAGATGAATGCCTTATCTGCTGTTTTTAAATTCTTTTTGACAATTTGCAATTAATTATGAAATTCAGCTTTTTTCCCACCAAAATAATTTCTTGACAGACGTGACAGGTGCATGTAAATTGTCCATGTGCTCTCACTACCGGGCAGAGACTCTGTGTTCCCCACTGAGCCACATCTCCTGCATGGCTACCTGGACATGGGGGGCAGGGGGGTAATGCAATAACGACTGCCGCTGATTCACTGGCGTTGGCTAATATCATGTCAAAATGGAAATGTAGCAATTCCACACCAGGCTCTTGGCCGGGCTGGGCAAACGCTCTACCGTGCACTGAGAATGATTAACAGGTCTTATCGAAGCTACAGGGCTTTCCGCATCCACGGTGCATATCTAGTGACGGTATTCTGTAATGATCTTGGGAACATCCCAGCTTGTCCCAAACAAAGCCGATAGAATGAGAAATATGCCACCCTTATACTTTTTGGGGAATTACATCGTCATTGATCTGAAAAATGGTTTAAACTGTACCATATGAAGACAACTGACCGGTTAACTGAGAATTTTGTGTTGCATTTTTCACTTTCAAGATCCAGATCGTTGTTAGACTGTGAATGCCGAAATGTAAAAGTTTAATAGTTTGACCAAATAATAAGGGGCCCGGGGCCCTGGATTTGAAATGACCTTCAGATCTCTCCCTAACCATTTTTTTTATTATGCATGTCATCATGTGCGTGTCACAGCCATGTAGGTGGAGCCAAGCCCATAGGTGATTACTGTGGATTATTCTGTGTAATTATGTTCCTGCTGTCATAGGCAAGGATGGTGACATGGTCACCCCCATCCTGATACATGCGATAGGGGGAACACCTCAGCCTCTGGAAGGCTTCATTCACAAAATGCAGTAATCACCTGGGGGGGAAGGTCTCTCATAATCGGAGCCTCCTGGACAAGGCTTGCTTTTAGGGTCACCCTGCTGCAGGATTTACCGTTTCCAGCATTTTCTGTGAAGGTGTTTCAAAGGGAAGCAGTTATTTGTCCTTAAATACAAGAGAAATATAATGGTGATACCAGCTTATTCTTCTGAGCCTAAATCGCCTTTAAAGCATAGTGATGGTTAAATTTGCTTCACTGTAATTTAAAGAAAAGGGTAGAAAAAAACGGAAATTGGGTGCGGACTCTCAGCTGTGCTTTTTACAGTTCACAGAGAGCCTCTCATGGAAACACTGAGCCAGACGGTGTTTTTTGTAATTCCCTTTGTTCGTCGCCCCCTTTCTGTCAGCTTGTTTCACGTCACCTTTCACTGACTAATCTTCTTTAAAACCCAGTGCGATACTCTGATGTATATTCAGCGGATTACTAATTCTAAAGGGCAAGAGCAGAGAAGAATTATTCTTGAAGTCCAGAGACACCCACGCTGACAAACTCCTGCTGCGTCCTCTGATCCAGGGCACGATGCAGGGCATGCAAGGAAAAATAATAATAATAATAATTATTATTATTATTATAATTATAATTATAACCTCTACAACTGTGGATTCTGGGCAATTATAGGGTGATTATTTTTTAAAAGAATGGCACTTTGTGCAGAGAGCAGGAACCAGCAAAAATAACAATAGCCTGTGAATAAGACTAAGTAGGAAAGGGTCTAGCTGGGTGGTAGAAGCCATGAAGAAGCGTGAAGGAAGGGTCTACTGTTACCTCCAGAATCACAGAGCAAACGCCTGTCCTGATGCATCACAGATGCATGGGTGCATGGAGCTGCATGGCTGCGTAGAGCATGTACCACTTTGATGCACAGTTAGTGGTACCCAGCAATTTGGGTCTGTGTGCTATGGACACTGATCCTAGGGCATGAACCAGCCCCCACGTTACTTATAGTGCTTTTCCACTGACAGAAAACTGGTTCCGTTCCAGTTCGCAAACCTATTTTTGAACCGTTTCCGCCAAAATAAAAACAGGTCCCAAACCAAAAAACCAGTTCGCTTTGAGAATAGTTTGAATAGTTGAATAGTTGGACCCTGAATTGAAAACTTGATGGCATCATGAGTGGGTATATACTCTTCTATATACAAGTGCAACACAAACATGGAGGCAGTGGTGAAAACTTATTCAACTTTCTTACTCAAGTAAAAGTACAGATACCACAGCAAAATGTTGCTCAAATAAAAGATTAGTGTAATGACATAACATCGTTTTTTATCCTGTGTAAAATTAAAAATTGATGTAGGGCCAGATTTAATAATGGGTGATAAACATCATGGGCTGGCGCATTGAGACCTCTAATATGTGGTGATTAACCTGACAAAATCCCTCATCGTCCGCTACGGAAAATGGCTGATCGTCCAATGTAATCATCTCCATTATTTCAGTGCTTGTGTCCTTAGTTCTACTTTACCCCACCTTGAATATTGATCAAGTTTAAGCCTAAATATTGGCCAACAATAGCGTTATGTTAACCAATATACTGTGCCTCTGTACATATCATTTGTTCCATCTTCAAAAAGACAATACATATTGCTAAATAATATCAGGAACAGTCATAGTTGCATAGGGCACACAAAAAGGTAAGATAATGAATATGTCTTACCGACCTTAAGAAATTAGGTAAGAAATACAGGTAGGTAAGGAGCACACCCACCGTGTGTTTTGCTTGTGCCCAAGGACAAGATGGTCTCCACGCCCCCCCACCATTTTGTCTGTAAAAATAAAAAAAATAATAAATTGTTATAGTGACACTCCTGTGCATGATGACGATCTTTCTTTATCTAGTCTGTTAGATAACTTATAAATCTCAAGTACCACCAGATATCAACACAAATACAGTATTTCTGTATTATGACAGCTAGTCATACAAGCTTAGATGCATACAGGTATTTTCTGGCTTATACTGCCAGTATAATTAAAACCCCAAACGGGGCATCACTGTTATTATAGTTATTAAGTAACTAAAAATCAATGTCTTTTCAAGGTACTGAAAATGTATTTGTGTCATATTTAATCACATTTAATTAATCCAGTACAGTTATTTCAAACTTTATCAGGCTCGTGTTACTGACCTAAATGCCGAGCTGAAAGTAACATTTAGCGAATGGTGCTATATTCCTGTCATGGCAATAGTGAGACGGCAGCACAAGATTTCATTATAGAATTTTGTTGTGACACGACCTGTTGTCCCCCACAATGAGATTACTTTCTTGTCTGGTACATCTCAAGGTCATGTCATTGCTTCAACCTTGGTGTTAAAGATGCAACCATCACCTTTGCTTTCATCAAGTCTAGCTGACCGTTTTGTCTTTGTACTGTATTGATATGCGAATATAAAGGGTGTGGACAAAATAATGGTAACACCGAACGATACATTCATATCAAAGACCTCATTAGGAGTAAGCCACCTTTTGTCTGAGCTGTGTCTATTGGGATATCGGTCCTTTCTTCAAGAATAAAAGTCTCCAGTTCTTTGAGGGACAAATGAGGTGGAACTTTACTCTTTACTCTGAGTACCCGAACAGTTCCATAAAAGGCCTGATGATCTTTGTATATGGTCATGGGGGAAGCCATAGTAGGGGTTTGACCTCACCTTGGAGAAACAACTCAAATGTCTTCAGGCGTGCACATGAGAACATCATGAGGGAATGATATTTGCACCATAAAGTATACCTGGTCCTGTAAAATGGTCTTATATCCCCTAGCTGTTATATGACCCTACAGATCAATCATCAAATAATATTCCCATGAGATAGCTGTCCTTATCATTTTGGATCTCCCTCCATGGTTAACAGCTGGCAACAAACATTGTGAGTTGAAGTAATCTTTTCGATTTCTCCAAATGTAAACCATCCAGATGTATGAAAAAGAATGAACGATGACAAATCAGGCTGTATCACTTTTCCCATTGCTCAGGCTTCCTGCTTTTCCGCTCCTTATACCAGATTATGAGTCTTTCTGCATTGGCCTTGGATATACGTTGTTTCAGAATGGCAGCTCTGCCAGAAATTCCAGCTTTGCAAAGCTCACAATGTACAATTTTTGTTGAGACTGAGAAAGAGGTGCTGATTCAGTTCTGCGGGAATTTTTGAGGCCTTACTTTTGTGGTGTTTAGCAACTATCCTGTCAAATGTCCATCTGTCATGGTCAGTGAGCTTTACTTGAGATCTTTGTTCTTCTTTGCTGATGCAGTTTGTCTGTGTTTAGCACACGCTGTCATGATTTCTGAGTTCGTTCTCCCTGACAATGAATCATTTTTCAGCTTTTGTGACTGATGCAACTGCAGTTGAGGTACCAACTCTTTAACTTCTGGAATTCTGTGTGTTTCCTTATGCTGATTTGAAAATTCACACATCAAAGTGCTGTTTGTTAGACCTATTTCAAAACTGACACATGCTGCTAACTGCCGTGACTTTTGTAGCTGTGTTTGTATGTCTGTGTATATTTCTATGTTCTGTTGTAAGTCGGTGTCGGGGGAAAGCGTGTGCCACTGTGTTTTTTATGTGCTTTCTGTTTTGTGCTGGCTGCTTCAGCTGGGTGCTGGAGTCAGTCAGTCCATTACTCAAACAGGCAGGCAGGTCATATACTAGCCAAGGGACAGAACGTAAACATGAACTGATGAGAACCAGGCACATTGCGTTTATCCTCTGAAATTCATTCTGGCAAATTTTACCCTACAATCCAGAGTAGAGTGAAGAACAGATCAGAGCCCAGAATCGCAATGCCCAGTGCTGTTTGAGAGAACTAACCAGATAGTATCCTCACAGAATCTCAATGCCCAGTGCTGTTTGAGAGAACTAACCAGATAGTATCCTCACAGAATCTCAATGCCCAGTGCTATTTGAGAGAACTAACCAGTATCCTCACCAGCCTAAACTTGCCACATACTGGATAAAAGGCAGCTGCTGGTTTCATTTCCTCATTTATTGAACTTTAACTGATGTGTTTTATTTCATGTTTGTTAGAATTGTAGACTTATTTGCTTCTGATCCTTCTCTTATTTGTACCACTGGCTAGTCTATTTTATCTTTAATGTTACTGGTCTAGCTAATTAGACTGTAGAGATAAGGCCTCGCAAGGCTGTACTTTAATGGCTCCATGACGCACACCATCCCACTGACTAATGGGGCCCCTCCTGTGTCAGCTACTCTCTCTCCTCTCTCACAGCTGCAGGCTTCCCTAACGTATCGTGGCCACCTGCAGTTTGGGCCTCCTGTGCATGTCGGACGTCCACTGTACTGTACCTCCTCACTGCACCTGCTCACTGTAGATGCTCACTGTACCTGCTCACTGTAGATGCCTTACCTGGGGATCCGCATCTGCCCTGTTCAATCCAGGCTTTGGCTTCCCAGCTTTTTTAGCTGTATTGTGGCAGTTAGATGGAAGCTAAAGCACAGTGACAGTATGTCCAAAATGTCACCCCTTCAGTCACCGTCATGTGCTCTACATGGAACAGAGGACTCACATGTACACAGGCTCTCATCACAAAAATGGTTGAAAGGTAATGCAAAAATCCAGCCATTCATCATGTGCATTTCCTGCCCCACTGAAATGACATTCCGTTAACCCCTAGTGCCTTATAAGCATTTCAGGTTTTTGCTTTGCAGTGAACGCACGATACGTACCGTGTGTTAATTCTGAATTCAGCCATGCTTGACAAAGGCTGCGCATGTGCAAAGCCACGTTGGGACAGGGGGAAGTCAGTTACGGCTCATGCGAGCAGACATCGGCAGGCGGGGTGAGATATGAGCAAGTAGGTCACACTGACGGGCTTTGGAAGGAGAATGGACTCAGTGTGCTGCAGCTCATACTTGCCTTTTCTGTTATATCCAAAGAGGAAGATGCCAGTGTTGCCCATCCTTCCCACTCACCATGGCTTGTATCAGTGCCCAGCTCTGTCTCCACACCCCTACAGCACCAGATAGTACCATCCAGACTCCCTGTAAGATTGCTGAATTCTTGCCTTCTCTTCATCACATTAATGTGCACAGAGTGTGAATTTTAATAGTGGGTTCTAAGACTTTAACTAGACAGTACACACAGACTAAGCTCAGTAAACTCCAGGGCTTCTGCTAAAAGCTCTGCAGTTCAACAGTCATTTTAAAAAGGCCGATTGGGTTTCTCACATAGGACCACAAAACAAGGGTGATGTGCTGCACATCGCAGGCACGAAGACGTAGGCTGGGATGTGGGGAAAGAGCTTCCACAGTAAGCACCCGGGAGTGCCTGGGGCTTAACATAAGGGGTGTCAGCTGGACCAAGGGGTGACTGATGGGGGGGGTCATTTAGATTTTTTTAGACGGCTCTTGGTTGTGCTGTTAAATATCTGTGATGGGTTGTCATGACTGTTTCCTCCCAATTCCTTTTATGTGACGGCATTAGTGCGACATGGGACCCAGTACTCTTGTGGGCAGCGGTCCGGCAGCCTTAGCGTTGCGGAGCTGGGTCTAGGCCACCAAGCAAACTGCCAGGCCTGAGTTTGCTTCCGCTAATTGACAGATTGAGGGTGTTACAGCAGACATCAGGAGACACCCCCTGAGCTGCGTCTGCCCACTCCATTCACCCTCTCCTTCTAATCTTGAGCTTCCCCCCATTCCCTACTTCCTGTAACCTCCCCGTACCTGCATGGCACATGATGAAGACAGACGCTGTCTGACTGGCCTCGTCCCTCAGCGATGCAGTGCCCGAAGCTCCTACAGGGCCAGCCCCTGCTTAGCTGCCCAGCCAGCCGGATGTGAAGGTGCCGTGGCACACTGCATAGGCGTACCTCCCCATCTGCTACCCAAACCCCCATCGCTCACCCAGCAACCCTTCGCCCTCTCATTCTCTCCCCATACGGTCCGCATCGCACTCAGACAGCGTTATTGTGCTTCAAGCCTTGGCCTGAATGCACTGGGGTATTCTGAAATGGCACGGGCTGACATGCGGTCAGGGGCAGTCGCGTGCTGCCCTCTCTGGTATTCCTCCAGCTGGTGAAGTGAGGGTGTCGAGGCAGATGGCAGTCTGGGGTTTGTTTTAGCGTCCTGGAGACACTGTCATTGACCGAGACACTCTAGTCTACGTTGCCAAGACTGCAGGACCCGCAGGTCCAGTGCGAACTGCTGGCACCTGAGCCTCGGCTGCAGCTGTGGAGACTGCAGGACCCGCAGGTCCAGTGCGAACTGCTGGCACCTGAGCCTCGGCTGCAGCTGTGGAGACTGCAGGACCCGCAGGTCCAGTGCGAACTGCTGGCACCTGAGCCTCGGCTGCAGCTGTGGAGACTGCAGGACCC
>JAODKC010000002.1:15033454-15052478 GCA_026777985.1 Mormyrops attenuatus
CCCCCCCCCCCCCCCCCCCCCCCCCCCCCCCCCCCCCCCCCCCCCCCCCCCCCCCCCCCCCCCCCCCCCCCGGTAGCGCGTTATTTCTGTATTCAGGACATTTCAGGACAGGGGAGCCTGATTCTTTGAGTGCCTGGAACTGGAGTGAAACACTCACTGGAGTCTTGTTCTCAAGCTTTTCTTCTCAAGCTAGTTTCACCCAGGAGATGTATGAAAGCTGACATTTATGGGCCTGTAGCCTCCCCCCCACCAGCCCGCTGCTTCCCCATGAGGGCTACACTCTGATGTGCACACTGCAGCCTGGTCTTTTTGAGCACTGCAGCCTGGTCTTTTTGAGCACTGCCACCTGGTCTTTTTGAGCAGTGCAGCCTGGTATTTTTGAGCACTGCAGCCTGGTATTTTTGAGCACTGCAGCCTGGTCTTTTTGAGCACTGCCACCTGGTCTTTTTGAGCACTGCAGGCTGGTCTTTTTGAGCACTGCAGCCTGGTCTTTTTGAGCACTGCAGCCTGGTCTTTTTGAGCACTGCAGGCTGATCTTTTTGAGAGTGTGCCTCTCTACATCAAAATAAGGAATTTATTTCTCCTTCATATTTATTTTTAAACTGTTCGGAGACAGACATCACGAAACGTAACGCTTAGGACGACAGAATAAAATCTCGCGTAGTTGTAGTTTTGTAAATCAATACAATGGACTTTAAGAAACGGATAGAGACCACACAGGGCACAGACACCACTGGATTTTTACAGGACAGCCAGGCATAGTAAAATGTAAAAAGGGTGGCTGATGTGACCTAAAGGTAGAGAGAATGAGTTTGCTTCAGCTCTGAGCAGGAAATGCAGTGATGCTTACCTCTATCTGAACCTCCACATTATTTAGAGATAGCTATTCTATATTTGTACTATCAGAAAGAGTAATTTATCCTTCAGATCCCCGGCTTTGAGACGTCTGTCTCTGTGACTAATGTTCCCAGCTTGTCTGCTGCATTGTTTGTCATGTTCTTCTGCTCTCTCTGTCTCTGCCACTCTCCCTCACCCACTGCCAAATAAGTTGTGTGTACCTGAAATCATACATTATTATCTTCATCTGAACATTTATACATCTTTACACAACCTTGAAAATGCTGCAAATTTGAGTACAAGACCATCTGGCCAGTGGATCACAACTTTTTACGTTTTTTTCCCCAAAGATGAGTGTCCCTTTTACTTACATTCAGATTTGCTTATTATGCAAAAAAAAAATACTAGAATGGATTATAATTTCATACCAAGAAAGGATATCATAATGCATGTTTTTAAAAGCCCCAATCTAACTAAAGTGGTCAGAATTTTGCATTAGAATAATGAATATCAGCATTAATTACCTCTCTGTATGGCCTGCTCATTTACACCCCCTCTGAAGGGTCAATTAAAATACAGCTTCATTACTCACCCCATAAACATGGACATAAATGTAAAAAAAGACAGAGAGAGGAGGAGGGTGACATGTGATAAAATGAAGGTTCTCAGAAGACGTGTGAAGGGACCGGAGAGAGCTGTTATTTCAGCTGCTGCTAAATGAGCGATTAACCTGTCCTGGCGGGCTGGGTGGAGCCCCCCTAACCCCCAGATGTGTCCAGGCATGAGGGCCAAGGTCAGCCATGCTGCATGTTTACGGTGTTCTTCCGAGCCTCTGGGAAAGGGGGAAAAAGAGGTCAGATCAGAAAATAAACACAGAGTGCATCCCCACCGCTGGCACGTCTGCCAAAGGCATCCAGTGGTTGCTCCTTCTGCAAGTTCTGCTGCGCAATTTCATGAATGGCTGCACCCCAGCTCTGCTGCTCCCGCTTTATAGAAAGCGGCCTACAAGCACGTGATCCGCCAGCACTGTGTGATTCCCAGACAAGCTCCCAGCATGCTTCAGAACGCATCATTTGCAGAAATTCCGGAAGATGCCCCTGGTAAGAACGCCCCTTTCCTGTGCGACTGTGCCCTTTTCCAAACAGGCTGTGCAATCCCATTCCAGCCAGGACCTAAACAGGGAGCAAGATGTCTGGCTGTCACTGTGTTTGTGCTGAAGCACGCTGCTTATTTGATTGGGTGACCCGTTCAATCCTATACTGAGCTGTATTCCAAATCTCTCTGAAGTTCTGACTCACAGCTCTCAGAATTACTGCCTTGCTGTAAAATCGCAGCCTATTTTTATTTGTGCCCCTTAGGATACAAAAGTCAATGTCAGAGGGTGTGTGAGATGCAGTATTTCATGGCTGCACCCAGATAGCCGACGGTGAGCCACACAGCTTCCTCACCTTGAGCTAAAAACTGATTAATATGCTCCAGTTGCAGGCTATTCCTTCGTCATTGTGTGTGTGTGTGTGTGTGTCTGTGTGTGTGTGTCTGTGTGTGTGTGTGTGTGTCTGTGTCTGTGTGTGTGATGGTGTGTGTGTGTCTGTGTGTGTGTCTGTGTGTGTCTGTGTGTGTGTGTGATGGTGTGTGTGTGTGTCTGTGTGTGTGTGTGTGTCTGTGTGTGTGTGTGTGATGGTGTGTGTCTGTGTGTGTGTGTCTGTGTGTGTGTGTGTGTGTGTGTGTGTCTGTGTGTGTGTGTGTGTGTGTGTTAGGCTCCCACATTGGCTCAGACACCTTTCCACGACTGTCGGTTTGCATATGAAACAAACACACAGGCAGTAATACCTTCTCGCTTTGACACCACACAGAACCTACCTGTCTTGTCAGTCCTGCCAGACAGTTATCCTGGCTGTGCTCTGTTCTCACTCCCATTCCAGACTCTGATCTCACACCAGGACTGTACTTTATCTTGGCTACATGGTAAATGTGGATGCTGGCATACAAACCCAGGTAAACACAGGGGATCACATAGCACAGGGAACTGTTAGGAGGTTTCTGTCACGTGTCCGCCTGTGTACGTTAGCGTCTGGGCACAAGCCCTTCTGACGGTCCTTTCCTGCCACGAGGACAAACGCAAAGACAAACCTGTTATTTGCACTAAACGTGTTGATGGCTTCATCGTCTAATTAAAAAGCTATATGCTAATCAGATTAGCAGCATGTATACAATGCGGTAAAGCGATGCATGTCACAGGCAAGGCAGCAGAGACCGAAATGTCTCCCCCCCACCCTTTTGCCCTCCAGACAGCTCAGATGTGTTTAGACCAAAGTAAATTGCTCCATAAATGGCTCACACCAGCCCAACCTTCCCGCTCTAGTTACAGACGAGCGTGTGTGGCAGTTTGTATACAACTACAGCTTATCAAGGCTTTTGAAGGCTGCTTTGAATCGTTGTGATTCACTGATGCCACTCGTAAATAGGTCAGAGGATTGACTATGGTGGTTTTCATAACGATACAAAAGGCACTAGATTTCTAAATGAAAAGCCAAAATCCTAAAGGACTTAGTGTTCATAACTGCGCCACAATGTAATTAATCAAGGAGGTGCTTCTTTTAGGGTTAAAAAGCAGTATGTCTGTGAGCACTGTCATCGGGGAAAGCAGGCCTCTTAGTGGGATGCCACGGTGCCGAAGGGAGCCGTCGTTTCCCGTTACATTATGCTTTCTTCAAATTGCTTTAAAACACTGATTCATCTCTAGCTTAATTGCTCTTGAAGTCTTTGGCCCTGAAATGTTTGAAAACACCTATCCCCTCCGTTTTATTTATTTATTTTTTCAGTTTATGCCTATATGAGTTTTCTGATACTGAATTTGCTGAGATTTTTGGTAGTGTGTATCACCTTAGCATCCTGAGCCCCCCGTACACTGCCCTCTCGCACTCCCTAGCGTGCCACCTTAGCATCCTGAGCCCCCCGCACACTGTCCTCTCGCACTCCCTAGCGTGCCACCTTAGCATCCTGAGCCTCCCGCGCACTGCCCTCTCGCACTCCCTAGCGTGCCACCTTAGCATCCTGAGCCCCCCGTACACTGCCCTCTTGCACTCCCTAGCGTGCCACCTTAGCATCCTGAGCCTCCCGTCATTGACACCCGACATTTCTAAGCAATCATGCCCCGATTACGACTGACCATATGGCTCAAATCAAGTCGGACCATGTTGACTGCCAGTGCTGTTAGATTAAGCTGTAGAGCAAATTCTACAGTGGCAGCATTCACATTCTCCAAGATGCAATGCAATGCTGGATGATGCCTTTGAAATTGAGCCAAATGGCAGAGTTCCATACAACTCAGGTCATCAATTTCCCTCAAAAAAGAAAAACACAGGCTTTCAGCACAGATATGTGTGTCTTCTGTGCAGGGCCTTGAGCTTTGTACACATTAGGTTGGGTGAGATGGATTCTGTTATTAATTGGGATTTTTTTGTTTTTCCTTCTCATTCTGACCCAATAACTCCTTGCAGTGTGCTGCAAAGGCATGTGGCCTGGAGGAGGAGTCAGGAGCAAGGCCACACCCCCTCCATCTCTCAGCTGGATGCCTCTAGCAGAGCATCTTGATTGGCCAGCTGGGCTGCAGTGACCCTGCTGACCTGGCCTGCTGTGATGTTCCGGCTCAGTCCCTGTCCTGTCTGCATGTTGAGTGCTGGGGGGGGTCTGGCAGAAGGCCAGGCAGGCAGACAGAGAACTGGACAGAGGGACCACAACGCAAATTCCTTTAAAGGTTATTTTGGTGTTTTATATACATACTTCAATCTTAAGAAATTAATTTTCCTTTTGTGGAACCACACAGGGCGAGATGAATCAGCGGAAATCACAGTTGTGCACTAAACAGGCACCTGGCGGGAACAACAAGACAGCAAACATCTTGATCAGCCGGCTCTGTTGCCATGTATGAAAGTCAGAGCCATAGCGGCTGCTTGTCGGTATGCGTCTCTGAACTCGAAAGGACATGTGGCAACAACAGCAACAATAAGGATATTGTAGATCCCACACGTTTTGCCCTTGGTGCCCGGACAGCCGGCAGTGTCCTCTGCCTGCCTGTGACATGCGTCTGTGTTTGCATTGCTGGGTGCATTGTGGGTAGATGAATAGGAACAATCCTCAGATATGACAGCCATTTCTCTCCCAAGGAATGTCAAAGCGACTGGGCCGACCCCTGCCTCACACTCAGTGATGACACCCTCACGGGGCTTGCAGTGTTGCCAACAGCCAAGGGTGACCCCTTTAAATCAGATTTTCTTATTAAACATCTACTTCATCTTTTATTATAAGGTTTGTGCTAATAATATTAGCAGAGACCATAGCAGCCGGAACGTGACTTAGTCCTAACCTAGACTGTGCAGCCAGACTCAAAGCTGAGAGCGTGTCCCAGTTCTAACACATCGTATCTGCTCCTGAATCTTTCTGGAATCTTCTGCTGCCGTCATATGCATTATCTCCAACAAAATTGCAGAAAAATGGCAATGTTATCAGGCATTCTTGGGGATGGATGTAATTTTACATGAATTGACAGAGTCTGTGAATAATCATTGTCAGACTGTGTACCTAGCTGCTTCTCCTGCCAGATTCTAATTCTTTACTGGTACTTTGCTTGGATACATTTCCCCAGAAGAAAAATGTACCAAAGCTAGTTTGACGACAAATGACAAAAACCAAACATAAATCTAACTCCTCACAATCAATGTCTCAGGACATACAGTGGCAATTGCATTAATATTGTGCAGGCATGTATTCAGCTTGCCCATCTGGATGTGTTCTGGAATCATGCTACGAGATCTGCGATGTAGGCTGTGTATACATACTGCAGTCCATAGATTACCCAGCAACCTCTGCTTCCAATTGTGGTATCACCAGCCTATTGGATATTCAAGGAGGAGGGAGGGCCTGTGATAATTTGCTAACAATGGCTACAGCTTGACATTGGTGCTGAGGGAGCAGAGCTCTGTGCTACAGCACTAACTCCAGTAGGTGCCCACTGAGCATCAACAGGTTATACACCACGTATCGGACCAAAGATAGTGGTGGGAGAAGATACACTTCAGAACCCTGCAGCGGTGGGGTTCCTTTCACTGGTTGACTTTTCCAATCCAGAGCTTCCAGTTACAAGGGACTCCCTCCGAAATGGTGACTGTAGTAACCTAGACCAGCATGTCGTTTGGGAGCTTGATTTCACCCAAGAAGTGTCATGATGGCATGTGGTAAATGAAGCATTGGAAGGGTTCATTTAAGTATGGGGAATCAAATATGGTCTTCGTTTGCATTTTCATTTAATTTCGTGTTGGTTTCTAGTGGCACGTACAAAATCAATCTTACCTACTCCGTTTCCAATATATTTAAGATGATGGGCGAAAGAAAGGACAATTATTGATTTTTTGGTATTCATTGTGTCTCCTTGCAAATTGCACACTTCATACGAATTAAATTAAATCAGTTTTTTTCTTATTTTTCAAAGAAGAAAACAATAATGGTAATTTCATTAAACTAAATTGTTGCAGTCACGCCACATTGTTTAAACCCTTCACCTAGGCTGTGTGTCAGATCAGTCACTGTCAAGTCTTCTTTGAACCAGGACCGGTTGGCTTCAGGAAACATCCCAATTAGCGGGAAGGCAAATGCCCATGTTTACAGAAATCTACTTCACATATGGAACCTCTACATGTCCTACATTTCTGCCAGTCAAACCCTCAGTCATCAGTAGCTGTGGTGCCATTTCCTGCTCACCAGTTCTCCTGTTGTTTGTGTTATTTGCTTAAAGACCCATGAATGCTGCTTGGGAAATGCATGTTCCGGTAGAGTCCGTCACCTCTAGGGCCGATCCTCCTCAGAGATCGTCGCATCTGACACCCAAACATCTTTTTGGTTTCATTTGGAGTTGTCCAGAGAAACTGCAGGCAGCTGTTCTGATCCATGATAATTAGATTTTTCATGAACACAACACTAGTAGTGCTTTAATTGACATCATGCTTAAAGACAGGTCTTAATTCATTTCCCCTTTTTATTACGTAACCGGGTTCACTGTTCACTGTATAACTGGCATCTCCAGCACAACTAAAGGCACTGAGTCAGACTGTGACTGAAGTTTACTGCTTGTATCAATTACTCAGCATGTTCATTCCTACCTTAAAGTGACAAACATTTCTAAAAGTCGACGAGTTCTGCAAATATCTTTTGAAATAATGGCATTCAGAGTCTCTTAAAACATTATTCAAGTGGAGAGGCTGTCTGACAGGGTCCAGGCCGCTGTAGAAACGGTCCTGACGTGTTTTTCATTTACTGAGCTACTCGGCGAATCTGTCTCTGCTGTCATGCAATACAGAAATACAATAATATGATGTAGCTATTTATATTATGGGAGTTAACTGACTCTACTGACTGGTGATATTAATTGTTCACTATACTGTCTAGATGTTGTGTATGTTGTTAGATTTAAAGTTCACGTAGAGACATTGACATTTATAAGGGTGGGGGGGGGGATAAACACAAAGTAGCAGCACAACCTGGTGTCTCTGACTCTCGTTCTCATGGTTGCAAGTTCTTGATTGTCTTTGGGGGATTCTGCAAACACAGGGAAGGGCATGGCGGGAGATGAAGCTAGGTGGGATAGATAAGGTATGGGATGAGAGCCTTTTGTCCCAGTGCATGGTTGGGTTGCATTGTTATCTCTCTTCTGCTTTGTCTCATGAGCACCCCCTGTAGGACAGACAGACTAGGTAGGCCAGCTCCAGTCACAGCTTGAATACTCTAAGCGCTACCACTCCACATTATCTCTTTGGCACATCCGGGGTCCCGTTCATGTGGGTACTGCACAGTGTCTGAGTTCCTGCTGCAATGTAGATTATCTCCCTGGCACATCCAGAGTCCCGTATGTGTGGGTACTGCACAGTGTCTGAGTTCCTGCTGAAATTTAGCATGGCGCCCTCCCGGCACACTCTCAACCCCGTCTGGCCAGATTAATTAAAAAGGAAAACAAGTCCCCAAGGACTGTTTTTTGACTGCGTCATCGCAAGAACTCTCCACAGCCTGTTAACCACAAGGCTAACAGATCAAATGAGGAGGTGCTAAATCACTGGCAGCTCTCCTGTGAAACGCCCCATCGAAATGACCTGGCAGTAGCTGGTGATGAGCTCTGAGGGACCCCATGAGAGTGCCTCATGCCGGAGCAGGGTGTGAGGAACATGAACGTCCACCTGGGGAGGAGCGAAATGGGGCTTCTAAATCTTCAGTGCGTGGGGTCACTGCACACTGTCAATCATTTCCTGCTATATAATCTGATCCAACAAAGTAAGCAGGAGGTGGTTGGCTGGTGACATGCTGACTTCTGAACTGTTCACTGGGGTTGGCTCACAATGGAAAATACAGTTAGCTGGAGAAGCTTACAAATATTGATGCTTAGGGCCAGACATTATGAAACATTCTTTACAATAACTACAGAACATCTTCTACAGTGGATACTGTTGCAATCATCCACTCATCCCTCCATCCATTCAACTCCCAACTGCTTATCCAGCATACAGACACGGGGTGCTGTAATTATGTTAAATAAATTAACCTTACCGCAAACTCTGCTTATTTTTATCCCAGACATCATCCGGACATCATGCTGTTCTTATCCCAGACATCCTGTTTGCCTGTATGAATGGGCTATGGTTAAAACCCATATCCATCTTTTTTTTTCTTTGGCTGAATTTCCTTCCCTCCCCCAACTTCTTGTACCCTGTTGCTCTGTCATCCCAGACTGTCCACAAGCCAAAATCCATGTACTGCCTAGGACTGTCACACTGTCATGGCATGGTAGAAGTGCAGCCCTTGCAGATTACATAACGTGTGCCTTCAGAATGAATGCAACCAGCCAGTGATATCGATCTCCATAAAGCATTGGAGGTCCCTGTGGCAGGCTGCCTGAACATACTGGTTCAGGGCCTTGACCCCATGTTGTATGTATGAAAGATCCCTGCCAGCTTCCCTCTATTATTACACTGACAACATGCCGTCTGTATGAACGCTAAGAATGTCACAGTCTGATTCCTCAATGGGCTTGTTTCACCCTGACTAACAGCTCCAAATGCAAACAGTCAGACGTGTTGATTGAGATCCAGGAGATGCAACGTCTTCGGCACGTACTCCGGATTTAAACCTCCGCTTTCACACATTGGGCTGGCAACATGTTCACGCCGCAAATGAAAAATCTTGATTTTTTCCGTCCTCGTTTATCCTTGGCCGGGAGCTCTACAGGGTGTTTGGTTGCGTCTTCCCGACACACTTGACACTCCTGGCTACGTCTGGAAGTGTGGCGCAGTGAGGCTCCTTCCTCAGTGTGCTAAACTTACACAAGTCAGCTTAAACTTAACTGCAGGCTTGTAAACTAAGTACTACAAATGCTTTTTACAGAAAAAAACACTGATTTTTACTTACATACCTAATGATTCTTTGGGGTGAATATTTCACTGCACTATATGCTTTTACATCAGACCACAGAAGGCATTTTACTAACAGAATCTTTTTATATAAAAAGATGTTCTTTATAGCTATTAGCTAAAGTGCATTGCCACCACATTAAGTGCATTTAACCTCCTTCATTCAGCCTTGCGAGCCAAGCATCACAGGAACGCGGAGTTACAGAAGTCAGCAAGGTGTATCTCAGTGTGCAGCTGTGTGTGCAGCTGTGTGTGCAGCTGTGTAGGCAGCTGTGAAGCCAGTGAACACAAAAAGACTCAATTAGAAACCAGCTGTGCTAGCTTCTCATGACCCCCCCAGCCAGCGCCTGCCCCACCTTGGCTGTCAGGACACACTGACTGTCAGGACTCACTGTCAGCTTCACTGGAATATGTGGCCGCAACTGCAGAGAGAGCACCCCTTTATCACCACTGCACAGCAAAGACACCCCCCCCCCAAAAAAAAGAAAAATGTATTTATAGTGTCTTCTGTCTTTTACCCCCAAATAATTTTGAAAATGTCCTTTTATGGAAAAGCATGTTTGACTTTCATGCCCCACACCTGGGATTAAAACAATACCTCCCCCCATGCCCCCACCCCCCCGGCTTAACATGGGCCTAATCTTCCCCTCCCGTCTGATGGGAGAGAAACAGCAGCAGCTCTCTTTCTCTCTTTCCGCCCTTTTCTTCTCCTCTCTCTGAACCCTAAACATCCCACCACAGCTAGAGGTTATTGTCTGAAGTCTTTCCGAGAGTGCAGTCTCTGCTGGGGGGGGGACACTGAAGGAAAAAAACCTGGGCAATTGAGATAAAATAAGAGAGTTTGACTGCTGCATTAAATATGAATCTTAGGGGAGTCCGATCTCGTGCTTAATGGAGTCATTCTCGTTTGAGTTGCTGTTTCTACAATATTCCAGACAGCATATATGAATGGAAGACTGAATGCATATTAGACATTAAAATTATGTCATTATTCTTCATATTTCAGACATTTCTTTAAAGTACATTTAATTAAGTGGAGGATATCGCTGCTTGGAAAAACAAGGGACGTTAGTAATTTAATCTAATAAAATCCCACATGCGATTGTGGTCTGGCCACGCTAGCTAATGAGCTATAAGTTCAGGCCACTTAATTAGCTCATTTGCATTTCAAGAATGAATCAAAATTGATTAAATGGCTAATGATGCCATGCACCCGATTCCCGTCATTCCGTTAAAATGTAAAGGCTGAGGGTTCCCGCTCGCGGAGCCGGCATGCGGAAACGCCGTGCTGAAAGCTGGGAGTGCTCCGGGTTAAATCCCCATCTCTAGTACACTTGATATCCATGGCACCCCTAACCAAAGCCCGGAACATTCTCCCACATCTGCCATTCAGTGCTTAAAACAAACACTACACAAGCACCAATTAACCGCACTCAGGCAGGTAGAGAGGGCGTGTCATGGAAGGTCCCCGTTTCAGGCAGAACCCGACTCGCCTGGTCATTTGCACTTAGTTGCATAGGTACTCCTTTTTATGCAAATGGTATTTACCAGAGCAGTTCAGTTTAGCTACATGGCTCAAGGTAAATTCAGCACAGACCAGCGTAGAAGTTTAACTATTGACCTTTGTGGCACATTATAGCTCACCAAAATCATGTTGCCTCTCAGTGCCATAAACAGCAATCGGTAAGGGAGGAACAGGAACAGGTCTGTCGCAACAGCGTTAGCGCGCATGCACTTATCAGGATGTGTCGCTGGGTCCCGGAGGCCTGGAGGTATCTCCTCATCATTGACCCCACCTCTGCACTTGCTTATACCTGTGCTCCCAGAGAGAGACGTGGACCGCATTCGAAAGAATCAGACGGCATCATCTACACTCTAAATGAACATGTTTAGCAGTGAAATTGGATTAAAGCTGAGGAATAAAAATATTGACCAATGAGCAACCAGACACCGTCCTATTAATTGCCTTCCCATGCCGTCTGTTGGGCTGTTTTATGCCTGTGCTTATTCTTGCCATATACCAGGGCAGTATCTTGCCTCTATCACCCCCTTCCCTGCCCCCAATGCTCTACAGAACACTGAAGCACAGAACCTGTAGGGTTGTAACCTGAGATGTGTTTATTGTGAATAAGTCCCCCCCCCACGCCCCAAATTTCTTCTTCTGGGGATTTGTTCATCTCTTTGGGCCAGCAGTGAAATGGCAGAGAGGGAAATTAATGTTTATCACTTCATTTCCTTTCCGGTCGGCTCCCGCCAGGTTCACGATGTGCAATAACCGCGCCTCAATATGACTGAAGGGCGGGAAGCGAGCCGCCCAGCAGCAGAGAATGCAGGCCACGTTCCAGCTTCTCCGGCCCTGTAAATGGAGTGGGGTTCGTGCTGGGGTAGCAGTGAGGACAACAGGCTTGCCTTCACACAGCCAGTGGGCCAGCCAAGAGAGGCCTTCCATTTGCCCTCTAATGAATCCCTCTGTCCCTCAGCCCCTCCCAGCCATCTTAGCCTGCTGTCCTCCACACACACACACACACACACACACACGCAAACATACACACCGTCTGTGCACCCTCTGTTACCTGACACCCCCGTTTGTCCTTCACATTTAGCTGAGGTTTCACTAACCACAACCTGTCTCCCAGACCACGGAAGCCATGCCCAGTCCTCAGAAATACAGGCAGGAGGGAGTCAGCTGACAAACAGCCCCAGACACCTGACCTCTCTCCCAGCTGTAGGGCCCCTCCCAGGATGCCGACGCCTATATTGTTTCCCCTCCTGCCGATGCCAAAATGGCTCTCTCTCATTTATGTCCCTCCCCGCAGTTTTCAGTAAATCCATGTCTGTGACTGTCCCGAAATACATCTCCTTTACTTCCTTTCCATCACCAATGCACGCGGTTTTGTCAACTGTCCCGCACAGAGAAAGTCTTACAAGTTGTGCCAGAACCACAGAGAACAGACACGCCCCCCACCGTCCATAAAAATTTTACATTCAACTCGGCTTTGGTAGTCATTTTTCATGCTGTCATATAGGGCTGCAGGATATCACATTGGGATTATTTGGTGCATGCCAATAATCACCAGGGCTTTAGATGACGAGGGTGAATGTTTGTCTGGACGCCGGGTTTTCAGCACTATACGGATGTTTACTTACAGCCACAATTTGGTAAGCAGATTAGTACAGCAGTATGCCTAAAATTTTAATGAGAGGCGTATTGTGACGCCCAAAAAGTTCTCCATCATGATGTGATCTGCAGCCCTACTGTCATATTATCCAGTCCTAATACCACAATATTTCCACAGTATATTCAAAAGCAATGTTTTTCCAGTAGAGTTTGAAATCACACCTGGGGATGGGATGCATACACATGCAAAATAGCACGGCACGCCCAAGATACCACACTATTCCGTACTGCATGAATACTTCCCTATCCTACATTTGGCTGTACTAGCTAGCTAGTTAATTTGATAGCCAGACAGATACACATAGTAACCTGCAATAATGGAAATGTCACAGTCTGGTCCGTCTGGCTAGATGATCAGAGCTGAAAGTGTTATGGAGCTTTTGGGTCAAAGTATCTGATAAGCAAAACCATAAACATCTTGGATAATCATCATCATCCTAGCATCGCATTGCGTATGAATGTTCATCTATGAGTGCACTGTCACCAAGACCTTCCCTGAAGTGTCCGATAGAACGATTCAGGCACCTAGAACTGTTTACATGCCGATTAAGATAAAACTTTCTTTAAGGAGGCATGATGACATTCGGTGTATAACGAATTCAAGAAGCAATGACGGCTTTCCAACACAGTGCCCTTTGTTTTGGGCCTTGAAGGTATCATAGCAGCAGCTTTTCTGAAGGAACTGCTTTTTACGAGCAGCTTGGAAAAATATGGTTAAATGGAAAGTATGGCTGGTGTATCAGGTGGTGGGGGGCACCGGATTTACTGCTGAGACGTATCTCTGAGTGAGTGGTAGAATGTTAATACTAGTGCAGTTTACTTAATCTGCCAGTAAATCGATAGATTTGTTGAGTACAACTATAAAAACTCTACAGACAATATCAGTATGAAGGACTTTCAAGATACATTTAAAGGCTTGTTATACACTGCAAACTCTGCAGGTTTTTTAAATGGACGTTTTATTTTCTGTATCCTTCATTTAATAACTGTGATAACATTCGGCAGTTTTACATTTGTGTCCCCAATTGTCGATCTGTATTATAAAAATGCGTATAGAACAAAATGGGTAATAAAAATGAACCACAAGCAGAAACGGCTTGGGATGAAGACAGTGAACAAATAAAATGGTTTGATCTTGCAGGACTCAAAAATGTTCATATTAAATCAACAATGTCGATATTTGCATGAAAATGTGCAAATACAAAATGCGCTGTCATGTCACACCGGGGAAGCAAGAGCAGGGAGACAGAGGATCGGGAAATACGGGGTTTAATCGGGAGACAGCAATACGGACAGTGAAATTACAACACAACATTAATGACAGGACTAGGGAAACATACTCTGACGTGGACTTAAATACACCAAACTAATGACAGCAACAAGAAACAGCTGGTAAACATGAGGAATCCACATGGGGCAGATGAGGGGGCGTGGCACAGCAGAGGTTCAGACCAGCAGGGCATGACAGAACCCCCCCCTCCCCCCAAAGGCGCACACTCTGGGCGTGCCCAAGGGAAGCGAGGAACGAGACCAGGGACGTGACGAAACCTAGGGAAACAAAAGCGAAAACGTCAATGGGATACAGGGAACAGCACACGCACGCTGAACAGGCACAGGGACAACAAGCCGGACAACCACTGACAAACTACAGGAAAGGCAAACATGCACAGGGGCGCTAAGAAAGGAGATACAGGGGAAACAGCAACGGGAGGCACGAAGGGACCCGCAGTGAACACAGGAGAAACAGAGGAACGAGAAGCAGACACGGGGCACAAAACCAGGAGGCAAAGAAGCAAAGGGCGGGGGGAAACGGGGAGCCGAAGGGAACCCCGGCAGGCGAGGGGCAGAAGCTGCAGTGGCAGCAGCTGACCGCGAGGCTGGAGCCGGAGGGACCCTTGGCGAGCGCGAGGGAGGAGCAGGAGGGAATGTCGAAGGGGGCAAGGAGGAAGGTGAAGGGACCAACGGAGGGGGTGAGGAGGAAGATGAAGAGAACACTGGCGGAGGGGAAGAGGGAACAGTAGCCATAGCAGGCAAAGGTGCAGACCGACGAGTCGGAGACGGGGGACCCACAGGTGACCAACGAGGCGTCGGAGGCGGGACCGCAGCCGGCTGACAAGGTGCCGAAGGTGACCCCCCAAGCTGAAGCCAGGGGGACCGCAGGCGACCGTCGAGCTGCAGCCAGGGGGACTGAAGGCGAGCCAGGGGGCAGGGCAGATGGGACCCGACCCCGGCGCAGGTGTCCTCTCCCTTTCCAGGAGACAGAAAGGCGGGGGCCTGGCCAGGATCTGCCAGGCTGGGGTGGTGGTGGAGGAGTCACTCCTTCGGAGGGGTCCAGTGGAGCCAGCAGGGAAATCCCCAAGGGGTCTCAAGGGGGAAGGAGTGGTGGTCGGACAGTCTGGGACCTCCTCAGGGACAGGGACTGGTGTCATGGGAGCTGGTGGTGCGGGAGCAGGGTCAGGAACCGGGGGGACTGGAACCGGAAGGTCAGGAAATGGGGGGACTAGAGCTGGGGGGTCAGGAACCAGGGGGACAGGAGCCGGAAGGTCAGGTACCGGGGGGACTGGAGCCTCAACCGCAGCCACAGGAACCTCGGGGGGCGGAGCTTCAGCCGGCGGCACAGTAACCACGGGGGCGGAGCTTCAGCCGGCGGCACAGCAACCACGGGGGGCACGGCTGGGGCTTGCGCCTTGGCAGCAGGCGCTGCCTGTTTAAGGAGCTTGGGGACCCTTTAAGGGCATCCCCAACAGACCTGGCCCCTTTAAGGGCCAGGCGCGTTCCCAGAAACAGGCAAGCTGCTGATCCTGGCAGCAGAGTGGAGGCAATGCGGATTTGGGTGTCCGCTCAGGCGAAGCAGCGGTGGTGAGGTCTGGAGCGAACTCCGCTGGATTAAGCACCAGGAGGGATTCCTCCCAACACGCAGCAGGGCAGGCAGCGGAGACCGAGACAGCCCCTAAGAAAACCTCCGGCATCTCCTGTCTTCGGTTCTTCGGCTTTTTCTTCTTTCCTGCTGTCTGGGGCACTTCGGGCAGCTCAGACAGCAGACCATAAAGGAGTCCACTGTCTAAGGCTACCTGCTGCAGCGCATCCGCTCCTCAGCTGCCGCAGGTTTTCATGCACCTCTGCCGCGAGGTGTGTGTCTTCCTACTGGGATGCCTCTTCCAGAATATCCCACGGGCGGAAGGCGATGGCTCGCAGCCCGGTGTGGCTCCTTACCTCGGGCTGCTCTAGCCAGTAAGCCATCTCATCCATCAGACCGAGGTATTCCGCCTAAGTCAGGCAAGGTGTCTTCATTTGGAGTCCTGTCATTCTGTCACGTCACACCGGGGAAGCAAGAGCAGGGAGACGGCGGATCGGGAAATACGGGGTTTAATTGGGAGACAGCAATATGGACAGTGAAACTACAATGCAACGTTAATGACAGGACTAGGGAAACTATAGGGATACTCTGACGTGGACTTAAATACACTGAATTAATGACAGCAACAAGAAACAGCTGGTAAACACGAGGAATCCACATGGGGCAGATGAGGGGGCGTGGCACAGCAGAGGTTCGGACGAGTGGGGCATTTTTCAGACTGACCATCACGGCGCATTGGGAAGGATGCCGTTTTTTGATTTTAAAAAAAAAGAAGCCAAAAACGTTTTTTGCATTAGGGCGGTGCTTAAGACTTAAGAATTGCCATATGTTCGTTAAATCGCACAGGTACTTTAACGATGCAGAACTAACGCTACAAATTATTATCCCAGCACCGTGTCTTCCTATTTATCTGCCGTTTTGCACAAATCTGCCACATTTCAGACTACCGCCATTCCCTGCACCGATGCCTGGAGACCTGGGGCCATATCTCCTGTACAAGCATTGTATTCCTTTTTTATTTCCCCCGTATAGTCACGTTTTCATTACAACTCACCAAAACAACCAAAATGTCTGACAAATATTTGACTTTTCATCATAATTTTCGTGGAATCCGGTTGGTTTCGTTAGTAATTAAATCCCAGCGTGCATATCAATACCCTGTTCGGATATGTGATCGACTTTCTACATATTTCTTTGCAAAAGTTTTTCTACCTGGAGATGTTCAAAGTTTTTCCTGCTTTTTGTTAGCAATTTGTGATGTCCCTACAAACGCTGTCTCCATCGCGCATAAGGCCGGATACAGGGGGCTGTTCGTGTTCATATAGAACTACGATGTGTCGGGGGGTTAGCATGGTCAAGCGAGGCTGGGTCACTTCGTATGCACACTAAATGTCCATGAGCACTAATAGCCGTGTGCAGCCACTCATAATGGGGCACAAGAGAAGCCCCCTAGAAGTTTGGATTTGGCTGGGCCCCATCTTAATGAAACGGAAGCTGCCTTCAGGCTTCAGTGCTTTGTGAAATCGGAGCTTATCTCGATATCTGTACCGTAAAACAGCTTGGCACCGGAGCTTGATCTCCTGAACCGAGCATCTAAACGCCGCAGCCCAGTCAGTAACATCCGACTTAACGGCTGCGAGGTACGAAGCGAAGGATTACTACGATGGGGCCCATCTTCAAATGCCTTTTCTGCCAGAATCGGGACCCACGACTTTCCCAGCATCTGCTCGTAGAGAATTAATTGCATTCCCTAATTCTTTGCATGGATTTTTCCCCTGACGCCTTATAGGGGGCGAAGTTTTCAGCGGGACACGATTCTGGTCTCCGTGCCTTGGTGCACAGTAAATTGCGGCTGAGCGATAATCTCACACCTTGCGCGCCGCCCGTTATTTACGGGTGAAGCGGTTACGCGCACTCTGCACGCCTCAGCAGCCCGTTCATTAAGGGTGAGGCGGTGACGCGCACCTGCCCCGTGTGCGCGGCAGGGCGGGGGTGCGGAGGAGGACTCTCCCTCGCCGTGAATGGTAGCTCCCGGTCCGCCTCGCCGATCGGCTGACTCTCTCATTCAGACAATCCCTTCGTTTGGGTTTAATCGGGAGAGAAAGGTCACCTGATAGCGGCCATTCCCTGCAGCTCGCCCCGGCGCAGGACACCTGATGGACGGCGCTGTCGCCTTGTTTTCGCTTCGTTCAGTATTTTAAAATCGACTTTGCTTTATCTCAGTGTTTTTCTTTATTTTTGGAAAAGGGGAAAGGTGTTGTAGAGTAAACGTGATATTCACCTGCGGCGAATACGAATAATAATAGGCATAAAAAACTTGCAAGCAGCGCATCGTGCTCAGAGAGGAAAAGTTTCCTTCGGGGGGGATAATGCTGTAAAGGGACGCTGCTCCGGACAGGTAAGATCATTTATCGCCTTTCCAAACGATGATCCGACAGTTTATCACGCGAGTCAGTGCAGAAGACGGTGTTTGGTGGAATAAAGAGAAGCAGCGGAGGTTTTGCGTGTGAACTTCTCGCCGGTCAGATCCTGGGGATTATTGCTGGGGGGCCGGACGCACATTTATCCTAAGATACCGCCATCGTATGGATCTCGGCAGGTGTGCAAGCGGCGTGTCCGCGTTTATTTGTGGACCAGCCCGCAGTGTCGGCGGGAGAAGCCCCCGTTCTGCCGCTGCCCGGCTGACTTTCTGTTTTGTTGGACCTTTAACGGGAATGCCGCTGGATGGCCGTGATGTGCGGCTCCGGCTCCGGCAGTGGCCGGGCTGGGGAAGCGGGGCGGTCGGCAGGCGGTCGGCAGGCGGTCGGGGGCGCATCCCGCTGTTTTGCGGAGGCCAGCGTCTTGTTTGCTTGTTTTTCGTTGTGTTATATATATATATATGTATGTATGTGCGCTCAGGTGTTTTAACCCGAAAAATAAATGCACGCATTTGCATATAGGAGATAGTCGGGACGCGGCATTATCCTGATCGGAAACATATAAGGCTTATAAGGTACACGGTCCACTCGGGGGGTTAACCTTTGCATATGTATTTTTGTATCCCCCCGGTGTCGCGCGGGACGGTAATAAAGCCGAAGTAGTCGGCATGTTTCCCCGAAGTCCGTCCGGACTTTGCTGCCCCGCCGATCCGCCCGATTCTGGCAGCTCAATGAGGCGTAAAAAGCGCATCGCCCTTCATTCCTGCGAGTCCTTCTAATGCTGCGCCGATTTATTGAAACAACACCTCGGCCTTAGAGGTCCTGAGCTCTGCCCCGCGTCCGCTTGTATCTGCTCTCCATTAGAGCCGCATCACTGCACCCAAACTAAAGAAGGGAATTCATCTTCTGCTATCTGGGCAAGCCCAGGTAAGCACGCTTGTTTATAGTATACCCGAAACAAAACCTTCAGAAAGACTGGTCACCTCATCTCAACTCCTGTGAAAGTCAGTATTTGGCAGCACTCCATACGACGTAAGCCCAAAATGTTCAGCCTGAAGGTATAGTAGTGGACCTGACAGAGAGAGGTCTGAGGTACCTCCATGATAACTGGGCTGCTGTCATAAGGTGGTGGGGGACCAGAACCTGGGCTCATAATCGGGGGTCGTGGGTTTATTGGGGCCATTTATGTGTGTTCACCTGCCTATTTCATGGATGGTAAATGGACTGCATTTATATAGCGCTTTTCTACTCCTACGAGCACTCAAAGCGCTTTACAATTCATGCC
>JAODKC010000002.1:15058572-15070869 GCA_026777985.1 Mormyrops attenuatus
CTCGCTTTCTCCTCCACCCGTCCTTGTCTCCCCTCTTCCCGCTCCCTTCTCCTCCCCCGCCGCCCCCCCGGCCCCCCGCCCCCCCCCCCCCCCCCCCCCCCCCCCCCCCCCCCCCCCCCCCCCCCCCCCCCCCCGCTCTGTTTGCGATAGGCTGATAATGTATTACCACTATGCTGGCTAGCCCCAGCCATTTAAGCTTGCGTTTTCACTGCCCTAGCAATCCTATTACAGTTATTAGTCTCACTCACACCACCTGCTCCACACGGAAATCCAATTTTCCATTTCTGAGTGCGTCCATCTCCATGGAACGCCACCCTCTCGTGCTCGGCCTGGATGCCTCCGACGTGTCCCGAGGGGTCCTGCTGTCCCGTGGAATGGAGACAAGGCCCCTCCACCACTTCCAAGCTGGCTTTAGGCCCCCACCAGTTCCCTAGCTGTCTCTACCCCCCTGCCCTGAACTTTATTACAGGGGTGCTGAAACATCCTCCTGCTCCTGCATGTGTTTAGAAGGTGTTTATTTACGGGACCATGGATAGTTTAGCTGAAACAGAGCTTTGCTGCACCAAAGGCACTTTGGAATCCATGGGGGAGGGGGGGACAGCGGGACAGGAGCGGGACAGGAAGCCTTTGAGTGACAATGCTCCTGAAAGCCGTCGTTCATCAGGTAGAGGTGCTGGACAGTCTCTTAATCCACTTAAGCAGGAGGGGAAACCTCTTTCCTTTTTATTCTTAATGTTTGCTTTGTCATGTGCAGCCTATCAAACTGATTACATTTTACATGCATCAGCAGGTCGGCCAGCCAGAGACACCGGCTTCTTGGCGTTTTCTTGATTTGTTCGATTTGTCCACAGTTGCAGACAGTCATTGGTTTTCCATGATTGGTCCACTGTTACTGTCAGTCACTTGTTTATACCAAATGGATTCTAATGTTGTGTACATATTCTTTGTGGGATTGGGTGTGTAGTCAGTGTGTGACTTCTGCCTTAGAATGTGTATGTGTGTGTCTGCGTGTGTGTCTATGTGTGTTTATCGGTCTGTGTCACTTTCTCCATTTCTGTGTCTGCGGTTGTGTATGTGAGTGTGTGTCTAGTATCAGTTTGTCTGTCAGTTTCTGCATTTTTTCTGTGTCCTGATCTTCGAGTTCCATCCTCCCTGGAGATGGCAATCTTCCATGTGCCCGTTCCTGTCTGTCTGCCATGGAGCACAGCCTGGGGGGGTAAAGGCTCTTTCCGTGGTGGCTCTAACCAAGACGTTGCTGTCGCTGCGCTGCTGTGGGCTGACCGGCAGGAGGCAGGAGGATCATCCCACTGCTGCTCTGACTGGCCCTGGGGTCGTTTGCAGGTCTCAGGGGGCCTGCATGGCCCGGGGCGCTGGGGTCTTGGTGGGAGTTTCGTCCCGCTTCCCACCCACATTGCGTGGGGGAGGGGTCCAAGTATATATTTCTGCAGCCAAGAACTCAGTGTCCTGTGGGAGGGGCAATGTGGGAGTGGTTTAGAACCTTCCGTCTTTGGGATCGCTCGCCTCTGCATTTGTGGATTGGCCCTACAGACAAGCTGTAGTCCCGCCCCTAACCCTAACCCAAACCCTAACCCGATGTACAGAAATGTAGAGTCCCCTGAAGAGCACCTCTTAACAGAGCCAGTTTGATGTGGGGGCTTACTCTCCCCTCCCTTCTCATATCCTTAGTCCGCCCACCTCACTACTGAACCTTACCATTACAGGATGTTCTAGTCACCTCTCCATTTGCCCTCAAACACCTCCGGCCCGTGACCACGGAGACGTTGGCAGAACCCTAGCCAATGGTGTCTTGAGAGGCCGCAGGAAGCCCTCCTCACCGCATGGGGTGCTGTTGTCCGCTTAGCCCTGCCCTCACGGCTGCGGTGCCCTTGGTATCCATGCTCCTGCTTCCCCTGCAGGATGACACGTAGCTGTACCTCTGACTCATCACCTCAGGCAGTTATGCTACACTTTCCAGAGGGATGAGCCGCTTCCTATCTTTACTTTTTTACTTTTCTTTTATCTGAAATCCGAGATGAGATGGCAGCGAGTCACGTGAGTTCAAACGCAGATCGGAGCTCTTTCTCAAGGCTGAGCACACACTCCCTGTTGCAGATGTCCCTGGTTAGGTATGGGGAGGCACAGGTCGTCAGGGCCATAACTTCAGGGGTGGGTGCTTGTGTGGAGAGGCAGCCTGCTAGGCTGTGCCACCTGGGCTCAGCAGGACGGTCCTGCAGGGTCACTCTGGCGCCCATCAGGGTCTCACCAACATTCATTGGGGTCTGACCTGTGCCTGCCGGGGTCTCACCACACCCATCTGGGTCTCCCCTGCGCCCGTCATGGTCTCGCCAATACCAGTCGGGGTCTGACCTGTGCCTGCCGGGGTCTCACCACACCCTTCTGGGTCTCCACTTAAGCAGGAGGGGAAACGCTGATCAATCTCTGAGGAGACGTATGTGTTTGGGGGGGGGGAACAGTGTTGCCTCACATGTAGAGATGACTCAGTTTCTTGACACACCTTTGCACCTTTGACACGCCTTACTCTTTTTAGGGGTTTACACTTTACTCCAGAGAATATATTTTCCTCTTACTCCTAGACTTTGCTCTGACCTGTTAAGGCAGTTGTCATCTTTGGACTCAAACCTGCAACATTCTGGGTCACAACTCATTGCAGCCCATATAAGATGGATTGGGGAACAGGGCTGCATCCCTGTATTCAGTGTAGCGATACCTTTCACTGGTTCTTTGAAACCTGATGTTGTAATTTAAGAATGTTAGAGTACTTGCTCTGCTGTTTGTATTTCCTCTGACACTACAAGCTATTTGTAAATTGTGAAGATTTCATAGTTTTGTTTGTACAATATTTGTGTCTTCGGTAGTAGTTTGGGAAATCAATCTGTGCAAAGGAACACTATTAGTTTGAGATTGCTTAGATGAACAATTATGCTGTCAAGGTCTCATGAAACTATACAGTTGTGGCCAAAATTAAGAACACAGCTAAATTTTCAGTTTCACACATTTTTCAGTTTATGGGTATACCCCTGTGTAAAATATATTTTTTTTGCGAGCTCCAGCTTATGTCTCCCTGCTTCTTTCCTGTTTTTTGGGACTTCTGTCCTGCTTCTAGGAACCTGATACAAACTGCCCTAGCAGTGCACTTCACTCCACTCAGTCTTTCCCTTTCTTTTTGAAGGTCACTTGAGGTCACCCTCCGATTTGTGAGACACTGCTGGATAAGTTGACGGTCATCTCTGGCAGTAGAGAGCTGCTTCTGCCCTCTACCTGGCTAGTTTTTGGTTATTGCCAGTGTCTCCTTGTTCACCTTAATCTTGTGCACTGCTGTCTTAGACATTTTGAGGCTAGAAGCTGCCTGCCTCGCAGTGTAGCTTTCTGCCAACAGAACCAGGATTAAACCAGGATTTAAAAATGCACATTTTTGAAAAATAATATAAAATGGTCTCTTAATTTTTTCCAGAGCTGTATATTTTAAAGGACATATCATAGAAAAAAATCCAGCAGTTTAGCAGAAGAGGAAGCCAGGCACTGTAATTAACATGAAGCTACAGTGAGCTGGTGGCCAGTTCTTCTCGAGTTTCTAGAAGGTTCTCCGGTGATATGCGGCACAGATTTTAAGGTGACCTTTTGTCCTCCCGCTAATTGCCTGTCATCTCAAGCAGGATGAGAACCAATAGGTTGATCACTTGGTCATCTTCACATCAGTGGTGGTCCATGTTACCTGTGCTGTCATCCTGTGTGTGTGTGTGTGTGTGTGTGTGTGTGTGTGTGTGTATATATGTGTATGTGCCTGTGTGTGTGTGTGCGCATATATGTATGTCCATTTGTGCGTGTGTGTATGTGTGTCCATTTGTGCGTGTGTATGTGTGTGCGTGTGTGCGCGCGCATATGTGTGTCTATTTGTGCGTGTGTGACACGTATATATGTGTGTGTGTGTGTGTGTGTGTGTGTGCCTGCAAACATCATTATTCTTAGAATGCAACTGAATGATAGTAAGATAAAATGACATTTGGTGATTTTATCTAAATCCATTACATCTGAATCTTTTTTGCATTTATTCATTTTCTGGCTAGATCTACCATTTCCTATCAAAAGTGGTCTTTTTAATTGCTGGATTTCACTGAATAGCTCTGCTTTGAAAGTGAAGTGTCTTGGAAACCCTTCTTAGCCGCTGACATTGTTGTGTGTCATGTGACGACGTTTGAAATGCATGCAATGAGACAAATGCATCGTTTGACATCTTTTAAGTGTAAACTAGGGTGAGAAGATAATTAAAATACACATGTTGATGCTGAATTTTAGCTAATTGATTGTTTGGCTAGCTAATGGACGCTAGTTAGCATGTGTGCTTAAGTCAGATGGGTTTATAATGGGAGAAATCAGCGAAGGCTAATTTACTGTTAGCAGTCGTCCCAACTCAGTGGCTGATAGTAAAATCCAGCAGCATTTTAAAGAGGACGTCCTCAGAATCCGGTGGATTCGGTCGAACTTGCCTCAGCTTCGGAGGTCTGCATGGGGTGGGTGGGGTGACCCAGCGAGTAACCAGTTCGAATCCAGAAAGGTGACCCCCATCGGTGACTGGGGGTGTGCGGTAGCCCTGCCCACTGTGGGTTTTAAAGAGCTACTTTTCCCACGTGTTTGGTACTGGGGGCACCGTGAAGATGCAGCTCTGTAAAAATCCCTAAGTGAGTGTGAACAGAAAGTGGGTGGGAGCAGGCCGGACCCCCCGGTGTGAGCAGCACTAATAGGGCCACTGACAGAGAAGCGCTTCTCGCCAATGCGGCCCACGGCTTCCAGTATTAACGGCATTTAGAAGTTAACATTCATCCTTCCCTCATTTACCTTCCCGCTCTCCTTTTCCCTCCCTTTTTTCCTCCCAGTGGACTAGGTATGCAATTACCGAACAGGCCCGTTTGATGAAGCGGAGGTTCCGGGAGTCACACGCTCTTGGGCTCGCGTGAAGGCCGTTATTGCATTTAGCCTGTGCCAGGGAGGTTCCGGGCTGATTGGAATTATGATTTATAGGAGGACGGTGGAGTAATTCCCCGACTGCCCCTTAAATGACTTTCCTCCTATTCTCCATACAAGGCAGTGACAGACTGGGTAAGATGCTGTCTGTCTCACTACTCCTTCCTCAAGTTCCCCACGTCTCATTGATGACAAGAGTAAGTAAAGACTCGATGTGTTTAATTAAGCTGTTCGTGGTCCGGTTTCATAGCCGCTTTGCTAATAAATGCCCGGCATGGAAAGTCTTTAAGACCTCAGAAGGTGGTGTGTAAAGATCCAGGGCAGAGTCACAGAGCTGTCTGTTAATAACAATAATTAATACCTCAGTATCCAAATATAATAGAAAAACATGCAAAACTTGTCTTTTATGGCCTCATTTGTGCCTTTTCTTACTGTTAGATCAGCAAGATCTTTGTTGACGTTAAGCTCCATCTTACAGAGTATTACAGAAAACCTAATGTTGTACTGCAGTGTTGCTGAAGAACTAAAGCATATTTCAGTTCCATAGTGGCTTGTTGATTAAAGAATCGTCCAGAAGGTTATGGCCCTCAGAGTCTGCACAAACAAGGGCTGTATGTGTGCAACGCAGAATGCAGGTACCTGCAAATACCTGTAAAATACCTTCAAAGCCAACACACACATGGTACTTTCAGAAAAAACCTATTAAAACATGCAACTTTAAAATACCCCAAAAATGCTTTTAAACAAATGTTTGTACAGGGAACTTCTTTTTATATGGAAAAGAGAGAGAGTCATGCTGAAATTATAAATCTGCATTTCACGTTTCATTAAATGCACATTTGATAAATAGAAAAATAAAAAGGTAATGACTAGCTGGAAATGAAATATTGCTTAAATGCAGTCTAGGGAATCCGTGCTCTAACATTTTTCCGTATAATTAATTCTTAGAAATTACTACAGTTAACCCACTTCTAAGCGGTCTACACACTTAGTCTGTTTTTGACCTTTTTTTGCGAGATACGACTCTCCTGGCCTTAGCAGAAGGTGTTGCAGCTTACCCTGGGGTCACGGCCTCAGACCTTGGCCGCACAAACGGAACGCACTCCCAGAAGCCCTCCAGCTGGCTGCTCTTTCCCGCCCCAAACGGGAAATGAGAAGCACGGCAAGAACCGGCTAGCGAGCTGCGGCGCAGACGTCTGGAGGGCAGCCCAGCTCCGTAATCCCAAAGATAACCCAGTGGGTTTGAGAGAGGCCACTGCCGATGACCGCCGCCAATGGCTGTGGGAACGCGCAGGCGCCGCGGGGTGGCGGGGGAGCAGCATCAGGCAGCAGTGCCATTTCACATGCCGATTCACATTGCATAAGAGGAATAGAGCACTGGTCGGGCTCCATAGTAGGGCCACAGCATGCAGGCACTATCCAATCAGGAGCACACTTTGCCAGGAAGCAGAGCAAAAGCCAGAGGTTAGCGGGTTGTCTGTAGGGGCTCTGAGCTTTTTTACAGTGCCTGGGAGGCTCAGTAAGTACCGCTTATTGAATAAATGATGACTCTCTCTGTGCCGACATCAACAGGCTGTTCGCTTCGGCTGGGCCAGCCCAGGAGCCCCAGGACCACTCCAGTGTAAATGCCGCGAGCTCTGACTGGCCTGCTGTGTCCGTGGTCTGGCCCGCCAAATGGCTGCCGTCGCACCTGGATCACACAGTCACCAGGCAGTGGCCAGTCATCCTCGCCGATGGAAAAAGTGGATGTCTTTTGTTCCGGAGGCAGTGGAACATCTGGATTTTTGCAGAATCTGTGAGATTGGAGGTTGGCTTGAGAGCTGAGTGCACCAAAGCGGGGCTCCTGTCTCCCGCTCCGTCCCGGTCGAGCGCCCCAAAGCGGGCCATCTTGTCTCCCGCTCCGTCCCGGTCGAGCGCCCCAAAGCGGGCCATCTTGTCTCCCGTTCCGTCCCGGTGAGCGCCCCAAAGCGGGCCTCCTGTCTCCCGTTCCGTCCCGGTGAGCTCCCCAAAGCGGGCCTCCTGTCTCCCGTTCCGTCCCGGTGAGCGCCCCTAAGCGGGGCTCCTGTCTCCCACTCAGTCCCAGTGAGCGTCCCAAAGCGGGCCTCCTGTCTCCCGCTCCGTCCCGGTGAGCGCCTGGTGATGGTGACTTCCTTCCTACCATGGCCATTGCTTATTTCTTACTAATAGGACACGGTGGTAAATCCAGCAGTATTTAAAGAGGGCATACCCAGCGGCAAGATCCGCAAAGCGGGGCATGCTAATGAAGCTAGCGGGGCACGGCCAGGCTGATTGCCTAGATGGGCGGCTTGCTAAGGTGCGGAGGGAGAGGGCTTCAATCTGTTCCAGTTCCCGCAGAGGGACGCCTTCGATGCCCACAGCTCACAGGTGCTGCTGTATACTCACTCTTCCACCGTTTAACCTTACACTTAATTTGGGCCATAATTAACTTGATCTTAAAACGCCTCCCATGACTTTTGCATCATAATGGTCTGGCGGTTCGGCGGTCTCTCCTCACACGAAGCCCATAATAAGCTTATGTGAAATCCACCATCCACTGAGCCTTTGTCATCACAATGCAACTGGTAGTCCTTTGGAAAAGGCTCCCGGTGCTGCTCAGAGTAACACATTTACACCCAGTCATTACAAGTCTGTATAGCAAAAGAGAAATTCCATTTTCCCTACCAGAGGCATCGGCACTGATGCGGCGGGCCCCCTGTTCTCCCCCAGCTAATCACTGGGATTGACATTTCCGCGTCAAACTGGGGGGTGGCTGGGGGGGCGGTGGATCGGGAGTCGCGGACCCGCAGCCGTTTGCGCAGGTTGTCATAGCGATGGTGAAGTTGCGGTGAATTCGTGTTATTTCTGTTCTTTGTTTAAATTGCAGTTTTGAAGGCTTCTGCTTAATTACATTCTTGCTCAAACAGAAGTTGGAGGAAGAAAGTGTGGTAGTAAATTAAGTTAGCCACCGCAGATGCGGAGAATACTCTTCTTAGAACAAGTGTTTTCATACCCCCCCCTCCTGCATTCATATTAAGGCAATAAGCCTCCCTGCCACTCCTGGGCAGGTTATCCCAGACTCATTAACAGACCCCCACGCACCTCACTTTCTCTTCTTATTTACCCTTTTCTGTTCATGGTTGTCTTTTTTCCAGCTATTTCTTAGTGTTTCTTCTCTATTATCTTGTCATCTGCTCTTGTTTACAGAAATCAAAGGCCCCCGTTGACTGGTATCTAAAACGAGAAGTTTGCTTGACACACAGCATACCCCGACTTTCAGGAGGATGATGCGGGGGGGGGGGATGTGTTGGGGCGTTAGCTCTGTCCCCTTTCTCTGCTACAGCCCGGAGGCTGCATGCGAGTCGCAGTAGGAGATCCGGTGTGATGGCTCACACTAGATATTCGTGAGGTCTTCCTGCCACGGGCCACAGCAGAGCGTAGTGATTACTCGCATAGGGTCGCAGACTGGGGGCCCAGAAAGGACCTCTGGGCTGCAGGAAGCCTGCTTGTGGTGTGAATGTCTAGGGAGACTGCCATCCTGGTAATTCAACTCTCCAAAAGTGAGGGATGATTGGCAGGTGAAAATGATCCAAATCAGCTTTCTTAATTAAATAAAGGCAACGGGGTGTTTAACATGAGGCTTCCCGGGGCGAGGCTGGGTATTGACAAAATCTTTGTAAATGTCAGACTTCCAGGCGCATTTTTATGTTCTATAATTTATAAATGTTGTCAGGCTCAATAGCTCCACCGGGGCCCGTGGGGGCCAGGGTGAGAGGGAGCTGGATAAGCACAGCAGCGCTCCGTTAGCATGTGTGCAAAGTGCCATATCTCCCATCCTGGTCCCCGCTCTGTTCTTTGCTTCATGCCCTTGTCTCACTCTCCATCTTCACAATTGGAAGGGCTGAGAGGATCCTGAGCCCATGCGAGCCGTAGTTAAAGGCAAGAGGCCTGCTGGGAAAGCTTTTTAATTTGCAGTGCTGTGTCCTCTCTGGATGTTATCAGACTTTATTTATGTGCTTGTCTGATACCTCAGCCCCGAGCGCGGCATATGCCTTACATTCTACCTGCTTATTGACCCAGCTCTGAATAATTAGGCAGCATGTGGTTTACCGCTAAAGGACTCAAACTAGTGACCAAAACGTTGCCCGTCACATTCCAACAGGTAGATAGCGGGTAGCTCAGTGTCTAACTCGAATGGCTCATGAAAGCGTCACCAAAGGGTAAATACCTCTTCTATAGCCCTCTTTTGCATACAAGCTGAGCCAGTAAATAATTAAAACTGTTCTGCAGAGAGAGCTTTCCCAAGGCAGCTATACCTTCCTCAAGGGCACAAGATCCACTTTTGGCATATAAACCTGCAATCTTCTGATATCAAGTCCATTACTGAAGTTGCATCGTAAAAACAGTAGCATGGTTACTCGAGGCTCAAATTACATTCCGATGCAATCTCGGGTGTTTATTTTTCGCATCATGCTGCCATTGGGCGAGGTGCTGCATACGGAATACTGTCATCCGGAAGGCAGACGGGCGAAGCTGAGAAGCGACATAACATTACATGTGTGCGTTTCTCACACTGGACGGAGGTGCAGGAGGGGAGAGTGGGGCTCGTTAGCCATCAGTGACACTGGTGAAAATGGGGCGGAATGTAAAAAGATGTAGGTAGATTCTAATTGAATATTAGAATAGTTGCCAACTAATTTACTAAGAGATTAGTTGTTTACATTATTACGTCATCGCGTTGCTTGTCATTACATACACAAATGCTGCTGGTATTTCACTCCCAGTAAAAGAGCACGTTTCTATCATGGCGGAGTTAAGTCAGGCATCTTCATCATGACGCAGACACAGATCAGCACTGCAGGGCTGCCATACCTCACGCATCTAAGGTGACACTCACGCTTTCTGACTCTCACGGTCATGCAAGAAATCTTACGGCAAATCTATATTACTCTATTACAAAGCTAAAATTAGCTACTTAAAAAGTGTTGGGGTATTTTGCAAACTCTGCAGACTATTTACTAGGTAATAAAACTGTTATATGCATGTAAATACATGTGCATGTGTGTGCAGACTCGTCACAAATTGAACATATCACGGCAGCCAGCTGGCCAGAGTTGGAAGCCCTGACAGTGTGGGAGCATTTCACAAAGAAAGTTATGAGGTGTAATACATCGAGCTCTCCTGGCACTGCGGAACATCTTTGCATGAGCATTTAAAAAGGAAACGTCTTGGCTTGACAGACGAGGAAGATCCAGAGCGATAAGGTAACAGTTCAACGTTAAGAACAGAATCTAAAGGAACAGTTAAACAGGAGCGATACGATCTTAACATGACTTATGTGAAATGGCGGATGATACAACTGATAATATCTCATTAGAGTCCGACATAAAAAAGAGGTTGAAATAAATGACGTACAGTTATCTTGCAGTGACTCAGCTAAACTAGATGTGATGGGAAAGCAGTCAGAAATTACTGTTTCGTCTTGAATCCTCTCTGTAAATAAACTCATTATGTTTTGTGATTTAACATTACCAAAGTGAATCTTGGTCAAACTACGCTTATGTCATTATTTACATAGATTTTATTTATTGGGTTAAGTGTTCATGGACAGGAGAATGCAGTGCAGTTTCCGGTCTTCAATGCTTTAATGCTTAATTTTGAACTGTCAACATACTGTTCTGGACTGAACGTTTTTTCTTTTTAAACGGCTCAGTCTTAGTTCAGAGCATGTTGACAAGCTGACATTTTTGCATGCAAATGCAGTTTCTCTAAAGTGTGTGTGTCGGTATGCAGTGCTAGTGTTTACAATGTGCTAATGACAGTGAAAATCATGTTCACAAGTGCACAAAACACAATATCAGTTTAGTTTTTATATTTTTTATTTATATTAAATAATTATTCTGATTTTCATGTTGTCTTAAAGGGCTACAAAGATTTATTAAAGAGTGTATTTCTCTGTTCAAAAAAGCAGTGATCCTCTATCAAAGTCTTTTTCCCGAAAGCCTGAAATGTGGAGCTGTACTTCCTCAGTAAATATTGTGTGTGTTTCCTTTTCTCTATCTTTTAAAAGAAGCAACTAATCGATTAATAGGAGAAAAAATGACTGATTAGTCAATCATCAAAATAATCGTTAGTTGCAACCCTAGTGATAAGAGAGGGGGATGAATAGAAGGCGTGTGAAGGTTAGGGATGATGGGGCTTTGTCGTGTGTATTGGTGGGGGGGCCTGGTTTGTGAAGCTGTGAAGATGCTAGTGACAGTTCTCTTTGCGATGTAGGGAGGGGGGAGTGTGTGTGGGGCCGGGGGTGGTTTCCTGTCTGCAAAATCCTCCAGTCATTAACCGCAATAAACTCTGGGGTACTAAGCAGACGGAAATCAGCTGAGTGAGAATCAGCATGGGATACCTGTGTGCAGTAAGCATGAGAGAACCCCTCCCCCTACCCCCCATGCCATACCCCCTAAGCACCCGCTACCTCTGCCTTCGTAGTCGACGGTTCCATCAGAAACTCAATGAAACGACGCCAGGACTCCCTTGTTAAGAACGCAAAGGGCCACTCAAGCTCTGGGAAGAAGCAGCAAGTGTACAGCAAGAATAAAGTTTAAGCAGACGCTGATGCTGAACAGAGCTCGCTAACCGGCCCCGGGGGCTTGTCTCTCAACGGCGAGCAGCCGACTGCCAAGCTGACTGCTGAAGATAGTTACTCGGGGAGGGTGGAAAGGCTTTGGTGAGGTGCTCTGGAGAGGGGGGGGGGGGCGGAATGCAGCTATTCTTAGCAGACCTCTTCATGTAAATAATGTTTATTGTATCAGGTCCCCCTCCTGGGCCATGACCATTTGACCTTTGGGCAAATGTCCAATTTGTTAACGCCCAGCCCAGCAACGCTCAATGGTTAGACAGATGGTTTTGTAGCTTCTCAGTGGCAGGAGAGCTCAACGGAGGCACCTCGGTGTGTGGCGGGGTTGAATATCTCAGATGTACACAAGGGCAGGGGCGGTCTGCGTTGTCTTGGAGATTGGAATGTCCAGTTCCATCTGGCTTGGTATCTTGTGGTCAGGTGAGCATACAGAATTGGCTCCGTATGAGCCCAAGGCTGATTGCAAAGCAGCACTTTGGCATCCTATCCCACCTCTCTGATGCTGACAGTCAGGTGTTTTTCAGTCAAGTTATCCCCACAAGGATGACCTCAGTTTCATAAAAATCTGTGAATACAATCAAAAAACTAAAAATGGCAAAAATCTTGCACTTTGTTTGGTTACTTATGGTTAAGGTTAGGGCTGGGTGGGGGTTAAGGTTATGGTTAAGGTTAGGGCTGGGTGGGGG
>JAODKC010000002.1:15071330-15087890 GCA_026777985.1 Mormyrops attenuatus
TGTAGTGAGTGTGTGTGCGTGTGTGTGTGTGTGTGTGTGAGGGTGCAGTGCGTGTGTGTGTGTGAGGGTGCAGTGTGTGTGTGTGTGTGTGTGTGTGTGTGTGTGTGTGTGTGTGTGTGTGTGTGAGGGTGTGAGGGTGCAGTGAGTGTGTGTGCTCCCTTGCTCTGTGTCTGCGCTGACACCCTGCTGCTCTGTCACCCCTGTTACCCCTCCCGCTGGATCGGGGGGGGTCCCCTTTGTGGAGAGCCAAACAAACAGCTCTCCTGCTTCTTAGATTTAATTACAAACACAGTCTGCTGTTGGTCAAGGGCATGCTGGAAAAGGCCAAACAGAGGAGGATTATCATTCTGCTCCTTCGTGTCCCCTGTGTATTAGATATAATCGACCACGAGGAGGCAAATTTGATCCGCTTTCTAGATGTTTCAGATCTGCGGGAAAAATCGTTACAGTTTTGCTGCATGGCGGTCTGTCCTGGCCGGGGTGGCTTCACCTTCAATGGACATGTCATGGTTGTGATCCCTGAGCACGGCCAGGCACACACATTACGGCCACATACATACATACAGACACGCGCACAATGCGCCCACGTGCATCCAGACACGCGCACAATGCGCCCACGTGCATCCAGACACGCGCACACATACAACACACAGACAATTTTTTGATGAGATCTTTATTCAGTAGGACACCTGCATATCTTAGTCTTTCTGGGAGAGTGGCTCAGGAGGCTTGCCTTGGGCATAACAACTCCAAACAGCATTTTCTGACCCAAATGAGGCTGGTTTGTGAGAATAAGTGGTCCTCTTTGCGTGGCACCCATTAGCGGGCTCAAAGTCATACCGATCTGACCCGCTGGGGAATCCTTTGTTTCCGTTTGGTTTGGTTCTGTCTGTTCCTCCGCGTATAAGGGCCCATTAATATTATTTATGATTCTTATGAGAACTGGGGGGGAAGGGGGCCGGGGGGGGTGGAAGAAAGACCTCCTGGTGGCTGATAACGGGCCGTAATGGTCCAGAGAAACAAAAACGCTTGCGACTCCTGTAATGAGCTTTTATCTCTCGTTATAATTGTTGGCGTTTCATGTTTATACTCCGTGATTAATGGCCGTTTTTTGACAGGAGCCGTTTCCCCGCATGCCGCATACAGGACATCATGACTTAGCAGACGAGAATAACAGGAGTTTGCTTGATGGTTGCTCACTGTGGACAAAGCCGATTTCCGTAACTTCACCTTGAGCTCCGAAAGCCTGGGTACACGGCGAGATAGATGGGCGCGCAGTACGGATCACACTTTCAGTCCACGTGCACATGCTGGTCTCCCGTTACAGATATCGATGTTGCTCAGCTGTGGACGTCGAGGACCGGGTGTCTACAGCGTCACGTAGAACCTCTCGTGTGTGAGATGGAGGGGGTGGCTGTGCCCTTTCAGAGACGAGCGCACGGCACGGATATTAGCGGCCGACCTGACGGCATCCTGCCACCGCGCTCTGCTGATTTGCATGACAAAGGCACACTTTAATTATTTAATGCCCCATTTTGATCATGGCGGAGGGCAGTGTTCTTCAGCCAGGATAATCTGAGGTTTCTGCACTTATTATTATTTTCCCCCCGCGTCCCTTCATTATTCATGAGGGGAGCAGCTAAGTGGCCGTCTCCTGTTCCACACGCATGCAAAGTTTCCTTTTTTGAGACTGATGAATATTTAAAAATCCGGGAAATTTAGACAAGGTCTCTGGCTTTGGTGAGGAAGTGAAGTCGCCGGCGTGGGGGCCATGGGTTCGCAGGACGCCCACATCATGAGGACATGCAGTGCGGTGTGTGGAGTGCTGCGGCCCAGGCTAGTTCGCATTCAGAGCATGCCAGAGGCCTCGTGTCGCCTTTCTTAAGGGAATCGACTGAAGGATGAGCTGGTATTTAGGTACTGGCTCTAACAAGCCCCGCAATGCAAGTCACCATCCACCATGGCGCTGCAGATATGGCCCCCCCACACAGCGACTCCTCCAGATAGTAAAACCTACCCCGCCCTCAGGGGGGTGCTGTGGGGCCACTGGGCTGCACACAGGAAGGAGCTATGGCTGCTTTGGAAAGGACAGTTATTTGTGCTTTGTTCTTTGGTGTGCAGCTTTTATTACGGGCCAGTTAAGGAGCTCTGTGTGTAGCCCTATGGCAGGTAAGGAGGGCCGGGTGCAGTGGGGGGGGGGGTGCATAGCAGGAAGCTGGACTCTGAGGCAGAGCAGATCAAAATCCAGGCCTCCCTGGCGCCGGGGGCTTCAGGAGACAATGTAATAGGGCTCCATTACTCCTGTTCCTGACAAAAAGGTGCGCTCATTTCAGCTCCAGTCTGCTCATGGTACCTGGGAGGCTCCCGGCCCACATTCTGCTAATTTGTTGTAGCGAGAATGTGCTATGACTGTGCAGAACACCCATGCTGTCACTTTAAGAGGGGCTTTAAGCTGACACTACCCTATTTTTTTGCCCCTGGAAGTAGTCTGAGGGCTGGAAGCGCAGCTGGTATTGCTGGCCTTCAGCCTAGCCTATGTGACAGCTGGATAACAGTTTGCATTGTCAGTGTTTGTCTCATGTATTTAAAATGTCAGTGTGTCGTTACTTTCATTGCAAATGGGGATAACAGCAGTGTCTGTGTGTGTGTGTGTGTGTGTGTGTGTGTATATATGTGTGTCTATATATATGTGTCTATATATATGTGTCTATATATATGTGTCTATATATATGTGTCTATGTACAGATGTATTATATAGTGTGTGTGTGTGTGTGTGTGTGTATATGTGTGTCTATGTACAGATGTATTATATACGTGTGTGTGTGTGTATACAGGTATATTATATATAGCTGCTCCTCGACTTCCGATGGGGTTACGTTCCTGTGAGTAAGTTTAAAAAAAAAAAAAAAAAAAAACAAAATTAGCAATTGAAAAGTAAATAAATTAATACAAGTTTATTTGGTTGAACACAGAGAAGAAACACTGTGTGATATATAGTTACGCACTGCAGTGTTCCTGTGGATCAAGAAGATAGGCATGGGGTCATGTTGAAAATATATGGACATCACCCCAAAAGCAGCTTGCTTTTTAGTAATGGCATGTCCCTGTGACCCTGAGTAGGATCAGCATTACAGTTGGATGGATGTTCCCTCCCTGTCTATGGAGGTAAACAAACACTTAATATGAATTAATATAGGCTAGTTTTTTTTCAGTGACATAACTACTTTTTGTGGGTTCTAAATTGTCTTCCACAGTGCCTGTCTCCAGTGTTTCCCTCAACAAAGTAATAACAGCCTAACTGCCCTGCACCCAGGCACTGTGTATGTGACTCAGCCTAACATCAGTAGAAAATATCGCATATCGCTAGCCAGGGAACAGATCACATTTCGGAGTTGACTTCTGAAAGTGCATCGCCATCGCACCATCATAAAGCTGAAATATTGTAAGTCAACCCATTGTAAAGCGAGGAGCACCTGTGTTCCTATACATACTCCGGCCTTGGGGACTGGGAGTATTGGCAGGCAGCATGGTAGTGATACCGTCAACATGTAACCACTCTGAGAGAAGAGCGTATGTGACCAGAACCTTTCAGGTGCTCCCTCGTAAGCGAGCCGGAACTATATGCTCTAAAAGAGGCTCGTTATGAGAGAGGTGGATGGAAAAGCAAAGATCAATGACTGCAGGCAGCAGACGACTTCGGGCCAGATTGCTGTGCTTCGCACTGCTGAGAGTGGCCTTTTCCTGCAAGAACACAGGAAGGGGGCCTGAAATTCACAGGTGGTTGGGATTAGGGTTGGGGTTAGGGGTTAGGCCTACGGTGTGGTTATGGTTGGTTTAGGGGTAAGATTGGGAGGAAGGGTACATTTGAGGGTAATGTTAGAGTAACAAACACAGGCCAGTCTGCCACTGTGTGCTCATGGTTCCCCATGGGCTCTCCTGTCTTGACGTGACCCTCAAAAGCAAAAAGTGGACAAGATGCAGCAATGATGGCAAAGTGATCATATGCACCCCCCCGCCACGGAGCGAGGGGTTGTTCAGTCGACATCGTGGTCTCCGGGCTGTGCGATTCCATTTACAGAAGGTGAGGCCTCGTCCAGATCAACACAGATATTGCCTTTTATTCACGTTTAAGTGGCACACAGCTTCATGGAGTTCTACTTTTGAGGGCCTGAATCCACTCGTGCATGACGCATCACTGAGGCTCAGGCCGCAAGCATCGCGCTGTGTGCTCCCGTCAACTATGGGATTCTCACTGCGCTCCTGGCCGCTACTCTGTGCTCCTGGCCACTATGCTGTGCTCGCTGTGTTCCTGGCCGCTATGCTGTGCTCTTGGCCGCTATGCTGCGCTCGCTGTGCTCTTGGCCGCTATGCTGCCCTCGCTGTGTTCCCGGCCGCTATGCTGCCCTTGCTGTGTTCCCGGCCGCTATGCTGCCCTCGCTGTGTTCCCGGCCGCTATGCTGCCCTCGCTGTGTTCCCGGCCGCTATGCTGTGCTCGCTGTGCTCCCGGTCGCTATGCTGTGCTCGCTGTGCTCCCGGCCGCTATGCTGTCCTCGCTGTGTTCCCGGCCGCCACGCTGATGCCTTATCTCCACGAGCCTTTTATGGGAGGGTGGGGGTGGGAGGGGCTGTTTAAATCTGACAATCTAATTGCTCCAAGCTCAGCGTCAGTGTCATCTGTTCCGCTTGGCTTTCAAGAGCTCAGAAGCAGAACAAGACTTAATTACACCTTGAAATTACACAGCTCCTCTCCAATCCAGATGTTGCTTAGGCTGCAGGGAGTTTCCTGAAAGAGACACCTGGGAGAGGGAGGAGAGAATGTAGGAAGGAATGAGATACCTAAATGTAAGGCAGAAGTTCTCTGCAGACACAAAGGGTCATCAACAGCTCGATTTGATAAGTGACATTCAGCTGCGAAACACCAGCATGGGAGAGCGTGCCTTTGCTCTGACCGTGTTCATGACGCCTTTGTCGGGGCAGGCGGCTTCCCTGATCGGTCTTATTTTTGGTGAGCGGGACCGGTCTCTGCCAGATTTATGGGACTCCACAGCCATAAAGTGCTGCGGGTGCAAGATGGCAGTGAGACTGAATTATGATTCTCACTCTCAGCCTGCACTTACTTTATGTCCGAAGGCTCCTGTCTCAGGGAGGCAGGGCACCAATACCGGCGTGGGGGGTGTTTCAGTCACACTACTTGGGGAGGCTTTAGGTCCCTGGTAAGTGCGGGAGCCATTTCCAGTACACTCTAATTCCAGTGTGATCCTCTCAGTACCCTCGCACTTATGGCTGAAGTTCATCTGCCTGATTCCAGCCTCCTCTTACTCTTCTCTTTCTGTTTTGTTGTGTCCGCTTTCTCCTTCTGCCCCCTCTGTCCGTTCTCTCTCCTCGGAAGGATATGGCGTGGGGGAGCGCTCACTGAAAAGCCTCACGGCATCTATTATTTCACCTGCACTTGGCGAACCGGCGTGTTCCGGAGAAGAAGGTTCTCCTCCTCGGTTTTGTGAAATACAGCAAATATGGCGTGTTTTCAGCTCCCGGGGATGGTATCGCCTTGCTTGCATATGTTATTTTTGGTTTTTAGACTTTAATAGACTTGGACTAGGGAGAGAGCTTAGCTGCTTACCCAAGCACATCAGGGTTTCCAGGTTCCAGGTTTCTGCTGCAGTTACTAGCCCGTTTACATTTGTATACATCTTTCTCTTTGCATTTACATTTCATTTGTTTATGTGACAGACTCTTCTCACCCTGGATTACATACAAGTCTTATTCAAGATGCACAGAAAGAAGGCACAAGGAGTGAAAGTCACCAACGTAAGCACGGGCTTGCCAAGTGTGGTAATATTTAGAGTATTTGCATCTATATAGGGCTCCTAAAGTCATACAGACACCATAAACAAAGTACATCTGTTCACGCAAAAGAGCACAAGCTGGATGCAATTAGCTTTTATGAGCTAGAGTACGATTTGAAGGAGTCAGATTGGAGTCTTCTCTTGAAGAGCAGGATGGATGCTGCAGTTCCGAGTGCCGGGTAAGGTCACCCTGTCACCGAGGCAGGAGATCAGGCAGTGCTTTCGCGTCCCCTTTTTCAGACGGAGTGCAGTCAAATCCCACAGCATTGGCATAGCATGTTTGATGCAACCCTGTGAGATAAGCGGGGATTGCCCCCTCTGCAAGCCCATAAGCCTGCGACCAGACTCCGAGCCGTAGCCTGCAGAGGGGAACCTTGATGAGGTGAGACGAGAACATCTCAGGAGTTCCAGAGTAGCATGAGTTACTGAAAGCTGGATGGTGTGAAGATCTGGAGCTGGAATTTTAATGCTTGTGACGTGCATGATCTCTGTTCATCGTGAAGAGCCCACTGAATGCTCCCAGTTTGACCAGTCTGATGTTAACAGTGGAGCTGGGGGATGATTTATGAAGCAATATTAATAATTGTGGATGCGTCTTAACACTACAAGCTACTGAAGTCAAATGACGTCACTACGTCTGTGAGCTTTTTATCATTCTCAGGATAATTTTAGGTGTCTTAAGAAAGGCTTTAAAGCGTGTTTAAAATGTGTGTTAATCAAATCATTTCGATGATGTTCTCCATACAGCGTGTTCAGAATTTGCATACTAGTGATTAGTCTTCCTCTTCCTGTCAGCTCAGAGTTAGATTTTTCTCCAGTGCTATAATTTGTCTTGCGGTAATGAATGTCATTTCTGCTTTGCGAACTGCCGTTTACCAAAAACTGCAGTAGCACCCGCAGGCCCCCAGTCCCATCAGAAATGGTGCTAAAGGTGGGCAAATTGGCACTGTCACCATGGCGAGGGGCCTCATTACCGCGCGCACACCCTCCCGTTTCCTCATTACCGCGCGCACACCCTCCCGTTTCCACGCCGTGCATTATTCAAATATCATTTCACCCGAATGTAAATATCAGATGACGATATTGAGCAAAAAATGTCTAAATTGGAAACAAAATGTTGGAAAATGCCAGCAGTGGTTTTAGTCCCTGCAACATAATGTTGCTAATTGCACAAGCGATTATCCGGTCTGGCTGAAATGTGACGCCATGCGAATGGCGCTTTGCTTTACACTGCGCTAGTATGCAGAGACGTGGGCCAGTGACCATACCTCCCCCCGTAGAGAATTCACCTGATTTCAAGCTGTGAAATGTGAGATGTTTTGTCTGAGCTGATAGTAACAGTGATTGGCAGTGAGGAATTGTGATCATTACTGCCTGCTGTAATCCAGATGGATGTGATGCACTGTTATGTCTTAAATAGAAGGCTTGCTCCTCAAACTGGATCCAGTGGCTCCCATTAAACCTGTTGCCGGGCTATTGAATTGGTTACTATAGGCACTTAAGTGTGGATTGGCAAAGGTTTCTGGTTCCAGTCCAGCATAGGGTCAGTGCTGCCTCTTGTTGGTCTGATCAGAATCGTGTTAATCGTCACTAAGGTACTTTTTAGCTTCCTGCCCATTTCTGCCCGTGGCTGAATGTTCTTAATTCCTCTTGAGTGTCCTCAGTCAGTCCTGTTTCAGACCCTTCTGGACTGTTTTTGATTATCTGACTCTTCCTGACTCTTCCTCCTGATCAGATCAGGAGGGCCCTAACTGTAGCTCTTCTACTGTAGGGTTGCATAGTATTGGAAAAATTTGGATATTGCTATGTGATATTTTTTGATGAATATTGTGATATTTACAACGTTCGAGGTTCGAAATACATTTCTGAAAAACCTGACTATGACTGATTTAAACAGCATGGATGAGAATGACTGGCGACTATGACTTGCTTTGCTTTGTTTCCTGTGACAGTTAAAATGTTTTCAACTCACCCCCCATGTTCAGTGAATCTTATCACCAAGATTTCAAAATATTGGAGCTGCATTGCAAAATAACGTTGTTTATGAAAACACCGTGAAGTGCAGTATAATGTCCAGACAGCTGAAGGTATGAATAATCTTGATCCTCAGCTCAGCTGTTGGTGTCCTTGTGATGTGAGAATTGACTGTGCATAACTTGCAGTATTGATATTAATATCTCACATCGCCCAGCCCTAATTGTGATTGGTGGTTCGACTGTGTATGCAGAGCCTGCATGTCACTCACTAGCAACAGCCTCTCTGTATCCAAAGCCCTTAAATCAGAGTGAATTATATCAGACAGACTTATCTTGAAAATTAGTCATGGGAAATGAGAACTGCACAAGTTTTCTTTTGTATCACGCAGCAAAAAAGTTGTAGCATGACGTGTTTGATTTGATTTAATTTACTTTATATCGCACGTCTGGTGATGCGATTAGTGTGCTGAAATGGTATACCGTGCAGCCCTAGCCGGTTCAGGAGCAGTCCTGGATGTTCCGAACTGTTCCTACCTCCCTGAACAGGTGCGGCCGTTCCTGATCAGTAATGGTTCATCAAGGCTCGTCCTCACGATCCTTTTGCGTAGATGGCTGGCTGTCTATGCAGAGTTATGCGTCGTTCTGATTTCTTAACAACTGAAATTAATGCCTTTCTCGTACCTTGCTGGCACCTTCGTGCTTTTGTACCCCTTGTAATTTGTTCGGGAGTCGATCGCCTGCCAAATTAATTTTTAAGTCAGAAGGGCCCTTATATCCCACTTTGCAGGTAACTAATTAATGTCTGAGTGTGCGAGATAAGGGCTGCTCCACACTTTCCTGCAGACATGGCAGTCATGTAATCTGCCCAGATGTAACTGCATCTTTTGAAATTAAACTCTGTGCAGACAAATAGATAAGTAATAAAATGCAGTATTTTTATTCACCTGCAGCCTATCGTGTGCATGTATTGTTGCTATCTGTTATTATATTGAATTTATCGGGTTAAGCAAATTATAATTCTGTTGGAATTGGAATGATCCGATTTTTGGGAGAAAGCTATTAAGTTTTTTGCGGAATTTTACTGTTATGAAAATGGTAGAATTTCATGAACTATAATTGAATTATCGATTCGGCTGAGTCTTAGGTCATCTCTAGTGCATTATTTAATATATTTATTATACCATAATTAGTGCATTAAAACGGGCCCATTCTGAGTTAAAGATCTTAATATTAGGTATGCGCATGATATTTACTGTCTGGCTTTATGTACCAATGTGCAATATTGCAAATGTTGTGATAAAGTCTCATTCTGTGCATGTTTATATCTGTACAAATGAATCTTACCTGAATTATGAGCTCTGTATTCTGTGACATATTCTGTGGATTTTGGATTTTTTAACTTTTTTTTTTACTTTTCTTTAGCATAATTAGCTTATGCTAGCCCTGTTGGCACTTTATTGTCTGTTAGCTCTGAATACCCTAATAAGTTTGCCATGGCTGTTAACACTTCTTAGAAATACATGCATAGATTATCTGCACAGCTGCAGTACATGCAAAATATTCAGAAAATGCTTTAAAATAACTGCTAAGGGACAGAAATAAATGTTTTAAAATAGATAGATTCGAAGGTGTTATTGCTGCAGCTTCAGAGTAATATTCTCTCGCGGCTGCGCCCTAACAAGGGTCACAGTGGCGCCAACATGCCGCTCACAGCCAGCGCGGTTATTTCCAGGACCTCTCTGCTGTGGAATCTAGAGCAGAGCAGGCGAGGACGACGCCTCACACCAGCAGGACGATGTGGCTTTTAACGGAAGCGGCCGTGTGGCGCCAGGCTGCGGGAAGCCGCCAGCTCATCGGTTCCGCCATTTCTGTGATGGTGTCTCGGGGCCTGAGACGGTCCACCGCTCCCCCACAACCCATACTGTAATAAGCACGTTGCATGCATGGCGCGCCGCAAGTCCACCGCAAGGCTTAATCCAGTGCTACCACGACAAAATCAGTCTGCCTGAAAGCCGAACTGTGATCTTTGTTTGCAAAGTTAAAAAGCATTTAATTGATTCCACGCACGCAGGATAAAAAACTAGTGTAGCCTTTCGAAGAAATGCCTTTCCAAGGTAGATACACCATCTGCTGGATGTTTCATCCAGAGACATGTTGAGATTGTAGTTCGGAACTCAAAACTCGGGATCCCAGGCTGCATGCACAATAGAAAGCAACAATATTTGAAGAATTATACATTTTTAGCCTCTAGTACCCAAATCACCCATCTGTTTTATGCCTTATACAGTGGTACCTCAGAACTTGAGCTTAATCCATTCAGAACTCAGGCTCGAATCCTAAAAAGTTCGAGTTCTGATCGAATTTTCCCCATAAGAAATAATGGAAAACCAAAAAATTACACCTAAATTATGTTTTTTTTTTTTTTTTTTTTTTAAGCATTTAAACACAAACTGAGCAGGATAAAACCAAAAGAGCATATACTAAACACACTTAAGTACATTTATCAAAACAGTAATTTGTAAAGTAAGAAAATGGGTGTATCCAAACAATGTGTAAAGTTAAATACTTTTTCAATAATACATTTTTTTACCTCAGCTGTGGTTCGCACAGTCCTGCGCTTTACCGCTTTTGGTGCTGCTTTTTTTGGCCATGGCTACCAATAAAAGATTAACCTGAATTTGTCTTAATGCTTCGCAAACACTGCGCCAACACTGTACGCCGTGAGTAACATTTTTTTCTTAATGGCTTGCAAAACAATAAAGACTGTACCCCAACACTACCCCAGGCCATGCCCCAAACAAGCAATAATTGTCCTTTATATTATCACCGTGTGAAAATATTGGCCACGCCCATACATACTAACATGCTAAATAATGCGTGAAAACGGTGCATGTGTAATATACCGTTCAATTCAGGCATAACAATATCTAAAGGTTAATATACAGTTCAATTCAGCCCATCATATCCTAACTGCACACGTTATAAGAAATTCAGAGTTCCCTCTACTCATCCTTCACCGTTACTCCATGGGTCTAGCTCGCCACCCTGCTATGAACTCTGTTCGGTGGGTCCCTGGTCGGTGAAGCACACGCAGGAATATCTGTTCCAAATCTTCAGAAGTGTCGATGTAGCGCAGAAAAAAAAACAATTTATCGTGGTTTAAAACATTTCTTCCATCTTCCTTTTCCTTTAGTTAATTTAAAAAAATCTTCTTACACCACATAAGCTGTAAAATCATATTTAGCAAGTTTTCTTTCTAGCGTATTCTAAATCCTATGGCAGCACTTGCTGCAGCCTCAACCGCTTCTGCAAAAAAACAGCCCGCGCTCTCCACGTTACTTCGTGACATCGCCTCACAATCTGCATACAATCATCTTTTTTCTTAAAGAGATAAATTATCGTTTAGTACGGAGCCCCTCTGGTGACATAGGAGAAAAAAAATATATTGCGTGGCCACAAATTATAAATCGCGCCCACAAGATAATTAAGTGGTGGCCACGAATTAATAACACGTGGCCTTGAGATTTCCGAATGCGTGGAAACACATGGACAACTTCGAGAGTGGATAAAAGTAAGTATAATTTTATAAAGAAATTATAATTTTTTTAATTGATTACATAATTGTGACCCATGTTAACTTCCTAAAGGCGTTATGGACAAGTGCATTAGACCAGCGTACAACATCCCGGAAATCTAACTCGTTCCCACGCTTTAAGAAAGATGTGGCCACCACTTAATTATCTCGTGGCCAATATACTGTAAATGTGTTTTTGTTTCTATTTGACCAATTTATTAATTATTGTTGAAATAGTTTTGTAATGGATCTACTGACTATTGTCATGTGGGTTACACACGGCCATTAGAGCACAAAGCATTTGTTAATGTTGTATGTATTTTTTGAGACGGAGCTTATACGAGCGAAATAACCATGTGATATCGTGGTTCATATCGTAACAGTCCGACAACGCTGTCAAGGTATTTTTTTATTGCAGTATCGCGATATTACAATTATCGTTACATCCATAGTATTTTGGTTACGAGTGCCAGCTTGCTAGTGCCTTGCTCCATGTTCTAAGTTTTGGCACCTGTGCTGGAGTGATGATTATGGTGGAAAAAGGAAGCCACTTTTTGGTTAAATTTTTTCCAGCGTGACTCCTTTTCTTCAGCTGGCCGATGTTTATCATGTCGGCTGAGATGCTTTTGCGAAAGCCTATAATCGCGGCCTCTTCCTTGTTTCAGGTTATTAAAAACAAATCCTGTGGGACTGACAGGGAAAGGAAGCAATTTAATCTGATGATTTATTTATTTCTTCGAAAGCGGCTTGCCGGTGAGGCTGCGCACCGCTGGCTCGATCTGGTGAGCTGCTTGTCGAATATACATTCCCAGAATACCAGCGGAACACGACCTGACAAGGTCACTCTCTTCATTGACGGCATCGGCCTTGCTCAGTCTGCCCACGGAGTGTGCTGCCTTAGCCAAAGCTGAATTCCTCAAAATCTCACTGCACATTTTAATCGGTTGCTTTCAAAGATGGCTGCTGCCTTTTTACCCTCACAGAAACCCTGGTGCTGTCTGTCCTGTTTTCCATTTACCCTAAAAGCATATGTTTAAATTTATAGTTCAACAGACTCTGCTCCCTTTTTTAATGCACTGTTGAATTTGCTCTGTGAGTCCGTCAGTTTTGCGGAGGACCTCGGTGCTGCTCTGTGCAGGAATGTTCCGGACTATTTTCCAGGCGTGCTGTGCCTCAAAGGTCGTTTTTCCAGCTAGGGACCTGTTTCAAGGAACCCAGGGTGTTTGGCACTATAAGGGCACTAAGTGTGTCATTATCGTTACTGCATCTGTGATCCTGCCTGTCTGCAAGACAAGTGATGGAGAAGATGGAGGACAGATGATACCTTCATGCGAAGCGACGGATCTCCCCTTTAGTTCAGTGGGATATTCTGCAGCCGAGTGTCCTGTTCTGGGCATTGCAGGACGCCCGTTGAACTGGCAACCTTCAGCCTGGAAGTCAGTGGCCTTGGACATCACGGTCCTGCTCCCCATATGGCGCTAGCCACGGCATCCGAGTCTAAAAAAAGTCTTCAGTCCAGTCCGCTGTCTCAGGCATCTGCTGTTTCTGTTTTTGTCTCAGTTAAGCTCTTTTTTTGGTTCCTTGGTGCTTTCACTGGGCGCTTTACTCGTAGATGCTATAAGTACTGTGTAACACTCTTAGGCAGTCAAAAAAATGGTGTTTAAATGATCTTCAAATTATGATATTATGTCTGAAAAAGTGTCAGCTTAGCCATCTCTAAAATCACCCCAAATATTTACAGCAACCAACCAATACACCAGTGTATTTTTTGACAGAAAATGGTGTTTTTTAAGTGTATTACTGTGTTTGTGTGTGTTTGTGTGTTACTGTGTTCTGAATTAAATAGTTTTTTTCTGAGCAAATATACAATTACTGACCAGATAGGCAGTCAAAGAAAATGTTTAAGGCTATTTAAGACATTTGCATAGTGCTGTATGTGTTCAAAAGAAACCAAAGGCTCGTGAAAATGGATGTTTTTGACATGGAATCTTTAAAGGGAACCTCAGGAGGTCTGTAATATGTAAGGAGGTCTGCAATATGTAACATAATATAGGTGGCCTTTTAGGAAATGTCACAGAAAGAAAGGAAAGAGGCACCAGGAACACAGTCTACACGGAAGGGGCGCGGCCTGACACAGTCTACGCGGAGGGGCGCGGCCTGACACAGTCTACGCGGAGGGGCGCGGCCTGACACAGTCTACGCGGAGGGGCGCGGCCTGACAGTCTACGCGGAGGGGCGCGGCCTGACAGTCTACGCGGAGGGGCGCGGCCTGACACAGTCTACGCGGAGGGGCGCGGCCTGACACAGTCTATACGGAAGGGCACGGCCTGCGTTAAGCATTTAAAAATATAACTCACCCGGAAATGGCACAGTGTCTAATTTGTTTTCACTTGTAAAAGTTAGAAAATGCGGCTGGTTGTGTTCCAGAGTGCCTTAGTTGCTGAGGACTGAATCATCAGCCGTATTACTTCTTGCTGACTGGTGGCAGTGAAGGTGGGTCGCTCTTATTGGGTTATCTGTTTTTGAATTTAAAGGGTTTCAGTTTGTGAGTGTCACCGCCAGACGTATCAATGTTGCTCCAAGGGCATGTTGGAGCTGGCAGATGAAATGCTGACTGCGTCGGCGCACAGGAGATGCATCGCCACGCTCGTGAGGGTGGCTCTGGGTGGGCAGTCAGAGGGTGTGAGTTGGTGACCCAGCAGGTTCAAGTCTGCGCTGCAAGGAATTTAACCGGGATTGTGCCAGTGAAACGTTGACTGTTCTCAATGGGCGCAGGCGGAAAGCTGTTTGGTATGTGAGTCGGTATGAGCTGATAGGAGGTGGACTTTCTCTTGCACCATCTGCTTTAATGTCTCCCTCAGACAGGGGATGTATTCCTACCCCCCACCCCCACAGGCCCCATCCCAAGGCCTAAGACCACACCACAGCCAGATAAGCTCTACCTATCTCAGACTCTCATCTGACTGCTGATGATTTCTCAGCTGCATCAGTCCTTCGGAGTGTTGAGTCCCGACCACATGGGGAGGGACTGTGTACCCGTTTGGGCTGGGACCGCTGCTCCCTGGACCAGCCCGGGGCATTCCTCGCACCCCTGCCGCTTCCCGATAATAGCAATTGCAATATGACATCATCGGTGTCCGCTTATCACACCGCTCTTTCTCCCTGCTCATGTCACGTTTCATTACTGCCCTGAGATGGCGGGGAGAAGCGGGCCAGGTTTGGGCCAGAACCGCCTCAGAGTCCAGCAGCGGAGATGTGAGCCAGATGGTTTCTTTCATTTGCCGGCTTTATCAGTGCCACTGGGGGGCCTCTGGTGCGTGCCGTTGGAGCACCGTGGGGGGGCTATTCCAGCCCACAGGGTTTGGTATCTCAGTGATGCTGCTGCCTCATACACACACTGCGGGAATGCGCCGCTGTTCTCCGGCATTCGTCACCAGGAAAAACAGCTGTTTTTACCAATTCACTTTGCTCTTGAATGAAAATCCCGACGCTCAGAGTACATTTCCGCAGTTTCGAGTAGCGTGATTAAGATTAAGGTGTGCTTGTTAACTGATTTTCTCAAAGGAGAAATGGTCTGCCTGTCACGCCTTGATGGTGATCCAGGTCCCAGGTTTCTAAAAGTGCGGTGGGCCAGGTTAGCGTGTCCTGTCTGCTCTAACCCAATAACTGCGTGATTTAGAGAGGTGATTTTATTGTGAAAAGCGGGACAGTATGGTAATCGCCTGCCCTGGCACTCTGAGTTGCGTAATCATTCTCCACAGCCTCTGAGTCGCGACCTAGTGATAGCAGGATCACTTGGAGGCTGACCCTGGCGCAGACTTGGTTGACGAAAAATCTGATTTCATGACAGCCCTAGAGGCAGATGTGTTTGCTCCAGCCAGCTATAAATGTCAGGTAGATGGACACAAATGAAGAAGCAGTGTTTTATTAATATCTTTCTCCAGCCTCTGCTGGTCACAGGCTATGCACTTTGCAGCCTGCAGTATGCTGGTCACAGGCTATGCACTTTGCAGCCTGCAGTATGCTGGTCACAGGCTATGCACTTTGCAGCCTGCAGTATGCTGGTCACAGGCTATGCACTATGCAGCCTTTGCTGGTCACAGGTTATGGGCTTTACAGCCTCTGATGGTCAGAGGCTATGTGCTTTGTAGCCTCTGATGGTCAGAGGCTATGCGCTATGCAGCCTCTGCTGGTCACAGGCTATGCGCTATGCAGCCTCTGCTGGTCGCAGGCTATGCGCTATGCAGCCTCTGCTGGTCGCAGGCTATGCGCTATGCAGCCTATGCTGGTCGCAGGTTATGTGCTTTACAGCCTCTGCTGATTGCAGGCTATGCGCTCTGCAGCCTCTACTGGTCGCAGTAGCTGCTTGGCTATTGGCTAACAGAGCTGTGAGCCCTGGCGTGGTCTGGCTGGCACAGGTCTAGCCTGGGGACACTTAGAGACTCGGCCAACCAGTGAAGCGCAGCATACCTCAGCGTCTCTCCGGCGAGTTTCTTTACCCCATAACCAATCATGTCCTTGAACCAGAGCCCAAGTGTGTCAGGTCTCGCTTGGACACGTCTTCAATGCATCCTGAATCTTTATAAAAATAAAGCAAGCTGACCGTAGTTTGGCTCCCTCCATAGAGGTCGACGAGTCAAGCTGTCCCACAGGTGTGCTGAGAGCAGGTAATCTCCTCGGAAAGCCTAAGGCGGGACACTTGCAAAATTGAGTTTGTGATTCCAGCTTTGCAGGCGGGCTGAAGACTGGGTGTCTCTGTGGATGTGGTACTGTATCTTTGCCTAATTTTCAGGAAACGTGTCATTTCTCTGTCTCGCTTAAAAAAAAAACATTGGGTGTAGGACAATCTTTGGGCGAGAAGATTGGTGAGGGAAGGCTTCTACAGCATTAATCACACAATTCCTCTGTCTTCCCCCTGTTGCTCCCTACCCAAGCTCTTTCACCGTGTGCTTGTATTTCTTTGGCAAGTCTGTTTCCAAACATTGTCCTTTCTCTGTGAAATCTCTAAAGCGTAAAAGCTGCTTGAAACGTAGGTTTGTAGAAAAGCAGCTGTAAAAAAAAATATAAATAAGCACATGGGAAGTGCAGTACACTCTCAGAAAAAAGGGTACAAATTTGCACCTTTGCTTGTCACTGGGGCTGTACCCTCAAGGGTCTGCCAATGG
>JAODKC010000002.1:15124759-15135949 GCA_026777985.1 Mormyrops attenuatus
CCTATAGGGGATGCGCGCCTTCAGGAGACACGCACCGACGGGACACATGCCTGTAGGATGCACGCCTATAGGGGATGCGCGCCTTCAGGAGACACGCACCGACGGGACACATGCCTGTAGGATGCACGCCTATAGGGGATGTGCGCCTATAGGGGATCAGTCTACAGCTGAAGGTGTGTTCCTGGGTTTATCTGCAGATGCTCGCCGGTATACATGGGGGATGTTGCTTTGCTGGAGGGCAGAAGGTAAAGTCCACACCAAAAACATGAAAAATTGGACACACCTAGTAAATGAGGACTTCACAGTCATGCTTCGCAGGCAGGGCCATGGGGTAAACATGGCATTCTTGTGAAGCCTCTTTTCTCAGCTGCCTGTCCTCTCTCTCGGCTCGTTAGCATTCCTCTCTGTCCTGTTTCACACCCTCCACAATCTCACATACTGTATTAGAATCCTACCCAGTCTAATTCACTTGTTTGGAGCGACGATAGGAGAGCTCATCTTTAAATAGCTTGCACATTTTTCTGTTTGTTTTGGTGGATAAATGAGATTCTTGCATCCCGGGAAAAAAGTTGGTCTGGCTTGCATGACACTCTGGTGCTGCTGGTTTAGCCCCCACTCCTCCACAGGCTGCTGAGGCCCCGGGGCAGTGCTGCTCTAAACGACAATCTCCGGTGCATGCAGGAACCCTTCCGAATGGGCTTTCCTTCTTGCCAGTATTGTAGTCTGTTCCAGCCTCAGCAGCCCCCTCTAAGCAGTATTATTTGTAGCCCCTCATAGCCACCACCCTGCCCCTCCCCCCTCCTCCCCAGCAGTGTGACGTGAGAAGACACCGTGACACAGCTGTTGCTGTCCACAGGGAACTTCCGGCTGGCTGAGCTGGGCGTCTGTGAGCCGCCCCCACCGCACCAGAGCGCCTACTGCCCGGACCTGGGCCTGCTGCAACGGGGCTACTCCCTCAGTGCTGGCTCAGACGCTGACTCCGACCCCGAGGGAGCCATGTCCCCGGAGCGTGCCATCCAGCTGTGGGGGGGACAAGGCAGCAAGTCCCGGCGCAGCTCGGGCCTGTCCAGCCGGGAGAACTCAGCCCTGACGCTCACCGACTCGGACAATGATAACAAGTCGGACGACGAGTCAGGTGGGAGCAGAGCGGAGGAAGTGAGAGAAAGAGAGAGAGAGAGATGGAAAGTGAAGGAGAGAGACAATATGAAGGGAGAGAGATGGTAAATGAGGGAGAGAGACAGTCTGGTGGAAGAGACAGACAGTCAGGGAGAGAAATTGTATGAAGGAAGAGGTGAAAAGTGAGGGAGAGATGGAACATGAAAGAGAAAGAGAGAGTAACTATGAAAGGAGAGAGACCGAAAGCGAGGGAGAGAGACCATATGAAGGAAGAGAGACAGACTGTATGAAGGAAGAGATGAAAAGTGAGGGAGAGATGGAATGCGAGAGAGAGACAGTATGAAGGAAGAAATGGAATGTGAAGGAGAGATGGAACACAAGAGAGGGGAACAGTATGAAGGAAGAGAGACAGAAAGCGAGGGGGAGAGACTATGAAAAGGAACAAAATGAGAGAATGAGGGCAGGATAGAGAGATTGTATGAAGGATGAGAGGTGGCAATCACGGGAGAGACTATGAAGAGGAACAAAATGAGAGAATATGAGGGGAGGATAGAGAGATTGTATGAAGGATGAGAGGTGGTAATCACGGGAGAGACTATGCTGAGAAGTGGAAAGTGAGCAAGAGAGTAAATCCACCTAGAGCACTCACATGCTTAGAGTTAGCAGTTCTTGGAAATCCATTCAGTTTGTACTTCACAGGGTCCAATGGTAAGTATGATTTGTCCTGATTGAGCCTGCCTCCATTCCTCACCAGCAAATGGGTAGAGAGACCTCCCTGGATGGCTGGGCTGTAATGAAGAATCTGTACAGAGTACAGGAGGCAGGGGTGCGTAAGTGACAGAATACTGGAGGCAAGGGTGCGTAAGTGGCAGAGTAGTAGAGGCAGGGGTACATAAGTGATAAAATACAGGAGGCAGCGGTGCGTGAGTTATGGAGTACTGGAGGGAGGGGTGCGTATGTGACGGAGTACAGGAGATAGGGGTATGTAAGTGACAGAGTACAGGAGGTAGGGGTGCATGAGTACTGGAGGCAAGGGTGCGTAAATGACAGAATACAGGAGACCGAGTGTGTAAGTGACAGAATACGGGAGGCAGAGTGTGTAAAGGACAGAGGAGTAAAGGCAGGGGTATGCAAGTGATGGAGTACAGGAGACAGGGGTGCATAAGTGATGGAGTACTGGAGGCAGGGGTGTGTAATTGATGGAGTACTGGAGGCAGGGGTGTGTAATTGATGGAGTGCTGGAGGCAAGGGTGTGTAAATGATGGAGTGCTGGAGGCAGGGGTGCATGAGTAATGGAGTACTGGAGGTAGGGATGCGTAAGTGACGGAGTACAGGAGGTAGGGGTGCGTAAATGACAGAATACAGGAGGCAAAGTGTGTAAGTGACAGAGTAGTAGAGGCAGGGGTATGTAAGTGATGGAATACAGGAGACACGGTTGTGTAAGTGACAATACTGGAGGCAAGGGTGCGTAAATGACAGAGTATAGGAGGTAGGGGTGCAAAAGTGACGGAGTACAGGAGATTGGGGTGCGTAAGTGACGGAGTACAGGAGGTTGGCGTGCATAAGTGACGGAGTACAGGAGGTTGGCGTGCATAAGTGACGGAGTACAGGAGGTAGGGGTGCATAAGTGGCATAGTAGGGGTACGTAAGTGGCTGTTTTGCATGTTGAGAAACCTTCGCAGAGCATGTCTTTTCTCGTTGTCTTTCTTGTTAACGCTGTCCCACACTCCTGCATGTTTGCACATTGTAGGAGGTGTCAATCGAGGTTAACAAGGAGACAAAAAAAAACATTAATTGAATTCTCGCCAATCGCGTTGCCCACCAATCCCACACTTGCAAACCTCAACATCAGAAAACTGGCTCTGACAATTTGACAAGCAGCTTGACAGCTGTTAACTGTAAAGGAACACCTCAGAGCAGTGCAGTGCAGTGCACGCCTTTCATCCCGGGGCTGATAATTGCTTTTGCACTAATTGCTGCAGTATTTGCAGAGGCTCCGCCTCCCAGTAGATCGGCTTACAAAAGGATGTGGGCTGTAGTCAGGCTTCCTGTTCGGGGCGTGTGACAGATCCACATCAACGTTCATATTTCTCACCAGAATCCTCAGGCAGTAAAGCACTGTTAGATTTAATATATGCATTTTAAATAATGAACAGATGTTTGATCTGATTCTGTTTGGCCTGAAAAAAAAAAAGTTTGTTAATTTTTTTTTATTGGTAATCTGTCCTGGTATAAATTCCTTTGAGACCGAAGGTGTCAAACAGAAGAACTCGTACTTCTGCCCAAAGTGCAGATCTAAAATTTAGTCAGAAGCATCGTATGTATCACGGTCATGTTCTTGTTCATAGAACAACAGTGATGGATGTAATCAAAGTAGCAGCTGCAAAGAATGTGTCTTTAGCTTGTTCCTTTAGTGCATCCCCTCCCACTGTTCCTCTACTGAGCCACATTTCACCCTAACCTCTCCCTTCCCCCACCATCTCTACAAGCCATCCAGTCGTTTGGCATGCCTTGGCAAGGCCCCGCCCCTCCTCCTGACAGGTGCCGGTCTGGCAATTGTGTGAGGAGGAGCATAATGAGAGTGGAGGGCGATCCCATCCATTACCTCTCCCCCAATCCATCGTGGAAAGCTCTGATCAGGCTTCCTGGAGACAGATGGCCAGACATGAGTAACTGCTATCCAACTCCACTTTCTTTTCTCAGACAGAAGATTAATTTCTGTTAAAATGAATAGTGTGGTGGGAGAATTGGCCTGATTTTTCACATATTTAGATCTATTTATGGGACTGCTGCTTCTCATATATGTCTGCCTAGGCGTGTATGCATATATATATATATATAATTGTGTGTGTGTGTGTGTGTATGTACAGAATACAGTAGAATGAGTGTCATCATACATAAGATACAGTTTAAAAATGGAAGATTCCATTATATATTTTGTCAAGCAGTGTCTTCCAGCCTCGCCCATCTGTCCACCGTCCTCCTCTTCTGTTTTTGTCTTGATAGGAAACAACAGCTTTTGTGATGTTTAGGCACCGTTAAGAGCATATAGGTGAGAACAGAGATGGCAAGTGCATTAGCGGCACTTCGGAGGTAAAAGAATAACTCCATTCAAAGGATGATCTCTTGGTTTGTCTTTTGACTGAGACATTCCTGGGTCAGGGCGGTCTGCAGTATGCCCTCCTACCAACAAATGGAGCTGTGTTGCTCAACAAGCTGTGAGAGTTCATCTTTCGACAAAACCCCAAATGCCCCTATCAAGTGTCACTGCTTGATCTAGTTCTCCCAGGCATATTGGGAGAGAGTATCAACTTTCCCATGGTGTGCGTACTGTAAGACATAAGACAGCATGACACAGTTGTGAGGTGAGGGGGGGCACGCGCTGATTACAGCGCGTCGCTACACCCACCACACGACGAACCATCTCAGGGATGAGAACCAGAGTGCAGCCCGTGATACCTCAGCACCACACTAGTCTGAATAGACCAGTGCGAGTTTTATTCCAGTGGCTGGTGAGCCAGTCCTGCCAACAACCCCCAGATTTTCCGTGTTAGTTGGAGGACCTGCTTATAGGGCTGGATGTAGATTAACATCATACCCAAGACGAAGCAATTACAGGTTAAGGGCCTTGCTCAAGGGCCCAATGGAGTAGAATCATTCCTGGCTCATGGGATTCAAACCAGCGACCATTTGAATGCTGCCACAGATCCCTAGCCTCAGAGCCACCACTCCACCCAATCACACAGTTGTGATTGGTCTGTTTTCCAAAAACTCAGAGAAAGCTTACATGGGAAGGTGGACAGTGTGACGCAGTGGTGTCAGGTTAACGGCCTCTCACCTAATATCTGACTTAGGAGATGGTGGTGGACTTCAGGTGTAAGCAGTACAATCCATACAACTCTTTTAACATCAATGGGTTCCCAGCTGAGAGGGTGAACACCTTTAGATATCTGGGAGTCTCTGGTGACCTCACCAGATTGAATCACGTACAGACTCAGATATCTAAAGTCAGGCATCGGCATCTTAGGCAGATGAGGAGATTCAAGGTCTAACCAACCATTCTGAGAGCCTCGGCGGCATTGAAGAGCATTCTCACCACAAGAATCGCAGCCTGCTTTGGTCGCTGCGCTGCCTTGGACCACAAAGCTCTGCAGAGGGTGGTACATTCAGCTGCATGCATCAGCAAGGCTGATCTGCCCTCACTGCAGAACATTTATGTCAGACAAAGAAGGAGCAAGAATGAGCAGGGACACAAGCCACCAGGCGGAGGAAAGTACTTCTGCTGTCTCTCACTGAGAGCTGAGAGGCTCGAAACACGCTTCTACCCTCAGGCCATCAGACTACTTATCACTAATTGACAGTTGTAATTAACCACTGGCTCCCTACTCATGCACCATGCACTTTTTTGGAACTATGCTGCACCTGTCTGGTTCTCTTTTCTCTTGTTGCTTGTGTAACTACACTATTTATGATTTATTACGTATTTATTATACTGTAACTTTGCCTTACTGCTACTCCTTATTATGGCTGTAATGTCCTCCTTGCATTTCACTCCATGTTACAGATGGACTGTATACCTTGCATATGACAAAAAAAAAAACTTTGAGTCCTTGAATCCAGTAACAGTGTGTCCAGACAGCCTGTCATTTCCAAACAAGGACAGCTGCTCAAATGTCTTTCTCTTTAGTTAAGAAGGTCTCTTTCAGAACCCTAATCACCGTAGCCAAGCTTTGATTTATTTTAATTGCATTTCTTTGAACAGTGTGGTAATGAGACTCCCTCCTCTCAGACATAAACACGGTTAGGGGAAACTTTGGAAATTTGGCCATCCAAACCATCTGGTTTGGCTCCAGCTTGTTTTATAAAACAAGGAAATAAACATCTAAATGTGTTACTCTCGTTGCATGTAAACAAACCTCAATTCTGCTTTCGTTTCCTCACTGACATCTTTTTAAGGGAAACAGCTCAGCTGTTCATGAGTGTTCTGATCCCTGCGCTTGAAATCACAGAACCGTGTCCTGCTTAGCAAGTCCTGCCTCGAGTTCTGCTCTAACTATGGATGACCATGTCACGTTGAAAGTTGATGGACTTGATTGATCAGGCCTCAGACGATTTCTCTCATGATACCTTCAGCTGAGGATACATATCGTTTCCAGTACCTCACGCTCTTCCTGAAAAAGTCAGTGTGTCTGTGTAATATCTGGTGCCCTTCTTAGGGAGTGTTGGTCTTAAATGCAGCTATTTAACAAGAGAATTGATTGGTAGATGTGTCTCGGTCCGCCGATGGCAGAAAGGCTTTGCTTTTAGTTGTCTATCTGTAAATCACAAGGTCTTCCTGTTTGTTTGTTTGTTTGTTTGCTTACTTATTTGTTTGTCAGATGCAGTCTGATGGGGGGGGTGACCCCGTATTTCTCCATCACAGCTGTGTTCATTGGCAGTAGAAGGCGAGCCGTTGGACATTGCGATGAGTGAACGGCGTGTTTGCTTGTTTCCTTAGGTGTCTCCTCTTTTCATGCGGACTGCAAACGGCGCTTTCATTCCATTCCAGTCAGCTCTTTTGAAGCCTGCCGATGTTTGGCAGTTGGTGTTATGCGATGGACTCTGCAAACAGAACCGTTTTTCAGCCCCGTGGCGGGAGGGGAGCACAGATGCTTTTGTGTAGCTAATCATTTGCGTGATTTGCATTAGATTGTGAACGTCTGTATGCTTTCGTATTTAACGTGCTCAGTACACATGGGAGATCAGTTTTTTTTGCATTGTTTTTTAAAGAAAAAAAATTCATCGAGTGTCAACTATTAGTCTCCCCTCCTTTCCTGTGGGTCATAATGCAGAAATAAAATCTAGAGGCAGAACTTCCACTAACCATGTGTCACTCTTGGACCAGTGTAAACATGGGTGTAGAGCCAGAGCCATACAGGGTCTCCATACAGGCAGGATGAGATACCGGGGCCACAGAACTATCAACATGTTTATTATAAAAATAAAATATAAATTGTTTTTCAGTTCCTTGAAATGGTTGGTGAAAAATGAACAAAGTGGAGTCTAAATTTCTTCTCAGGAAGCTCTATCCTGTCCTCGCACCCCTAGCCTGTCCTCATCAGCACGGCTATTTTGTTTATGAGACTTATGAGATATGAACACATATTCGATGCGAGCCACCCGGGGTCATTGTCCTACACTTCTCTGCAGAGAAAAACAGCTCCGTGCCACTGATCAGTATCACACCAGCCCTCCCAGGAGAGACTGGTGATGCAAAGCGATAAATGAAATGTAAAATCCCATCATGTGCTCAGTTCTGTTTTTAGGGGTTCTCTTTGCAGAGCAGAGGATTCGGATGTGGGAGACTGGGATTTGGAAGCACTTTGTGCGCCAGTGGAGTCAATATCGCAATTTATCCCGTGATGACAAAAAGCTCAGCGCCCGCTGTTTAAAGCGATAACTCACGCAGCATGAGGGAGCGCGTCTCACGGGCGAAGCGTTTTGTAGAGCGTGGTAGTTTTGTTTGAACGTGGACTAAGCCCATGTTTCAAGGTCAGCCATTAAAGGAAGGAGTCTGTTCTAGAGGAGCAGACTGCACTGAAAGCTGAGGCAGCAGCCCAGGGCTCCTTCCTGATCTTCCTCGCAGTGCCTGTGCCACGATTCCCAGTGGACGGCTGCAACTCCACCGCACTGGCAGCCTTGATGGACGGCCTGTCACCCCGTCTCCCGGGAATGCATGGGACCGTCATCGTTGGGATTCTGAGTCACATCTCTGCCTTCAGCCGAGGGGCTCTGGACTGGGACACCATCTTACACCTTGGCCGGTGGCGTCTTATCGATGTCCCCCACCCAGAAAGAAGTACTGCAACAGTGACCTCTTTTATGGTAGTTTCTATGGTGTGGTAACCCCGCATCCTTGTGATATTTACGCCAGTGTAGAGTTTGTACCTTCACTCTGTCTATCTATAGGGATCCTCGTGCAGTGTCCTCGTGCAGTCTGTGGACGTGCAGGTCAGGCACATAGATCAATTTGGATCAGCATCTGTGTGAGATTGAGTGGGCTGCGTGACCTACACTGTCATGCAGCTCGCCTCTGTAGGCAGCACCTTGCCTTAAGGTCCTCCTCTTTCCGGGATGGGCTCCAAGGTCGCGGTGACCTTGACAGAGAAATAGCTGTTGACAGTGGATGGATGGATACGACATTTTTCCTGGAAAATAGTCACGTCTCTCCTGTTTGAAAAAATCAGTAGCTTGGAAGAGCTTTAAGAATGGAGCGCATTGCTTATTTGTGAAGTTGATTTGTGAAGTTACACTGGTGTTCTCAGTCCGCACTGGCCAACTCACCTTCTGCCCAATGCGCTAGTTTAAATATTCAAAAGTACATTTTCTTTTTAATGTAAACCCATGTCTGTGTTGTTGGCCCAATGTATTTACAAAACCAAATGGCTTTGAAGCAACCTACTGAATGCACTTACTTGTTTGTGGAACCTGTACAATGAAAAGCTTTTGGAATTTGCTACAAAACCTATAGAAACATAATTGATTCGACAAAAAAAAAGCTGTTCATTTTTTAAAATGTAACACCCCTCCCACCTCACAAAACAGCATGGTAATGTTCTGACAGAGCTCCGAGGTGTGTGTGTGTGTGTGTGTGTGTGTGTGTGTGTGTGAGAGAGAGAGAGAGAGAGAGAGAGAGCGAGCGCAAGTATATATGACATTATAGCCAAGAAATGTTCCCAGAACTTGATAAAAAAAAAAAACTGCCATTTTGACCTTGTGGCTACTGTTTTTGGTCCCCAGAAGGGGGAACTCAATTTTATAATATATAAGAAGATTTGTCTGCTGACTTCAAAGCTATGCTTCAAAATAATGAGTAACAAGAACCTTCATAGAAAAGTAGTGGAGTCAAAAGTACAATATTTGTTTAAATACTGTAGGTTTCCAAAAAAATAGTAATCAGATAAAGTATAGATACTCGAAAAATGTGCATAAGTACAGTACTCAAGTAAATGTACCTTGTTACCGCCCACCCCTGTTTAAAAGAACTGAAGTTTGCCAAAGTGCAGAACAAAATTTGCGAATACAAAAATTAAACAAAGCCAACAGAGAAAAAAAAATGCTTGATAAAAGTTTCTGGGTTTGTACTTTACTTGAGTGTTTTAATTTGTTGCAACTTTTACTTCACTTTGCTACATTTCTGAACCAAATAGTGACATTTTACTCATATACATTCAACACAACTATCGTTCCTTATCCAGTTAAAATGAAATACAGTTGCATGCAGTGCACCGGCCTTGCACCTGTACAATTTGGGATATAAGCTGAATCGGTTATTTATTTATTTTTATTTTTGCAATTTTCTCTCACAAGCAATATATTTCTTTCTTTATTATTATTATTTTGCATTACATACGGTCTTTATGGAGAGAACAAACAATATGTAGAGATGCACGATATGGGCTATCAGTTAATATATCAAAATTGTCATCAGATATTAAAACTTTATCGGTATTCAAAGTTAGAAGCACTAGAACTACTATTGAAATAATGGTGATGATTGCACTGGGCGATCAGCCATTTCCCATAGTGGTGGACGAGGGATTTCGTCAGCTTATTCACCATTTATAGGAGGTCTGAATGTACCAGCCCGCAAAATGTTTATAATTCATTATTAATCCTGGCTTGTAGATCGATCCTTCATTTTCCACAGAATAACATTTCATTCCACTAATCTGCACTGGCATGCTCGGCAATGTTCACCACTTTTTCTGAATAAAAAGAAAATATCTACTTACCCGCCTGTGACTCAGTTTTCTTTATTGAAAAGCACCGTAACTTACAATGCTCTCTTCACAGCCGTCATGAGTGAACGTAAAAGCATAGGCTGCATTTTGTGATACATTTGAATGTATGGATGGGCTTGGGGTCTCCTGAGTCCATCCAGATGGAGCTCAGAGTCCCCAGTCAGTGCTGATGGCGAGCGAGACCGTGTGATAACGCGATAGTGTCTGACAGGCGTATGTGTGCGTGCTTAGATCGCTCGGAGGACGTGTGTGCTGCTGAGAGCTACATAGGCGTTTCTGTATTTTTGTTCATTTGGTCTTTGTAATGCCCCAGGTCATATCAAACCCCATAAATATGTGGTTGAGTCCGCAGTGTGATTTTGTTGCCGAGTGTGTTGTGATAGGACTGGCCCACCTGATTTCCTGCCAGCCGCGCCGCGCTATGATTTCTGACTTCACTGTTGATTTGAATGTATAGTACTTTTTATTTAAGTATTTATAAAACTAGATACTTTTAACTTTTGCTTAAGTATGAAAACTGAGTACTTCTTTTCACTGCTGGTGCTCAAGCAAACATTGAGTACCCAGAAGGCCGAGCGCCAGTTGAAGACAAACGGATGAGGGTGTCCGGGAGGTAAGCATAACGGAGTCACCGGTGTCATCTCCTCCAATGGCATACAGATGGAGGTGCTCCCGACCAACTCGATGGTACAGCATCCGTCTACGTATCTAGATTTCGGGTGATGACATGTATCAATACCGCCCGTATCAATTAGACACTGAAGAGGTGAATCCAAATTTAGCCTGCCCTTCTCTACAGTCTCCCCATACATAATACACATTGTCTGAGTCCTGAACCCGTCACCACTGTTAATTAGTAACCCTCTTTTCAGGGAGGTCAGAGAGAGGTCCAGGAAAACAATTAAAGAGGCTCATTGGCACGGTGGGGACTGGTCATTGGGACGCTGATCTGGTCTTCTGGCCTTCACCGTTATGTAGCCTGTATGCCAGGTGTGTCCAGTTTGTCGGTTTGATGATTAACCCTTTCACCCCCATCCAATTTTGAGCATTTTTCTATCCCTTGATTTTAGGCTTATCACGTTGTATGTACATGTTTGGTTTCTGGGCTACTCAGATATGTCACAAGTTGGTGTGTAAATGCTGACAAAGCCTCGATATCATCCTTTTTATGAGGGGAAAAACTATCTGCGGCCATGTGGAAACGCAGGGGCTCCGTTGGGGGTCTTTCTATGACGTAGTATTGTGAAGGATTACATGGTTGGTGCCAGGAGGAGATGAATATCTTTGATTT
>JAODKC010000002.1:15153211-15164407 GCA_026777985.1 Mormyrops attenuatus
TCACGCTCTCCAGCCCTCGACACTCCCGCGGCATGCACACCCGCCTGCTCTCACCACGCCCCCCTGGCACACGCTCGCCCGCTCTCACCACTCCCCCCTGGCACACGCTCGCCCGCCCTCACCACTCCCCCGGCATGCACACCCGCCCACTTTCGCCACTCTCCCCTGGCGCACGCTCGCCTGCTCTTACCACTCCCCCCTGGCACACGCTCGCCTGCCCTCACCACTCCCCTAGCATGCACACCCACCCGCCCTCGCCGCTCCCCCGGCATGCACACCTGCGTACTCTCACCGCTCCCCCCGCGTGCACGCCCACCCGACCTCACTGCACACCTCGCACACTCCACCGCTAATCTTTTAAAGAGCAGACAACATAGAATCAAGTGTTTCATTCACCCAGTTTCCATGGATACCAGTAAAACTTTGCAGCAGTGCCATCCGGGGGTCCCTCAGCGGCCCGTCACAGGCAAGCATCTGAGGGAGGATCAGCGAGCACCTGCTTGCCGATTAGCACCTCAGCGCCGTGGCCAACCCACCTCCGTGGTCAGGGGGAGCACATTCTCAGTGACTCTACCTTCCTGACATCTTTCTGCCATTCCTGGGTCTGATCCTCCCCCGTGTCGCTGAAGAGGGCCATGACAACCGCAAGAGAGATGAGAGCTGATCTTTAGCATGCAGATGCTCTTTGTCAGGGTTCATCTTCCTGTAAAGGTGTCTCCCTGGGATTGTCCCAGCATCCCGTCATCAGTAGACCCACTGGCCCTCAGTGGCACTCTCCATATGTCACAGTAGGAGGGGGTCATTCATTCATGGCCTCTCTTGTTAGTATGCCATGTCACAGTGCTCTGTCAATATGGCACGGGCCCCTCTGCAAGAAGTGACACGGGCACCGTCAGACAGACTTACTCTGCGGGGGGGTCCACGTCCTCCCTGAGAACCTCCATTCATGATAGCCTAAATGCCAGAGGAGCTTTGAAGTGCCTGATTTTCAGGGAGGAGATGTCGCCTGGTTGGAGGGAGGTGCTCGGCAAAATGATTTTTTACGACAGAGTCTAGGAGAGGACATGCGGGCAGGGAGACTCACAGGATATGGGCCGTTGGAGGGCAGCTATAAGGATATGAAGGATAAGGTTGGCTTTGGGTGGTGGCAGCTATTCTTAGTGGCCTCCTTCTCCACTGGGACCTGACTATCACGGTATTATCCTTCATATTAATGATGGCAGAGCACACAGGGTCATGGATGGCACTTTAAGGGGAGTAGGGAGACCCAGGCTGGGGTCTGTTTGCACATTTATTTAGATGGGGTGGGGGGCTCTGTGCTCCGGGAAGCCAGTCATCACTCCGCGGCAGACTGGCCGATCCCTTCCTCCCTCTCTCCAGTCATCACTCCGCGGCAGACTGGCCGATCCCTTCCTCCCTCTCTCCAGTCATCACTCCGCGGCAGACTGACCGATCCCTTCCTCCCTCTCTCCAGTCACTCACTTTCCTCCTCCCTTTGTCCCTTGCTCACAACTCAAAAAGCAACCAAGCCGTTAAGTGATGATTTATAGTTATTAATTAATTACATTGTTCTGAATTGATATTTACATATTGGAGCGAAAGTGAGTATTAATGACGGGCAACTACAATACAAAATGCCAATTACTGTATAAATAAATAAATAGAGGATAGCTCCTTAATTACATCTGGTGCTCTGTTCCTCTGCTGTTTGTTCTGATCTTTGCCGTGCTTATGTGCTGCCCCTTGTTAATTTCCCCCTCTCCCTCACCCCCACCAGAATACCGCTGTAGATGCTTCAGCTTGCCTCCCCTGTCGTAAGCAATTAATTTCTCCATAGCTCACGTGCATCGACCGCTGCTGGATAACTGAAGGTGATCCTTTCAGATTTCTCTGGAAGGTGAATGACTCTGAGCTGTGTCCAGAGGCACGCAGAAGAAATAACTCACTGAATAGCCAAACTAAATCAACCAAAATATTCTTTATTTATTGTAGCATTTCCACAATAATTTCACCAATTACAGGGCAACTCTGCTCTCTCTATCTCCTTTGCCTAATGACACCCTTATGTCAACACATCATAAGCACTTCATTGTTTTACGAAGATTTTATCAGACTTGCCTTTTTTTACTTCCTTGGTGTTTTTGTGCATTGAAAACAATCATATGTTCATTTCCTTTTCGCCATTTTGGCTCACTGACAAAACACACAAACTCAATATAGAGGTTACTTACAGCACAACAGAAAGCTAATAAAGGTGAAGATTCAGCCAGGAGGTACCAGGGCGAACAAGATGCAGTCTGATTACAAATGTAAATGTGCGTTACTCTACTGAGTGGCAGAACTAAAGTAACATGCTTGACGGATCCGTTGTTTTAAGTAAACATTTGCAAAGTAGCTACTTACTGGCGGTCAGCCAGCCAGCACTGAGCCACGGACACTCGTATCGGGCTGATGCGTGTGGCAGTGGATAGCAGGCCATGAACCAAACCACTCTGAGGGTGAAGAGGGACAGAATCTTTCAAAACTTAAAATTCCAAAACAATGTTTTGCATTTGTAATTTGCATATGTGCTTTCAATACATGTTATTATATCATTTAAAATTACGTAGTCAAGTTTATAATGATATATTGGAGGGATGGCCCTCATGACCCGCTGACCCCCTGGGATTCACGTCAATGGCCTCACCGCAGTCTTCGCCACATGAGCCCAGTGAGCTCCTCAGGTGTCATCTTCTGGAAGATACTGTTTTGGCCAGGACCGTCGTTCCAGCTGGGAGGGTGAGTGGTGAGCTCTTAGTTACCACCCACTCCACCACAAACCAACTGGAACCAATCAGGCAAGCAGTGGGATGTGGCTCCATCCAGCCAGTGACTGCTGGTGCAGAACTCATCCAGTTGTAGGAGTCTCCAGTGCTGGATGAGCAGCATTGAAGGAGCGTGAAGACGCGGCCAGGAGGTACCAGGTGTCCTATCAAGGTGTGCCCTTACATGGTACAACAAATGTGACTAGAGTTTCTTGATAGGGATGCGTATCGAGCAAGGTGAGACCATGCACTGGAACCTCACAGCAATAATGGAGCATGTTCAGATCCGTCTGTTTTCCAGCTGAAGGGCTCAAAGGTTGGGCTCACTGCTGTTACACTGCACTAAGGGCCGTGATGTGTGCGGGGTTATCTCCGGCACACTCACATCGCATTCACATTGGCGTTTAATTAAGGGCCTTCAGATGGGGTGAGTCCTGGCACCATGCGCACATACAGCAGGTCCCCTAATCGCATTATGGGATGCAAGCCGCCCCATCCCAGCCTTCCCGAGTGGCGCTCTGCTCTCCGGCTGTGAGCAGAAGGTCTGGTGGAGGGGGGATGGTAGTCTCGCTTCCCTCCTGCCCCGGTTGATCCCCTGAGCTGCGGGCTGCTACATGCTTGCTGCTCCAAAGGCTGGACCTTTGATAGGAAGCCCCCACCCCCCCCCTAAGCCCCCACCCCCAGACTGATGTACATGTCCAGAATTGCTTACCTCAGATCACACTCCCATGCTCCCCCCGCCCTCTAGAAGCAGCACATCAGAACAGAACCTGGTCTTTGTCATTATTCATTGGGGCTCTGCCGGCAGGCTGGTTGTGTTTCCTGTCAATGGCGCTGCACATTAGCATCATTTAGGTTTGGTGGGTTCCATTGAGAATGCACCCTTTGTGGCACATCCGCCTGTCCTGCTCTCCGGTATTCACTCAGCCGACTCCCCCGACGCCTGGCGCTTGAGGAATAGAGCAGCGGAGATGATTTCTATTTCAGGCGGTCCACGGGGCGTGTGCAGTCAAGTCATTTTCAAAATGTAGGGTGGGGGTGGGGAAGGGCAGCAGGTCAAATACCCAGTGTTTTGACAGGAAGCCTGTAGTCTGTAGGTCTGCACGGTGTCATTTATTAATGTATTATTATGGATATATATATTTTTTCTTATTTGAAGTGTATATAATTACATTATTGGTCACTGCTATCACTGATTCTGCTTACAGTCAGATCTGTTTTGCACCTCTGCACTGGGTACAGCTTGAGTACACTACAATAAGCAAGCTTCACACTCACCTTTCAGAGTAACGTGACTTCGGCCCGGACTCCCTGAGCAAGTTGTCATTTTCAAATGTAAGCGCCAAGCTGAAAAGGTCAGGAGAGCCGTTATTCAGTCACATCCACACAAGTCAGCACTTAACTTTCTCCAGACACGTAGTTTCACAGGTAACTTAGTGAATGGGTTAAAATAGAGTCTATATTTCCTAAATTTGTTATGAAATGTTTTGAAACTGATTTCAGTAACTACTTCTTTTAACATCCCAGTCAGATCCTTGCTAATTAAGTCTTATACTTCCAAGAAGCACCAATTCTAATCACTTTCAGAGGTAATATTTAGCCAAACTGTTTCCCCACTTCTGAGCCAATTAAGCGTAACAGTGTCTTTTTGGTTTAATTCTTGTTTATATTTTGAGTCTTGTTCATAGTTTTGAAATGTATGACTATAGCTGTATCCGAATTCAGGGGCTGCATCCTTTGAAGGCTTCGGTCTATGAAGGGGTAGCCTTTATAGGCTACGTTCTTCGGTGGTTGAACACAAAGCGTTGTCAAGTGGAACAGTCTAGTCTATGGATTATTTCCTGTTTGTATAACCAGCTGTCCCCCCCCTTGAGTCACGCTCCTGCAAGTGTGGCTCCTATCGCCAAACCAGAACACACCCACTTTACCTCTGCACAGTGAATATTGGGATATGTTGCACTGTGAAGGATCCCTCGAGTGCATCCTCCATAACTTGGCAAAGAAATACATATTTCTAGAGCGCAATTCAAGGAGCTTTTGAAATGCGACAGCCTTGTCACACCGCTGTGACGCATACGGTCTTTGAATGCTGCCTTAGAAGGACGCAGCTCCTGAAATGGGACAGCCTTGTCGCACCGCTGTGACGCATTCGGCCGTTGAATGCTGCCTTAGAAGGACGCAGCTCCTGAAATGGGACAGCCTTGTCGCACCGTTGTGACGCATTCGGTCTTTGAATGCTGCCTTAGAAGGATGCAGCTCCTGAAATGGGACAGCCTTGTCGCACCGCTGTGACGCATTTGGTCTTTGAATGCTGCCTTAGAAGGACACAGCTCCTGAAATGGGACAGCCTTGTCGCATCGCTGTGATGCTTTCTGCCTTAGAAGGATGCAGTCCCGGAATTTGGACACAGCCATTGATTTTGATTAGATCCGGGTAGATTCAGGCTCAGATCCGTGGATCTGTATCTGATCCGGCTATAGTCCAATGTGCAAGTAGATTAAGAACCTCGTCCACGTTGTGGATCTGGACCAAAGGTACTGCTACCTCCGAAACATACGGAGCAGTGTCTGTTTGCTATCTGGGGTTTTGCTTTCAGAAAAAGCAACAGTGTACCATATTGTAATAAAAGTGCTCTTTCTGTTCTTTAAAAAATTGTGTCGTGAAGTACAACAGGTAAGACCAAATGTGTGTATCCATGGTACAAGCGGCTTACTGCACTCAAAGCTGCTTCGCTTTGAGTGATTCTTTGTCTCCGCAGCCATGCATTTAAAAATGTATTATGCTTGACTTGTCAAACATTAACTCTACTTAATATGGTTATCGTGTAGCATATTATGGATTACCGGTATGTACAGTACGATGATGCAGCCAAGTGACACGTCTAGCCTTCATTTTAGTTGCAGTTATCATGAGATACAGAAAGTAAATCAGGGCTGCAGACTGTATATGATATGAAACCATTTATTGCGAATGTGTGAGTTAAAAGTTCATGTGGTCGCATCTATGCGAGTGTACGATAGTCATTAGGATGTTTTGCACTGGCAGGAGTACTGCGTTAATGTTAACACAGGAGTACTGCGTTAATGAAGTATGTACACATATGGGGACTGATGATAAATCCCGCAAGACAGTCTCTGGCAGTGGCTTTAACGTGTTCCAAAAATAAAGAGGTTATTGGTGATAAAAAAAAATGAGAAGGAAGAGAGGGAGGCAGATGGAGAGGGAGAACCAAAGAGAGGTCCTGAGTTGGAGTGGGCAGATGACGGTGTCTGTAGTTAAGCATTGCAATGAACAATGACTCGAGAGACTAAGCGAGTGTCTGGGTTTGCATGTGTCCTGGATAAAAACCAAAATGCAGGCCCTTAATGACCTCTTGGTCAGTAGTATGTCTGTCTGCAGAGAGAATGTCGGCCATGTTGAGAGGTTCACCTGCCACCGACATTCATGTCTCTGATGACTCTTCCTATGAAGTCAGTAGACAGTTTGGGAGAGCGTGGGGGGTCATGAGGTTGCTGGAAAGGTGTGTACAGCACTATCCAGTGAGACTGGACTCCTTCTGTACTGTGTCTCATCAGTGAATCTTTGAGTACCAGTGGTTCAAACGAGCGGTTGCTAGAGGAGTCCTGAATGAGGCACATTACCCGCATTGTCAGGGAGCGTCAGTTATGGCACTATGGCCATGTGGCGCGTTTCCCCGAGGGTGATCCGGCTTGCAGGATCCTCATTGCTGAGGCCCTGAGCAGCTGGACCAGGCCAAGTAGACAACCACGTAACATCTGGCTCAAGCAGACAGACAACCATTTCCAGAGGGTGGGACTGGACTGAGTGTGGGCCTGGGGTTCCTCAGACGGGATCCTAAGGTGTTTCCTCATGTGGTGGGGTGCAGCAATGTGCTTCGCCAGAGCAGGATCCCCAGCCTGACCTTGAACATACTGACAGTTGCTTGTCTGGGGGCTCTAGGCTGACATGGGTAGAGGTCTTCTAAAGGGGGAATTGAACTAGTTTTTGAGGCCAAAAGAGAAACGAGAGGGAATTAAAAACTATGGAACATCAATAATACAGGATGCCAGCGGTAAAGCTTACTGAACAGGGTGAGGGTGGGAGTACTGTCGGGGGGGGGGGGGGGTATTACATTAGGTTAAATTTTAGAAGTTTAACTGTTCCCTCAAGTTAGTTTTGAATTTTTCAATACGCTCGTCAAATTTTGTCTCTTCATCATAGTGGGAATAGTCCATTACCGCCGGGAGAAGGGGAACTGTCTGTAAAAATGCAAGTGACAGATATGTCGCTGTAATTTAATGATCATGCATATTATCTATAAATGTAACTTCTGGAAAGTCTCTCTTCTTGAGGCCCCTAGATGTCGGGGGCCCCAGGCGGCTGTCTACCCCCACCTTATGGTAAGTCCGCTCCTGTACAGTCCACCCCACTTACTCACCCAGTCTTTCCTTACTTTTCTGAATAACCGGCCGTGAGTCTCAAATCGCGTGCTTCAATCCTTACACTTCCTATTTGAGTACACAAGTGAGTTCACTTACACACTCAAAATAATTTTAAGCACTGAAGCAAGCGATTTCTGACTCATGGCTAAGCTAACTAACTATAGTGATGTAGTGATGGGGGCGATAGACCAGGTCGCTAAGAAGGTACAACACCTTATAAAGTGTGTTTTCCTGTTTTTTCTAAATAAAGGTACAACAACTTTATTCTTTGATTCGGATTTATAGTAACATTTTTTTGTCTGTTAATGCTACTAATAACTAATCAGAAAAATGTAATTAATTATTTGCAGTCGTTGAAGTCTGGCCAGGTAGTTAGCCTAAACGAAGACCACTCGAATGCTGTGTGGAAAATTAGGATTATAACAGCCAGGGTGTGAAATAAATCAGCAAGAGTTTCCACTACTTATTGCAATATTAATAATCCATTGATTATATTCTCAGTTAAATACGCAGGGCCAGAAATGGTGGAAAAGGGTTCACGATATAATGATTAGGAATTGTTTAAGACAGAGCGAAAGAGAGAGTTTGATCTCTAGGTCAGTTTTAATCCTCAGTTTTCCGATACAAATAAAGACCGGCCCTCTGGTTTACTGAGGTAGGTGCAAACCAGCTACATTTAAACATTTAATTGGCTATGTGACATATTTTTAAGGACCTGCCTTTTGTTTTGGTTTGTTTGTTTTATTTACAATTGTGAAGAATGAAAATATGCTCATGGGATAAAGTCAAAGTACAACAGCGATTGGCACCTGGCATTTCTGACTTAATTCCTCTGTTCTGGGGAATGAGGCTCCGTTGCTCCTTCCCTAGCAATTAGAGAGCCGGGTCAGTTGGCTAATTGGCCATTGATCCGGAAGTATCCACCCATTCCTCAGGGCGCTCTCCCACTTGCTGCCACATGGATCTATCGTGGAGCTGCTTTCTCCAACCAGGGGCTGTTTTTAATTGATGAGAAGTAGATGCCTAGCCTGTCCGTGGGACCTCCTGTTTACTGGGGAAATACGACTGAATGAAGAGGGTGATTTCAAATAAAACAAACATGTTCTTAAATGTATGTGTGACAAAACCACACATTTTGTATCTGTTGTTTTGTGCAGTGTTCATCTGCGTTAAATGATCTTTGTGTTGTTTAAAACTATGACGTTATATTTGTAAATATGGTAGCTTAGCAATTTCAAAGCCTCTCCTAAATTCACCCCAGTATTTGCAGGAATCATGCGTTACAGCCATGTATTTTTTGACTTGACCACTAGCACACCTTGCTTAGCTAATCAGTATCTCACTGACTTTTTAAAATTAGTTTAATTAATTAAGTGAGCTGGTGGTGTATTGATCGAATATGTGGAGTGGTTGTGGTGCCGCTCATTGGAGGTTTTGGAACTGAAGCAGTGTTCTTCAAGTCATCCAAGAAGATATCAGTAACTTACGAGAACATAAGAAAATCCTGTTAGTTTTTCTTGTTACTCTTAATTCACATATGCTCTGTTAAGTTGTGTTTTTGTTCTGAGCAAATATACACCTACTGCCCAGATAAATAGCTTTAAACATTTCCTTTGACCGCCTAAGACTTCTCTGAGGTACTGTATAATATTTCTATAACTGAATTTCCACCCACAGTTAAGAGAATTGGTGTCTTTAAAGCGACCACTGGCATCCCTTGCAGGGTGACCTGACCTCGACTCTACACCTGATAGGTGGTTGGAAGCTGGTTGTTAGTGTGTTTGTTAGGATTTTCTTTCATTTAAAATCTTTGCAATAATTCTCTTGAGCGTTCAATCCTGCAGCCGCACATCATCATGCTAATTTTCTCTTCATGCATCTGATGCTAATTACTAAATATCTAATTAGCTGTTGGCAGCTAATCACTCCTGGGGCGGTTAGACTCTGGCGATTAGGTGGGGGGGGGGGGGCTGCAGCCGATCAGTGCTCTATTTTCTGGCCATGGCATGGGGGGTAATGGAGGTTTGGATTCTCTGAAACTGACTGCAGCTTGACAGCCTTGTGTGTTCCTCTCCTTTAGGCTTCTCATCCTGCTTCACGCATTTTGTGTTCTGGTGGGGTAGGAGGATTCCGTGGGATTTGGAACCCAACCCTTATGAGTTACCATGGATTAATTAGGGTGAAGCTTGCTCCTTCAGGCACGAGCGCCCACCCTGTGGTGTCTGATCTCTTGAGGGGGCTGCAGGTCATGTTGTACCTGCATGCTATCAGGTGTTGCCTGACTTAACCTAATAGGAATTCAGAATGTAACCAGTCTAGCCTAATCCAGGCTAATCTGGACCCGCATGGCCTTTCAAACCTTATTTGTTGGTCTGACTATGCCCTCCCATTTCCACCAGTCTTCTCAATGTGGTGAAACCGAAATATCTTGTCATTATGTTGATTGAGCCTGGCCACTTTTGTCCTGCCCCCTAGAGGGAACAGCAAGATCGGTCAAGCTCCAGATGGATGTAAACGGCTTTTTGATCATCCGCCGTCTCGCCCGGCGGTTGTGATTCCCCCTGGGGTAGTGGGTGGAGTGACAGGTGGGCTGCCTGCTCATCACTTGGCTGATCAGTGCGGCTCAGTGGGTGAGGAGCTAATTTCCAAAGACCCTTCCAGAACCCCTGGCAACTATCCCCGCCTCCTCCTCCAATCCCCGCCATCATAGCCATTGCACTTGACCGACCAGTAGGCGTCACTCTTTTCCAAAAGCTCCCTAGGTATGGTCACCCACCATCATGCCTCGATCGTTTCCAGCTTCCTCTCATGGATACCACATTTAATCTTGTTTGCTGTACGGCAAAAAACCAAAAACATTCAAGTACCAACCATCAGCTACACTAATGTCTGGTTACCAGCGTACCTCTTATGCCACAGACTTCACCATCCCAAGTTCTCCCTCCCACTTGCAGTCTTCTTTATCCCGGTGGTCCTATTCTGCAGAAAGACTGACTTTCCTGTCCTTCTCTCTGGGAGGTTTCACACAAAAGATTAACCAGTCTTTCACCAGGTGACTTAATAGTCACACTGAACCTGAGATTCCCCCGCTTTCGGCTAAGCCATCGTCACCAGCACTTACAGTGGGAAACTACTAAGCAGATCATACTCTTCTATTATTTACCAACCAGCACCAGTGGTTGAGTTTGCTGTACAGCTCTTCCTTTCCTCCCCCTAAGTGGCCTTTCCTGATGGCTCTCAATGGTCCTCCCATCCTCTCAAGTCCTCTTCCAATTTTCCTTTCCAGGCCATTCACCACAGAGAAGTGCAGTGAGGTAAGGGTTTTATGCTCATGTTAATAGTATCCCGCAGATGCACTGCAGGTCGGTAATCCGGCGGTAAACTGTAACGTGAAAACACTTCAGCGTGTCCCGTTTCATGGGATGTGACGGCATGCTGGAGAGGGCGTTAGGCTCACGGCTTTTTGGCACAGTCCTGTCGGCCCAGGAGCAGCTCTCCCATATCTTCCGGATTGCTCATGGCGCAAGCCGGCTCTGACGATCCCCCAGCTCGCACTGAAAAGGCGGGAATGTCCGACGGGGTCTGGACAAACACCGGAAAATCATGAGAGGCTGCCATCTCTCTGCCAAGTCTGCCACCGGCGCCCAGAGAAGAGAGAGCGAGCCGATGCCACGTCCTAGCAGACAAATTCCGCCTCTCTGCTTGCTGTCAACACTCTCCATTCTGGACACCAGGCTGATCTGCTAAATATAAACCCATGGACCTGGAGAGTGCTCTGGGTTCTGGCCTAGAAAACATGGAAGCAAATGTGAGTCCAGGGTCATAAGAGCAGGAAGTGCCCCCCCCCCCCCCCCCACCCCCCCCGGCCCCCGCCCGGGTGGGGGGGGGGGGGGGCGAGGGGGGGGGGGGGGGGCGGGCCCGGGGGGAGCCCCCCGATGTGTGGGGGCGCG
>JAODKC010000002.1:15181180-15205492 GCA_026777985.1 Mormyrops attenuatus
AGGGGTGCAGGAATGGGAAAGTCAGGGTGTGGGGACAGGGCAGTCAGGGTGTTGGACCAGGAAGTAGGGATGTGGGGCGGTCGGTGTGCAGGGACAAGGCAGTCGAGGTGTGGGGACGGGGCAGTCGGGGTGTGGGACCGGGAGGTAGGGGTGCGGGGACAGGACAGTTGGGGGGTGGGGATGGGGCAGTCGGGGTGTGTGGGCAGGACAGTTGGGGTACGGGACGGGGCGGGAGGGGCGCCAGAGAAGAGCATTCAGGGCACAGGAACAGGTCCCCCCCACCGTGAACCCAGCCACACTTTCAGAAATTGATCTTGACTCCAGGTCTAAGTCTTGGGACTGGGTGGTGGTCTGCGGTGGGCCGGTCCAAACACGTGCAGCCGGGGGGCATCAGCAGCACCAGTCAGCCAATGTTCACAGCATCCCAGAACTTTCCACGTGATCACGAACTGTGCCATATGCACCAGGAAGGCCGGCGGCATGTGTGAGTTTGCCACACGGCGTCAGCCGACATTCTGTTTCTTAAAACAGCAGCGGCTTTGCGGGGCTCAGAGTCGGCATGGTACTGTGAGCGCTTGCCGGACTCGAGCCTACACACTGACAGTTAGGGTCTCGCGCGAATCCTGCAGCTTCCCGCGCCAGGTAACCCAGCCCGCTGGCACTGTATTCAGGGTAAGCCAGCACTTTTCCATCTGCATTCAGATCTGTCCCTCTGTCTTTGGGGGTGTACTAATACAATAGTGAGAGATGGTTGATGAATAAAGTATTAAAGCTAATAATGCTTGTGCGTGTGTGTTTGTGCGTTTGTGTGTGTGTGTGTCTGTGTGTCTGTGTGTCTGTGTGTGTGTTTGTGTGTGTGTGCGTGTGTTTGTGTGTGCGTGTGTGTCTCTGTGTGTGTGTGTCTGTTTGTGTGTGTGTGTGTGCGTGTGCATTTCTGAGGAAGCCGTAACCCAGGGCTGATGTGAGCACCGCTCTCCCAGAGTCAGGGCAGTATCAATGACAGCCAGACCCACGCTTCTCCCCACTGTTTCCCACTTCGCTCCTTTTGGTTCATTCCATGGGGTGGGGGGGCTGGGAGGATGTTTATAGGTCAGCGGTCTGATGGATTTGACGCTCGTGCCATGTTAAATTGCCGAGGATTTGTTTTGCCACCTTCCAGGGCCTCTTCCGGGATTCTGCCTCATTAATGCCTACCGCTGAACTCAGTGCGCCTGCACGGATGCCACCAGCTCGCCTCTCCTGGCCGGACGCACAGCACGCGCTCCTCCCTGCGCACGGGACGCGCTGCCGGGCTCTCGGTATGCACACTGGCCATTATGGTTGTTCCGAATACCACACGTTTTTGCTGTGGCCGTGCAGAAAGTATAATCCCGATCACATGTAGTTAATCAGGACCGGGATTAGTTACCACTCGGTTAATGATGCTCATTAATACTTCGCTAATGTACCCCAGGTCATGCAGTAATTAAAAATCTCATTTATGACTTTAATCTTAAAAGTTACCGACTTTCCTTCATCTGAACAGTATTTGATATGCAAGAAAAACTGTGTGAGTAAATCTTAAACACATTGTGTACATTTCTTTGTGAGTAAGGAGCTAGAGGGGTGTGTGTGTGTGTGTGTGTGTTTAGGCATACATTTCTTTATGAATAAGGAGATGGAGGTGTGTGTGTCAGATAAATCTCTGTGCGTGTGTGTGTGTGTGTGCGTGCATGCACTCTGCTGCCTGCCTCCTTCTCTCGTGGGGGGGGGGGGGGGGCGCAATTGCATCACTGAGCAGTGTTTACGTGAACCGTGGGGCTGCAGGGGGGGCCAGTGGGTCCTCGGGGCCCAATGATGCAAAGACAACTTGCCTTTGCCTCACAGTGCCGACGGCTACAGCAGGGGACCTGCCAGGCCTGGACTGCTCCATTTGCCCTCAGCTCAGGTCCGGATCACCAGGGTCCGTACATCATTTCTGGAGCTGGTAGGCTGGAGCGCCTCGGGGCGGTCTAAAAGTGAAGTGGCCTTTTGATGTAAGACACCGCGGGTCGCACTAACTCCACCTTCGAGTGTGAGGAAGTCCTGCTGATTCTTCTTACAAACTCCCAGTCAAGCTAAAATGGGGATAAATACACGGATGGAAAACGGATCAATAGTGATGTGCAGCTGATGTAAGAGGATCCTAAAAGGCAGGTGACTGACGGACTTACTGCTGGGATCAGCTTCAAAACAAACAGCAATATGGTGTGTCTGTGACCAAGTCTATGTGCCACTTCAAAGGCAGCCGGTAAATGTGGTAATCCGTCCTCCATCTTTGGATTAGCAGCTTTTTCGGTTTGGATCAGATGAATGCGCTGTTACAGGGTAAAGTGATCACTTCCATCCTGACTCCAGAAACAGTGGGCGATGGAGGTGGGGGGGTGAGCTGACAGCAGAAGCAGAGGGATAGAGAGGATGAGCACCCAGATGTGCAACTTCTGCAACTGTGTGTGTGTGTGTGTGTGTGTGTGCGTGTGTATGTGTGTGTGCGTGTGTGTGCGTGTGTATATGTGTGTGCGTGTGTGTAACAGAGGGAACACATTTGTGTTTAGTTTGGATATCACTGGTGTATGCTCTGATCCTGGGCAGGTAAGAAGATCAGCTGGTGGGGGAGGGATGTGTGACACGGGGAGAGAAGTGGGCGGTGTGAGAGAAGGAGGAGAGGAAGGAGAGAGCGAGAGGAAGGGAAAAAAGGGAGGGAGAAATAGGACATATTTAGTTTCTTATGTGACAAAGACAAAAATAGGGCGGCCCAGCTTGTGGGATGGAGGTCTTAAAAGAAGACAGAGTCTGAGGTGTAATTAGCGATAGGCATGTACATCTCCTCCACGACAGCTGATAGTGGCAGCCGGGTGCCAGCAGGCTGTGCCGAGTCAGCATTTCCGGGCGTCCCCTCAGGGTCCCCTTCGCGACGCACATGGCCGCGCCGCCCCGCCGCATGCAGCTCCTGTGCAGCCAGCGTCCTCTCGGCCCGGTTTAGGGATAACGGATGTTCTGTTCCTTTTTTTGGTTTTACAATGGTCAGTAGGCAGGCTGGCCCCTTAACTGCTGCCCCCCCTGCTGGCTAGCCCCTTAATTGCTGCCCCCCTGCTGGCTGGTCTAGTTTGATTTGCACAAAGTATGTCATGTAAGCATGTGTCTGTGGACTGTCATGTAACTATGTGTCCCTGAACATGGGAACAACATGCAAACTGCAGAAACAGAGCAGAGAGAGTTACAAACATATTTTGGCACGATGTGTTTAAAGTGGTAATGATGACAGTGCTGCCCAGGCTGTTCCGTCCGTCATGATGCTCACTCACGTCAAACCGTCTGGTCAGGATGGTCGGCGTAATTATGCAGCATAACAGAGACCAAAATGCCACATTATTGTTATTGTTTTGATTGGAGCACTAATTAAATGCTGCCATGACCTTTCTGGCTGCCTAACAAACAGAGGGGTGTTTTCCTGCCGTGACCCTACCAGCAATCTCATCGTTATGTTAACGGTGCATCCCCCTGTAGCCCTGTGTCACATGACCACCACCCCCCCCAAAGTGACCCCATGCCTGTACCCCCTTCAGACGCAACCTCTACTGCAGATGATGGTAGCATCAGTTGTGCTTTAACTTTAAAGGACAATTTTGCATGAATTTTACATCTCAAGGCTAAATGTTTGCTTTTCCTTGTTGTCAAAGCTTGAAATTATGAGGTGTCATATTTATGATAAAATCATTATTAGCATATGAAAGACCTATAATTAAGACTTGGCTTCAAATGTACGTAGCTATGAAAATGCAATGAAGCCCTTTTCACCATGGTTCATAGCCAGGACCCTCCCCCAGTAGGTTGCTGGTTCAAATTCCACGAGGAACCCCCATCCCATTAAAACCATGTATTCCAGAGCGAGTTTCCATCATACGGCAGAACAATGTCCCCACGCAGTCCGTGTCCCTCAATCTCCCTCACATGCTGCTGGTGAGCCAGGCAGGCTGTGGATTAGCGCCCCCCACCGCTTTTGTCGTCGAGTGTGTTTGCTCTACGCATGTCCTATTGTGAGTGATTTCCATGGCAACCTCTAATTTGTAGGGTGTGAACGTGTGGCGCACAGAGGACGAGACACCGCGTGATGTTACCTGCATCCTGGCATCCCGTGACAGCACCGTCTCACTCCTTTCTCTTTTTTTGAATTTTAATCTAAATATTTGTCCTTGGCTGAAATGACCCAGCGAGTTGTGCTCACTCAAGGGCAGATAGAGGAAAAGATGACCTTTGTTGTTGTTTTTTTCACCATACAAATAGTTTATCCGTCTGACCCATTATTTTAATATTGCATTTGTAAATATAGACCTAAGCTGTGGCCTAACAATGCCTCTAAGCAGATTTGGACATGAATGAATGTAGCCAGCCTACTTATTAATGAATTAGCTCATGCAGGGATGCGCAAACGCAGGCTAATTCCGCTTTCAAGCATTCACCGGGTTTTTCTGCCACCAGCTTCATTCACTCTTCACCTGCTTAGCTACTTGATCTAAAGCTTTTATGGAAAGTAGCTTGGATTTTATACTGGCTTGTTCAGCTGTGTATTTCCTGCGGAGCTGTTCAGGGTGAGTACTTCACTCTAAGGTACAACCGCAGGTTCCCTGGGAGGCTTTCGAGTCACTGTGTCATCGCGTGAAGAGAAGGGGGCGTCACGCTGGGCCCTGTGCACACCTCTGCCTCGACGTGCAACCGCATATGCTGGCAAACTCGCTGGGTAATGTGAGAAACAGACTGGCGCTCTCCCAGGACCCGCCACCATCTCCAAATGCTCTGTCCCGCTCATTTCTTGCAATGGCTCCACATTAAGGGACGGATATATTGATATCTACATGTATGAATCCTCAGATTCTCCGCACACCATCTTCTAAGCACTTATTCTGCTCACAGGGGCCTGTAGCCTACCCTAGTCAGCGTGGGCCCCAGGCAGAGGTACACCCTGGGCGGCATGCCAGTCTGTGTCCCAGAGGCACCCCCCCTCCCAGGCCCCGGGCCACGGACAAACCTGCCAATGGATGGTGGGGGGATGGGGGGGTTTGTCTGGATTCCTTTCAATAAAGGGAGCCATCAGCAATCCACAACAACAAGGGGCAGGTAATTTATATGATAATAACAGCTATGTCTCGGGCCGGAGCGGACTGGCGGAGGCCCGCCCTCCCCGAAAGACTAATCCGTGTGGAACAGACCCGAGCGGCGCAGCCGGCACGTGGGGGGTCCTCTTCGGCAGACTCCGCAGGCTTGGTGACACTTTGATTTTTCTGAGATCAGATAAGGGGAGAATGTACACAGGGGGGCATCCCGCCTGGACTGTTTTCTGATTGGTTTTCGCTGGCATGGTTAACTGTTTTTTTCCCCTTTTCCCCTCGTTTAGTCTTAGTCCTGGGGAGGGGACAGCGTGGGCTGGCTGGGATGTGGCCGTGTGCCCTGGCTTGGCGTGCGAGCGTGCAGCTCCCAGGGTCAGCCTGACTCTACAGCTAATTAGTGGAGATGGCAGGCCGTGCACTCAAACCGGACTTGTCACTTTTCTGCCTTTTTGGTCCTTAGATATGTAAGGTTCGCAAGGACACGGTCTGTAGGAATGGAGGAAAGTGGAAATGGACAGGGGCAGGTACAGAGTTTGGCGAGGAGTTTGAACACTTACTTTGCGAACCTTTGTCATAAAAGTAAACAAAAATTCTTAATTTGGTACAGGGGGTCAAAGGTGAAGATTGGGGGACAGACTCCCGTTTGTGTGGGATTGCGGCCCTTCTGAACGAGAGCAGCGTGACACTGAACCTCTGCGCAGCACGGTTGGCAAATTCCTTTCCTAAATCGTCCTGCTGTGGTGGTGCCTTGGCGACGTTCCTGCCGTGTGGATCTTATTCGCCATTCGCGGAGACCCAGAGCCTCGCTCAGCGGGTGTTTGCACAAAGGCAGGGAGCGGGATCACTTTGCGCGTGTTTCACTGGCACTGCATGGCGCTTCCAGACATCACAGTCATTTTCAAAGGATAAAAGTGTCTGTATATATATGAAAAACCCGCTGGCAGCTGAAACACAACTAGTGAGACACTTGAAGTTCAACATCAAAGAGTTCTGGGAAAATAAGCGATACCATCGTCTGTTTTTTTAATTTTTCATTTTTAATTAAAACAAGCTTGTGATTTAATTTTTTTTTTGCAGGACTGATTTGTGGGGGGGGGGTGAGCAGGAGTCCCACCAGCAATCCCCGGTCATCCCGTCTGGTCGATATCCGGGCCGTGGGTCCTCCCTCCGCTTTTCCTTTGTAGGGGGGGCTCCCCCCTGAGTAATACACAACAGGAGCACTCCACATGCCCCCCTTGAATCTGTACCCCATCCCTCTCTGTCAGCCATTCATTGGGGGCGCTGTTGCGTGAAGGTGCGGCATGTTAATGGCCGATGGGGGGTGGGGGGGCTTTATTAATGGGCCTCATTACCGGTGCAGTTTGTCACTTTCCATCTGACTGGGCTTCAGCTGTCTCTGCCTACTCTCGGCACACGCGGCTCCCGGCCCGCCAGATGGACAGAGACGACCCGGTCCGGTCCAGACATGGAGTCCCGTGCACGCGGCTCCCGGCCCGCCAGATGGACAGAGACGACTCGGTCCGGTCCAGACATGGAGTCCCGTGCACGCGGCTCCCGGCCCGCCAGATGGACAGAGACGACTCGGTCCGGTCCAGACATGGAGTCCTGTGCACGCGGCTCAGGCGGAGCAAGAGCAGGGCTGTCCCGGCTTTGGCTTGGAGTGCGGAGGTGTCCGAATTATGTCGGTGTCTGGGGGCCCCTTACAATTCTGAGGCGACATGCTGCCTGTGTGTGAATGGGCACCTTCAAAAAGTGTGTTTGGAGTTCGGTGACATGGGGGGGCAGGGGGTAGGGGGCTTTCCAAGGTGTATTACCTGCCTCACAAGCCCAGGAGGTCCAAATCCCTTGGAAAAACCTGCTAAACCCAGACATGATGTCTTAATAGCTTAAGGTGGAAAGCCATATTCTGGGTCGCGTGGGATAGGTCTTGGGTAGGGTTGGGCTTCCAAGTCATGGTGAGCCGGGCCTGTGCGGTCCCCTTCCACTCTCCCTTCCCAGCCATCTCCGTCATGCTCAGCAATGGATCCTGTGAGGGAGGGAGAGGGGCCAGTATCGTCTAGAGGAACATGTGTGCCTCTCGCCACCGAGTCCTTGTTCTAATAACACAAAGCAATTTATACTGACCTTTATAGAAATGTAGCAAAAATAAATTACAATAGTTAAAAAATGCCCCTGAGCCTAATTGCAAATGAGATTAAGTCTCCCGTAATTGCTTTTGGCCATCTAATGCAATTTTCCCTTTTTTTGTAATTAACATGATTTAAAAATTTAATCACCCCCCCACCCCTTGTTGGCCACTGTCACCAATAGCCTGATTATATTGTCACTGAACTTTGTAAATAATAACTGGAGGGGGGTGGCCTAGCCAGGAAAGAAAGTAGGTCCGGCCTATGAGGGTTATCATGCCCCCCCGAGGCCTTCTTCGTCATCATTATCCTCCTCCTCGCACCTCCTCAGGCCTCGCCCCCTGGTTCTGGCCTCCTGTTGGTCATCTCTTTCTTTTCCCAGCCCCCCCCCCTTTCACTTCAAGATCAGTTGCCCCCCGCCGCTCATGTTCCTCCCCACCTCTGCCTGTTCCTTCCTTGCCCCACCCCACCTCCTGTTTGCATCTCTGTATTTACTGAGATTAGGACGCTCTACATCAGGGACACCCCCTCCATTTTTCAGAAGGAGCTCTCCACTCAATCGGTGACTTGTGCGTGGAAAGCTAAAGTGTTTCCATCCTCATAAAATCAGACGACGTGTAAATACGCCCCACTGCGCCGCTCCATCACCCCAGGTGCGTTACTCTCCCTCTCCGTGTTCTGGCTTACCATACTCCTGCTGGGATTCTGACAATCAAAGGTGCTTTTTGAGGTCACAGATCAGCTCGGGCTAATGAAGCAGAATGTGTTTTTTGTTCCTCATTACAGCAGGAATGTCCGAGCGCCCGCGTAAAATCCTGTTTACTGCTGACATCTGGGCTCGACGTCAGTGAAAATTAAGTCTTTTGGTCACATTCTGGTGAAAATTATCCACGTTTTCTTTTCTGTTTGCAGGACAATTTCATTAATTATATTTTTGTATATCGCATTTTCATTACATTGTCTCAAAGCGCTTTATACTGTCCCTGCCCAAAGGCCCGCAGCAGGTACCCGTTGGGGGCGAACTCTTCATCCACCCAAGCCAGAGGCAAGAGTGGCAAGGAAATGCTCCCTAGAAGGAGGAAACCTTGGGAGGAAGTTCAAGGCGAAGACAGGAAGCGGGCATTAATGCAAAACTTGCCTGCACCTGCGGCTTGTGTCGTGGTTTTCTGAGCCAGGCTGCGATGGCATCACTGGGCGCAGGCCCCTTTTCACAGAGCCCCTGTTGGTCTCACCATTACACCGTCGGTCAGGGAGTGGTTACGTAGGTCGAAACAGACCGGGGATGAAGGCGGCGGCAGGGTGCTAGGCAGTGAAGTGGGGACTACACCCCCCAAACCCCCCCAGAAAGATGTCCTCCAGCTTCTGGAGAACAGTGTAGCTCTGAAGGACAAGCACCAGTGGGTCAGACATGGCAGGCTGGTGTCCCAGGATAGGCACCAGGGCTCAATCTAGCTTAAAAAACAGCTGTCAACGGCTGAGACGGGGGGTGTGCTGGGTAGGATGGAGGGGGGGGGGGTGTAGCCCCACGCATGCCCCCTTGGTGTGTACTTAACGGCCTCTTCTGGGTTTCCGCTCTCCATCATTGATGTCAGAAGGTCCTGGCGTACCCCATGCTCACTGTACAAACTGTTTTTATATCACATTCCCTATCCCTACCTTCATTTTTCACCACTAACACCGTTCCTCTCACACCATTCAGAGAGTGATCAGACAGTTAGCCTACCATGCTGGTTTGACACTCCTAATGTTGAATGGGGGGTCAGGGCTTATTATCTTCTGTGGAAGCTTCTAGACCCCCTGTACTTCACTGGTTCTCTAGCTATTTACTTCAGTTGGATCACTCCTGTACTTGTGCTTCCCATGGTGCTTCTGTGTACTTGTGTGTGCGCGTCTCTCCATGCCCAGCTACACATCCGTGTGTGAGGCTTCCCGCCATCCTGCATGTAACGTGCGTCTCTCCATGCCCAGCTACACGTCCGTGTGTGAGGCTTCCAGCCATCCTGCATGTAACGTGCGTCTCCATGCGCAGCTACACGTCCGTGTGTGAGGCTTCCCGCCATCCTGCGTGTAACGTGCGTCCCCATGTGCAGCTACACGTCCGTGTGTGAGGCTTCCCGCCATCCTGCGTGTAACGTGCGTCCCCATGCGTAGCTACACGTCCGTGTGTGAGGCTTCCCGCCATCCTGCGTGTAACGGGCGTCCCCATGCGCAGCTACACGTCCGTGTGTGAGGCTTCCCGCCATCCTGCGTGTAACGGGCGTCCCCATGCGCAGTTACACGTCCGTGTGTGAGGCTTTCCGCCATTCTGCATGTAACGTGTGTCTCCATGCGCAGCTCCACGTCCGTGTGTGAGGCTTCCCGCTATCCTGTGTGTAACGTGCATCTCCATGCACAGCTACACATCCGCGTGAGATGTTTCCTGCCATCCTGCATGTAACGTGCGTCTCCATGCACAGCTACACGTCCGTGTGTGAGGCTTCCCGCCATGCTGCATGTAACATGCGTCTCCATGCGCAGCTACACGTCCGTGTGTGAGGCTTCCCGCCATCCTGCGTGTAACGTGCGTCTCCATGCGCAGTTACATGTCTGTGTGTGAGGCTTTCCACCATTCTGCATGTGACGTGCGTCTCTCCATGCGCAGCTCCACGTCCGCGGGAGAGGCTTCCCGCCATCCTGCGCGTAACGTGCGTCTCCATGCACAGCTACACATCCGCGTGAGATGTTTCCTGCCATCCTGCGTGTAACGTGCATCTCCATGCGCAGCTACACATCCGTGTGAGAGGCTTCCCACCATCCTGCGTGCAACGTGCATCTCCATGCACAGCTACATGTCCTCGTGAGAAGCGTTCTGCCATCCTGCGTGTAATGTGCGTCTCCATGCGCAGCTACACGTCCGTGTGAGAGGCTTCCCGCCATCCTGCGTGCAACGTGCATCTCCATGCGCAGCTACATGTCCTCGTGAGAAGCGTTCTGCCATCCTGCGTGTAACGTGCGTCTCCATGCGCAGCTACACGTCCGAGTGAGAGGCTTCCCGCCATCCTGCGTGTAACGTGCATCTCCATGCACAGCTACATGTCCTCGTGAGAAGCTTTTCGCCATCCTGCGTGTAACGTGCGTCTCCATGCGCAGCAACACGTCCATGGGACTGCACTGATGGGGGGTGGTAGAGTACAGGGGTGACCCAACTGAAGTAAATAACTAGAGAAACAGTGAAGTACAGGGGGCCTAGAAGCTTCCACGTGCAGCTACACGTCCATATGAGAGGCTTCCTGTGTGTAACGTGCACTCCTTGCTTCTGTCTGTCTATTCTCAGGTCGCCCCCTCCCTCCCACGCCTGCCTCCAGCCTCCTTCCACCCGCCCCCCCGCTGCCCCCTGCCCCCCTCCACCCCACTGCCCCGGTTGTCCGGGAGTGTCAGGTGCCCCTGCTGAACAGCAGCTCCACGCACACCATCCTGGAGAGCCATGCAGATGACGAGTTTGCCCCCAACGCCTACCTGCTGCGGGCCTGCGCTCCCACAGCCCAGCCTGGCCCTACGGGTAAGAGCCCGCATCTTGTACATGCGCTCCACCCCTCTGCGCCTGTCTGGTGTTGCGACAGCAGCTCTACAGCAGTGTGCCAAGGCCACCTTAATGTCTCATGTGTTGTTTTTACCATCTCGTTCTGGTGATCTGCCTTCTTTACACCAGTCAGGGCTGGTTCTGCAATGTGCCTGTGAACATAAACAGCACTGTGGAGGGGTGTCCTGGATTATTCGTATGTACTATGTAATCGTGAGGGCGGCGTGGTGGCGCGGTGGTTAGCGCTGCTGCCTCACAGCGAGAAGGTCCTGCGTTCGGTCCCGGGTCCTTTCTGTGTGGAGTTTGCACGCTCTCCCTGTGTTCGTGTGGGTTTTTGACGGGGGCTCCAAAAGCATGCAGGATAGGTTGATTGGTGAGTCTAAATTGGCCCTGTAGTTGTGTGAGTGTGTGTGTGCATGTGAGTGTGAGTGTGCATGTGAGTGTGTGCTCCCTGCGGTGTGTTGGCGACTACCCGGGGTTGATTCCCGCCATTGTTCCCGGGATAGGCTCCGGTCCCCCCCACGACCCCAATTGAGATTAAGCAGTTTCAGAAAATGGATGGATGGATGTAATCATAATTATATTTACAGCCTGAGCATATCATAAGTAGAGCCGTGTGTAATGTCAGCACTCTAATAAATGTCAGCAGGAATGTTTGTGAAGCTACAAAATGGTCATTTCGATTTTAATGGAAAGATTTTACTTAGAAAAGAAGAGGCTTAACGGCTTCGTTGTGTCATTTTCAATTAAGCAGCTTCCATAGGATGAGAAGAGAGACTAGTTAATAACTGCACTGGCTTATTCTCAGAGCTGCATTCTGTTTTTAGTTTCAGTTCTAAGTATAAAAAAGTAACTAGGGCGAAAATATATGTGTGTGTGTGTGTGTGTGTGTGTGTGTGTATGTGTGTGTATGTGTCTGTGTGTGTGGGCTATGTATATATTACACTGTGGGGACCAAATGTCCCCAAAATGTTGTAGGGACCATTTTTTCAGAACTCGACTTTCTAGAAATCTGTGACTGCAATCAAAAAATTAAAAATGCCAAAAGATAGGTACTTTATTTGGTTACTTATGGTTAAAGTTAGGGTAGGGTAGGGGCTAAGGTGGTCATTGCTGGGATTAGGGTTTAGATATGAATGAAAGATATGAATACAAACGTGTGTGTGTGTGTGTGTGTGTGTGTGTGTGTGTGTGTGTGTGTGTATATATATATATATATAAACAGTTGTTTTTTTTTATTTCAGGTTAATGATTAATGATTTAAATTTTTATTACAGCGAAACGTTGCTCAAAATCGAAGCCCTTATATTTTCAGGAAACTGGAAAAGCCCATTATCCCAAACCGTGCAGCAACCACAGCTTCTTATCACAGGAGGCTGTTTAATAACTTACAGGACTGAGCCATGTGTTTTATAGTGGAAAAAGCCCCTGTCGGGTATGATACATACAAATCAATCACTAGTAATTATAGCGCTGGGAGTAGCATCCACTACGTCTAAATATCCACACTTTGTGCGCGTAATATTTAGTTAAACAAAAAGCGAGATAATAACATTTTTGTTGGAATGCAATCTATTGTTAATGCCATTAACTTGTCCTTTAATCCACTATAAATCTTTATTAAGTCTGATCGCGGGTCTGGGTTTGGGGATCAGCGTGGTTACGGCGCTTTTAAAATGACATTACATCATTGCTCTAATTGCTTTACCGTTTGGTGGAGCCACATCAATCATTCCCAGAGTAGCCGTGCACTAAATGAATTCACCCTCTCCAGCGCTAACACTGACACCATAATTGCTCAAAAGAAAAAACGGGGAGGGGGGGGGACTTTGAAATGAAATTGGAAATTGCGATGTATTTGAGTGAGATATTAACCTAATGGGTTTATTTTGAAACCCATGCTTCCATTTGCGGTGGAGGAAAAATATTCCTCACTTTTGTCCCGGCCTCAGCGCCAGTTACTGACGGTTTTATCCTTATTATTATTAGTACTATTACTATTATTATTTATCCGGCCTTTATTGTCGTGCCCGGGGACGCGTTTCTCCGCGGCGGATCCAGGTGAAGCGATTGCATATCGGCGTGGAGCCGCCGACCTCCTGACTGACGCTGCCGAGCGCAAGGCTCGTTTTCCGGCCAAGATCCTTCTGATTTCGCACGTAAGGACGTGCCGGGCTGGGTGTGCTGCAAACTGGGGGGAGCTACCTATTATTATTATTATTATTATTATTATTATTATTATTATTATTATTATTATAGTGTATTATTGTTGTTTGTTGTTGTGAATAATAATATTAGAATTTATTAACATAGCATCTGTAGTGATTAGAAATAACATAAATGAAGAATACTAAGAATACTATAAGTAATTATAATATTTGTCTTTTTCACAACAATGCATCATTTACAGCGGCATATACTAATAAAAAGCAAAACAATTTTTTAATGGTTATGTATAACTTAGGTTTGGTTAAATTAATATATGTGTTCATATAAGCATATTCTTGGCAGAATGATTATGTGTATCATTGCTGTAGGATGTAGGATCTTTTTTTCCCAAAATGGAATGATTTGGAGTAATATGTTAAATTAATAATATATAAAATATTTGATTTAAGAGTATTACTCAAAATAATTTTTGTAAAGCAGTACATTGCATTCCCTTAAGCATGACACGTGTTTAAATGTGAAGAAAGTAGGATTGTGATTTCATTCATTGATTATTAATATACATGATAATAGTGGTTGAAACACTGTAACCCAGACACAGTTTTTCTCAAATTGTTTTGGTCTGGCACTGTAACTGCAGGTATATGTTCTTTATAGGTTTTGTGCATTTATGTAATTATTGCATGATTGTGCAGTGGCCAAATGGATAAACTGCACATTATTATTAGTATTATTATTATTATTATTATTATTATTATTATTGTTGCTGTTGTTGTTTTGTTGTTGTTGTTAGTAGTAGTAATAAATTAATATTAAATAGTAATTGTTATATTATAATTAGTAATAAAATGTAAATGCTGTTAATGTTTTTTGTATTTCATAGTAATGACAGTTGTATTGTTAGTTGTGAATTTACTCATATAAATTTCATTGTAATTGTATTTACTATGTATCTTTATCGATAATAATAATAATAATAAGAAGAAGAAGAATGATGATAATCATAATAATAATAATAATGTTTAATTTATATAGCGCCATTCCTGACCTCACGGTCCCTTTACAAAATTTTACAATGTTTTACATCAAGCCAAGAAAATACATTGAGAACAATTTAAACAAAGCAAATTAAAAAAGCATAGCAAAATGAAATTAAGTACATTTCAAACAAATAATACAGACATTATGAAGTGCCACCCTGAAAATCAGAGTAAGAAAATTTTGATTTTAATATCAGCTTTGAAGGTAGAGAGAAAAGCGATATTGCACAGAGGCTGTGGAAGAGAGTGCCAAAGTCTGGGTACCCTAACCCTAACCCTAACCTTAACACTAAATGACGTACCACCTACTGAGGAGAGACCAAGTGTGCCCACTATTGTACCTGGGTACCATTTTAATTAAATCAATGTTTTTTAAAAGCAAAAATCAGGTCAGGAATTGAACTCATTCACTGAAGTTTAACCCTGTGTGGGCTTTGCTGCGGTTTCCTACACTGTGCTGTATTTAACTGTTTTAATTCCATGTGAATGTTGTGTGCAGGCGGCATGTGGCTGTATTACACATACGCACCGTATCTGCACCTTGCTGGTGACTGCGCTATGGGATCCAGCAAGGAGGCCTGCGCAGTGGCCGTGTTACACATATGCATCGTATCTGCACCTTGCTGGTGACTGTGCTATGGGATCCAGCAAGGAGGCCTGCGCAGTGGCCGTGTTACACATATGCATCGTATCTGCACCTTGCTGGTGACTGTGCTATGGGATCCAGTGGGGAGGCCTGTGCAGTGGCCGTGTTACACATATGCATTGTATCTGCACCTTGCTGGTAACTGCAGTGTTGGTTCCAGTGGGGAGGCCTGTGCAGTGACCATGTCATGCATGCGCACCGTATAAGAACATAAGAAATTTACAAATGAGAGGAGGCCATTCGGCCCTTCAATCTCGTTTGGGGAGAACTTAACTAATAGTTCAGAGTTGTTAAAATCTTATCTAGCTCTGATTTAAAGGAACCCAGGGTTTTAGCTTGCGCTACACTAGCAGGAAAACTATTCCATACTCCAACTACACGCTGTGTAAAGAAGTGCTTCCTCAAGTTCATTTTAAAATGTTCTCCCACTAATTTCCACTTATGGCCATGAGGTCTGGTATTTAAACTAATATTGAAATACGCACTGTATCTGCACCTTGCTTGTGACTGCACTGTGGGATCCAGTACGGAGGCCTGCGCGGTGGCCGTGTTACACATATGCATCGTATCTGCACCTCACTGGTGAATGCGCTGTGGGATCCAGTGGGGAGGCCTGTGTAGTGGTCGTGTTACACATGCACACTGTATCTGCACCTTGCTGGTGACTGCACTGTGGGGTCCAGTAGGGAGGCCTGCGTAGTGGCTGTGTTACCCATACGCATCGTATCTGCACCTTGCTGGTGACTGCACTGTGGGGTCCAGCAGCGTGGCTTCTGCAGTGGCCATGCAGACATAGCTCACTGTGGCTGCCACCTACACGCTGCTCTGTCTGAATTCTGGAAGCCACAGGTCCCAGCAGCTCTGAGCTGGACTCCCTCCCCCTCTCCGCCATGGGGGTGGCCGGTATCTCATGCCAGGATGGCTGACATGGTCTGGCACTCCATATACACCGGGGCCTTATTTTGTCTTTACTTTTGTCAATTTATCACCTCTTCCCAGAGGCAGTCGAGAGCCCCCCGCTGGCCAGCTGCCTTGGGTCCACCCACGTCCTTATCCCCGCCCCCAGATGTTGAATGGCATAGTCGGCCCACTTTTGGAGCCGTCAGGGAAGGCCCACAGAGCGGCCGGCGGAAACCGTGGGCCGATTTGCAGCAGGAAAGCGCAGGCCTTAACGCTGCCACTGTCCATGTATTATTCATCTTCTATGCTGCCGTTTTTGCCATCTCCATGAGCGACATTCTCCTGCGAGGGGAAGGCTCCAGAAGTTGGTCACGTCAGAAATGTTTAACCATGGCTTTGTTAAACTGACATCCTGCTAAGCTGCTTCCTTTTGTGCCAGAGTCTTCTAGCCCTTGCTTTGCTTGTGATGTGGGTGTGTACCCGAGTCTTTGGAGTGTTTCTGGATGGGCCTGTTTACACACTAAACATGAGGACTAATTCTGGGGGTAGATATACTTTCCTGATTACAGAAGGTGGCTGAACGAGGCACACGCTCCTTTGTGGCTGTTTAAAACCTTGCTTTAACCCTGGTATCAATGTGACACTTTTTCCCAGTAAAGCAGTGCTGTGCTAGATTAAGTTTAATTAAGTCCCTGGCAAAGATAAGATCAAGGGGAGCGAGTTAAGTAGCACGTCCTTTCGTCACTTTAGATCTTAAACAGTCAGGAGGCTGGGCTCAGTGTGTGTAGGAGGTCCTGGAGGCCTCCAGCTGAGTGGGCTCTCTGCCCGGCTCTCGGCCCGGCTCTCTCTCCGCCTCTCGTTCCGCCTCTCGTTCCGGCTCTCGTTCCGGCTCTCGGTCCGGCTCTCGCTCCGGCTCTCGTTCCGGCTCTCGGTCCGGCCCTCGCTCCGGCTCTCGGCCCGGCTCTCGCTCCGGCTCTCGGCCCGCCTCTCGGCCCGCCTCTCGCTCCGGCTCTCGGCCCGACTCTCGCTCCGGTTCTCGGTCTGGCTCTCGGTCCAGCTCTTAGTGGTGAGTGAGCAGCTTTGAGATACTCTAACTATTATTTGTTTGAGGCTGTGAGAGATAAGGTGTTGGCTTTTTGATGCTGTGAGAATTTGACGATCAATAGCTTAGGACTGTGAAAACGTGACAATTCACTGTAGCTGTGAGACGTGACTTGCCGGTTTGGCCTGTGGGGCTCTGACTATTGTCTGGACTTTGACAGGCTCAAACTATTAGATATTTTGGGCTGTAAGACCTACTATTGGCTGTTTGGCCTGTGGGACTTTGTGATTATTGACTATTGTGCTCTGCATGTCAGTGTAACTATTAGATATTTGGGGTTAGGGTTAGGGTTAGGGTTAAATCATTAATGTAGCAGCTACAATGAAATCAGAGAAGTCATATTTTGTGGACAAGAGGGTAGGTCACATAAATGCTCTCTGTGTGCTTCTGTCATATCTGTGGTGGAGATTTGAATGACATTATTCAATGAGGCCGTTTTCTAATGACCACATTTCATGTATTTTTAAGCAGCTTGGAGCCCTAGTAAAACTGCCAGCGGCTCGGCCTTGTCCTGTTACTTTCCGATTGTGCGTTCTGTCGTTCCAAATCGATGTTTTTTTGCAGAGATTTCTTTGCTTGGGCCTAACAGTCTATTTTAGTCCATGCCATGGGCCCCATGCCCCACGATGCTGGGGTGCTGTAATCTGAGCATGGGGGCGGCACCAGAGCATCATCACGCTGTGTTTGGACTGCCTTGAGCCATGACTGCTATTTGCCTCTCTGTTGCATTTTGCAACGTGCTTTTTGGTTTCTGGATTCTTCCACCATTTTGTGAAGTACCTTTGAGCCCAATCACAAAACCACACTGGACCTGGGTGGGGTTTACAGCCAGATAGAGAGCTTTCCTGCCTGTATGTCAAGTCGCACCACAGTGTGTTTTTATATCAGGTTTTTGGGGAGGGAAAAGAAATAAATAACTTGGCTACCCACCAAAAAAAAGTTTGATAGAACATAGTTGTTTTTTCTTGCCCCCAGAGGCCGATGTGGGAGGAAAAGACAGAGTTGGGGGGGGGGGGAGGATTTGGTAGGTACACGGATGGCATAACTTCACAGCTACTTCACATGCACCAATTCGCAGACAGGAAGATGATGATGCAAGCGGCGGGTGGCTTTTAAAGGGGGTGTGTGAGGAACTGAGACATTATTTATGGCTGCTCTCACTGTCTGTCCTCAAAGACCCGATCTGAGAAGTTGTGTTTCTGCAACAGCGTCAGCACCGCATTCTTCTGTAACAGCCTCGGAAACGGCAGTCACCTGCGTCAGAATAGCCTAGTTATGGTTAACGCCATCCTGCTAATCAACTAACAACCAAAAATAATTGTGTGATTTGTCACGCAGCGATACAGTGACTGCCCAGGCCTGCATATCAGTATATCAGTTTGAATGCAAAATAATTTGACAAAAGATTTTGGATGAAAGCATTAAATACTTGAACTTTTATGGTAATAAAAATGTTTTATTATATAACCGATTGTGCCAGATTTTAATGGAGAGTGCAGGTAGGCTGAAACATTTCCATGAGGTCATTTTCAGCTAATGGTACAATCTGAGTACAATCTGAGTACAATCTGAGTTCAATCTGAGTCAGTCCAGCAAAATCTTCACCCAACTCTTTAGATTTACTGCTGGGTTGTAATCAAGCATTAAGTTGTGTAATCTGCTGCCAATCTTCACTAACTATATAAAGATAGAGAAGAGGGTATTTTATATGTATTTAGACTGCTAGGGCGGGCATGCGGCCTAGAATGATCCGTGTGTCGTGCTTTCCAGACCCCCTCACCAGAGATATTATTAGCTGCTCTTCTTGTCAGGGCACATATGCCGATCCCAGTGAGAGCCGGGCGGCTGCCGTCCCAGTGCATCCAGTGAGTCCCATACGCACATTCAAAGCGTTTCCATGCTTATCAGTCTAGGTCACTTTTTCTCCCCTCATGCAATGTCACCTTTGTAATTGTACTCCGAACTTTGTCCCCGTCAATCCTTGTAGTCACGTAGCTATTATTGTACCCAACAGTTCTCACTGATCTGTAATTGTAAACATTTATATGTTTTAGTTATTTGTGTAGATATGATCAGGTCCAGGTGATTAGGGGATCTTTTGTCATGTAAAATGTAAATTTGACTTTTAACCAAAATAAAACTGCATTTAAAATGAAGCTTCAATGCCCTTATGCGCATCATGAACACAAGGTGTATTTTAATGAACATTTATTTAGCTTTTTAAATTACTTAGCCATTGGTCTCTCTGCACTTCTGCAAGTCTTCAATATTCCATGTGTGACACAGCAGTTCTGAAGTTCTGCTGTTCACTCAAATGTCTTTTAATGTTTGACATGCACGTATACCTTTCTTATACCTTTGTATGTTTCTATACCTTTGTAAATTAACTTTTCTTTTAAAGCCTACTGTTCATTTCTTTAGTCATTATCATCTGGGTCTTACGACCAGTTCAGTACGTTAACTACTGCAGTTTTTTCTGAAATATCGTGGGTTCTGCTGTTTTCAGAGTGGGATACATGCTAAGATGTATACCACCAAGGGTGGTGCGTTGGGGCGTGGGTTCTGCTGTTTTCGGAGTGGGAGACATGCTAAGATGTATAATAACAAGGGCGGTGCGTTGGGGCGTGGGTTCTGCTGTTTTCAGAATGGGAGACGTGCTAAGATGTATAATAACAAGGGCGGTGCGTTGGGGTGTGGGTTCTGCTGTTTTCAGAATGAGAGACATGCTAAGATGTATAACAACAAGGGCGGTGCGTTGGGGTGTGGGTTCTGCTGTTTTCAGAGTGGCAGACGTGCTAAGATGTATAACACCAAGGGCGGTGCGTTGGGGTATGGGTTCTGCTGTTTTCTGAGTGGGAGACGTGCTAAAATGTATAATAACAGGGGCGGTGTGTTGGGGCGTGGGTTCTGCTGTTTTCAGAGTGGGAGACATGCTAAGATGTATAATAACAAGGGGCGGTGCGGTGGGGCGTGGGTTCCGCTGTTCTCAGAGTGGGAGACGTGGTAAGATGTATAATAAGTAGGGCGTTGCATTGGGGCGTGGGTTCTGCTGTTTTCAGAGTGGGAGACGTGCTAAGATATATAGTAACAAGGGCCGTGCGTTGGGGCGTGGGTTCTGCTGTTTTCCGAGTGTGGAGACGTGCTAAGATGTATAATAACAAGGGCGGTGTGTTGGGGCGTGGGTGAAAAATATAATATATAAAAGAAATGACGTGAAAATAGGTCTCATCAATAAACTTTATGTAGGATGGGAGACTATTCCAAAGCCTGGGGGCAGCTACAGTGAAAACCTGGTCACCTTTGGTTTTGAACCAAGAGTAAGGAACCGAGAGGAGCTTGTGTGAGGATGACCTAAGTGACCGGGGGGCTGAATGTGGAACTAATAGGTCTGAAATGCATTGTGGGGCTAATCCAGTGAGTGCTTTAAGAACAAAGAGCATCATTTTAAAATCTACTCTGTATTTCACAGGTAGCCAGTGCAAATGAGCTGGAACAGGAGTGATATGTTGTCTTTATTTCATTCCAGTTAATGGTCTTGTAGCTGCATTTTGAAGTCTAGAAAGTGTGGAACAGGACAACCCCATGTACAGGGAATTACAGTATACAAATGAAAATAATACCTCATTGTATTTTTCTGTAATACAACAATACAGGACAGTATTTTAAAAGCAAATTGTCTCTGCATTGAATCTGCACGTGGTAAATGGTTTGTCTTGGGCGACCGGAACCTTCATGATGTGTGAGGGTGCCCTCACGTGCCCATTGGTTCCAACATCGGGCGACTGACATCTGCATGGCCCACATGCTGGGCAATTGCACAAAACAACCACCCGGCCTCATGCAAACCCATTATGTGACCCGTATTAAACTCCGTCAAGTGCTGGTAATGCTGTCTAATGCATCTATGAGGCATCCTCTGTGTCTGGTTGCTAGACTTGCCAGCTCCTTGCAAACCAAATCATTTACATGCCCATCAGTGGTCTGCATGTGAACCAAATTACACTTTTTCGTCACTGAGTATATTTAGAATTATGTTTTAAGGATTGTGATAGGTTACAGAAGCTTAAATCCTCTGTAATTTTTTTACATAATGACATTGTAATTAAATTGTAATTATAGTGTGAATTTTCTTTATTGATTAAAAATGTTCACATTTTATAAATATGTTTTTATTTATCACAAATCTCAGTTTTTTTACTTCAAAACCAGTTTTTGATGTTTCCTTGCTGAAATTGTGTATATGTCCTCTCAAGATCGAATTTAGCCATGTCACTGTCTTCAGAGTCCAGCTGTGTATCACGGATGGTTCTGGTGATTATTTTTAAATCCCAATCTCAATTTTCATTTTAATAACCTGGATCTCTGAAGATCTGAGGCAGACAGCAGTAGCCCCAAGTTCTAGAGGTGGCCTTGGACACAGGTGTGGGAGAGCACGGTCGCAGAGGGCAGCGACCTCGGGTTCCAGAGGTGGCCTGGGACACGGGTGTGCGAGAGCACGGTCGCAGAGGGCAGCGACCTCGGGTTCCGGAGGTGGCCTGGGACACGGGTGTGCGAGAGCACGGTCGCAGAGGGCAGCGACCTCGGGTTCCGGAGGTGGCCTGGGACACGGGTGTGGGAGTGCACGGTCGCAGAGGGCAGCGACCTCGGGTTCCGGAGGTGGCCTGGGACACGGGTGTGCGAGATCGCCATCATAGACGGTAGCGGCCTTGGATTCCAGAGGTGGCCTGGGACACGGGTGTGCGAGAGCACGGTCGCAGAGGGCAGCGACCCCGGGTTACAGAGGTGGCCTGGATCCGGTCATGTATGGGAAGAGCATTTTCTTTTACGCACTTTCTTCTGTATGGGGACAGATGTAGGTGTATATTTTGGGACTGAGCATTGCTTTGAAATCACATTGTGCTTTACTGTGTTTTCCAAGGAATTGAGTAATTTTACATTAATATTAATCTTGCAACCTGACAGCCTCTTCTGCAGTTTAAACAAGGAGCCTATCGGAGTCACATGACACCAGTCAGCCCTAAAACGAGTCCCACCCCCCATGTTATTCCCACCCCCTGTGTTATCAGCACCAGTCTTCAAGAAGGCTTGTTGCTCTGGCTGTTGTGGGAATTTAAGCTGAGTATATGCGGCATGGGTCTGGCCATGTTGGCTTGCTAATTATCATGCGCGCCTCACCATGCGAAGCCTCTTTTTTGATGTTTAGGACTGACTTGTGTGATAAGCTGCCAACGGAGTTGGCATAATTTATTTAAAGAGACGGGGTTGCTTTGGAGATCACACTCTAATGCTTTCTTTCATCCCAAAATACAGAAACAGAAAAAATATCGATATGTGACCTGAAATAGCCAATCAGAAGAGTGCATTTCACAATGCCCCTCCCCCTGTTTTCTTTCAGGTCCTACAAACCACCACAGCCAATCCACCCTGCGGCCGCCGCTGCCACCGCCCCACAACCACCAGACGCTTTCGCACCACCAGTCCTCAGCCAACTCACTGAACCGAAGCACCGGGGGCACCCGCCGCAACCCCGCCCATGGCCCCGCCATCGCCCCTGGTGATGGGCCCACCACGCCAGAGTCGGTGCAGCTTCAGGACAGCTGGGTCCTCAACAGCAACGTGCCCTTGGAGACCAGGTGCAGTGTCCTGCACATGTGGTACACACATCCATCTGTCCATCCGTCCGTCTGTGTGACACGGAGGATGGTGGCCATGCTGGGGCGGCTTCACTCACGCGGTCCCAAAAACACCACCCTGACATCAAGCTCCACACGCCCACCCTGACATCAACCTCCACACGCCCACCCTGACATCAACCTCCACACGCCCACCCTGACATCAAACTCCACACGCCCACCCTGACATCAACCTCCACACGCCCACCCTGACATCAAGCTCCACATGCCCACCCTGCTCCTCCTGAGACCTCACTTCCTTTTTGTTTTCTTTTGTACTTTGTGCTGAACCCTCAGTTCAATTCAGTTTATTTTTTATCTAGCACCTTACACAACAGAGATGCCCCAAGGTGCTTTACATTCCTATATCATTTGTACACAATAGTTCAAGAACAGGGAAAAAGGAAGACAATGAAATGGAAGGAAGGAAGGAAGGAAGGAAGGAAGAGAAAACCAGATGATAATGGAGGAGAGGAACCAAAACCTTCCAAGTCGGGAGGAAAAAAAACACTTTGAGGGTCCAAGATCAAAGCCAAAGTCCATCCTGAGTCAATTCTCCATGCTGGCTGCTGCAGGGTGCAGATTGAAGGCTGCTCTCATGATGTTACAGTTCATAGGTCACATCCACAATGTCATCCTTCCATGGGACTGAATCAGGACTCCAGCTCAGATGGTGCCCACCCCGGGCACCATCCGGACATGTGGGAAGGAAGGCAGAGAGCATGGATGGTCAGAACATGTACAGTGTCCATTAATGGGCAAGCATAGTAGATAAAAATGTCATGTAGCGCAGCACCAGCAGCCATAGTTACGGCGTGTTATATGTTAGGCTGGGGGTCATAAGCTAAACTGAAGTAATAGGTCTTCATTTGAGATTTAAAGACTTCTTCGACATACCAAACATAGGCTGGCAAACCATTTCACACCTTCGACACTGCATCTACATGTGATTAAAATGAGAGGCTTGTATCTAACATGACACCTAGGTTACAGGCTGAGTTGCTCAGAGTGGGGAGTGGCGATTATAGCAGGTCAGGTCGAGAACTCACCTCTTAACAGCAGAACCTCGGTTTTCTCTACATTGAATGACAAAACGTTTTCACTCATCCAGGTCTTAACTTCATTAAAGCAATTAGCTAAAGTGTCAATAGATGAGGCATCATTAGGCGCAGCTGAAATGTATATTTGTGTCATCGACATAGGAGTGATAATTAACATCATGTTTTCTTATTATTTTATCTAATGGCAGCATATAGAATGTGAACTATATAGGACCAAGAACTGCTCCCTGTGGAACACCATGTTTGACCGGTGACATTGATGAGAGTGCAGGTATTGGACACTTGAACGTATTCCTATCTATTAGCCACATAGGACTGAAAAGGCCATCTTCCCTTTATGCTGCTCCCCTGTTCCTCCCTCTGCTCCCCAGGGCACGTGCTTTTGTCTGCTGACCTGCTATGGGCAGAACATCTTTCCGACCCAAATGCGACAAGTGAAAGTGCGTCCTGTTAACAGACCTCATTCTAGTTTTCATTTGCTTGGACCCATGACACAAACCTGCTGTATGAGTCCCTCTCAAACACACAGGCCTGAACTGAGCACCCCCCTCACCCTTCTCCTGTCAGGATCTGGGTCAGACCCCGGATACACTTGTGTGATCACTGGAGCTCCTCTGCCCTAATCAGACAGCTCCATTCACTGATCAGCACGCTAATTGGACTGTCCAGCATGGCATGTGCAAGTGCCGACTCGCTCCTGGTAGTTCACACCCGGTCTGGAGCAGAGCTGCAGCTCTTTCACTATCCCAACATGTGATTGGCTGATTACAGCTGCGTTATGAACCTATCACAGTGCACTTTCAATGCTAGCCAGCATTTGGCTGGCTGCTGCTTGAGTTGGGTCACTTTAGAGAGACATAAGGGGGGAACAGAGGGACGGGCTGACGGCTGGGTGTGGGGGGGGGGGGGGGGGG
>JAODKC010000002.1:15215531-15238332 GCA_026777985.1 Mormyrops attenuatus
AAGGGCTGCACGGTGGGGAGGTGACACCGGTTAACTGCCATTCTCCCCCCCCCCCCCCCCCCATTCAACCCCATTCTCATTATTTAGGGGTGAGGACTCCACAGTGCCATCCTGGTGGATGTTGACTGTGGGTACACTGGTTCACTGAAGGGAAGAGCAGAATTTCTAGGAATAGAGTGAGCACAGACGGAGCTGCATATTTGAAGGGATCCATTTGCATACATTTCGAGTTGAAATAACAGTTTGAATTAAATGGAAGGAATAATATCAGAGTCGCAGATGTGGGGCAGGGGGCAGAGCAGAAGTGCCCAGGCTGATCTCACAAGCTCACTCAGGCTGAGTGAGGGAGACTGAATCCACCTCTGGCAAAGCGTTTGCCTCATCTCATCTCATCGCCACACCGAGGAAATGGCCACATTATTTCAAGGGTATGGGGGAAGCCATCACTGTCAGTTCAGCTGAGGTTGGGGTTTGCTGAACATGCATCCTTCCTTGCTTCTGTGGGTCCAAAGGGACCGGCCACACTCGGAATGATTAGTCCGTCCATGGCAATGAATGCTTAGATTGGGTCTCAGCAGCTGTGATGTGTCTCTACACGCACACGCCTAAACTCACAAACACACACACGTCTAAACTCACAAACACACATGCCTACATGCACACTCACACAAACACACACACGCCTACACTCATAAACACACATGCCTACACATACACTCACACACAAACACACACACACCTACACTCATAAACACACACGCCTGCACACACTCACACACAAATACACACACGCCTACACTCATAAACACACACGCTTACAGACACATACACACACGCCTACACACAAACACACGCATAGCTACACACACTCACACACAAATACACACACACCTACACACACAAACACACACCTACACACACACTCACACACAAATACACACATGCCTACACACACAAACCTACGCACACCGACGCACAGAAACACACACATGCCTACAGACACACACATGCCTACACACACACACCAAATACACGCCTACACACACAAACATACACATGCCGACACACACACATACTGACACGGGAGCTGTCTTTACGTCACCTCTTTCCTGCTCTCTCTCCAAGCTCATTAAAATGGCAGTTATCACGATGCAATCTTAATTACGTAACCGCTTCAACTTTTGGTTTGACGAGGTGTTCAGGAAATCAATGAATTATATGTTAGTGCATGGTTGGAAAAAGTGCATTAGAAGGAGGAGAGGTTAAGAGGGTCACTGAGACACCAGCTTCGCGTTTCTGTGGAACGGGTCCCTCAGACGCCATTTGGCATCATGTTTACAGCAAGCCGCACATTGCTGTTTGTCATTAAACAGCACATACACAAAGTTAGAAGCAAGCTAACTGGTCTCCTACTTGTGCTGTAGCTAGCCATCACTCGGACTGGGATTTGCATTCCTCTCATTTCCTGTCAGTAACGTTTATTTGTTGGCTGCATGAGGGGGCCGGGGGGGGTCACGAGAGGAGAACTGCGATAAGATCCAGGGTTCAGTTCTGTCACTTTATCCATTCAGGAAATGAGAATCACAGCTGCTGTCAACCGATCATTTTGGGACTTTATTTAATTTGCAGACAGGCGCACAGAGAGGGAGGGAAAGCACCTCTATCACAGTGTGGTGGGGGGCAGGCGGACATCAGAGTCATGGGCCCTTTGGTATCAGCTGAGTGAAGCAAATCAGTTTGGATTCAACTCTGTCAGCCGAACACAGAGAGTATGTCTGTAGAAGTTTGTGAGAATAGCATGCAAGTCCCTGAGCAGAAATAATGCATCCTCTTGTAAAATACAAGTCAGTTTGGCAGCTCTCTGTTTCAGCATTTTATGTGTAATGTGTCACAGTACATATGGACTTTTATGTGCATATTGTTATAGATTCTGCAAAAAAACATAAATCCTGCAATTTATACAACACTGTTTCAGATGTGCTAATAATCGATTATTCTCTCCAACCATGTTTTGACAAAACAGATATTAAAATATTAAGGACATTCTGACAGAGCGTCAAAATATTTTCTGTGCGCAAGGCTCCGTCTGCTCATTATCGCCGTATTAATGCATGATGTTTCTTTTCTGGGGGACTTCAAATGAAACGATCCCTTTTCGGGTCTGTTTTGTTAGTCTGTTAGTGCAGAAGGGAGGCGTGACTGTTATTTGTATTTTCAAAAGGGAGCGAGAACAGAGGAAGCAGGAGGGAGGGAGGGAGGGAGGGGGAGAGAGAGAGAGAGAGAGAGAGTTATTAACAGACTCGCTTTTAACCTGTGAGTTACACTGAATTGCTGGTTAGTTGCATCACTTGTGTTCATAGCTCTCCCTCGGGGTGGGGAGGGGGCGGGGGGAGTTGCATGACTTCTTTCATCACCAGTTCATCTGAAGCTGTGAACCCCCACTCCACCACCACCACACCCCCCTCTTTTTCTCTCCAATGCCTAAGGGACTGGGGCTAGACCTCCACTAACAGGTCCCAGTCCCAGCATGCACCTGGAGGCGCTGCCAGCAATGGCGCTAAAGGCTAGCCGCTGCTTTGTACTGCTACTTCAAAGTCCTCCGCCCTTGCGGCCCGGCCCCCATACTGGCAGGGGGAGGAGCCAATCTGAAGCTACCAGTGAGGGGATTCAGACACCAGCAAATGCATTTCTGCACAAAGGTTTTTTTGTCTACAAACCAGCTCCCAAGGGGCTGTTTTTGTTGGGCGTGACCGAGACGTTCCTCCAAGGACAATAGCTGCCGTCCTCACCAGCCCGCCCTGCACCGCCTCGCACCAGCCCGCCCTGCACCGCCCCGCACCAGCCCGCCCTGCACCGCCTCGCACTGCCTCACACCAGCCCGCCCTGCACCGCCCCGCACCAGCCCGCCCCGCACCAGCCTGCCCTGCACCGCCCCACAACGTCCCCACACCAGCCTGCCCTGCACCGCCCCGCACCGCCCCGCACCAGCCCGCCCCGCACCCGCCTACCGCGCACCGCCCCGCACCGCCCCACACCAGCCTGCCCCGCACCGCCCCGCACCACTCCACACCAGCGGGGACAGTATTCAAGTGCTTCTTTTAATATCCAAGATAATTTCAGTGCAGTAAGCAACCAGATAGAGACACCGTCACATGCAGGCATGTGTCTGCCATTTATATGTCACCGATGGAGCAGATTTCATAGTCTTGGCACAGAAACTGAGAGCATGAGTGTCCCTAAATGCAGAGGGAGGAGGCAGAATGATTAAAAGCGCACCAGTGTGTGCTTGGGAGGGGGCATTTGGAGATGGCGAACACATGCAAAATTCATTCTGCGAGCCCTAAACCAATTAGAGTGCTGGCCATAGCAGTCTCAGCTCACAATTAGTGCTCTGATTGAGGTCAGTCTCGTTAATTTAGTAGTAAATTAGAACAGTTAATATACGTTTATTGGGAAGGCCAAGGGAGATTGCAAAAATAAGGTATGGGGAAAATGATCTTTTAAGTAATATGAGATCTTCTTCCTAGTCCAATTATGGCAGCTTAATTGTTTGATGCCTTCAGTGTGGGGCCTCAGCATGTGATGTCCTGGTTTCGTTAGCCGTCTGTCAGGGAAGTGACCGGATCAAGGCAGTCAATGTCACCTCCTGTACCCCCTGCCCAGCCACACAGGTCTGTTCTTCATAGTCACCGTGTTATTCTTCTTGCATTTAACATTCGTCTGCAGCACGGAAGCTGCATTATGAACCGAAAATTGTGCGGGGCACTGTTCAGGGTGTGCACAAGGCCCCAGCTCAGAGCTGATTGGCCCTCAGGGTGCCCCCTTCCTGTCACTCACTGATTCAAAACATATCATCGACTAGTGATAAGGTTGCCTCCCCCGCCTTAAGTAAACCCTGAAGTCACCCGGCACTCTTTGTGTGAAGCCACTGTGAAGCTGTGGGCTGACCCGCACGTTTCACCCCACAAGCTCCACACGCACGTGTCACCCCGCAAGCTCCTCCCGCACGTGTCACCCCGCAAGCTCCACACGCACGTGTCCCATGTCCCTGATTGGTTGATCAGGGGTTAACACCCCCCCAGGCTGAAAATAAGAATTTGTGAAGTGCAAGTGTGTGTCTGCATGTGTGTGACAGTGTCACTGTACCCAGAGGGAGACTGGAGGGCGCCAAGCATGATGCCAGTGTTTTATGAAGGTGATGTTGTGGACCCCTTTGAGCTGCTGAATGATACACAGAGATTACATAAAACATCATGAGCCAAGTCATTCATTTTTAACCAAACGCCTCCAGTTAGGGGTCCCACATGGCTGCACTGTGAGACTGAGAGCGGGCGGCCATTTAAGGTTCGCTGTGGAGGAAGACGGAGGACCTCAAGTGCTGAAAAAAGTCGGCTGACCTGATGCAGTGACACTGCAGCAGCAATAAAGCCGGATTTAAGGAGCGTAAGGCGTGAGCACAGGCCTCTGTGTGCCCAGTGCCGGCCCCCAGTGCCATTCCCCAGTGCCAGCCCCCAGCATACACAAAGCATCTGTCTCCAGAGGAGCCTATTGCCAAGTCTGCCTCGCCAGTGCAGAGCTCGGTGAAGAGTGCCATCTACTGGCCGATGGCAGGAATGCAGGATGTCACTCACTCGTCGATCATCCGCTCCCACAGCGAATGGTCAGAATGGAGAGCATCAGGGAAGGAGGGCTGACAGCTTGGTGGAATTGGATGTTTATGAGCTCGTAGGGGAGGTAGAGAACGGAGCCTTTCTTGCTGTGATGGATAGAGGATCTGACAAAGGTGCGCGTCCAGCCCGGGGCAACAGCATTTCTCTTTGACATGCCCCCCCAACAAGCTTGTGCACTTACAGTGAAGGGGAAGGAGAGAAAATGGATTTTGTGGGATGAGATTTAGGTGCGATGTGCAGTGGCATAGGGGCCAGGCCTTGTATGAGTGCGTGTCGGAACGAGAACGTTTATGTCTCTGCCTTTAGCGTAGCACGTCAGACCTGCAGGCCTCAGACGTCGCCTCTCCAAAACACAACACAAATGCTTATGGATTTTCCATCACAAGTAAACTTGTGCCCTATTGATTTTTTATTCCTCCTTACTTGGATGTTTTCGGCCATGCAAACTTATATTCTGGGGGGGGCACTTTCGTCTTCGTCAATTTCATGCTGTCTGTATTTTATTACAGAGCAAAAATGCTCTGAGAGCAAAACCTTCTTGCAGATAGCTGTGTGAAATCCGAGTAGACCAGGCACTGGGTGCTGGGTACCTGCCCCGCCAGCAGAGGTGAATGTGTCCGTCATAGGGAGAAACAGCCTGTGCAAGTACATGTTAGTGATACGCTCCATGTGTCACTCCTTGATGCCATGGATACAATCGCCTTGCATTCTTTTGATTTTTGTCTGGTTGTCAAAACAGATGCACAAGCAGCGGAATACAGCAGAATGTAGCGAATGAGATTTTTCGCAAGCAGAACGGCCCCAGACTGCGGCAAGCAGGGATGTGTTCTCTGTCCCTTTAACACATGAGGTTGTGTATGGCCTCCTAGATAAACATGCCCCTGTGAGATTGCCCCTCCACATGGATGCCCCTGCCCCCCCACTCCACCCCCGCACATGGTGAGCCGCTGGCTGTGGTAGCACAGTGGCAGAAAACACCGGCATTTGCTTACAGTGGCAATTCCTTGGCGCGTGCTTGACGAGAATAATACAAGAGGGAGGGACGCGGCCACTGATGTTCGGCCCCCTTCAGCAAGTTGCAGGGAGGGGAATTGCATGTGTGTGCAGTAGCTGGAAGAAGATCCCTGCCGTTGCCAAGGTAACCGGTTACCTGCAAGAGCAGACGTGCCGGGCCTGAGGCTTTGGCCGGCCCACGCTCTCCGGGGTGAACCACAGCCTGCTTGGTAATGCTGACATCACACGGCGGCCCAGACGGCAAACACCCACCATGCTCACCCACAGGCCTCATTTCCACAGCCTGCTTGGTAATGCTGACATCACACGGCGGCCCAGACGCCAAACACACGCCATGCTCACCCACAGGTCTCATTTCCACAGCCTGCTTGGTAATGCTGACATCACCCGGCGGCCCAGACGCCAAACACCCGCCATGCTCACCCACAGGCCTCATTTCCACAGCCTGCTTGGTAATGCTGACATCACACGGCGGGCCAGATGGCAAACACCCGCCATGCTCGCCCACAGGCCTCATTTCCACAGCCTGCTTGGTAATGCTGACATCACCCGGCGGCCCAGACGCCAAACACCCGCCATGCTCGCCCACAGGCCTCATTTCCACAGCCTGCTTGGTAATGCTGACATCACACGGCGGCCCAGATGCTAAACACCCGCCTTGCTCACCCACAGGCCTCATTTCCACAGCCTGCTTGGTAATGCTGACATGACATGGCGGCCCAGACGCCAAACACCTGCCATGTTCACCCACAGGCCTCATTTCCACATCCTGCCGTCCATTTAAAAAAGTCGCCTGCACTTTCGCAATTTCGTTGTCAAGTGTCAATGACAATAAAGATTATCTTAATCTTAATCTTAATGTTAAACATGTACATATTAACAAGCTTTTGAGAAGTGAAACATTGTGAAGTTGTCAGTTTTTTGTTGGCCTAATGGCTGTTCACCGCATGCCCTCCCTCTGCCCTATGAATCCGTTGCTGCTTATACGGTGCAGCATAGAGCCAGTGCATTCAGCTTCCTTGACCTGTACCATTCTTCCTTCTCCTCTGTCCTTCAGCCATGAACTTGCTTGGACTAAACTGGCAGCTCAAGCCAGCCAACGGTCACGCGATCAACAATGGGATCAGCCCAGGCCTGGCGGGGAACAGTGACGGGGCAGCGATGCCCTCTGGAGGCAGAGGTAAGAATGGCTTTGTGCTGACAAACGCTAACAGCCAATCAGGTGACCCCAGTCCTTTATAGGAAGTAGATCACTTCACATGCCAATCCTTCAGTACCTGAACAAAGAAATAACCTCAAGGCAAATGCAGGCCATTGGTGTACCAAAGGGGGGGGGGGGTATTCAAAAGGCTGCTGCTGTCATGCTCCTCTTGTTACATGTGTATTACCCTGAATCACCCCATTACACCCCTGCTCTGAGTGACTGATTGTCTTTGAAATCGACGTGACTCACCTGAATCAAGATGAATTAACACTGTAAAGCATTTAAAAATAGCCTAGCGTGAACACACACACACACACACACACACACAGCTACAGATATAGATTCAGTGTTTGAGGGATCTCTGATTCCTGACTGTGGAAGCTTCCTCACCTCCTGTGACACCACCCACGTGACCTTTACTGCAAGATTGTCCCCATCAAATTGATAAATCATTTTAAAAGGTACTACCCCAGCCAACTCTCCCGAACATGCCCACAGACCCCCATTCTGGCCCCCAAGTGAGGAGTACCTGGTATCACACCTCCCTGCATGTCCATCACTTCCTGCAGGATAAGGCTGCTTTTGCAGGGGTGTCACAGCCCAAAAGGAGTGTGTGGGGGAGGAGTGGCTGTTAGGAATCATGTAGCCTGCTCAGACCTCTCCACCTGAAGCCGCTTTCAGCAGCTGATGCCGTGTTGAAGACCACGCACTGCCGAGGTCTCCCGCTCCCAGAGAATGACCACATTTGGGGCTTTGTCACACTCCATTTCATGACCCATTGAATTTGGCCTGTGCAGTGAGATGGTTGTGTAACTGTAACGGGTCTTCCACCACAGGGATCCGCTCAGTTTCTGATATCCCCATCATTGTGAGTTTGTTGAAGACTTAGGTGGGTAGCTGTGAAGAGCTGAAGCAGGACCAGGAAGGACTGTGGGGCCGTTAATGTTTTCAGAATAAAACCCTGTCAGAGAGATTCGATAAGTGGTGTGGGGGAGTTCATACGAGAGCTTCAAACAAGAGCTGCACTCCGGCTTAAATCTTCCCCAAAAGAAGAGGAGCAGGGAGGTGATAAAAACAGGAAGTGTCCACGGGGGGAACAGTACTGAGTTTCTTTGTGAAAGTTTTGTGTGGCTGGGGGGGTGGGGGTTGCACCATTCAGCAGTCGAGCAGGAATCATGGGTAAATTATGAAAGCAGAGTTCACTCCTGTTAATTGTTGGCCCGGCCTGGTTGAGGTGGCATTTGGCAGCTTCAGCAATTTACCTGGGCTGATGACCCATCACCGTGGTGTCAGGTATACCCGCTTCTCCCTAAGCATTGCTGCAGCTGCCCGCGGTTCACCTGCAATTGGGTCAGATCTGTGCTGGAGTGCGGTGCACTCTCTCTCTGGCTCTCCTGCGGTGCACTCTCTCTCTCTCTCTGGCTCCCCGAGACACACTCTCTCTCTCTGGCTCTCCTGCAGTGCACTCTCTCTCTCTCTCTCTCTGGCTCCCCAGGACGCGCACTCTCTCCTCTCCAACTCCCACAGGGTACTCTCTCTCTCTGGCTCCACGGGGCCCACTCTCTCTCCGACTCCCCTGGGGTGCGCTCTCTCTGGCTCTCCTGGAGTGCGCTCTCTCTCTCCACCTTCCCCAGGGCGCGTGCTCTCTCTCCGACTCCCCTGGAGTGCGCTCTCACTCTCTCTATCTCTGGCTCCACGGGGTCCGCTCTCTCTCTTCGACTCCCCTGGGGTGCGCTCTCTCTGTCTCTCTGGCTCTCCTGGAGTGCGCTCTCTCTCTCTCCGACTTCCCCAGGGCGTGTACTCTCTCTCTGACTCCCCTGGAGTGCGCTCTCTCTCTCTCTCTGACTTCCCCGGGGAGCTTGCTCTCTCTCCGACTCCCCTGGGATGCTCTCTCTCTCTCGCTCTCTCTCTCTCTCTCTGGCTCCCCGAGACACACTCCCTCTCCCCAGCTCTCATGCGGTGCACTCTCTCTCTCTCTCTCTCCAGCTCTCCTGGAGTGCGCTCTCTCTCTCCGACTCCCTTGGGGTGCGCTCTCTCTGGCTCTCCTGGACTGCGCTCTCTCTCTCTCTGACTTCCCCGGGGCGCGTGCTCTCTCTCCCACTCCCCTGGGGTGTGCTCTCTATCTCTGGCTCCACAGGGCCCACTCTCTCTCTCCGGCTCTCCTACAGTGCACTCTCTCCCTCTCTCTGGCTCCCCGAGACACACTCTCTCTCTCCGGCTCTCCTACGGTGCACTCTCTCTCTCTCTCTGGCTCCCCGAGACACACTCTCTCTCTCCGGCTCTCCTGCAATGCACACTCTCTCTCTCTCTCCGGCTGTCCTGTGGTGCACTCTCTCTCTCTCTCTGGCTCTCCGAGACACACTCTCTCTCTCCGGCTCTCCTGCAGTGCACTCTCTCTCTCTCTGGCTCCCCGAGACACACTCTCTCTCTCTGGCTCTCCTGGAGTGCGCTCTCTCTCTCCGACTTCCCCGGGGCCCGTTCTCTCTCTCCGACTCCCCTGGGGTGCGATCTCTCTCTCTATCTCTGGCTCCACAGGGCCCACTCTCTCTCTCCCGCTCTCCTGCGGTGCACTCTCTCTCTCGCGGTGCACTGTCTCTCTCTCTCTGGCTCCCTGAGACACACTCTCTCTCCGGCTCTCCTGCAGTGCACACTCTCTCTCTCTCTCTCTTGCCCCCCGAGACACATTCTCTCTGTCCGGCTCTCCTGCGGTACACTCTCTCTCTCTGGCTCTCCTGGAGTGCGCTCTCTCTCTCCGACTTCCCCGGGGTGCATACTCTCTCTCCGACTCCCCTGGGGTGCACTCTCTCTCTCTATCTCTGGCTCCACGGGGCCCACTCTCTCTCTCCCGCTCTCCTGCGGTGCACTCTCTCTCTCTCCGGCTCTTCTGCGGTGCACTCTCTCTCTCTCTCTGGCTCCCTGAGACACACTCTCTCTCTCCGGCTCTCCTGCGGTGCATTCTCTCTCTCTCTCTCTGGCTCCCCGAGACACACTCTCTCTCTCCGGCTCTCCTGCAGTGCACTCTCTCTATCTCTGGCTCCACGGGGCCCGCTCTCTCTCTCCAACTCCCCTGGGGTCTGTCTCTCTCTCTCTCTCTCTCTCTCTCTCCAACTCCCACAGGGCACGCTCTCTCTCTATGGCTCCACGGGGCCCGCTCTATCTCTTTGGCTCTCCTGCGGTGCACTCTCTCTATCTCTAGCTCCACGGGGCCCGCTCTCTCTCTCCGACTCCCCTGGGGTGCACTCTCTCTCTCTCTCTCTGGCTCTCCTGGGGTGCACCCTATCTCTCTCTCTCTTACTTCCCTGGGGCACATGCTCTCTCACCGACTCCCCTGGGGTGTGCTCTCTCTCTCCCTCTCCGACTTCTGCGGGGCGCGCACTCTCTCTCTAACTCCCCTGGGGTGCGCTCTCTCTTTCTGGCTCCGTTGCTCAACTGCCCTCCTTCCTCCCGTTTCTTGGCCTCACTTGATTTTAACGGGAGGGACCGTGCCGTCTCCTGATGCTTCTGCTGTGTCTTCCTGCTGCTCCCATTGTTTTTATTTCCTTCACCATTTGTCACAGATTTTCCTTGTCAGGGCGACTGGTCTCCAGCACAGATCTGACCCAATTGCAGGTGAATGGTGCGTGTGTCTCAGGAGTTGCTCGTTTGTACACTGTGAGCCATCCTCTCCTGGGGTCGCTGGAAATATGTCACCACACCACAGGGGGACTGAAGTCATGATGCAAATGCAGCCTTTCCATGCTGTATCAAAGCATGTTTTTGTCTATGTCTAAGCCAGTTGTACCTCAGACAACTATTTGCTGAGGAGTCTTAGGACCAATAGGACCACAGGGAGAAGATCAGATGGAAGTCCCAACAGTAGGGTGAAGTCAGATCCTGATTTAACGATCTAAGAACTCAGTGACCTTTTGAATGCGACAGTGCCCCCCACCACCCTGGGGAATGGCAGTTAGTAAAATTTTGGCAGTTTTAGGATTGTGCCCAGCTACAATGCTCTTTATACTCGTGGTTGGTGAACCTACTTTAATGAGTAGTAGCTACTCTCTAGACATTCTGCCCCTCATTGAGAGTCAGAATCCCCCCCCCATCTTTTCCAGGCTCCTGGCCGATCCAGAATAGCAGCATTGACACCGGCGACCTGGAGGTGGGCCAGCGGGTGACCCAGGAGGTCCCCCCCGGCATCTTCTGGAGGTCTCTGCTGCATCTGACGCAGCCACAGTTCCTCAAGTTCAACATCTCTTTGGGGAGGGACGCGCTCTTCGGGGTCTACATCCGCAAGGGCCTGCCCCCCTCTCACGCGCAGGTGCGTGCTGACTGCCTCTCTGCCATCCTCACTGCCTCTCTGCCATCCCCCCCCCCCTCACGCGCAGGTGCGTGCTCACTGCCTCTCTGCCCTGCCCCCTCTCTCACGCGCAGGTGCGTGCTCACTGCCTCTCTGCCATCCCCCCCCCTCACGCGCAGGTGCGTGCTCACTGCCTCTCTGCCATGCCGCCCTCTCACGCCCAGGTGCGTGCTCACTGCCTCTCTGCCATGCCCCCCTCTCACGCGCAGGTGCGTGCTCACTGCCTGTCTGCCCTGCCCCCCTTACTGAAGCCCTGCCCACCATTTTCCTGAGGCTCAGCCTCTATATCCCACATCCACCATTATCCCCCATAAGATCTCCCTTGCTACCTCCTCTCCTCTCCCCTCCTCTCCCAATCAGTCCTCTCTTTCTCTTTCATTACTTCATTTTCATCACTTCAGCTTTGACTGCTGTGACTGACACTTGGACTAACCTGTACGTCAGAGAGACTGCTGGAGGCAGCTTTAGTTACAGGACCAAGTCACCATAGTGTTGCCAGTAATAATGGCTGCTTGCGTGGAGCATTCTCTGTAGCTGTGTGTGTGTGCGTGTGTGTGTGTGTGCCCGTGTGTGTGCGTGTGTGTGTGTGCGTGTGTGGCCACAAAGGAAGGCTCTGGGATGACAAGGAGAAGTTGGGGCTCCATGATTCCGGAAATGCGAGCCAGCTGAGTGGGGGGGGGGGGGGGGCACCAGGCGTGGCGGGGGGCTCCGTCGAATTGGGTGACCCCCGTTGCGACCCACTTCCTGCGAGCAGTAAGACTACATGGAGCGTCTGGACGGCAAGCAGAAGTGGAGCGTGGTGGAGCCGCCGCGGGAACGGCGCAGTGTGCAGACAGTGGTGCTGAATGAGGCCGTCTTCGTGCAGTACCTGGAGCTCGGCAGCTGGCACCTGGCCTTCTACAACGACGGCAGGGAGAGGGAAGCCGTCTCTTTCAGCACGGCTGTACTCGGTCAGTCCTCGTCTTATTCTCACTGTCACTGCTGCCCTCCCGTCCGGGGCTTGGATTAGGACCCCTGGAGTATTTCTGTGGCCAGACGGAAGGAAGGTGGGCTGGTATTTTACATGGACTATGGGATTATTGTCACCTTCCTAAAACACCCATAACACAGAGCACAGCACCTAAATTTGGGGCTTCATGTAAATTTTGAGCATCGGGTGCATTATGGGATTATGACACATATCTCGGCGTTATGGTGTATGCGAGCTTCCCAAAGACTCCTTGGGCCGCGGGTGATACTGTGATGGAATGAGAACATGGCACACGTTGGGCGGAATAGTCATGGAAAAAGTGCCACAGCGCCCCGAGGAACGTTCTGGAATATCTTCTCCTCCGCAGGCCACCCTCTCCTTGCAGTTGGGTTAACAAGCACTTAGGATAGAGTGCGGTGTCCGTGGAGGCCTGGGGGGGCACCGCACACGCATGCACCTCGCTGAAATATTGATGACCTTGGAGGTGGCGAGCTCCCATATGCGCAGGCTCAGCAGTAAACAAGGCAACTAGGAAGCTGGGAGGTCTGAGTGCAGACAGGAAGCCAAATGGAAAAGCGCCCATCTGGGCCACGTCGGCCTGGGGAGTCCCGACTGAGGTGACATGGAAAACAGCTTTCCTGCCAGTCTCCATGGACAGACCCCCCCATTAGTACTCATATCCCATAACGCTAAGTACCTTTTGAATTAGGATTTAGAGATTAATTGTCATTGTTGACACACAGCACACAACAACGAAATGTGTTCTCTGCATTTAACCCATATGTTCAGCACCCAGGGAGCAGTGCTTGGGGGCAGTACCTTGCTCCGGGTACTTCAGTGGTGCCTTGCTGGTCAGGGATTCGAACCTGCAATCTTTCGATTACAAGTGCGCGTCCCTAACCATTAAGCCACCACTGGCAACGGGAAAGTGGGAAATCAATGAGCATGATCACCATTTCCCCCTTGTGGTCATTTTGGGAATAATTGGATGGATCATGTGACAGTCATATGGCCACCGTTTGTCACTTGACTGCTTAGGCCCAGGAAAACGGTACCATTGTCATGTGATATGTATGTCACCTTGCCAGTTGACCTCATGCAGCTCGATCGTGAGGGCCCTTCCTTTCACAGATTTAGTGGCTCATTTATCTAATTGGTGTTGCAGGATAATCTCAGTTTAATATAACAGCAATTGCACAAGAGAGCAGATACCTCCTGTACACAGAAACAAGGTGAGAATAAAAAAGAGATGATGGGCACTAAGAGATGATGGGCACTAAGCCGGAAGTGCGTTTGATATGGAGGAGTTTGGTAGCCTACAGAAGGGGCAGAATCTAAGACTCGGAATTATGACGCCTTGGTCAATGGGTGTGTTCCTCACTGGGAATATTATTATTATTATGATTTTTATGAGGACTATACTTCTACCCACTTACCCTGGCATAGCGCACAAGGGTATAATAGGGACAAGGGCTGGGGTATGCCCTGGATGGGAACAATAGGGACGAGGGCTGAGGTACGCTGTGTGCGGGAACAATAGGGACAAGGGCTGGGGTACGTCCTGCGTGGGAACAATAGGGGCAAGGGCTGGGGTACGCCCTGCGCGGGAACAATAGGGGCGAGGGCTGGGGTACGTCCTGCGCGGGTACAATAGGGAAGGGGATAATAGGGGTGATGACAGTGATTATAAAGTTAGTAATAACGATATTGCTATTAAGGTTGTTTTCTATTATATGTTACTTTCCTAACAAAATAGCTTTCTTCAACAGATTCAGTGCAAGAGTGTCCTCGGAATTGCCATGGAAACGGTGAATGTGTGTCCGGTGTGTGCCACTGCTTCCCTGGAAATCACGGCATGGACTGTTCCAAAGGTATGGCACATCGGGGACCCTTTTTGTTATGGCAGCCCTGTGACCACGCCTCTGACCACCCGCCTCACCCTCCCCCCCCCCCATTGGTACGCCGGCATTGAGCTCAGTTCCAGCCACCTCCCACTGCCGCACAGTCTGCACAGCATTGAGTCAGGACCAGCCTTGCCGCCAGGTTTTGTCGGGAAATGTTGGAGCGCAAGTGCCGCTGACTTCCACCAAGGGCGGTTCAGTGGCTCAGTGGACAAAGGCCCTGTGCCTCCGATTAGAAGGTTGCCAGTTAGAGTCTGGCTTCTGCAAAATGGCCACGTCTGGGGGCCTTAGAGCAAGACCCTTAACTCCAGCTCCATGGGTAATGCTACAAGTGATTGGCCTTTGTTACCAAGCAAGCTCTCGCCTACATGTGTGTCATGGAGTGCAGGATGGGGTAGGCAAAAGGGGAACTTCCCCACAGGGATCAGTAAAGTATCATTATTGTTACATCTATTTTTATTCTGTGGAAAACGAAAGATTGATCTGTTGGTCAGATTTATTAATAAATAATAAACATGTTGCAGGTCAAATAAAATATTGTGGCCCTTGAGTGGTAAAGAGCTCAAGAGATGGAGAACAAAGTTCAATTTTCTATAGCGACAGCAGTAAAACAGCGAAGAAGAATAAGTGAGAATAAGCGACTGTGGAGAAAAGGAGACAAAAGTGGATATAGGCAATAAGGACCTAGAGCAATGAGTCATACTCTGAAAATTATGAGGCTTAGAGGCTCATTTTTTTTGGGTCGGCAGCTTATAAAAACTTAAAATCTGAATCAGATGAAAACAAATCCCAAAAACGTAATTCAAATGAACCTTTACTTTTTTCGTTCCATTCTTTTTTGAAAAGATGGAAATGCAGTGAGGTTTTGAAAAGGCACAAAGTGAGAACAAGCCCGGCACCAGCATCGGTTCTGTGTTGGTGGAAATGAAGTAATAGTGTCCCAGGATGGCAGCAGGGCACCCAGATGCACACCCTCCCATTCTGGGCCAGCAGTGCATCTGTCTGGAAAGTTCAGGTGTCAGGGTTCATTCCAAGGCAGCAGGGAAGATGGATGGCGGCCCTTAGGAGCCCCTGTCCTCCATGATGCCCTGGGGAGCAAGTGATGAATATTTCAGTTTGCCTCGCTGATGAATTGTACTTCATTATCTGACATGCTGGGTGTTTACCTGCCAGGTCTGAATAATATAATCCTGTGTGCGTGCGTCCGTGCGTCCGTGCATGTGTGTGTGTGTGTGTGCGTGTATGTGCGTGTCTGTGTGTGTGTGTGTGTGCGTGTGTGTGTGTATGTGCGTGTGTGTGTGCGTGTGTGTGCGTGTGTATGTGCGTGTGTGTGTGTGTGTGTCTATTACCAAATGTAATAAAAACCAGTTTTTTTGTCGTCATGTTGGGATTAGACTTTTTCCCCATAGGAATCAATGGAGAGTCCTCACAAAGATATAATTACAAACGTGTGTGTGTTTTTGAAACTATTACTTTGTGGGGATCAAATTTCATCATTGTGGTGGGGGGGGGGGGGGCGTAATAAAGCATCAGGTTTTAATGGCGAATATAAAAATATAGATATGTAAATACCCTGTTGCCATCGGCAACAGCCTCCACCACCCCCGGGCCAAAGCAGCGTGGCGGCTGGCGGCTGGCGCAGGCTTCTGCCTCTGTGCTTTTATTGTTATTGACTCATGAAAGAGTCTTTAAAAATCCTGCCAGCTTGGTTTACCCCCCCCCCCCCCACCAGCTGTCAGAGTTTATTAATAAAAGCAGAGCTTCCCGCGGCTGGCCGCCATGACGATGCTGCACTCCTGTCTCTGCGCCTGCACTGCCAGTGTGGCAGCTGCCCTAAAGCTCTTATGCTTGTTGTCTCTCCATCCCCGGTGCTGTCTGAGCCTTTCTGAGCCCATTCTGACTCAGCTGTTGGTGGCATGGCTTCCCGACTGCACAGGGAGGCGATGGAGGCCAGGCGGACTCCTGTCCTGTTCGAATTGCAGCTGCACTGCAGTCACTGGACATGGTCTAAACTTACCTGTTTCCTCTACATCCCACTCGCCATTGTGACATCAGACATGTATCACCTGACCTCTCATGCCCCCCCTGGTGCTACTGTACCTGGAATTCTCAATCAATGGCTCTTTCCATGTGATGTACGTGGAGGGTACTAACGTGAGTGCGTGTGCCCATCTCCCCCAGCGGCCTGCCCGGTGCTGTGCAGCGGAAACGGCCAGTACGACAAAGGGGTCTGTGTCTGCTACAGTGGCTGGAAGGGCCCCGAGTGTGACGTCCCCAGCAGCCAGTGCCTGGACCCGCACTGTGGCGGACATGGTACCTGCACAGAGGGCACCTGCATCTGCTCTCTGGGTTTCAAGGGCGAGAGCTGCACAGAGGGTGAGCTGGAGTCAGGGTCAGGGCCAGGGCCTGCTCGGGGGGGGGCTATGTGGAACCAGTTGTGCTTTTAATCCCAAACCAAAGCTGAGGGTGAGCAGGTCTCTGTGATCCCAGTTCAAAGCAGGGACGTCAAGGCGGACAGGAGTGTAATCAGGCAGAGGAGACAGGAGGGATGGAGCAGCAAGATTAGGCTGAGCTGAGCGATGAAGAGACAGGAGGGATGAAGCAGCAGGATAAGGCTGAACAGAGCGATGGAGAGACAGGAGGGAGGGAGCAGCAAGATTAGGCTGAACAGAGCGATGGAGAGACAGGAGGGAGGGAGCAGTAAGATTAGGCTGAGCTGAGCGATGGAGAGACAGGAGGGAGGGAGCAGCAAGATTAGGCTGAGCTGAGCGATGGAGAGACAGGAGGGAGGCAGCAGCAAGATTAGGCTGAGCTGAGCGATGGAGAGACAGGAGGGAGGGAGCAGCAAGATTAGGCTGAGCAGAGCGATGGAGAGACAGGAGGGAGGGAGCAGCAAGATTAGACTGAGCTGAGCGATGGAGAGACAGGAGGGAGGCAGCAGCAAGATTAGGCTGAGCTGAGCGATTGAGAGACAGGAGGGAGCAGCAAGATTAGGCTGAGCTGAGCGATTGAGAGACAGGAGGGAGGGAGCAGCAAGATTAGGTTGAGCTGAGTGATTGAGAGACAGGAAGGAGGGAGCAGCAGGATTAGGCTGAGCTGAGCGATGGAGAGACAGGAGGGATGGAGCAGCAAGATTAGGCTGAGCAGAGCGATGGAGAGACAGGAGGGAGGGAGCAACAAGATTAGGCTGAACAGAGCGATGGAGAGACAGGAGGGATGGAGCAGCAAGATTAGGCTGAGCAGAGCGATGGAGAGACAGAAGCTCCGCTCCGCATCCCCTCATCAAACCTTTCATATTTTTTCCACCGCATCCATATTTTTGCAAATGTGATATTCATCAGAGCTGGCTCTCTACAACATTTCGCCAGGAGAGTCGGTGACACCACGACTGATACGTGCAATTCGCAGTTTCTGCAGCATAAACAGAAGTGCTGTCTCTGGGGGGGTGGCGGGGGAGGTGGGGCTTATTCTGTTACGCTGGAGAAGTGTCGGATGAGGGGCCGCTGTGGGGGGAATACTTGACAAATAGTTTTTGGCGGTGTGCAGTGGGATTCCCTCAACATCAGGGGGAGCAGATGGGGGGGGGGGGCATGTTTGAAGCGTTTTTGTGTAAGCATCATCATTTTGATGAACAGAAGCATTTTGTTTCCATAGAGTTGAAATGGCTGAACATTAGAGACACAAAAATGTGTGAGTATGCGTGTTCCCGCAGTGGACTGCTTGGACCCCACCTGCTCTGGTAATGGAATCTGTGTCAACGGCGAGTGCCACTGCAAGCCGGGCTGGGGGGGCACCCACTGCCACCTGGCCCGCACGCTCTGCCCCGACCAGTGCCACGGCCACGGCGCCATGCTCCCCGACACCGGCATCTGCAGCTGTGACCCCAGCTGGATGGGCCCTGACTGCTCTGTGGGTCGGTACCTACCCCACCGGCTCTCCATCCCCCCAGTTGTCCCTCCCCCATCACTTGGTCCCCTATCTTGACATCTGCGCTGACCCCCCACAGAGGTGTGCTCGGTGGACTGTGGCACCCACGGTGTGTGCATAGGCGGAGCCTGCCGCTGCGAGGAGGGCTGGACGGGCGCTGCCTGCGACCAGCGCGTCTGCAACCCGCAGTGCGTGAAGCATGGCACCTGCAAGGACGGCAAGTGCGAGTGCCAACGGGGCTGGAACGGGGAGCACTGTACCATCGGTAGGCACATGCCTAGCCACCACCCAGGCACTTACCTTTTATACTGGCCTTTGACTCCTCCCACAGGGTGGGGCCTGTCCGACTGCCTGCCAATGTTGTGCCTCGATTCCATGTAGCCCTGCCCTAGAATATAGCCTCAGGTGAGCCATGCATCCTGCTGAGCTAGTTGTGATGAATGGAATGAGCTAAGGTGCCTCCTTTAGTGGGTTGGGTTTAAGGCCCTTCTCTGCAGCTTGGATATCCTGCGGACCCTGTCGGCACGCAACAGGCAGATGGGCCAGCCGGGAGGGGCAGCATGCCAGGGACACCGTGGGCAGGAACGTGGCCCTCACCAGGCACAGCTGATCTCTCCCTGGGAGCGGGGGGTTTTGTGGGCGGACAGGAGAATGGACACAAAGACAAAGGAGACACCTACAACAGAGGCCAGGTGGATTATGGGAGCAGGCAACAGAGGATAGAGGGGGGATGAGAGACAGGGTGGGATGCATGGTGCTGGGGGGGTGAGGAGACTGGAAAAGCTAAAGCACAGGCCTCAATGTCTAACCCTTATGTTTATGAGAAAGCAGGGGCCAGACTTGGCTCCTCCTTTCCCGCTTCCCCCCCATCATCAGTAATGCATGGGGGGCGTATCCCCCACCTCCACCGCAGACATCACCGTGAGCTCGCTGTTCCCATTACCTTACGGTCAATGCTCCTCACTGAGCAGAGGGGTCACCGGCAAGTGGGGGCGCCTCCACTCTTCACCCCTTTTTATTTACCCTCAAAATGGGAACTTTCATTAAAAGCAGTCTGGACCCCCCATCCAGCCCAGAGCCCCACCATTGCTGAGCCTATTGTGTGCTGCCCCATCCTCCATGCCTTCCGAGCATCATAGTACATTCTCAGAGATTCCGTTTCTTATGGCTGCATGTTTAGACATTTTCATGTTTTGTTTTAATGCAGACTTTTTGGATGAAACTGACAAAGGTATTGTATCTCCTAACCCTACTTTTGCATTCTGTTGTATTTTTGTGTCCAAGCTGGTAGAGATCGAGCTCTCTGTTATGTGGTGGGGTGGGGCAGGATGGGGGGGGCACGGGTGAGATTGCCTCAAAGCAGATTAGTCACCCTGGAATAGACTGTGCAAGGTGCTCCCTTGTAGGTTGATGGACGTCCATTGTCCTGTACAGAAGGTGACTGTCGAGATGACCAACATGAAAATGGTGGACTTCTGCTGTCCTTCCAGACCCTCTCCACCCGGGGGAGTCCCGGTCAAGAATGATAGTTCAGAATGAAAACAGCTGGATGATGCTTTGAAGGACTGGATGGTCCCAAATCACAGTAGTTTGCGTCGGTTCCTCGTTAGTTGGACCACATTTTCGATATGAGTGTGGCTGGACCCTGCCCCCGGCTGTCCAAGACCGTTCCGCGTTAGTGGGACCACACTTTCCATATGAGCGTGGCTGTCCTGCCCCCGGCTGTCCAAGACCATGCAGACAGATTAGTGCCTTTCACTTCATCTTTTCAGCCAAGCTCATTTAGTCAGGTCAAGAAACCCGCTCAAGGACTTATCTAATCCCCCAGGATGTGAAAGCTCCCCCTTCAGACAGCAAGGTTGGGGCCTTGGGGGGGGAGGGTGGGGCCTCACAGAGATACATGTTCAGCTGCTGGCCCTCCTGCCTTCTGCAACCTGCCAGCCCCCCCACACCGCAGACACATCCACTCACAGAGACAGGTCTAAAGTTTTTAAAGTCAGGTGGTTTTTTTGTGTCCCGCTGACCCTGAGAAGATGCATGGCCTGCTGGGATGGCAGGGAAGCAGACTGAGGAGAAACACGGAGCTTGGTGTTTAATTACATTCTGGGATGGGGGACCTCTATGTAAACATTCCACAGTGTTGCATATAGCCCGTATAATGGCGTGTATAATAGGATTAGATTGCGCCTGCCATGTGTTGTGCTAATTAAGTGCTTGAATTCTAATTTCAGACTCAGTTCAGGTGGACTTTTTGGTTCCAGTCTCCGTGCAGATCGAATAATGGCTCATGAGGACGTGGTGGGTGCTGCCACTCCGGCTATGACGTCACGAGTCTGCCAGGCACGATGAGGGCGGTGCTTTAGAATCACCAAAGAGAGGAGAGGGCAGGCTTAGGCTCAGTTAGGCTTAGGCTTAGGCTTAGGCTTAGGCTCAGTTAGGCGCAGTTACAAAATCGGCATTTGCTTTGTGTTCTGTTATATCATGGCCTCAAATTGGGGATTTTTGGAGAGTGGTGACATTTTTGTGAGATGATGTATCTGTGTATGCATGTGCCCTGTGTTGGACGAGAGCTCGGGTGGGGCAGATGGAGACATGGTCCACCAGCATGTCCTGGGAACTGGGCATTTCCTGCAGTGGGAGAGAGGGGGAGGGTGCCCACGTGGACCCACACCCCCCCAGGGGTTAAGGCTGAGGCACGAAGCGCTCCCCCTCTGCCCCCCCAGGTCTGCCTGTGCTTACAAAGCTATGGTCTTAATAACACTGAAAGTTCAACTCACCCAAGATTTACTGGATGTATGCCAATTCTGTTCACCTCCAACCAGGTCCCAGTAGCTGAAGACAGGTGTTTCAGAGCCAGGCTGAAACAGTTAAAGCAGATAGTGCCCTGGTTTGGCTATTTAGTATCCAGTGATATGCCAGACTAAAACATCAAGTCCCCTAGCACTAAGCAAAGTCTTCTTCTGATTCTGCGTGAAGCCCCCAGTCAGTGCATAGTGTTCTGGTAATATTTTGCCACACAGTACAGTAGGAGTGCATCGATGAGCTGTCTGCTGTTCTCTGTCCCATGTAAAGGGGGGTGATTTGCTTACTGGTTCGCGGCTCTGATAGTCCCAGGAGGTGCAGCGTTAGGGTCCCTCCTAGGACCAAAGCACACCTACCACACGCTTCTACACTAACTTTTCTCTTCGCACTTCCCAGCAGCATTTCTTGGTCACGAAGCTGGCAGCCTCTAGAACAGGCCTCTGAAGACTGCACACTCCTCCATGGGCCCCCTGTGCTTTGAGCCGTGATCCATGGCAGATTCTCCTTTTTTCTGTGCTTGGAGTGTTACGTCCGAGTGGACGGCATTTCTTTGGAGGCTTGATTTAATAGTTTCTGAAATCTCACTTTATTCTATTCAGCATGAGGAGAATCGACTGGCCCTCTGCATTAAGACAGGGGCCGCACTGCTTTGCCCAAGGAGACCGATCGATGCTCGCTATGGATTTTGCTGTCCAAGGACTTCATAAGTACTTGGCTGCTTAAAATGGCAACTCCATTTAACAGGCAATCATTGCTAACTGCCTTTTTTCATTGCCCAATACTCTGTGAAAATCTATGCAGGCCAGCCTGTTAATGTGGCATTCAGAATTTCCCAGACAATGATGATCGGATTAATTAAAGACATGGGGGGATCAGGGCACTGAACCTGACATTTGCACACTGTGGTTGCCCCCCCCCCCCCCCGCTGGGAAAAACACAAACATCTCAAAAGAACCAGGAGCATCTTATGATGCAGGAGCCAGCATGTTTCTTTCTTTAGGTGCCGATGTACAAATGGCACAAAAAATGTTACTGAAGGTCTTTTGTGCTGCTGTATAAAAGGGGGTGGGGGCTCTGATCTTTGAACCCGTATCTTGAAATGAGCTGTGGCAGGCTGTTTTAGCCTGAGCTTAGGCTGAGCAGTGAGAGGGGGAACCTCCAGTTGCAGTGCGAGGAGGGCAGCCTCTGGTTGCAGTAAGAGCGGCCTGCCTCTGGCTGCTGTGAGAGAGAGCAGCCTCCAGCTGCAGTGAGAACAAACCTCCAGCTACAGCGAGAGAGGGCGGCCTCTGGCTGTAATGAGAGGGGGCAGCCTCCAGCTGCAGTGAAGGCAGGGACCTCCAGCTGCAGTGAGGGGGAGCCTCCAAATGCTGTGAGAGGGGGGCAGCCTCTGGTTGCAGTGAGAGGGGCCCGGCTCTGGATGCTGTGAGAGAGAGCAGCCTCCAGCTGCAGTGAGAACTAGCCTCCAGCTACAGCGAGAGAGGGCGGCCCCTGTCTGTAATGAGAGGGGGGAACCTCCAGCTGCAGTGAAGGCAGGGACCTCCAGCTGCAGTGAGGGGGAGCCTCCAACTGATGTGAAAGCTGGCCTTTGGTTGCAGGAGCTGCCCCAACTCTGCCTGCATTTTCCGGGCTGCTTTTTGCAACATTCCCGCTAAGACCTGGCTTGCCGCAGCTCCCGCTCTTAAGCTGGTCGCTAATACGACAGAAAGGATACAAAGTTGCCATTTTCATGCCTTGCTGAGCTTTTCCAAGCCTCTAAATAAACAGTTTGGAATCAGGGCACGGCAAAAAGGAGACTTTTTCTGTACTTATTCAGAAAGCTTTACAGTGGGGATTTTTTGCACTGGAAAAGCATTAGACGGGTGATTTTCCAACAGACATTGGAGTTTGCACCTTTTCGTGTGGGGGGGGGGGGGGGGGGGGGGGGGGGGGGGGGGGCGGGGGGGGGGGGGGGCGGGGGGGGCGGCGCGGGGGGGG
>JAODKC010000002.1:15247900-15265726 GCA_026777985.1 Mormyrops attenuatus
AAAAACCTGCACACACACCGGCCCTTTAAGGATAAGATTGCCCACCCCTGACCTAAAGGTTACCCCAAAAACCAGCACACACACCGGCCCTTTGCTGATAAGATTGGCCACCCCTAACCTAAAGGTTACCCCAAAAACCAGCACACACACCGGCCCTTTGCTGATAAGATTGCGAACCCCTGACCTAAAGCTTATCCCAAAAACCTGCACACACACCGGCCCTTTAAGGATAAGATTGCCCACCCCTGACCTAAAGGTTACCCCAAAAACCAGCAGACACACCGGCCCTTTAAGGATAAGATTGGCCACCCCTCACCTAAAGGTTACCCCAAAAACCAGCACACACACCGGCCCTTTGCCGATAAGATTGACCACCCCTGACCTAAAGGTTACCCAAAAAACCAGCACACACACCGGCCCTTTGCGGATAAGATTGGCCACCCCTGACCTAAAGGTTACCCCAAGAACCAGCACACACACCGGCTCTTTGCGGATAAGATTGGCCACCCCTGACCTAAAGGTTATCTGAAAAACCTGCACACACACCGGCCCTTTAAGGATAAGATTGCTCACCTCTGACCTAAAGGTTACCCCAAATACCTGCACACACACCACCGGCCCTTTAAGGATAAGATTGCCCACCCCTGACCTAAAGGTTACCCAAAATACCTGCACACACACCGGCCCTTTAAGGATAAAATTGCCCACCCCTGACCTAAAGGTTACCCCAGAAATCACACACACACCGGCCCTTTAAGGATAAAACTGGCCACCCCTGACCTAAAGGTTACCCCAAATACCTGCAGACACACCGGCCCTTTAAGGATAAGATTGCCCACCTCCGGTATATGGTGAATCAAAATGCTGCTGCTTTTTAGCTGGGATGAGTCCAGGAAACAGAGCGGGGAAGTTACTTCTAATTAGCCAGGACTATAAAATACCGATTTTATGTATGGATTTGTGTTTTTTTTTCAATTTCATGCTATATGGAGGCTGACTCAGAAAAACAGTAGGTTTTACTTAATGTCCAGCCTCCACTGATATTATTACTTAGTATTATTTTTGTTATAAATATATGCATAAAAATTCAGAGATGTATGTATTTAATGATCTTCAGTTTAGATTGTATTTGGGATACAGTTTGTTGCTTACGGGCCACTAGGGCTGCTATGAAAATTTGTAGCATTTATTCCAGGAATAAAGACGAAAAGTACAGGCTGTGGTCAGTGTGCTCCCAGTAAGCCGGCAGTGCTTTGTCCGGTACAGGCTGTGGTCAGTGCGCTCCCAGTAAGCCTTCGGTGCTTTGTCCAGTACAGGCTGTGGTCAGTGTGCTCCCAGTAAGCCTGCAATGCTTTGTCCAGTACAGGCTGTGGTCAGTGTGCTCCCAGTAAGCCGACACTGCTTTCGCCAGTACAGGCTGTGGTCAGTGTGTTCCTAGTAAGCCTGCAATGCTTTGTCCAGTACAAGCTTTGGTCAGTGTGCTCCCAGTAAGCTGACAATGCTTTGTCCAGTACAGGCTGTGGTCATTGCGCTCCCAGTAAGCCGGCAGTGCTTTGTCCAGTACAAGCTGGACCTACCACCTATGGAACGTCCCATTATCCCCCGCTGATGTAATACAGGAAAATATCTAGCCTTTATGTCACTTTCCTGTCTGCTTGTCACTTTCCTGTCTGCATGTCACTTTCCTGTCTGCTTGTCACTTTACTGACACCTCTTTGTTTATTATCCTTCTTTTTTCCCTACAAGAAACAAAGACTTTCGGCACAGGTAAGACTCCCCACTCCTGCCGCCACTGCATGTTCTGTGACAGTCCCATCTGAATTGCATGTTGCCCCAGCCTTGAATTCTCCGCCATCACATTTTAGCTCTTCTACTGGAATGGAGTACAGACACATTGCATCGATCTGCCAGTAGTGGAGCTACACTCGCTCAGTGGAGCTGTAAACACAAGTGTGTGATGCAGAAACAGTGATTCTGAGCCAGGGAATCTGGTGTGCCTCTTCCCCGCAGCAATAACCCCACGCACAAGTACTTTCTGGCAGTGGACCCAGTGACTGGTGCCCTGTACATTTCTGACACAAACTCACGGCGGATCTACCGCGCACGCTCACTAAGCGGCAGCCGGCTGCTGTCGGACAACGCTGAGGTAGTGGCGGGGACCGGGGAGCAGTGCCTACCCTTCGATGAGCGCTGTGGTGATGGGGGCAAGGCTGTGGAAGCTACCCTCATGAGCCCAAAGGGTGAGCTATGGCTGGGGTGCCGTGTTCTGGGAAGGGACGAGGCATGCTTCAGGGCAGGGCGGCTTTTGGAGCGAGACTCTTGGCTTGGTATGCAGGCATGCTGCTGGATTGGAAAGTAAGGCTCAGCTTCTAGCTGGATCTTCTTCTTTCCATTCCTTCCTAGTTGTGCTGTATTTTGAGCATTTCTTCCAGAAAAATCACGGTAGCATGGGGGATGTTCAACGACACTTGCCTGGGTTGGTTCAAGCCTTCACCTTCTCAAGTGACACGTCTTTGTTGTGAAGGCAACACCCAGATTGCTCTGGAAAACTCCTCCATAGACGGTCAGGCCTCACAATCAAAGAAAACATTCAACCCTTAAGCTGTTAATTAATTTGCTAGCTGGCTGTGGGGAATCAAAGTCTCTGGTGTCAGTTGGAGTTTTCTTTGTTTTATCTGTCCTTCTCTGGGAAGAGACAGTAAGTAATGAGAGCAGCCCTCAGCAGGTGCTGTGGGTGGAGTCAACTGCAGGGAAGCCGCGCCTGGCTGTGCCGTTGATTGGGAAGACTTGCGTTGCACTCTCAATTAACCAAGTGTCCCAGGCAAAATACCAATGGTAACCTGGTGTTATTCAGCCCATTGTTTTATTTGTTGTTTGCATTCAAGTAAATTAACAAACAAGTGAAATATTCTGAGAAACAAGAGCAGGACAGAACTGGGGGAGGGGAGGAAAGTAGAATAATTAGCCAGCTGATCGAGTCATGGCCTGCAAAAGCGTCTTCCGATCTGACACCAAACTGTCAAGGCTGTCATTGTCAAATTTATTCCCACCGATGCGGCATTTTTCCTGAACGACGAGGAGCTGCCCTGTCAGATTGAAGACAACTCACTCCAAAGTTCCTGATGGGTTTGCAAAGTCAAGCACAAGTCAGCCAACTTCCATCTCATGTGGCTCACCTAGCCTGAGCATTCTCCTCAGGGAGCATGTCTGCAAAAATCTCTCGTGTCTCTCTGAAGTGGTTTCTCTCTGGTGCCAATCTGAGGCTACAAGTTGACTCGGAGTTTATGACTAGTGGTGGGGGGGAAGACGCTGACATCCATGTTTGCCAGCTAGCCGTTATCATAGATCAGCAGCCAGGAAGGACACAGTTAGCTTTGCAGGAGATGATGAACGGAGCGATCAATGAGTATTGTGAGTCTTGCCTACTGACTAGCTGATCTCTCCTTTACAGGGATCGCTGTAGATAAGAACGGCATGATGTTCTTTGTAGACGCCACTATGATCCGCAAGGTGGACCAGAATGGCATCATCTCCACGCTGCTAGGTGCCAACGACCTTACCGCTGTGCGACCACTCAGCTGCGACACCAGCATGGATGTCAGCCAGGTTAGGCACCAGAGATTTTTGGGCTATCCTGCTTTCTCGCCACATCAGATCGATTGTAATGACAAAGACTGGCTACAGAGTGACATGAGGTGCTCCGGATGGGCAGCTCACCTAGTCCAGACCAAGGTTTAGTAGCTGACCACCTGTGCAACTTCTAGAAGATCTGATATCAGGGATTACAGGCAGAGCTAGTCATGTTGGCCGGGGTGTCTTTGAGTCTACAGAGAGGACCGTAAGCACCCCTCCTAGATATCTTGGGTCAGAGATCCCTCTGTGCCTTCAAAGAACACTCCCTCTCCTGCCAGCTGCCATGTTACTCTGTGTGCAAAACATGTCCTTCACCTTCCCAGCCTTCCTCATCTGAGGAATGTCCACTCCTTAGATTGTCCTCGTTTGATGTAAGATGTATCAGAGAGTCATGACTGACAGCTGTTTGTTTCCTGGTTTAAAATACCCCAGCAAGGAAGAAGTTATAAAGCCGTCATAACAGCTGCTCTTTTGTCCCATCTCCAGGTTCGTCTTGAGTGGCCTACCGACCTGGCAGTGAACCCCATGGACAACTCGCTGTACGTGTTGGAGAATAACATCATCCTTCGCATCACAGAGAACCACCAAGTGAGCATCATTGCCGGTAGACCCATGCACTGCCAGGTGCCCGGCATCGACTACTCCCTCAGCAGGCTGGCCATCCACTCAGCACTGGAGAGCGCCACAGCCATTGGCATCTCGCACACAGGCGTGCTTTACATTGCTGAGACGGATGAGAAGAAGATCAACCGCATCCGTCAGGTCAGCACCAACGGCGAGATCTCTTTGCTCGCTGGGGCAGCCTCGGAGTGTGACTGTAAGAACGACGTCAACTGCAACTGCTTCGCAGGAGACGATGGCTATGCCACTGACGCTAGCCTCAACACACCTACATCGCTGGCCGTGTCACCCGACGGCACGCTCTTCATTGCTGACCTCAACAACATCCGCATCCGGGCCGTTCGTGGTAACCGGCCAGGCCCCACGCTGATTGGGCAGTATGAGGTGGCCTCACCGCAGGAGCAGGAGCTGTACATCTTCAGTGGGGAGGGGCAACACCAACAGACCATCAGTTTAGTCACTGGGGAGCCACTCTACAACTTCTCTTATGGGTCTGATGGAGAGCTGGCCACTGTCATCGACAACTGCAACAACACTCTACGTATTCGGCGGGAGGGGGCGGGGAAGGGGGACAGTGGACTCCTAAGGCTTGTCCTGCTGCCAGACAACCAGGTGGTGACACTGGGCCTGGACCCGTCTGGTAGCCTTCGCTCCATTTCTGCTTTCAACCAGGAGGTGGCATTGTTGGATTATGACGGGAACACCGATCTCTTGACCACCAAGGCCGATGAGACAGGCTGGACTACTTTCTATGAGTAAGTGTGTGTTTGGTATGCAGACTAATCGTGAGCATCCTGAAAATTCTCCATTGTTTTCTCAAAAGGAAATTAAAAACAGTGAAAGCTTTACTGCTTGTCTAATGTAAACATATTCCATTAGTCGACAATGCTAAGTGCCATGTGGTTTTTATGGCTGTTCATGCATGTAAACATGGGTCAAAGATCTGCCTCAAACAATTCGAACAGCCCAAAGGCAGAGAGAGAGTGAAATGCAGACTGCAGCTTGTAATACTATTTTAATGTCTGCTCATGGATTGTATTAATATGGAGCTCAGGCATGGTTAGGATCTTTTAACCGCCTTTGCAGTTCACTACCTCCACCTAGTGTCTCCACTTGCACACTGCAGCCTCTGCACAGCTTTCTTAAGAAGGACTACATAAAGTTCTGTGAATCTTGCAGTCATGACACAATTGCAGTGCCCTTGAACACAGCACGATGCTTGCTGGAAGGCACCTGGGTACTTATTGAATAAGTCCCAGTGAGGGTCACTTCTGATTGCAAGTAAGGGGAATATTCTTGTATCGCTGCCTCCTGTAGATACGACAGTGAGGGCCGCTTGACCAACGTCACCTACCCAACGGGCACGGTCACCAGCCTGCACAGAGAGATTGAGCGCTCCATCAACATCGACATTGAAAGTTCCAACCGAGATGATGATGTCACTGTCATCACAAACCTGTCATCTGTAGAAGCGTCCTACACCGTAGTCCAAGGTAAGTCTTAACAAAGAAAGACATATGAATGTTGTTTAAAGTACTGAACGTTGTATGTATAGATTACAGAATTATCTTAAAATGCATACACACAACTCCTGTACTCTTCCATTTTCAGGATCATGGGGTTCTGTGGGTACAAAAACATCAGTGCCGGATCCTTGTCCCTGTGTCTGCGTGTATGTGTGCCCGTGCGTGTGTGTGTGTGTATGTGTCTGAGTGTGTGGGCGTGCGTGTATGCATGCATCAAGTCTCTGTCTCTACCCCCATGCACTCCTGTGATGAATGTTGTTGTGGTAAAATTCATTACCTGTGATTCAGTAAATCCTAATCTATGTCTCCTTGTACCACGTTAGCCCAGACACCACAGCTTATTCTGCCGGTTTTATGGACAGAACAGGCAGAAGAACGATTGTATCCCCTCCTCCCCCACTGACCCTCAGGGTGGTGTGATAGAAAAAATAAATTCTGAGTTCCATGTGTCTGGAACTTCGAGTTACTTAGCAGAGTAAAAAGTTTTGAGATTTATTTTAAATTCTACCCAAGAGGCTAGTAGAGGGGAAGAGCTATTTGGCTATGTTAAACTGATCTAATTCTGTAATTCCATGCAGCCCCCCATACAATAAATCTGTTCTTAAAAGCTCACAAAGCTCATTCCTTGTGCTATAGGAGAATAATTTTATAGAAAAAAAACCCACCTGAGCATCCTTCTAAAATCACTAAGTTATCTGAGAATGCACTTTGTCTTGGCTGAAATGTACTGAAAATTTGACTACAAATTCGGTTTTGAAGGATTCCAGTTTATAACGGGTTTCTTTTGAAAGCCGCATTTGATCTTGTTACTTGGTGTAAATGAAATAAAAGACATCCGGTGAGTTTTCTGCGAGACGAGCGCATGTATTGGGTTTGTTTCCTGATAAGGCATCTCCTGCGCCGGGTTGTTAGAGCAGCTGAGAGGATCCATGGGAGATAAAGCTGATTTACTTTTGCCTCAGGCGTAGTGAGATGAAGCATTTATTTTTGTGACCGGACTTTAAATATGAGGCAGCGCACAATTGTTCTGTTTGACTTCCTTCACATTTCCCCTTCCTTCCCTCTCTCCTGTGAACCCCCATTATTCCCCACAGATCAAGTGAGGAACAGCTACCAGCTGTGTAACAATGGCACCCTGCGGGTGATGTATGCTAACGGAATGGGTATTAGCTTCCATACTGAACCACACATATTAGCCGGGTCCGTAAGCCCCACAGTCGGTCGCCGCAACATCACCTTGCCCACCGATAATGGGCTTAACTCCATCGAATGGCGACTACGCAAAGAGCAGACTAAGGGCAAGGTCACTGTCTTCGGCAGGAAGCTGAGGGTGAGTGCGGCTGATCGCCTTCCCTGTATCAGCTCAGATTTCTTGCTGCTGTGGTTATCCAAGTATTTTAATAAATGCAGGTGCCTATTCCCTCTCACTGCTTTAGGCACATGGCAGGAACCTTCTATCTATTGACTTTGACCGAAACACCCGGACAGAAAAGATATACGATGACCACCGCAAGTTCACATTGCGCATCATGTATGACACCCAAGGACGTCCGGCTATGTGGCTGCCCAGCAGCAGCCTGGCCGTGGTCAACGTGTCTTATTCCAGCACCGGGCAGCTCGTCGGCCTGCAACGGGGCAGCATGAGCGAGAGGACAGAATTCGACCCCTTCGGACGCATCCTGTCGCGTTCTTTTGTCGATGGCAAGGTTTGGAGCTACAGTTACCTGGACAAGGTGAGTAGCCAGTCAATTGCGTGAATCCCCCAACTATAACCCTGAATATCGTACATTAGTAACGTGTTGTTAACATGGTCAGAAATCAACATGGCATCATTTCTCACATAGTACGGCGATGAAGATAATGACAGTAGTGCTGATGTGTCTTTTTGTTTTCGCAGTCCATGGTCCTACTGTTGCAGAGTCAGAGACAATACGTCTTTGAGTTTGACACCTCTGGGCGTGTTACGGCTGTCACCATGCCCAGTGTTGCGCGTCACACCATGTCCACCCACGTGTCCATTGGATACATCCGCAATACATACAGCCCACCTGAGAGCAATGCCTCGGTCATCCACGACTTCAGTGAGGACGGCCACCCTCAGGCCACATTCTTCCTGGGAACCGGTAGGCGGGTCCTCTACAAGTATGGCAAGTTAGCTAAACTGTCAGAAGTCCTGTATGATAGCACGGCTGTTACATTTGGCTATGACGAGACCACTGGTGTCCTGAAAATGGTCAACCTGCAGAGTGGCGGCTTCTCATGCACCATACGCTACCGCAAGATGGGCCCACTTGTAGACAAGCAGATCTACCGATTCTCAGAGGAAGGCATGGTCAACGCCCGCTTTGACTACACCTACCATGACAACAGCTTCCGTATTGCCAGCATGAAGCCCGTCATTAGTGAGACACCACTGCCCGTTGATCTCTATCGCTATGATGAGATATCCGGCAAAGTTGAGCACTTTGGAAAGTTCGGTGTCATATACTATGACATCAACCAGATCATCACCACAGCCGTGATGACCCTCAGCAAGCACTTTGACACCCACGGGCGCATCAAGGAGGTGCAGTACGAGATCTTCCGCTCCCTCATGTACTGGATGACAGTGCAGTATGACAGCATGGGACGCGTCATCAAGCGAGAGCTGAAAATTGGGCCATACGCCAACACCACACAGTACCGCTATGAGTATGATGGCGATGGGCAGCTAAGTGGTGTCAAGGTGAATGACTGGTCCGCCTGGCGCTACAGTTATGACTTGAATGGCAACCTGCACCTGCTCAATCCAGGTAACAGTGCCCGCCTACTGCCACTGCGCTACGACCTCCGCGATCGAATAACCCGGCTGGGTGATGTGCAGTACCGCCTTGACGAGGATGGGATCCTGAGCCAGCGTGGCTCCGATGTCTTTGACTACAACTCCAAAAGTCTGCTGTTGCGGGCCTATAGTCGGACGCCTGGAGGCTGGAGTGTGCAGTACCATTATGATGGATTGGGCCGACGGGTCTCCAGCAAGACGAGCCTGGGCCAACACCTGCAGTTCTTTTATGCTGACCTGAACAACCCGGCCCGTGTCACCCATGTGTTCAACCACTCCAGCTCAGAGATCACCTCGCTGTACTATGACCTGCAGGGCCATCTGTTCGCCATGGAGGTGAGCAGCGGGGAGGAGTACTACATTGCCTCGGACAACACCGGCACACCCCTCGCTGTCTTCAGCAGCAACGGACAGATGATTAAGCAACTGCAGTACACAGCATACGGCGAGATTTACCACGACTCCAACCCTGAGTTTCAGTTGGTGGTTGGCTTTCACGGAGGACTCTATGACCCTCTCACCAAGCTAGTGCACTTCACCCAGCGTGACTATGATGTCCTTGCGGGCAGGTGGACCACCCCTGACTACTCACTTTGGCAGAAGATTGGCAAGGACCCAGCCCCCTTCAACCTGTACATGTTTAAGAACAACAATCCCCTCAGTGATATGCTGGACATCAAAAATTATGTCACAGGTATGGAGAGAGTTAAAGGGGAGAATTTTCTTGATTTAAAAAGATGGTGAGCTTAGTTATGTTCTCAGGCCACATGTGCTCCTAAATTGCTGTACAACAGAGACACACCATTGTTGTCTATCTTGGGAGATTAACACTTTGCAATATATTTTACTTCTAAATATAATGTGGCATAAGCTCATTAGGCATCTAAAATGTTTTTGATATGTTTTTTATTAATCTAGAAATCCTTTGAAGTCTTTTATAGTCCTAAAACTTGTATGAGCTTCTCTCTATATTCTGCAAATGACCTTATCTGAAACACATCCTGATCCATCACGTGGGCTCTTGGTTATAGACAAGTGGGCAGATGGCAGCTACCTTAATCTTCTACCCTTCTCTGTTCCAGATGTTAAGAGCTGGTTGGTGATGTTTGGCTTCCAGCTCAGCAACATCATCCCAGGCTTCCCCAAACAGACTGTGTATTTTGTGGAGCCACCCTACGAGCTGCTTGCCACCCAGGACTGTGAGAATGGGCAGGTGAGTTCCTATAGCAACAAAGAGGATGCTACTGCTCCCATGGCAACACTCACCTTGAAGACACACACCCTGTCACCGAAATGCAGGACATATGTACAACAGGCATCTCATCCCTGGTATAGGTATCCCCGTCACTGGCACCCTAATGATCTTCTACTATGTCCATGCAGCTGATTACAGGCGTGCAGCAGGCTGCAGAGCGACACAACCAGGCCTTCATGGCCCTGGAGGGGCGGTTACTCAACAAAGGCCGTCGGACCAAGCAGGATAAGCCCGGGTACTGGTTTGGGACCAACACTCCCATCATTGGGAGGGGCGTGATGTTATCCATGAAGGAGGGCCGCGTGGTTACCGCCGTGTCGGGTATGGCCAGCGAAGACAGCCGCAAGGTGGCCCTGGTACTGAATAATGCCATGTACCTGGAGGGGACGCATTACACGCAGGATGGGCGTGACTGCCATTTCTTCATCAAGGTGGGCTCCGCAGACGGGGACCTGCAGGCGCTGGGGCTGACTAACGGGCGCAAGATGCTGGAGAGTGGGGTGAATGTGACGGTCAGCGGGCGATCGCGGCGTGGGGCCACCGTGGAGTTCCGAGCCGCCTCACTCTTGCTGAGCGTGCGCTATGGCCTGGGTGCTGATGTGCTGGATGAGGAGCGCACGCGGCTACTAGAACTCGCTCGCCAGAGGGCACTGTGGGGTGCCTGGACGCGGGAGCAGCAGCGCGTGCGGGATGGCAAAGAGGGCAGCCGGCTTTGGACTGACGGGGAGCGGCAGCAGCTTCTCAGCACGGGGAAGGTGCAGGGCTACGACGGGTACTATGTGCTGGCTGTCGAGCAGTACCCCGAGCTGGCGGACAGCAGCACCAACATCCAATTCCTGAGACAGAATGAAATGGGCAGGAGGTAACAGACCACAGCATCCCAAAGACTCTCCTCTCCTCTTCTCGCTGCCCCTTCTTTCTCCAGCTTTCCTCTCCTACGGAGAATAAAAGAACAAATGGGATAACACTCTGAACACTGCAGGGACATTTCAAATAACAAAAACAATTACATTTAAATGGTAACTGCCACAGGCAAAAAAAAAATCAGGACCAGGAAACCAAGATAAACAAAGTTGTTCTTGCTTCAAAAAACATCCCCTTTTTAAAAAAGAATATTTTCACCCATATTTTTTGGGTTGTGTAGTTAAGAGGACATGAAAGACAGGTGGTGAGACCCAGCACAGATCGCAGGACCTACTGGGACAGGGAGCAGGCGGTCATGATCTCGGGGTTAGAACAAACAGTCACACTGTCTCAGGCATCATGTCCAACAGAATCGCGCTGTGGTTCAACAGGCTCTGTGAACATTTACCAACTTTGAACTCATTTAGAAGAAAAAAGTCAAATTACGAAATATGTTTTTAAAAAGTAAACAGAAAAAAAACACCATGGCTATATTTGCGGCAAATAACGTCTTACATTGTTTTATTTAAGAATGGAAAAAAGTTCTACATTGTGTCAGCAACACAGATGTTCAGGGTGTAGCTTAGATGCGGTAGTTTTGTACGTTCCCATTGCAGTAGAATCGTAAGACTTTCACCAGGGCACTCTGTATAGGATGGTCAGTAAAACAAAAAACACTCACAGAATAAAGAAAATTAGTATCTAAATTATTTTTTATTTTGTGCTTTTTTAATTTATTCCTTTTTCTTAGAACTGTATGACAATCATGAAAGCGTCACTAGTTTTATTGAAGACAAATGAGCATTGATGAGTTAAGTTATTTTACTTTTGTAAAATATGTAATAATTAAGTTTTTTATATTCATTTTAATTTGCTTCTGAGCAAATTATAGTCACGGACAAAAAATTATGTAAAGTGTTTTAAAATGGTTTATACTTTAAATAAAGTCTTTAAAACTGTGAAACCTGTTTTTCAAAATATATCTGTATGTACAGTGTATAGATTGACCTTTATGCAGCACAGTAGAATATTGTTGAAATATCAAGTTTTATATTTCTAACAGGAAGTGGCTTGTTATGTGCAGACATATAGCTGGCATTATTACTCTAGAATTTTGTGACACTTGGCTATCTGAGTTCTCAACTACCCACACTTCATTGTTTTTACTGCTTGTTTAACATTTGTCTTGGTTTTAGTTTTACCCAGAGTTGCTGTTGTAGGACCCTACCGCACAGAAAGGGGTTCCTGACTTGAAATGAGCCTCTATATGGATGTCATGACCTACCAGATGAGTACTGAGAAGTTATTCTTACACTTACTTGGTTGGTTCCTCTGAAACCTTACAAATAAACAAAAATTAATAAATGTTTGTTTATTTAACGTGGTCATGTGATTTGGGACAGTGGAGATGCTCTGTGCAGGTTGGTACTCTTCTCGATCAAATACTGTCATCAACTTCAGTATTGTTGGTTACTTCTGTCAAGGGGTACAGCATGATCCCTGTGTGAATGATCCCTAGTATCGTTTTCCCCTGGTAGCAATTTGGAGTTTTTAAAATGTACTTCCATCGTTTTTTATTTATTTATTTAAAAAGCAGCTTCAAGATTATACTGCTCAGGGATGGTACATGCCACATTGCGTTTCCATTGCTCAGGGATGGTACACGCCACATTCTCTCTACACCACTCAGGGATGGTACACGCCACATTCTCTCTCCACTGCTCAGAGACGGTACACGCCACATTCTCTCTCCACCACTCAGGGACGGTACACGCCACATTCGTTCTCCATTAATTTGCCAGCCACTAGGGGGATGGGATTCAGACCTTCAGCCCTGGAGGTATGAGGCCACCATACCACTCCACGTACATTCTATATTCTGAATGAATTGTTATTGCTTGAATGCTTGTGAACTGAAAACACCACCCCCCATCCCACACCTCAGAATGGAAATGATTGATTAAATCTTACATGAGGTCATGGGCTTCCAAACGGCTAGCCAGTAATTTTATAATTCCACAAAGGTACATTGTCTGCTTTCAAAACGTGATTTCTCAGTCCTATAGCTACCAACAATCAACCCAGAAAATAAGGCTGAATCTGGAGAGCATTTATTAATACAAAACAGTGCCGCGTTTCAATATTTATTAAAATATTTCAAAACCAATTTCAGTGTAAATTTGTCCTGCTGTAATAAATGAGAAATATACTTGCTAAATATAAGGTTGCCAGAATGTTCTGCCCACCGTGACTGCGTAACTGAATATTTCAAAGACATTAGGGGAATTAAATGTCATTTCATATGGCAGAAGAAAACAGAATATAGTACTCTCTCTGAACCAATAACTAAAAAATACTGCTTGAAGTCATGCATACTAAACACTGAAATAAGGGCTCAAAAATATATCCAGGTAGATGGAAATAAATAAATAAATCTTAACTGATTGATGCAGTGCAATTTAACATATATGTAATAAAAGGTTCAGCTACACTATACATGCCACAGCTAGACAGCAGGTGACAGCAGCAAAGGAGCTTCCCTCCATAATTGCAGGAGCTGTAGTAAAGGGTAGACTGTGATACATAAATTAGCATATTGCTTAAGGGTTAAGGCAATGTTTCTCAACCCAGTCGTCCAGACAATCCACATTTTTGCTTCCTCCCAGCCAATACACCAGCAGCAGGTATTCTGTGTTCTTGATTGACTGCTTGTTTGGTTCAGATGTGAGAGCTGGGCCTAACTCTAACCCTAACCCTAACACTAACCCTAACCCTCCAACTGCTCACTTCAGTTGATACCCTCAGACTGAGAATGCATTTACATGATCTGTATCCCATTTTCATCCTGAATGTGAAAACTGATATCAATGTCAACAATTATAGTTTTCAAACATTGATGAATTACCTTCATTTTTCAAACTAATATTTACCATAAATTTTTAACTCACCCTTTTAAATGTCAGTTATAATTAAAAAAATGTCCTTTCTGGCATGAGTAAAATCATGGTAAAAAGCAGTTTGTAAAACATTAAGTAAACAAATCATATTGAAATGGTTTTTGAACCTCATATACAAAAACACACTCAAACATATCAGACGTAAAACTGCAATGCTTAAATTTTAGCCACGAGGGGGAGCCAACTCTTCTGCTGTTTGAAGAGAAAAGAGGAAGATGGACTCCATTACTGGCAATCTGCAGCTCCTCAGCACCAGCCATCAACAAGAAGCTGTTTATAAGCTAGCAAATTCACACTACAGACATGCCTGAAGCAAGCTGACTTTTTGCATGAAAGAGCTGGTTGTTAATGATCCTGGTTCTATATCTGGCCTGGGTAGCTAGCTGTGGGGCACCAGAGGCATTGGGCCTTACATCTGGATTATTAATACATTTACATTTACAGCATTTAGCAGACGCTCTTTTCCAACCAGTGCTTATTAGACTATGACTGTTCTTCAATTGATAAGCTAGACCTAGAAGTGGAGGGTTAGGTTTCAGAATGCTGCCAACCCGGAATGACCAGTTCAGCTAGACCACCATATAGGTATGGCAACACACACACACTCACACACACACTCAAAGTGGGGATTTTGCACCAGATCGTCAAGACAACCTCCAACACATATGGACATTAATACAAGTAATCAGTTTATCTGATGAGGAAGCCCAGCATAAAGACCAAAATAAATCATTTAAGACTCATTTCTCAGTTTTACAAATAATTTATTCTTTGTGAAACTCACATTGAGCACAGGCAAACTATTTCCATTTACAGTTTAAGTTATACATGTCATTTAATAAAGTTGCTCTCTATGAATATTTAAAAAGAAGAGTTCCTGTTTAAAACATTTACTTAACAGAAAAAAAAAATCATTTAGGAAAAGCAATTAATTTAATATATTCTGAGAGGTGTGACTTTAAATCAATGTCCAAGCAGATTCCAGCCCCCCACTGCCTTCATGCAGAACAGAGACATTCGGGACCTTGCAGTGAGCTGGCAGTTACAGGGGCTGAGGATCAAGTAGACGGCCTGTCATCTGGGGATAGAGGTGGCCATGAAGAGGGAGGGAAAAGCCTACCATGGTATGTTCCTCTGAGCCCGAAGGCTGAGAGCGGCTTGTGACATTTTTTGGGAGGGAGGGGATTAGGTTAGCATGTCCCACAGGCAGCAGCAACAGAGGGCCGTCCAGCAGGCGGTCAGGCAGGTGTCCGCCGTGTCGTCTCGCCTACGCTCCTCCACCACGTACACTGAGACAGAGACCAAGAGAGGTGTCAGTGCTGATATTACACCTGCCCCCAGTGCGGTTTGACGGGTCACCAACGGCTCACTTCCCAGAAAAAAGCCACTGAGGTCGAGGCTGGGCACCCAGCTCCGCAGAAAGGCAGAGTTACAGGCCTGGGGGTGGGGAGGAAGGTGCAATGTTCTCTCATTACATTGAGTAACAGACATTTTTGTTCGTTATCAAAAGGTACACATCAACATCCAAAATAAACCCACTTCAGACAATGCTTTCCTCAGAACAAGTTACTGGAAATACCTGGTCACGTGGCTCTGTTGCCTGGAAACCACAAAACCTCGCCCCAAGTCTGGGAGGAGAGGGGCTGGGTGTTATTCTGTTGTCAAGGCTGACAGAAAGGTTAGCCTTGTCACACAGCATAAGGCAGGCTTGGTGAATATTCAAACACACACTTATGAGCAGAAGGGCAGGAGATGCACTGTGACTGTCAACAGTACCTATAGGAACACTGGCCCACCAGGTAGCATCGCCTAGCTAGGCGTGGCAGGGAACACTCGACGACCGGTAACATCGCCTAACTAGGCATGGCAGGGAACACTGGATGACCGGTAACGTCGCCTAGCTAGGCGTGGCAGGGAACACTCGACGACCGGTAACATCGCCTAACTAGGCATGGCAGGGAACACTCGACAACCGGTAACGTCGCCTAGCTAGGCGTGGCAGGGAACACTGGACAATTGGTAGCGTCACCTAGCTTCATTATAATAAATCCCCAGGGTAGGGGAAACACAATTTAGGTTTTATTTGAAATCCAGTTTAGTTTTAGTCTTCAGGGTGTTGTTTAAAGGTAATTATAATTTAGTTTTCCAAGTGAGTTTTAGTCATTTTATTTATAGGGATTGTGCATCTGGTTTTTAGAGAAACAAAATCATTACTTTAATACTATTTAACTAAAGTATTTGACATGTTTTATTTCAGCATGTTTTTGGATGCAGCATTTATAGTTTGTTTAGTTATAGCTTATTATAATTTTTTGTACCTTATTTAATTTCAGTCTATGAAAAATGTTTTCTTGTAGTTCTAGTTAAAGTTTTTGTTAAGGATAATAACCCTGTCGTATGCTAAAAGTGTTGCCGAGTCTATAGCTGCCAGGGGGTTCCAAGCAACGACTCCTTCCCAGAAGTGCCGCTCCCTAAATAGAGAACACGGTTTCTACAGAGAATGGGCTGTATCACATTACAAAGTCACAGTGCATAAGGGATACACAGCAAACCGTGTGGGAAGCATAACGACAGGTCAAAGCAAAGGGAAGCTGGGCACACTGGGGGGGGGGGAATCCAAAAAAAATCATTGTAGCAGTTTACCTCTTAGTAATGGTGAAATGGCTGACTTACTACCCATTATCTGGCATTTCACTCAAATGCACCATACATTTGTGCACATGCAGTTTGAACATTTGATAACAGCCTAACCCTAACAGCCTAACCCTAACCCTAACCCATCAGAAACTCTGGTGATGACCAATTGCGGGACTAAAGGCCAAAGCCCAAAGCCCATCAGACTTGAGATACAGGTTTGGGTCAGTTTCATAGCTGACTATTCCTTCCTCTACACGAAAGCAGATAGAGTAGCTAAAACCAGAACTGCCCACATTCACAGGCTTTCGGTGCACAATTTAAAAAGTTTTAAAATTTGAGAAACTTCTGAAATGTACTGTGAATATAACTGGACGATCTAATTTTATTACATCACCTATGACGACAGTATCTAAATGTACTCTGGGTACTAAACGTTGGCACACTGCACACTTATCAGGGGGGGGAACTGGTTACCAATTACAGGGCGACAAGGGTGTCAGTCATATTTAATTTTTTCCAAGCACCAAAACTATCCAGTTACCCCTGTACAGATCAGCCATAACCTTACCTTCCAGCCAAGGTTTTGCCAGTCATGATTCAGCTACTGATCAGTCTGGTCTCCAAGTGTCTCTCAGACAGAGGCAATATGGGAACAGAGCCGAACACCCTGGAAATGGAGGCACCTGAACTACTCCCAAAAGAAAGCCTTTATTTGCGATTTTTAATTCTCCTCGTCCGGCATCCCTTATTATCAACAGGATTATTAACAAGAGATTCCTTGCACGACACACCGTTGTACCAAAGAACACATTTAAGCCAAAGAACACATAAATGAGCAAGGAAAAAAAACAGTAAGACAACTTATTGAATAGAATAAGCTTTATTAATTAAAAAAATCTATGTGTGTGGCTCAGCAGGTAAGAGGTCTGAGCCTGTGCTTGGAATAGTCACATCTCTGCTGAGCAAGGCTGTCAACCCTACAAAAATGTCTCAGGAGCTCCAGATAAATGGCCTGAGCCTGTGCTTGGACCACAAGCTTCACTCTAAGATGAATAAATATACATACAGCTGAGAACAAAGCATGGGGTCCAAGCATTCTAATGTACTAATGTACAATGAACGAACATAAAAATACACCTAAAGAAACAGCTTGCTTCTGGTTCTCAAAGGATCTTGCAGGGTTCTTATCACATGATCAATAATTAATGCGTCCGTTGATGGGATAATCAGTCTATACCAGAGCTCCCTGGGAAATGCACTATTAGAGAGGCTCTCAAGCCTACAAAAATAGTGATGACAAAATGCAAACCAGGGCTGCACAATTTTGAAAAATGTTAAGAAACATTGATTTTTTGCAAAAAAAATGTGATGTATAAAGCAAAAGAATAGTTCAAGAATTTAAGAACATAAGAACATAAGAAATTTACAAACGAGAGGAGGCCATTCGGCCCATCAAGCTCGTTTGGGGAGAAC
>JAODKC010000002.1:15265979-15279922 GCA_026777985.1 Mormyrops attenuatus
TTGAATATGGGCGTAATATTAGCATGCTTCCAATCCGAAGGTACCACACCAGCAGATAACGATTTCTGGAATAGTAAGGTTAAATTTACCCAAAATAACATCTAGCCAAATAGAACTTATCTACCAACAGAGTCCATAAATTTTCTTCAGCTTCTAAAAGTCATTCAGCAGTGTTATCGTAAACGAAAAAGAAAACTGACTCCAAAAGAAAATTATTTGTGTCAAGTGTACAGTATGCCCAAGAACAGTTGTGGAATGTATAAAAAACTTGTTGTAGATGCATGTCTTTACTATATCTCTTATCAGAGGTCAAATATCAGAAAAAAGAAAAAAAAAAATAGAGAGAGAATGTTCTGTTATACCGGTACCTTTCAGTGATTGATAACCATGTTTGTGATGGTTTTTAACAGTCACATATCTATACATAAAATTACAATACTTCATTAATATCATAAATTATTATGTAACTCCTATTTAAGTGTTATAATCTCCCGTCACACCCGGATCGTGCTACTCCTCCCGTGTGCCACACGGACTCTTTGGAGTCTTTCGGTTGACCGGCCCGCTAACAAGTGTATGCTCAGTTGTACGGTTTTATTTAATTTTGCATTATTTGTGTATGATTACAGGCACACAGGCTGAGCCCACTGAGTGACACACTGCCCCTAGTTAGCAGTACTAACTTTCTGACATGGCTCCAGTGTGAATGCAAAACTGTATCCAGTTATCGTGTTCACGACATTGATATCACACCCGTCCCACAACAAACTGGCTAAGTTCGACAGAGTCACAGATAAGTCATGTACAGTGCATTTAGTCTGTTGTCTTCAACAGTTTGCCCATCTCCAGTGCTTCCCTCAATAAAATGACAACTTAGCAATCACCAAAAAAAACCTGCCTTTATTAATTCATATGATGTTTGTTTACTTTCATAGAGAGGGGGAACATTTAAAAAGTCTGGTCTGCATTTTTTTTTCAGTAGTAACCCCTTCAGTCACACTGCCGCCATGCCAAACTTCTTTATCCACAGGAAACACTGATGTGCATAACACATAATGTCGATGTTAATAATACACATCACCCAGTCCTACTCCATCCACCCAAAACCCTTAAATAAGAAAAGACTAACTTGGAGATTAGGATATGCAAGTAAGGCAAATCAAGCACGTCATGCAACAACTTGTGGTTTTGCTTGATACAAAACTCTCATTTTCTATGACTGTGATGCGATTACTATGCATGCACACAATGCGATGACAATGCTGAAACAATACATCGCTCAGCCCTAACGCAAACTGCAAATACCTTCCCCAGATGATATCTTGCACAAAAGTACTGGTCACATAAATCAATGGCGAATTAATAGGCATTTCCCCCAGACAGACCTTTGGTCAGAAGCCAGAGGTCCTCTGCTAAGAATTGAGTGTCACACTTTATATCCAATAAATCAGCTTGTATTGCTGGTCCAAACAATCAATTGAGCATATTGTGCAAATGCACTCAGAACTCTAAATGAAAAAGTATCACTTGTTATTCCTTGTAAGGATTTTGTCCAAATCCAACTGAAAGGCTTCATTTATTGCTTTAACCATGTATTTAACAAACGAGCTACATTTTAAACAGATGGGCCCGTAAAAAGATTATAAACCAGTAAAAACCACTCAAATACAGCCACAGAACCACAAGCCTTGAGAACACTAGATAGTGCGGAAATTCAAATGGTACCTGTATATTTGTCGCGCTGAGAGCTCCCAGTGGAAAGAGGACTAATAGGTCCAGTGTGGTTTACAGCATACGTCAACTGCAAAACAGCTGCATTAATGAAGTAGCCAACTTTGGCCAACCTATCCTTCTTGCAGTTTGAAGATCTTTTCATACATGGCTCCATAGTAGGATGCTTCATTGTTCTCGTTCTCAAAGTAGGACAAATCCAACATGAGACCTCTTTTTGAAGCAAATCTACAGAGATGCACAGAGTCCTGCCTATCAGACCAAAGCAGGTCCTTTTCTCAAAGCAACCAAATTGTGCCGTTATTGGAAATCATGTGCTCTCTTGTGACAAATCAGGCACCACTTTAGGGCACGGCCAGCCAGGTGGGTCACCCTAGCGTCGGGCACTACTTTAGGGCACGGCCAGCCAGGTGGGTCACCCTAGCGTCGGGCACGAAAAGGAGAGAATCCACAGCGAATTCTTTAAGAAGATGCTCAGCCATGTGACAGACAGGCAACCATTACATCATTTTATTTCCCCATAATATTCCCAGTTGAGAGCATTATTTTTTTCATTTATCATCTTATAGACAGATGGCTACAGCCAGGTAAAAGTGGACCTTGAAGAGTGGTTTTAATTAAGTGATAACAATTTGACAATAACACAATTAAAATGAGTAGCAGTCACGAGATTTCTCGTTACTCACGAGATTTTGAAAATGAACCGATTTTATTACTGTGATCTCCCATAAAAAAGGTTTCCCAGGAAATGGGTCATTGTTTCCATTGATCACATTACGGAAACCCTTCAAAATACAATTTAAGGGAACCAATAACAACTGTTCTCCTTTTGATAAATCTATCAACATTCAGTTTTTTTTCTACCAAAAAATAATTTTACTATTAGGGTCTTCCCCAAATGTGCCAACCAAGGACATAGGGTTGAGTCAGTTCTCTTGTTCTTCCATTGGAGAAGCTGTCTTATTATCTTAATCATGGTTCAGCTAAATTCTCTAGAATTTGGTCCCCCGTTTGTGTATATTTGCAAAGACCAATAGATTTAATAAAAAAAAATTTTGAAGCAACACCCAGAATAGGTTGGGTTCCTTTGTGTTTTTTTGAAAGCACCATTATGTACACAATGAGAGAAAAAAAAACTCTATAATAATGGTAATTTAATAAACATGATTAACCAACACTTACAGTGGTTTTGCCTATTCTGGCGGTCCATCATCCAGAAGAGCACCTGTGTGTTTTCTCTTCAGGCGCTCAAGCATAGCGGTATGCCATCGAAACTTTGCACAGTGTTCACGCCACCTTCTTGTTTTGTGATAATTATGTGAAAACATGCCATAACGACTTAGTGTTTTAGAAAGGGTTAGGATGCATCAATTTAAAGCATCGATGTCATCAACTATCACGAAATTGATTGCCCTAATACAGTTACAATTATCACGACATTGATTGCCCTAATGCAGTTACAATTATCAACACTCCAAGGCGATAAAGCAGGTAAGAATTCCCTCTCCCTACTCACCTGTGTTTTTTGGGGGCTCGCCACAAACAGGCGGGGGAACATTCTGCCAGCCATATGGGCCCTGGGGGGGAACAGGGTATCCCTGGTATCCTGGCTGCCCGGGTGCAGGGTAGGGCCCTCCCGGGCCAGGTGGATAGTTGGGGTAGCCGGGGTTTTGCATAGGATAGCCGGGATTCTGCATAGGATAGCCGGGGTTGGGTGGCCCCATGTTGACAGGGTACCCTGGAGCAGCTGGACCCGGGTACGGGGGGGGCTGTTCAAAATTCATTTAGACACAGCAGTGGCACCTGTCGCAAGAAAAAGGAGACACTGAGCACCACAGCTCCGACATACCACACTCTCTGTCACTGTCATCTCACATTTGCATCTGTAATAGAAGGCCTCAGCAACAGGAAATTGGTCAGTCAAAGTAAATATTGCCTAAAAGCTTCTGCTCTCTCATATAATACATGCACTAGATACACACTTCTACCAATACCTGATAACCTCACGCTGTCCATCACTGGTGTCCCTAAGAGCCAGTAATACAGTGGAACATTTGAGGAAACAGATGAGGTGGGGCTCCGGCAGTCTCTTTACCAAGCATGCAAGTAAAAGGGCAAGACAGCATTTCATTTCGAGCATTCGATAAGATAAGCACATGTTCTGAGCACAGAACATGACTGATCATCATAATAAGAGTTGCCTGGCAATGACTAAGTAAACATACCTTTAAACCTTTAAAAAAAAAAAAAAACTTTCATGATAAAACCAGAGGAGACACTGGGTTAAGAGATAACCATAACATATCCAACAACAGATAGCTAAGTCTTAGACTAGGGAGAGAGGGCCCATCCAATTTTTCAGCTAGCTAGCTGACGATAACCAGAAAGCCCAACTTTGTCCTTCATCATACTTTAACATGAATGCGACTTTAATCTCCCCAAGTGTAGATACATAAACACATTTTAAGTTATGAATTTAATGATTTTTTATCCTTCCTGAAATTTACATTATACCTGTTGTGGGTAGAGGGGCGATTGAACAGAAAACCCTGCGTGTGGACAAATGTTTTGCCCATCATGTAAAGCCCAGGTGATTATTATACATGCACCATATAATCGCGAGTGCATTGTGCAACCCCACCTTTACTGACATGCCGAACCCACCAGCTATCACCGTCCAATCTGGGATTTGTAGTGCCAGTTATGTGAGTGCTATGTGCCGGTGGCCCAGTTCTTATAGACACAAGATATTTTTGCATGAGCTGGATACATCTGTACCACAGGCCAGATGCAAATTTGACACCCCTGACCCAGATAGATGACAATAAATCCTCTCTAAAACATCTCTGTTTTGGTTTTGGAGTGAACTGCCCCTTTAACATATCATATTTTAAGCGAATCATATTTTAACATTTCTTACAGGTGTTTTTGTTTCGAAAATGATCTACTTTCGACTGCTATTTAAGGTTCACTGAATCAACTGCATTTCCCCAGGATAATATCCACATACTGTTACCTATTACACAACGCTGAAAAAAATCAGCTTGGGAATACACCCACAGTGACTTGTTACCGATGTGTCATTTACACAACACGACACCAGACATTCTGGGGGCTTTGGAGGAGAGGCAGTGAGTCACAGGGTCTCTCCCCGCAGCAGACTGTCATATGCTGCTACAACAAGGTCCTGCCCACCATTCACTAGCAACTAGGGCTGAATGATTTATCGATTTCAAAATGGAAATCACGATTTCGAACAGCGTGATTAACAAATTGCAAAGGTCGCGATTTAGGATATGGATTATACAGCACGTCTGACCCAGGGTTAAAAACCGTTGTGAGAATAGTTTTAAATTCGTGCTATTTAACATTTATTTAGTTGCTGAGCTATAAGTGAATTACCTCCACTGAACCACTGACTACCCCCACTGTACTAGTCACTTCTGTCCACTAGTGCACTTTTCATTTGCACTTCTGTATAGATAAAATGATTTAACAGTACACGCCATTACACCCTTTAACACACTATACGTGTTTAAAAAAAAAAAAAAGTTATGCTGCTAAAACGCTCTTATGCTACTACGCCCTCCAAGTGCCCCACGGATAACCCCAGATAAGCGTTGTGTGTGTGTATTGTGTTTTTAATGCTCCCAGTGTTTTATCGGTTTACGTTGTTGGTCTTGGAGGAACGGTATTTCATTCTTGATTATATGAAAGTGCATGATAAAATGACAAACGAGATTAATCATAAATCTTAGTCTTATTTATTTCATGGTCAGAGATTGATTACAGAAAGGTCATATTTATGGAGTGATAGACAGAATGCTGTGGTTGATTAAAATAGATTTGCATACTTGTAGTTTTGTGCACACGTGCAGCAAAGTTTGCGTTTGAAAACACAATTGTGCAAAACTTTTTTTGAAAAGTCACAGATTTGCAAATATACATTTGCACATATTTTCAGAGCCACGTTACAACTACAAATCAGGATTACAAGTGTCCAAACAGGGTATTTAAATTTTGTCCTGTCCAGAAGGAGCGTGAATGGAGCAGAATTTTGACAGTGAGGCAATTCCAGCCGATACTACCCAAATGAAAATCAATTGATTTTTAACTGGCTGTGATGGGTTTGAGGCACAGAGATCCCACCCACTTCCTGCTCAATGTCTGGCAGTTGAAGGTTTACAAAACTTTGGGAACATGACAAAACTGCCAGAAATCCCAGCATTCAGAGAACATGTATATTGATTGTTGTGCACTTGTAATGCCAATTCATAGTTGTATATTGAGTTTATCGCAATCGGGCAATTGCGATTTCTCTGACAGACATTGCGATTAGCTATTTTCCCCAAATCCTTCAGTCCTACTAGCAACACTCGTAGAGAGCAGCTAGTTTTGAACCCCCCGGTATGTTGTATACCTTTAGTTATGCTGAGTATTCCGGCTCTGGAGATTTGTATACATCAATTTGTAACCAATGTCCAGATATCAGCATGAACCATCAGCATCTTGACCAGGACACTTTTGGGGAAAAAATATATATATTATTATATTTCATATATACATACTTAAAAAGAAAAAGAAAACTATTTTATTGATCCCTGTGGGGAAATTCTCTTTTCACCTACCCCATATTGCTCTCCACGACACACAGACACACATGTAGGCGAGAGTAAGATTGGCAGTGAAGGGCAGTCGCCTACAGCAGTGCCCATGCGGATGGGATTAAGGGCCTCGCTCAAGGGCCCACAGACGTGACTACTCTGCTGACGCCGGGCTCCAGCCAGCGACCTCCTGATCACAGGCACAGAGGCTTAGCCCACTGAGCCACACGTTGCCCCCATGATGGCAGTTTAGTGACTTTGCACCACAACAAAAACCTCTTCACCCATCGTACTTTTTGGCAAGTCAGTAGCTCAGAGCAGGATCCGAAGCTAGCGCTACCACTTTTTAAAAAAATAAAGTGTGAACAAATTTCAAATGTCACCCAATTTGTATATATTTGAATACCAGTGACATCCCCTCCACCAAAAAAAAACAAAACAAAATACTGAAAAGAATGATTCTGTTAATAACCCGTACAATGTCACAGGGCGGGATTTTATTTATTCTTTAAATACCTTGCAATAGTATTGTGTTACTAATGACAGGACTGTGTCCATTTAAAGTACAAAAAACAGAATTAATAGGTATAAACCTAAATACAGACATGTCCAGCTAAATGTGATTTAAGCATTAATCTATGGGGAACAATGCACACCATGTAACTTTCAAATGTGTTTTTATACGCATTTACTAATAATTGCTCTACATCAATTCACTGCCAGGGGCTGTAAACAAGACAGTTAGACTACTGAACATGAAGTGCACACACAAACATCGAAATATTAATTAATATTCACCCATTAAGAAATCTGGAAAACCAAGGGGTGTTTCGGGCTTTTGTTGAAAGATATTACAACTGGAAAACTGAATATAATGTTAACTTGAACACGGTACCCCCCAGGAATTCTCACTTGATGATGTATGTGGGGATATACGGATCTATGCTAGAATATTCCAGAAAGTGGGTTCGAGTAAACTTTAACTACAACATTGCAGTAAAGTAAGCTTTATATTCAGTTGTCCGGCTTTAATATCTTTCAGTGTTTGTAATATATTTCAGTGTTTGTGTGTGCACTTCACGTTCAATAGCCCAGCTGTCACTGTTGGTGAATGGAAACCGTGCAATTATGAACAAATACGTATGAAAACACATCTCAAAGTTACATGGTGTACATTGTCCCCCATTATTTAATGCGTAAAGCACCTTTTACATTTATTTAGGTTTATCCCTACAGTAATGTTGCAGCAAACAGAAAGTCAGCAAGTGTAGTGGGTTCACAAAAGTATTGCAAGGGAACACAAAACAATTTCAAAAATTATCCCCCCTCCCCGACCTCTTAGGGCACAGGTGTCAGACTCCAGTCCTGGGGGGACAGAGCCCTGCACATTTTTGGGTTTCCCCTCGTTTAACACACCTGATTCAACTTCTTGTGCTAATTACCACATAGCTGTTCAGCTGAACCATTTGTGGTGGAACAAGGAAAGAACTAAGCTACACAGGGCTCCGGCCCGCCAGGACACCCCTGTCTTAGGGACTCCATAGATGGCAAACAACAAAATTACAAAAATGGTCTAATGTCGTTTATAGGCTACAGTGACACTTAAAAATTCAAATGGGTCAATTATACAGTAGTTTGAATAAGAATTTTTCACATCATGTTCAAATGAATGTTTGAATATCAAGTGACAGCCCTATCCGAAGCACAAAGGTTATTTAGTCCGTAAAGACTAAAGTGGAATACACCGACTCCACGTCTGCTGGAAAGGTGGAATTTAGCTAAAACTACCAGGCTTGGGTAACAAGGACAGGAGCACTTGCTCACAAACACAAGCAATGATGTAACGCCAGGTCCCACTGGAGTCCATTCAAAACAAACCCTTCTGACTTAGCCACACCCTAAAACTACAGGAAGGAGCTCTTTGAATTCTGCCCTACTGCTAAGATATGCAGATATACAGGCAGAGCCTTTCACCTCTAAAGGAGTTTTAAAGCGGATGTATTAATACTGATTTAGTTTTTAAAAAATGCACAGCATTATGATTTTACCCATCAAGATTAGTAACGTTTATGGATTTTCCACTGAAAGTAAGTATGCTCAACAAGAATCAATGTTCCTAAATCAGCCAGGCACAAAACACAGACTGGCCTACACATGCACCAACCTTACTTTGGTGTGCATTAAGCAGAAGAGCCTCAGAAGATGGATGCATTTGCAGCGTTTTCAGAAGTTAGCACATGCAATCCATAATTTCAGAAAAATATAAGGGACTTTATCGGGCCAATGGACCCTGAACTGCACACATTATTGCAAAGACTCAGGAGAATGAAATTAAGCTCTGTTTCCCTTAACAAAACTTTAAACAGATGACTATCAAGGGACAATATGTGACCCAAGGTTAGGTAAGCAGTCATGCACTGAATGAATGTTGCAACCCAAGGATTCTCCAGCACCATAGTAATCGTGACTGCAACAGAGTTCATGATTAATTCAGAGTAGTGGTGTAAAGTAGGGTTGGGCGACATCTAAAACACTTTAATTTAAAATGCACGCATGGGGTTCCAAGCCATGCAGTTCATTTTATTTAGCTGAGGAAAAAGCCTGAAAAAAATGACACATGGATGATGCACTAAACAGCCAGCATTTAAACTTGTCAACTGGGGTGGGGGGCGGCATAGATGTGCAGATCATCCCTTCTAGTCATTATGGATAATAATCAATGGCACTTAAAAACATACAGCTAAATATATAAGGATACAGTCACTCATCATATAAGGATTTTTTTTTAAAATCTATGTGTTTTTCTAAACTGCATCGGAAACATAGCCTATGCCCAAGTCTACTTCCCTGACAAAGGTGATAATCGGTCAGTCACTTAAATACCAGCACAAAGTTACTTTTCTGATATTGTCATTTACCAATATCATCCTCAGGTCGCACAGTTCTAAAGAGGTGTTGAATCGATTATTGAGCTGGGGATTCAGCTGCTGGGCACAAAATCCTCCTTAAAGATCATTAAAAGCTTGGTGGCCCAAATGGGTTTCAGGATCCCCACTGATGAAAAACACTAAATCAATTACAAAAAGGCAAGTTCAGGTAAACACATTCAAAATCAGGTCCTGATATTCAGATAATGAAATTCAAGTTTCGGTTAACATTCAAATTCAGGTACATAAATGCAAATTCAGGTTGTGGTGAGTGATATGACACCATACCTTTGCCAAACACTACAAGGCACAAGGCTGGAGTACAACTTAGACAGGATGCCAATCCATTTGGGGATTTGAACCCACAATCCACCGCGCGACCCCATCCCAATATCTGAACATTTAATGTTGTCCCGCTTTAAAAACACCAAATTCTAACAGTGGGAAACTTACATTTTATAGATTATCAAGGGGTAAATTTATCTACCTAATCTCACCATGACTCCACATAGCAGGGCTCCAGATAGCCAGCATTTTTGAAGACGATGCGGCAATTTTAAAACTAGGCGCACCAATCCGACTTGCCCCCCCCCCCCAACCCTACAATACCGTGCAGGGTTGGGTATTGAGAACCGGTTCCTAATTACTAACGGTTCTATACCTTTATGAACCAGGAAGTCCATAAGACGTTTGATTTACGGTTCCCGTTATCGATTCCTACACGCACATCTTTCTAAAATGACGTGAAGGTTAATGCATGACAACTCTGGAACATCGGGCAGATCTACAAACGCACTAATGTCTTACTGTAAGGAGAGAAAGAAGACAATCCGTGCCGGACAGCCCAGCCTAAACGTGGCAACAAACACAGGGAGGGGGCCGCTAAACGTTTGAGGTTTCACCACGGTTAAAGTTACTATCATTTCGATTGGGTGCCGCATAGTATTATGTGCAGAAATGCTGACTGCGGGAGGAAAAATATCCGTAACTATCCGTGTATAATTATGTGCGGGGCTCGTATTTATAAACAGGTCTCCTAAGGCGCCGTAACTATAGAAATAGCGGCGCGGTGTTTGGCGCAGAGACCGGCGCCCGGCACCGCGGCATCTCCGGCGGGGGCACCGCGGCATCTCCGGCGGACCCCCCCACGTCGCGGATGGAGCACGACACCCTCCCCACGACAAAAGGCCACGTTAAATACATGAAACTGACGAACCAAACAGCAAAATTACAAAGGGAAGGTTAAATTTGAGTTAAACAGCTGGAGCCTGTAAATCCACCGGGACGTTTCTGTCAACTTATCGGTGCTGGATAAAACTAGAGAGAAAAAAAAATAATAAAAACAGCGCAATATAGACGACGAGCTGTTCATAAACGGCCATAAACGGGATTTCGCTCCCACAGCCAAAATGTGCCCAGTCAGCAGATCCTGTGGGACCTTAGAAGTTATATTAACGTTGAAAATTTAATTATATCTCTCAGACGGAACCGTGCAAAAACAACTTACCTCAGAAAGTAGAAAGGCAGACGTATGTTAAGGGAAGAAGCCGCTTTCCGTGCGCAGCGCTCCGGTCGCTTTTCCACGCAGAGACGCCGACCTCCGATCTCCGCAAACAGACTCTACGGCTCTGACGTCGCGCTTCAATGTTTTGGCAGAAAGGTTGAATTAGACCGGCGCTCAACGTTTCGTTCTGATTGGCCCGTGTTCATAATCTGTGGGGAATTCAGCCAATTGCTTTCGAGGTTGGTGCGTTTTGTAACGCAGCGCTACAGACCGCCCTTTCCACTGACACATGAGAATCACCTGACTCCCCTCGCCCACCTTCATCGCGCTACGTCATCGACATCGTCGTCGTGGGCCACACGTAGCCGGACGTTATAATAAATGTGAAACGCAATATCCTTCTTTTCGAACCATACCTTTCATTGATCGTTTTTGTGTAAAAATGCAGTGTTGGTTCATATTGTGTACAGTTCATTGTACTGGATGTTTTATTTTATCGGTTGTTTTTTTAAAAGAACATTTCCAAACGAGGTTATTTTGAAACTTTCAATTTTAGTGAGTTACTTATCGTCCGTATGAAGTCAAACGCTAGCTTTTTTCATTTTTACCCTATTGTAAACAGGGGCGGAGCTACGTGGTGGCCTGGGGGGCGCACCCCCGTTGCCGCAGCAGTTCGAAGAAAATTGAAAAGTCATGACTGCAGAGCATCTCGGAAAAATAAAGCGGATCGCATCGCCCTTTACTCTCCTTGGCCCAGCCAGGTCGTGCAGGAAAGTGCAAGGCTCTGATAGGCTGCTTTTACCGAGGAAACGCCCATCTAAGCGGCGTGCAGCAGCAGCGGGACAATTCGAAGGCAATGCACAGTGACTGCTGTCTCTTAAAACCAATGGCACAAGGATGTTTCTAGCTGGCCATGATAAAAATAAGTGAATTGATTATAGTTGAAACATAAATATTATCTAATGTAATTTAAAATGCTGAAATCTGTGTTGCACGGGATACCGTTACGGAAAAACACCGAGGTACCACATTTTTGAAAGCTGTTTGTTATCACATTCATTTAGGACAGGTGTTCTATTGACACTATTAGTGATGTCGCGAACACTTTATTCCCAACCATATTCAAGTATTTAAATGTAGCACATATTCCTACATGATTACAAGAGGCCGGTGGTCAGCTCACTGATACGACGCCAGACTACTTAAGTTGAGTGGCCAGTTAGAAATTGATTTCGATTTGAAAAATGGATAAAAGCAGCTAAATAAGCCGTTGGTTTGACTGAAACCAAAGCGGTAAGTGGCGCTGAGTGAACGCGTTTTTGTCTAGAGCGTGACAGGTGACATCAACGAAAGAAAACTTGGGTAACAAAATGCAGTAACAATAAGTATAAGCATATACTATGCATGTTAAAAATTAACTTTTAATACCCCGTAATTAGACACTTTTTCATTTGAAAAATACGTATATGTATTTTGTTTTTTTGTGCCCCCTGCCAACCAGTTGTTGAAAATTGGCTTTCTACGCCTTAATATTCCATAGGTGAATACGTACAATATTCTTTAAAAGTATCAAGGGCGGAGTGGTTACCAGGAGCAGTGGGGGGTCTGATGATGATTACCAACCGGTCGAGCTGCCCTGCAGATCCTTTCAATTTTCGTATATGAATGCAAACGCATATAGTAAATCAATAAAAAGACGATCATCGTCTTTTGTCCATCGCGGAGAAAAGGTGAAACTAAACTCGCGGGTTTTGGCCGTAACCCGATCCAATTAAGGTTAGTATCGCTGTTCTCGAAACTGACATTCAGTGCCAGTCCAACCCTAAGAATTACATAACAACAGAGGTGTAAAGTGACGAAGGAGCATGAAGTTTGAGCACATAACCCCTGTTCTTAGTTCCCTGCATTGGCTTCCTGTTAGGGTTAGAGCTGACTTCAAAGTTCTCCTACTTACATATAGGGCACTTAAAGGTCCAGCTCCTGCCTACCTGACAGAGTTACTTCAAGTTTACAAGCCGCATCGCCCGCCCAGATCACAGAATGCAGGTTTCCTTGTCGTTCCACATATAAATAAAGTGAGAATAGGCGGTATTCTGCTCCAGGGCCCCTATATTGTGGAATGGCTTACCAGCCTATGTTCGGGATGCCGATTCGGTCTCGGTCTTTAAATCTCAACTGAAGACCTATTACTTCAGTTTAGCTTACCCACAAACTAACACAACATAACTATGGCTGTTGGTGCTGCTGTTCATGTCATGTTTATCTACTATGCTTGTCTGTTTATTTTTCAAAACATGTTCTGACCTTCCATGCTCTCCCCTTCCCACATGTCCAGTTGGTGCCTGGGGTGGGCACCATCTGAGCTGGAGTCCTGGTTCAGTCCCATGGAGGGGTGACATCACAAATGGGCCATACAAACTATATCATTGTGGGTGCCACCCTTCACAGGCCAACATGGATAACGGATTCATTGATGGACTTTGTCTCCATTCTTAATCCCAGCATATACCTCCCTTTTAGCAAGCATGTCCACTCTTTTCTGTTCTCAGTAATGTTAGTCTGCCAAGGGGGGTTGGGCAGCCAGTTGACCTTGGACCCCCAGAAGTTTTTTTCTTCCTACTTGGGAGTTTTTGGTTCCTCTCCTCCATTGTCTTCTGGCTTTCTTTATTCAATTTCCTTCATTCCCTTTCCCCGTTCTCTGTCTCTCTCTAATCAGAATCAGCTTAATTCGCCAAGTGTGCTGGGGCCCACAAGGAATTTGCTTCCGGCTGCTTGAGACTCCCTAGTACACAGACAATAAATGTCACTATACAAACAATAAATTACACTATACAAGAAATAAAATTTGAAACATATACACATGGGTAACACTGTACAAAGCATAAGGTGCGAGGCTGAGTGCAAACAGAGTTTAGGGGGGGGAAATTCACAGAAGGCAGGTGACACAGCTTAGCTGTTTATGAGGGTGATGCCCTGAGGGAAGAAGCTGCTCTTGTGTCTGGTGGGTTTTGTGTACGGAGATCTGTAGCACCTGCCAGAGGGGAGGAGCTGGAAAAGATTGTGTCCAGGGTGTGACGGATCTGCAATGATTATATAATTATGTTATACACTCACCTAAAGGATTATTAGGAACACCATACTAATACGGTGTTTGACCCCCTTTCGCCTTCAGAACTG
>JAODKC010000002.1:15284473-15307308 GCA_026777985.1 Mormyrops attenuatus
GCTGCATAACGTTGCTGGGCTGTAATAATGATCCAGTCATTGGCTCTTAAGTATTTGCTGATATAAATTCAAATGGCAACTTTTTTTGGCTGGGCAGTGTATAATAAAAGCAAGGAATTTGATGCAAAAGAAAAACAGATCCAACGGCCACCTTGGTTTCTTTTGGTTAAATTCTAACTGAAACTACTCGTATAATGCAGACCAGGCGTAAGTAAAAGTTGTTGACCATGGGAATCCATAGCTACAGCCCTGTGTTGGATTGTTTTTACTTCTCTGTGGATGTAGGTGAAAAGGAGCTGTTGTCAGTTTGTAGGAGACTCCTGGAACGTGCTGGGATATCTGGATAAAGTAGATCCAATCACTCTTGTGCACTGTTCTCAGTTTCCTAGTTGTTTGGGTTACTCCTGCCCAAGTACCGTACACACGGTGGGGATTGGTTGCACGATTTACTGTATAGACCAGAGTTCTTGCTTTTTTCTCTTTCACGGTGGCTCTGGAGGTCTCCAGGATCTATGAGATGTCTCACCACTGGAAGTTTGATTCTCAAGAGACAAGAAGAATTTTTATGAAATGTAGACTGGAAACTCTCAGATGAAACCCATCTCCTAATTATGGGAGAAATGAAGCAGTAGAAGTGAGTGGGATTACATCAATCATCGCATGGTTACCCAAATGAGATGGCATGAAATCAACAACAGGGACTGGGTTAAACCAGCCAGTGAATGGCAGTACTGGTTAATCCTATGTGCCATGAGTTTTGAATCATCCCCCTTGGGCAGGAATGAGAATAGATGAACTGCTGGTGCTTTTTGGCTCCTGGTACGATATGTTGGGCACGAGGAAAAGCCCAACACAACCATCCTCAGATGCATTCCAGAGACATATTCAGCTGCAGAAATTTCAGCTGTTAGCGGACCGATTTAGAAGCATGTCATACATACCAGCGTGTGTGTCTCTGTAAATGACAACGTATGCTGACCATGAGCACTTACGATGCCCAGTATGAGTCAGCTTTCAGGCACTACAATTCATTGTAGAAGGTTCCAGCAAATCCACAGAGATGGTCATTGTCTCCAAGGGCCCTTTAAGCTGTCAGGAGTTCTTAGACAGTTCAGTTCTCTACAGGAATCCCTGTCATCTGGCTTTAGTCTCCTGTGTCCTCCCCCCCGCCCCACCCTGAGAACACACTATCAGGGGGATCTCAGCTCATATGTCATTTACGAATACCCATAATCCCACACCATGGCCCACCCACGGCCAGCTGCAGCAGCTAGACTGAAGAGGCACCCGGCTGGGTATCCCGGGAATCCCCTGAAGGTGGCAGCCCTGGGAGGACATGTGCGTGGCAGGTGTGTATCTGTGCTTAAGTTTAATGCCAAATCAGCAACAATGGCTATATCATGACAAAAAGGTAAAACAAATAACAAATAATTTACAACATGAAATTTAAAACAGGGCATAGATAAACAAAAACAGAATTTACGTAATATTCTTTAAATTAAAGTTTGATAAAAATTCCAAAACTTTATGGGGTGGCACCTTATGAAAAATATCCACCAGACAGCTTTGTCAATAAAATCGGTGTGTGGCAGGAGGTAGGTGGGTATGGCAGTGAACAGACAACATGCTTGGTACACAACAACATCCCCAGGGTCTCCTGGCTGAGCAGAGTGAAGAGAAGCCTGCAACAGCAGCTATATGTGATCTGTCTGTAACCAGGGATGCACATTACTGATATGCAAGTACGCATTTACCTTTAAAATCAATATATGCAGCAATTGACTGTTTTAACAGCGCAAATGCACATAAAATACATGTTTATGCTGCTATAACAAGAAATTACCGTGAATGAAGTACAAAGTATAAATTAGCATCTAAAGGTTAAAACACACAATAATTGTGAAATCAGTGCACATAAAATAAGTATGCATTTGTACTGTTACAGTCGATTGCTGCACGTATGACTTTTAAGGGTGAATGTGTACATACCAGTTATGTGTATTCCTGCTAATACTGAAATGTGCTACCCGCCCTGTTTTCTCTGTGACCTTCCACGGAGAGAATATGACGGGGATATATACAAAACCCCTTTCCTGGAGTTGTTGTAGTCTGTGTGCACTTGAGACAGCACTCGCGTATAGACCGCCCGTCTTTTTATGATTCAGGAATGTTTGCCCTTTGGCTCAAGGAGAAGAGGGAAGAGAAAAGGGGAGGAGCAACTGAGGGAGCTTTCCACCAATCAGAAGCCTGGGGTTGAATGGGAGTGCTCACCCCCCCCCGCCTTGAGCCTCATGCCAGCACGTGGTGTGGTAACCCCCACTCCCCAGCTGTCATTCACATGATGTACGTGACCGGACTTGCCCCATATCAGTGGTGCTGTTTATGTGGTCGTCCTGACGCCGCTGCTCTAGTCAGCGCGATCAACATCACTGGACGGTTGGGGTGGAAAATATCCACGAGGCAGTGGGGGGCAAAGGTGGAGCAGGAAGGATTATTTTTGAGTGTCAAAAGATTATGCGAGCTGTCCATCATATTTCAGGAGGTCTTAGCATGAGCTAACTGCTAGCTAAATTTCATATCAGATACACTGCACATGACAGCTGAGTAATCGGACAGGCTTGTGTGTACAATACCCAAGACAGCTGTGGCTCCCCCCCCACATCATGTGACCCTTGGGGTCTGTTTGGCCCCTGATAAATGACCCCCATCAGTTTCTGTAGGACATCTTCTCAGCTTCCAGCATAAAAGAACCTCAGAAAGTAAGGGGGTGCATGGGGGGTGTTCCCATATTCTGTCAAGTCCTCGCCGGCACATCGCAGAAACTGCCTTCAGTCCACTTGCCAGTCTGAGGTCCCAGCTGAGAAGGCATGTTTCCTGGAATCTTTGGTCATGACAGGAGGCCACACCAGCAGCCTGAGAGGATCTGAACCATCATTATACATCTCCTGCACACCAGGCTGCAACCATTCCAGCCCAAACCCTGCCCCCCCGGTGGCTAGTCCAAAGTGCATGTCCCTTCAAAACAGGCTGAGAATAGCTTAATATTTTGTGGTAAAAAAAAATAAATAATAGCCCTTGCGCAACCACAGGACAGGATCACGTGAGACCATTTGCCTTGGGCCTCAGTTCTATGTAAGCATACATGTTTGCTCAGCTACATGGCAGAGTGCCATCTTCTAACTCCCCTGTGAATTCGTTTTGGGACCGCCTGCTGTCGCACAGGTTTCTGTACTCTGGTGACATGAGTTCTTGACATAAGGAACAAAACAGCATTTTCTTCCCCGTTTCCCCACAGCAGAGTGTGTACTTTCAACAGTCATCCTCCACGTGCCAGAGGGCATGGGAGAGAAAACAGCCGGTCCTCTTTGATCCAGATCAGATGACGTCTGCCAACCAGTCACTGCCCCCCACCCGCAAGCCATGCTTGTTTACAGTGCCAATAAATCATCATTTATATGTATTTACACAACTTTTTTCATAAGTTGTTAAAGAAGAGATTCTACAATCCTAAAGTAGCAGCTCCTCAGACAGGAAGTCCAAGCACATCGTCAGCATCCTATGGCGGTTTTTCATTCCGCATGGTCACACATAAATGAGCAGGTTTGTTTATTACTTGTCTAACGTTTATTCAGCCGTCTGGTGGACATGTTCTCTCCCCCTAATTAGAGAGATCAAATTAGAAAGGAAGTGGTGAGCATGGAAAGCCAGAGCCAAAGATCCTGCTAAGCCTAAGCCCAAACCCAAGCCAAGCCAAGCCCAAACCTAAACCTAAGCCCAAGCCTAACTTTCCTTCTCACTAACGGGACATAGGAGAACCTCACACACCAACATGAGACTCTGCCAAAATGGGGCATGATTTCAACACAGCGGAATGTACACTCACCTCAGTGTTCCTGAAGAGTCATTAGTTAGGAAGTAATCTTGGAAAGAACAGGGACCAGGCACTCCGAATGACTGCTTCCTTACCTGGGGGCACGAACCAATAGTTTGCACGGCCTGCTGGTAATCACCCAAGTACAGGAACAGAACCGGGCCGAGGGAATCTGACAACTTGGGAGTCACCAGTAGATTCATACACCAGGCTGAGAGACATGAAGTGTGCGAGTGTGTGTGTGTGAGAGACAGAAAGAATATGAAATACATATCACACACAATGTATCTGTGATCTTAAAGCCTCCGTCTGAAAACATAGCGTTCCGTGCATTTGTATGTTTAGAAAAAGGTGATGCATAAGGTCCCACTCATATCCATAGCACACCCTCCAAGACCACAAACAGAGGTACTTCCACTCTTCTGAGAAGGACAACAGATGTGTCTGTACATTTGGCTTTATTTTGAAGTCTGTTTACTCTTCACCTGCTCCACTTGGCACAGGAGAGTTGACTGCTCACAGAGTTAACTCACAGCATCAGCTGACCTCCCATCAGTCAACATGAAAGAGGAAGTCTAGCTATAATTCAAAAATAAAAAACAAACCCAACAAAAATGAGGCTAATCTGGGATCACTCATGTTTAAATGTAAATTGTCATACATTTAGCCTGGCTTTTCCTTAAAAAAAGTACAAAAGTAACTGCACCAAGGAAGGCCAAGGAGGTGGCAGCCCGGAGCTGTTCCTGAACCCGGTCCGAAATCAGATATCAGGTTAAGAACAGTGTGCTAACAGGCTGCTGCCTTTAACCATGACCGTGAACTCCCTGCATTTTGGGGAGGGGGAATAGAAAAAAGGAAGATTTAACAAAAAAATAAAAAATAGCAGCTGATCCAGTAATGGACTGCAAGAACAGAAGAAGCTTTCTCCACGGGAGGGGCTCAGATATCCATCTCGAACTGGTCGTCATCAGCTGAAAAGAGATGGTGGGAAGGTCATTCTTAGCCTCTGTGTTTGAAAGGTCGAAGCTTTGAGACCCATGGGGGGTGGGATCCAATACTGACCCCAAAACAAATTTAACAACTTTTACCAACTGCCAGAGCTGGGTCACAGGGAAGATGGAGGTGGTAAACATCAGCACACTGGCTCTGAGGCATGTACTCTCCTGATCCCTTACATGATCTCTGTGCCTCACCTGCCAGGCCCTTGGCCTCCTCCTCCAGCTCTTCTTTGAGCTCCTGTAGCTTGCCCATGGGGTTCGATGTGGACACCGTGACCCCAGGGATCTGGGGGAGGCAGCAGGGTGGAGTGCGGGCGATGGGCGAGTTGCGGCAGTCCAGCAGGAACTTCCTGTCGTAGATGATCCGTGTTCCTGAAACACAGGTGGCCACAGCTGAGCCTGACGCTCGTCTCTCTGCTGCATGCAGCAGCGCGACTTTCAGTCCGAGCCACCGCTCACTCAGAACTGTGGCGGTCATGTTTCCTTTTTGGGCAGTGGGGGGGGAATGTATTTATGAATGTTTGTGTGCAACAACGGCAAAGCAGAGCTCACTTCTGTTTGTCCCCTGCCCCCACCACAAAATAACGCTTGGTCCAACACTGCTTTGTGGTCAGGGGCACAGAACGCAAACCGGACTAGTGATTCCACTTCCCACTGTGAGGCAAGGCGAGGGGTTGGGATGGGGGGGGGGGGTATTGAAGTCAGTGAAACTGACAGAAACAAATACAAGCCAACAGGGCAGTAAGCTACAGCCTGATGAGCTTTGAACCGGATCAATCCAATGGTCTAACTTGGACTTTGAACAGTCAAGCCAGGCTTCCAGCAAGGGTGGGATTAAGTAATATAGCTGTACGGTGCATCTGGAACAGAGAGAACAATGGGCAGGGCTGGATGGGAATGGGAATAAGCAGGCACAGCACCCGGTGCTGCCAGATCTCCCTTGGACTGAAAGAAGCCCAGACTCTGGGACTGCAGGACGGTTTAGGGGCGGCGCAGCCACAGGACACGACGAGAGGCAGGGATCAGCTCTGTGATTCAGAAATACTCACATTTACAAATTCAGCTTCAACCCTTGTTTTGGCTGCAAGTCAAACTGGGGTGGGGGTGGGGAATTTACAAAACTGCATCCTAAAGAGAGCACATCGTCTGTCACTGACGCCTCCGCAATATCACACTCTGAATGTCACGACCATAAGGACGTGTGTATGGTTATGTGATCCACACCAACGACTCTGGTGCCACTGCACCAGAGTATCAGATAGCACCAAAGTGTATTCTGGTATGAGCATCTCCCTGTGCACAGAAACTCTAGCAGACCTGCGCCCGCACAGCTAGAAAACGTGCAGTCCATTCCCCCACTGCCCCGGCCCTAGACTTTTTTATTCCTAGAAATGGTTCTCTTACTCCCACTCTGCCAGAACAGAATGTTCTCAGCTATTCCTCCAGCACAGCCAAACAGCCGCCCCACAGCCCCGCCCTCCTAGTCTGGCCCCCTGGACACATTCCAGGCCACCCAGCACAGAGCCAGAGAGCACATGGTCATCGCTCATGGAGTCATACCCTTTGCTGGGGGGGTTGGGGTAATATCAAGGTGAAGGCAGCTTGAAACGTTTGAGGAAAGCTAGCTCTGTCACAGCCTAAACTCCATGAAAGCAACGCTGGATGCCAGAATGGTTTCCAAAATGTACTCCCCTTTGACCAATAATGCCCCTCCTCTCAACAGAGAGCCTGCGTGATTGAACAGCTCCTTCAACCACAGGCTCATCTACCAGAGAGACACTGCTTTGTAATAACTGCTACTGGATCAGTCAGTGATACAAGTTTCCATGTCCTTAACCTGGAACAGGTCGCAGAACACCAACCCAACTTTCGACCCGTCACAGAACAGCTCCTCCAAAACTCAATATCTCCTATACTGTCCCACTTTCACTACGCACTTATTATCTGTTTCAGGCCAACGGCTATTGCAATTTCTGTCTGGTTGCTGTAGAATAAATTGTCTTATCTTCACATGATCCATCAGGAAAGTCCTATACCTTACAACAGGCTAGACCAAACTCAAAAAGCATGCTACAAAATACACAACTTTTAAAACCCATCGGCTCATAATGTTGTCCACTGTCTTTATATTACTTGCTGTAAGTCAATCACCAGACCACGCGGCCAGCGATGGGCGGCGTGATCAAGGGTTAAAAAAAAAGTGCAACACCGCGGTTCACCGTCAGAGGGCGCCGTCGACACGCTTCATAACATACAACAAACAATTGCACAAGTTGACTAGTTCAGACCATCTTACCCCGAGAAAAAACAGCAATATCCGAGTACGGTGAACATCATCCATTAAATATTATTGTGACTAATCCACACGCGAAACATTCAGATTAAACGCAATGCATATCGACTACAGGTTTTACCTTTAAACAAAGAAAAAATAAAAGTGAGCGGACGCACAGCTGCGAGATGAGAGACTTGCAAACTCCGCAGGAAGCAGGATCCTGGATATATGAGGGTGCATCATGCAGGACCCCCCCCCAAAAAAAACTGCGCTATGCCAGCATGCACCCAACAACGCTGCTTTACCCACAGCTGGTCTAAAAGTGCACCAGCTATCTCCCCGACCCAAGCAGTCGACCCACCGGGTGAATAACGTGAAGATAGGGTTCCGGCCATGGGGTTGCGGGCCGGAAAATTGTACTCTGGGGAGTCTGGCCAACAAAAAAGTCCAAGATTGATTTTTAATCACAGTCCAGCCTTGTTCACGGCTACTTGCTTTATTTAGCTTACAAACTCGCCACCTCTCGCTGGTAGCCTTGTAATTTTTGATATTGCAAGAAAAGTTCTCGGGTATTTTCCCGGCTCTTTTCTTAGGAAACGTTTGGATTTTTATCTGCCTCAGCTTGCGCTCCTTGTAACTCTAGTAGCCGCCCGGTTGCATTGCAGGTCTGAAAGTTACAACAGAAATGTGCATGGAAGCGAGCCGCACTGTTAAGGGCGAAGCGCAGCAGCATTTGGCCAGCCTTACCTCCGGGGGTGGTGGAGAAGAGGGTCCCTCCGGGCGTCTGACTGTAACAGTCGGGCAGCTGCGTCCAGTCTTTCAGCTGCAAGACGCGGGTGGGGATCGGGCAGCTTTTCGTTTGGTTGCAGCTGGTAGACATCGTGCTGAGTGTCTTACTCTTTAACACAAACTTGGTTGTATTTAACTCGTAATTCAGCAGTAGGGCGGCAAAAAAAAGAACTTTTACAAAGATCTGAAAAAATGTATCAAAGCCAAGCAGAATTAGGGTGATTTGATGTATGGAAACACTTAAAAAAATAAATTTAAAGAAAGGTTGGGATTAATTCCGAGGCCATCCAGCAGGCGCACAGCCGAAGGAGACCATGTGCACGTTTATTTGCAAACTGGGGTCTGGGCGGAAAACAACAAAAGTACGTGACTCCAGTCATGTGACGTTCCGCTGTGTTGCAATGCAAGCATGTCGGGGGCCGTGACGTTTGCGCATGGCGCATGCGTGAAGCAGTTCTCCTGCGCTACGCGCAATTCTCCAATCCACGCCACGTGTATCTGCGTACTGACAAGGGCCCTGCGGACGTGCGGGTCCCGTGACACTCAGGAGGTGTAAAGATAAGAATGACATCGTTCAACGTTTTTAGCACCTGAAAAACATAAGTAAGAATAAAGAGATACTTTTAGGGCTTCGTTAAACTAAACAGCTATCCCAATTCGTACGGCGTCATACCCATCTAAAGTAATTAGCTTTTTACTGTAAATATAGAAAAGATTTAGTTTAAGAATACACACAGGACATGGGTGTTGGGATTTAACCCCAAATACTACCCACTAATTACAATCTGCAATAGGATGAACTACATGTTAACTGCCATTGTGATTAATTTATCTAATTGTTAATGTATAGCCTATTTATAATTTATTAAAGTATTACATTGTTTTGCAATTTGTGTATGTGTGGTCGTTTGCCCTCATTCCCTTTGTAATTCTATTCCGTCATGTAAACGACTACATATGTCAGTGTACCGGTCCTTTCAATACACGCGGGGCTTAATAGATGTGACTCTTTATGTAAGCTAACCGTTTATTATTTTTAATTATCTTATTTGTAACTATCAAATTCTACAAAAAAGCTAATTTTCTACCTCACATCTAACAAGTTATCGCAGCACACTGAAGGAAAAACACTATTGTAAACGATGCCTTAATTGTCTGTAGAAAGTGGTCATTAAAGATTTAAAACGCTTCCAGGGAGGTCATGTAAAAACGCAGCATGCCACGGAACTCATGAAAAAGTTGACATACTGGTAACAACACTGACTAACAGCATGCAGTATATACTGGTTATGGTACGACAGTACGGCGTAAACAATATACAGTTTTGAAAAAAGCTCATGTGGCCCTGCTGGCAGAAACGCGCCACCTGCTGGCTAAAGCATTTTATTCCTGACATACTGCCGTCAACAGTCCAGACAGTAGGGGGCGACAGAAGTAGGCAGTTTTGACAGTAACTTTTTCATGAATTAATCCTGTCAGATACCGAACAAAACACACACCCTTACACGGGTACAGTTCCATCTTTTTATTGAATATTAAGGTAAATATTTCACATTAATACAGGCTACATAGAGCCACTATACGACATGAAATTTACTCTCATTTTAACCCTTTTTAGTATGTAAACAATTATACATGTATTTACCAATCTAAAAGGTCTGATTCATTTTTCTTTTACGTAATCATCTAGTTCCTGTCTGAGTATAAATAGCTTACAGTCTTGTTGAGCCCTGCAGACCAGGAACAGTGAGGGTTTTAAAGTCAAAATGGCTATACTACGCAGAGGATGTGTCCTGTTGAACAGGCAATCGGTTTGTTCACAGACCGTGGTAAACAAGTAACAGCCCACACTGAATTAGGCACATCAAAATGGTGTCCCCATCCTTCTCCCTTCTTTTGGGACACTGCTTTGTTAACATCTTTAGCATTGTGATTTTCTTGTCCTTTAGAAATCCATGGATCTTCCTACTGGTTGAGTGCCTGGACAGCTGTGTTCTCTAGTTGACGTGATTCAGATGTACATTTCCAACGTGCGGGGCCCAAGTACCAGGCCAGACCTGGAATGGAGGTACATTTCAGCTACAGAACCATCACGACTTAATTACAAATTCACAATGTCACATTGGCCCTGCATTTAAAATGATAAAATGATCTTGTGTGTACAAGATGAGACACTTTTGCATGGCAACACTTTTGTTTTCTCTACTAAATATTTTTACTGTTTGAGGATAAGATGGGACTCACAGATTACCTTTCACCAGGTACCTGTATTCAGAGTCAGCTGAGTGAGTCATTACCTGTTGGGGGTCTGAGTTCTCTGCGGTTTTGGGGACAACCTTAAGAATGGGATTCCAGGCAGGGTCGGCAGTATGGAGTCCATTGAAAATGGGGGTCCCTAGGCCCTCGGCTATGGGGGGGTGTGGAGACATCATTGTCCCCCCGTACATTGACACTCCCTGCAAAGACAACACACCCCCTCAAACCCTCTCTCTGTGCTGAGGCTTCACCACACCTGTAGGTTATCTTCAATCATACATTCGCTACAGAGTAGTCAAAGAAACAGAGAATTTCATGGCACATTACTGCTCGAAGTTTGCCAGACAGCTTCAGACCTGACACCTCCGGATGAGTAGGCCTAAAAAAAAATCTAGATTTAAAGGTTTTGACCATATTTGGAACGGCTCTTCTGTTCTGCAACACAAATCTGACAGTTTTGTAAACAAAGAGATGGGCTGTCAGAGGAGTTCATTTTCACTGGCTATTTCTACTGATTAAAACCCTTAATTACAATTATTTAGCACTTGAAACACACATCAGAGACAGTGTGTTTGAAGAACAAGCTTTATATGTCATTGAGCTGATCTCCCAGATGAAGCGGCCGGCCCTCTCGGTTACCTTCGGGAAGTCCATGAAGCTGCTGGGCATGGCTGGGTGGAAGGTGTTGGACGGAGCCACGATGCCTGTATCATCCTGCTCCATGGGCTGGTGCTGGGAGAAGGCCGAGGGCTCGGGCAGCTGCTGATGCAGCACGTGGCTATTCATCATGGGCTGGGACCATCCCGACATGGCCTCTGTAGATGGGGGGAGGGGAGGAGGATCAGCCGGATATTAAAGCTACCGCCTGATCCTCTGCTCTGCATGTCCAGCATTCAGGCATCTTACAAGATTAAAGATCATTTCATCACATAGACTGAAGAAGCCAAGTTTGGATCCACAGGAGCCCAGCAATTACAGACCTCTCTCTAACGTACCATTTTTGGCAAAAAGTTCTGGAGAAGATAGTTGCTGCTCAACTTCACTCATACTTGGAGACACACAACATAACTTGATTGTTTCCAGTCAGGCTTCCGCCCAGGACACAGCACTGAAACTGCCTTGACCAAAGTCGTAAATGACATAATAATGGCAACTGATGCTGAAAGTACGACTGTGCTAATGCCATTTTATCCTATTTGACCATTCTATCCTATTTCAAATACTTAAATTCGAGGTTGAGTTGTGTGAAATGGTGCTGAAGTGGTTTAAATCATATCTGACTAATCGTTATCGATATGTTCAAGTGTCAGATACTTGTACTCCATCGTCAGTGTCGCCGGTCAAATATGGAGTTAAACATATATAAACTGAAGAATTAGCAGCGTGTGGCTCAGTGGGCTAAGCCCCTGTGCCCGAGATCAGACGGTCGCTGGTTTTAGCCAGGTCTCAGCAGAAGAGTTACATCCTTGGGCTCTTGAGCGAGGCCCTCAATCCCATCTGTATGGGTACTGTGGGCCCTTGAGCGAGGCCCTTAATCCCATCTGCATGGGCACTGTGGGCCCTTGAGCGAGGCCCTGAATCCCATCTGCATGGGCACTGCTGTAGGCGGCTGCCCTTCACTGGCAATCTTACTCTCGCATACATGTGTGTCTGTGTGTCATGGAGAGCAATATGGGGTAGGTGAAAAGAGAAAGACAATAGGGATCAATTAAGTGTCATTATTATTAAACTGCCATCAGCAGCCCTCTGTAACAACCCAAGGTGCAGCGAACACCAGCACTGAGAAGGAAAACATCAAAGATACCCCTGTGGAGTGACAAGCAAACTCTTACCCAGTATTCTGTTCTTGATGAACAAGCATAATATAATGGTGGTAAGGAGAGCAGACCTTGGTGGTATGTAGTGTAAAGTTTGTGAACAACAGCTTTAGACAGTACTAGACCACCTGTGACATGTTTTTGAATCACAATTAAATCTGACCTGCTGATCCATCGTTTTCCAGATTAAAATAACAAGAATCAGCACCTCTAACTGGTTTTAACACCAGCTGTTTAGCAGTTTATCCATATTTCTTTTCTCTTTTCAATTCTTTCACCTTTTTTGGCTAAAAAATGTGCCACATTGGTGCTGTGTGTGTGTGTGTGTTTGCTTCCTAGAATGTGTGTAAATGTTCTTGTTAGAGGATTTGTGGGGGAATACTTCCAACGAAAATAGTGAAGCTGTTTTTGTTAGCGTTAAATATGACGTAGACCAGGATGTCATTCTGTAGTAAATGTTAGTCTGTCACGACTCCAGAGGGAACAGGATTGGGTCAATGACATGAGTGGCTGTAACTTTAATGTTAAAATTCCCTGCACCACTTTCTCTTTTAGATACAGATTCCTACTGTGGAAAAAACAACACACTTGATTTCGGGTGGATTTCCTGTTTAAATGTGAGCATGCCAACATACATGACAGACTGCCCTGTTCATCCACCTTCCCCCACCTACCGGAAGCACTACTGACGCCAAAAGACCAGATGCCCCCTTGGCCAACGGGCGCGGTGTAGCTGGTGGTGAGCAGCGTTGGGTTGATGGAGCCCGTCTGACGGATTCGGGCTAGGCGCTCGGTGCCAATGGGCGGGGGCACCTTGCGGTCCTGCTGGCTTGAGATACTGGGCTTGGCCTGCACCAGTGGAGCTACAGCTGTGGACGCCGAGAGCGGGGAGGAGGTGCCTGAAGAGACGGAGGGTGCTGGGGACTCGCCTGCGGTGCAGAGTTGGCAAAGTGATAAACTCGAGGACAAAGCTGGAGAAAGCAGGTCCACATCCTCTGATGCTACACATGAATTGCTCATGCTAAAGGCCTTTTCATCTCTGACACACTACAACACCACAAGGACCTGACAGCAACCAAATTGAAAATCTGTTTAATAACCGAGGCTAAAGTCCAGTGGCCAAACACTGACATATGAGGTGGCCTCCACCCCAGATGGGAAGCGGGGGTTGCGAAGTTTACGTACAAGAGGTGGAGGCACTCCACGGGTGGGGGGAGAAGTGCTGGCGGCTGAGGGAGGGCGTGCACACGGGGGCAGGGCCCTGCAGGAACACAGGACTGGCCGATATGCTTGTGGCGAAACTGGTCAGCGCTGCAGGGGATGAGGAGACAGAGGAGGGTCCCAAGGGGTCCACCGATTGGACGGCTGGGAGGCGAATCACAGACCACCAGGAGACAGGATTCAAACTACAGTCCGGTGTTTTAGGGGTTGAACTCAGGCCACACCTAGCTGTCAGCTGATAAACGTGTGTAATTCTATACTTTTCAGATGGATTTCTGACTCCTAGATTCTCTGATTCTCTATTAAAGAGTCAGTCAGAAAGCATCTCACCTATTGGACTGGAGACGATCCTCTGTGAGGCGGAGCGGTAGCCAGGGGCCTTGGAGCCATCAGGTAGGGGCGCCGTACTCTCGGGCTGGCTGACGCTCCCCACGTAGGCGGGCGGGGCATTGTAGGCCTGCTCAGGCGGGCTGTGGGCCGGCAGGTGGCAGGCGCCCCACACCTGGTTGGTGCCCACCTGGCCGCCGTCAAACATGCTACTGAAGTGAGTGAGGAGCGTGGCGGTGCTGAAGCTGGCATGCAGCTGGGCCTTAGTGCCAGGGATGTGCACCTGGGAGCCATTCATCACGCCGACGGCTGAGGACACCTGTGGCAGGGCAGGGGCTGTGCTGGGCTGTGGCAGCTTGGAGGGCTCCTGGGGCACACTTAGGGGCACCAGCATGGGTGGCTGCTCAGCCAGGGGGAAGAAAGGTCCTGCCAACTGCATCTGGGATGAGCGATGAGCCGTAACTGACAACTGAGGTAAGGTGTTACTCGTAACTGTGATGGTGCTGGCACAGGTGGGGGTGGGGCAGGACGAGGGGAGGGTGGAACCAGGCTGGGCCCCGGCAGGTAACAAATCTGCACTGGGGGGGAACGAGGGCTGCTGCCGGGACTCTAGTTGCAGATTCAGGGCCGAGGGAGGAGCAGGAAAGGGCAGGGAGCCTATGGAGGCGACACTGCTGGAGACAGGTGCATGTGGGTCCAGGAAGGGCCTCTCCTTGCTGGGGGTGGCTGTGGGGGGGCATGGCTCAGCCCGTGGGCCCAGGACTTGCTGCTGTGCAGGTGGTCCAATGGGAGGGGGTGGGGGAGGGCTGGGAGGCGTGACAGGAGCGGCACCTTGTAGCTGGCCGGCGGTCCCTATGGCTCTCGCAGTGCAGGCACCGTTAGCGCCAGGAAGGATGACACTCCCTGTCTTGGGCTCAGTGGCGAACAGCTGCTTCCTCACTGAAGAAGACATGGGTGCACTAGGTTGAGCCGACGTGGTACCAGAGCATGGCGTGGATGTGGTTGTGGTCGGCGTGGTAGCGTTGCTGCCGGGGGCCGCAAACTCGTGGGTGGCACCAGTCCTCGGGGTTGGGTTCCCTTTGTGTTTAGGAGAGCTGTTAGCGCTGCCCGGGCTCACGGGTCGCACTGGAAAGGGGCCCCAGGTGCTGGGTGATGGGGAAAAGGAGCCACCGAACTGGGGAATGGGCAGACGTGGGTGTCGGATCTGATGCATAGTTTGAGCAGCCAGTAGGGCGAGCTGCGGGTGAGCATATGCCAGGGGTAGTGAGACGGGGAATGGGGGCCTCACCCCCGATGACAAACCCTTTCCCAGCTTCCCATTAAGCTGTGGCGTAGATGACGAGGAAGGTGGGAATGATGTAGCCGTTGACGAGCCCATGGATGCAAGGCTCTTGGGGATGGATGTAGAGGTACCAGCCATACCGGTAGAGGCGCTAAAGCCAGAGCTGACCTTGCTGTTGGTCCCCGGGGCTCGGATATGATTACGGGGGATCAGGTCTTCCAGTTCCTTAGCAGGGTCCTGGATCAGGGCATTGATGAGCTGCACAGCATGCCGGGTGGACTCGGTCCCGCCCCTGTAACATAACACAATGTCAAACCAGCTTGAGTGGTCCTGGGGAGCCACACAGGGCTGGAGATTACGGCACGAAGGTCATGCCTTATGGTGATCATCCTCTCCCCGTTCTTGTCCTTCTGCTTGTCCACGTCGATATGGGCCCCCGTCACATCCTGGATGGCAGTGATGTTGCAACCACCTCGGCCCATGATCCGTGACACAACCGAGGCAGGGACTGACAGCTTCTTGGACCTGGATGGAACAAGAATCTGAAGTCACTGGAAAGCCTTCCTTTGGAGGTTTTTCATACAATTTTAATCAAATTTTCAAAATTCTCAATCCAACCTCTAATAAACAAAATGACTTCTACAAGAAAAAAACATATACTTAGTGTCCAAACCTAGACATCCTCCCCAAACCAGGCAGAACATTTTCAAAGTTATCGTTCTCATGCAATGTCATTTTAATACAACACCCTGATGGTTTAAATCCCAGAAACAACTGCCAAAGTAACTGCACACATTACATACTGAATTTATCCTACGTAATTAAATGAATTAACACATGAATTCTGGTGCTCAGTCCAACCACACCAGGATGCCAAGCAGTTGGAATCACCAAGGGTTAGGGTTGGATGGGACACTGCACCACCAGATGGCAGTCTCACCTCCGCACCACCTCCTTCCATCCTTCCTCTCTTTTCTGGCCCCTTTTGGGGCTAGTCAGGTTGATCTTGCTGTTGGGTGAGGACACCGGCAGTGAAATGGTCTTGAATGTGGAGGGGATGTTTGGAGTCATGTCATTTATGCTGTCTTGCATTCTGAAGGGAGAAACACAACAGACCACTGAAATAGGTAAATGCAAGATGTAAAAAAACAGAAAGTCACTATATGAAATCTGGCGGGCTGCTTTGGTCGTAATTCATGTAGACGTGAGGTTGGATTTCTTAGCTTAGCACAAGGGTGTCAAACAGAATGACCCATATTTAAAACCACCAGTGAATTTGAGAGCTGAACAAGGTATTTATTTTTTGTAACACTAGAACCGCCAGCATTTTTCCAACCTCCTTCAACTGTCATCAGTGATGTACTCCAGCATATCACACCTTTCGTTTTTGTTAATGGACCATTGCATTAGCCTATAGTTTGCCCATCAAGAAAACAATGGGACAGTCAGTAATCCTCACTGTCCCCCCCAAAAAGATGTAAAACCATAAATATTCGTGTTTATGTCATATGTTTTTGTGCTCATTGATTTACATATTGGTTTTGATAGATTTTGATAGAAATTAATTTTAATCTCACACTGGTAATAAAAAATAGCCTCATTTTAACATAAATGGCAAGAAGAATTGATGACTTTAATCAGTATTACAGTTGGGTTTGGGCGAGCTAATTATATTGAAAATATATAAAATATATAAAAAGTTTTCTCATATTCATTTTATATTTGTCGGCACAACAACACAAACAGAATGGCAAGCCAATTTACCCCAAAACATTTGAAAATTTTTTACAAATCATTTCAAGTAAAAAGGTACTTTTTTTTTTTTTTTTTTTTACATTTTTTCATCTGGGTTGATATGTTTAAAAAGATATATAAAAAGCAGAAACTTTGACAAACATGAAATTACCAATAAATGTCTATTTATCCAACATTTTATAAAATACAGTCTGTGAAAACTTTTCAGCTTTACGGTTCCACGACGGAGCCCCCACTCACTTAGTCTTTTTGGTTGAGGGTGTTTAGCACAATCAATAGGGCTGCATATACTGAAGTATGTCTTGCTTGGTGGATAGAACAGTTTGATGTTCATAGGCATGGGAAACAGCAGTTCTAGTGTTAACAGTATACCCTACACCTTGCAGTTATTTGGTTGAAATCTATACGTAAATAGCTTTTACAAATGTCAAATTTGTAAATATCATTCCTGAAAATTCTTTTTAAATAAAACTGAACAATGATATACAAAATGTCTCTGAAGATATAGAATTAAATCAAATGCATCCACTTTTCCCATTAATCATCTACTTTTATCTGACATTATCAACTGGATCCTTCTTCTAAATGAGAAATAGGCCCAGTTCAGCCCCAAAAAATCAAATCCACTAGATTTGCTAACTCAGTGCTGTTGACCTTGTCGGTAGGGGGAGGAGCAGGAAGCAGAAAGGTGTAGTGCAGGTTAGGACCAGACGATTCCTACTACCCAGGAAGCTGTAACGGTACACATACTCCTCACGTGCCCATCAATTTCATCATTTTCTATTTGGAATGGATAATGAAACGAATACATTTCTTGACATGGACGGAACCTAAATTTACAAGTAGATGTTATGAATCCATTATGCCAATTGTTGCTAAAACTGGTTTCTCAATAAATTTCACCAACACTGGAGAGAGAACAGTTGATAAGATTAAGCCTATGCTCTGACTCTGCTATAACATATGTTTCTAGAAGCACATGCAACATGCTAACTCATTTGAGACGACGACATTCAAGTGTGTTTATGACCGAAGCAGAAACAACCTCTGCAAGTAAGTTTCCCCATAGCATTTAAGTTTCTTTTTCTCGGGGAATCAAACCAAGATAAAAAAAAATAATAATAATAATTACAGCTATAGAGGTTTTAATTTCTATGGATATGCGACTATACTCGAGAGCAGATAACACAGGATTTAGACAGTTTAGTTCATTAGGTCCTGGGTTCAGTCCCAGGTTCGGCCCCGGGTCCTTTCTGTGGGGAGTTCACATGCTCTCCCCGTGTTCATGTGGGCTTTCGCCGGGGGCTCTGGTTTCTTCCCACGGTCCAAAAGTGTACAGGATAGGTTGATTGGCGAGTCTAAATTGGCCCTGTAGTTGTGTGAGTGTGCATGTGTGTGTGCTCCCTGCGGTGTGATGGCAACTACCCGGGGTTGGTTCCCACCTACGCCCATTGTTCCTGGGATAGGCTCTGGTACCCCCCGTGTCCCCAGTTGGGATTAAGCGGTTTCAGAAAATGGATGGATGGATAGTTCATTATGATTGTCTTGACAGTCTTATTCTTGAATTATTATTTATTTAACATGTTTTTAGTCAAATAATTACAAAATGTAATTTTCACTGCTATATCGAAACTGCAGCGAACATTGAACATTTGTTCCGAAGTGTGAAATTTGCATACTGCTACACTGTTACTCACGGGCCATTTTTAATGGAATATCAAAATAATTTCGCAGGCCATGCTATGGGCTAGATGTGTCCCACTGGCCTCAAATTTGACATATGTGGCTTAGCAGTTTAACACAGAGCACATAAGAAATATCCCGGACTTACTTGTGTTGTGGTTTGGTAACGGACACTGTGACCTTCTCTTCACGAAGGCTGTGCAGCGGGGGGCCTTGCCTTCTCTCAGGGGCAGTGGGAGTGAAAGCCGGGCCTGAGGGGACTGAGGAAGATGATGACGAGGAGGATGAGGATGGCAGGTCAGGCAGATAGCCAAGCTCGTGACACTTGCTGCCGCTACTGCTCTCACTGTTGCAATCGGTGCTGTCCAGGTTGTCGGAGTCACTGTTGCCGCTGGGCATCCCACCGCCCCGTGGCTCCCCGTGGATCTTGTTCCGATCGGCCTTCTGCTGTGCTAGCACCACTTGGGGGTCCTGGAGTATGATGGGCTCACTGGGTGTGTCCTTGGTCTTGTTTTTCTTGCTCTTACGGTTGACGCTGGGCGTGGTGACTGCATTGGCGCGTTTCTTGCCAAAGGCTGAGGTGAAGGTGGCTGAGGTTGCGGGAATGCCGATGGTGGTGGTAGTGGTGGCGCTTGGGGGTTCTATGGGAATATCTGGCTCTGCAAGATCGTAGAAGAAATGATTCCCAAATTAGTAGCTGGGAACACTCTTTGCTGTTCCCTTTCTTCAGAGGTTCAGAAGCTGACAGGGTTGTCCCTTACCTTCAGTAGAGTCCTTCTCCTGGTCCTGCATGTCCAAGAACTCCTCTTTGACCTTGATCTCCTCCTCCTCCAGCTTCCTCTTTTGCTCCTCCTTCTTCTTCTTGCGTTTCTCCTTCCGTTTCTCCCTCTTGGCTGCAAGAGCCTGCTTCTTGCTCTCTTCTCGGGACTGAGAGGACAGCGTGCAAAAACTGGGTCACCCCCTCAGTCATGGCCAAAGAATGAACAGATCATAGGAACTATGATCATACGGCGTATGCACAGTAATTACCAGGGCTTAATATGATCGGCGTAAACATTTGTCTGAACGCCAGCTTTTCGGTATTATAAATACGTTTACTAACACCCACAATTTGGTAAGCAGATCAGTAGTACACCTAAAATAATGAGAGGCGTATCGTAACGCCTGAAAGTTAGTGATCTGTATAAATTCATTGTTGCTTACATTTATTAAATTCAGTCAGCAAGGCACATCACATACTACTGTTCTGGTAAATCATGGAAGCGATTTATAAGCAATGAAGTGACAGGGGCAGATCAGCAGCCACATCTTTGGATAGATTATGGAAACACATCGTAAAAAAGGTGGTGTTGGACTTTTAACTGCCACATCACGTTTATTAAACATAAGGATACTCAGAATTTATACAAATTACTTCAACTTCAACTTTATTTATATAGCACATTTAAAACAATTATAGTTACCAAAGTACCTCAAATTACTAACTTTGGGCATCACAATACGCCTCTCATTAATATTTTAGGCGTACTACTAATCTGCTAACCAAATTGTGGGAATTAGTAAATGTTTGTATAGTACCAAAAAGCTGGAGCTTGGACAAACGTTTATGCTCATCATATAAAGCTTTGGTCATTATTACACGTGCACCTTGCTTTTTTCAGAAGCCTTGCTTTTAACATAGAAACCAGTGGTGACTCACCTTCTCCATATCTAGCTCCTTGAGCAGGATGCTGGCGTTCTTGTTGGCCTCAGCTGCCTGGTGGTCTTTGGCCTTGACGATGGTCTCCATGCACTGGTGACACTTCTTCAGCAGATCCTGTGTGGCAGAAGTAACAGTCATGGGTCGGTTATGAATTGATACAGAAGTGCAGAACAGGAATACAAGGGTTTTACCTCAATGGAGATACTTTTAGGGATCTCTTAATCACTGTAGGAATAAGGAGATGTTGCCCAAGACTAACAGTGCACTCACACTTCGCCTTGTTGCCCTGTACCATGCTTGCACACGCTTCAAATTCATTTATTTGTGCATCAACCTCTTTCGCAGGAACATATGCAGCCACAGATGGTATTACAGCAGCATGAATAACAGTGATTTTAGTTTTTAAGAATCATGCAATTTCTACATATTTAGCAGCATAATCAACATTAACCATCTCTGTTATACAGTTAACTAGATTGTGAATGGTTGACAAAAGAATTTTAGGGTTACCACTGTTCTCTGTGATGATTTTAGAGAAGTGGACCTGGCGTGCCTTGCAGGTAGCTTGGGTACGGAATGGAGAGATCACGCTAGTCAAACAAACTAGCCTTTGGGGGGTCAAATGTGCTCGGGTATGGTATTGGTGGCCTAATGCGAGTACACCCTAAGAGTGCAGATAAGAGACAAAGCAGATGCTATTGGAGCTTCTTACCTTGTCAACAATTGTGGCAATGTATCTCATGCACTCAATGTCAGAGGGAAACTGACTGACTTCCTTCACCAGGTACTGTGCGACCTTCACATGACCCTGTGGAGAGAGGGAAGGAGGAGTCTGAGAGTTAGGAGGAGGAACCAGACATGTTCACAAGTCACAAAATTAGAGTCCGAGTCAAGTCTCAAGTATCCATCGTGGTTCCAATATGACATCACTATTTATCACAAATGTAACTGTCTGTGTTTTTTTTCTATTAGTAACGGATGTGGTAAATGGGAATCACCACTTGAACAGTTCAAAAACTGCATGTCTCATAGTTCCTTAGGCTTATACTGTATACAATTTTAAAGTAACTGCTATTTGAAATGCCTTTGAAGCAATAAAATTTTTGTATGAACCTAAGCACTATTGTTATGTAGACTACTAATACTTTCTCAAAAATAACATTACGATGAAGACATCCCTTGCAGGAAATTCTGGCATAAACTCCTGAGTTGGTCTGTATATGTACAAACTGCTGTGCTGAAGTCATGTCAGACTAGCTCTGCTCTGGAGCCAGACCAAACCATGCCAGACTCCGCCCCCAGCTACATTAGAGTGATGTGATTGGCTAATGAATGAGTGTAACCAAGATCCCATTTGTCGTGCTGCTGAAGTAAATGCATGTTAAAGTAAATCTTGATTTTCATTTGTACACATCGTTCTGAAGCAAAAACTCCAATTAATAGATAAAATTGATTTGTCTCTCAGCTCATGTGTATGTGCAAGTAAATAAATGATTATGCAAGTAACACTGCGAAGTTAAAAAGTTAAAATAATGTGTGCAGTTGTGCTGCTGTTTTAGTTATGGGAGAGCAGTCAGTGATATTACTGTTCAATCGAATTATTTACTGGCGTTACGTTTTTACTTTATTAAAAATCATTCAATTTGAATGTGTGACAGAACTCCAAATTATTTAAGACATAACACTACAAGTGGGGCACAACGAAAAGGTGCCGGTACTTTTTAAGTTGTAAGAAAATACAGCTTGAGTTGGAATGTCAGAAATGAAAAGGTGTTTTTGAGACATATCTACTAAATTATCAGATTTATGGCAATCTATGCCGGCCTGTGTCATTGTATAACACAATCTATGCCGGTCTGTGTCATTGTATAACACAATCTATATACAATTTTAGACTCTGGTTAAATGGTGCAATCTAATGTAAAATAAAACATTCAGAATATCCTGCACTTTGTCAGATCGGGTCTGCAGTTTGTACTATTGGCAAAACAGAAAAAGCCTGTTGTTTTTTGATATCTCCTGGCGTCTCGCTTCTGCGGCTCCAGTTCCTATGCTCTGTGCACAGCCGCACATCGTGATGTGTTTAACGCCTTTACTGTTGAGGGAGAGTTGTACATTCAATACTTCACATGTGTAGAAATTTCAACAGAGCCTTAAAGACTCATTGTTCACGAGTTTATCAACAATAATGAGTTGCAAGTTGAGTCAGAAGTCAATTTAAGAGCGACTCAGGTGCAACTCGAGTCCAATTCACAAACTTGAGTCCCCATCTCTGGGAGGAACGTGTAGGCCAAGGACTTAACCCAAGCCTGTACATTACATCCTGTGAGATCCATACAGACCCAAGCCGTGTCACCTGTGCCTCTCACCAAAAGCAGCAGAGGTAGAACAGCTTCAGGGGATCGCAGCCTACCTTGCGGAATGCAGCCATCAGCGGCGTGATCTTGCGGTTGTCGGCAGCGTCCACGTCGGCACCTGCCTGCACCAGGAGCTGGACCACGTCAAAATGGCCGCCGTTCGCCGCCAGCCACAGAGGTGTGTTCCCCTTCTTGTTGCGCACATCAATGTGGGCCCCTCTGTGGAGAAAGGTGAAGCGCTTTAAAGCCACACGGAGGACAGAAGGGAATGGAGGAGAAGCTGATGGCTGATTGAGAAGTACACAAGTGGACAAAATTGTTGGTACCCTTCGGTCAATGAAAGAAACTCACATGGTCACAGAAATAACTTTAATCTGACAAAAGTAATAATAAATAAAAATTCTATGAAATGTAACCAATGAAACTCAGACATTGCTTTTCAACCATGCTTCAACAGAATTATGTAAAAAAATAAACTCATGGAACAGGCCTGGACAAAAAT
>JAODKC010000002.1:15307408-15319244 GCA_026777985.1 Mormyrops attenuatus
CAGGAATCGTTTGATTGCAGTGATTGCCTCAAAAGGTTGTGCAACAAAATATTAAGTTAGGGGTACCATCATTTTTGGCAAACAAGGCACCATTACGGGCAGACAACTGACCTGCAGCATTTACCTGTTAATGAGGAGCTCACAAAATTTGTAGTGACCCTTGTCAGCAGCGATGGTGAGGGCGGTGTCCCGAGAAGAGGGGACAGGGGGCGCGTTGACATCGGCCCCTTTATCGAGCAGTACGCGGCCCACTTCAGCATAGCCTCCGGAAGCAGCCTCCATCAGCGGCGTCAGCCCAGTCTGGGAGGGAGGGAGGGAGGGACAGACCAGGTCAGGTCACAAGCCACTAATGACGGAATAATTCTTGCGTCCTCGGGTAAGGCTGGCAGGCAAATGAATGAGAACATAAAACTGGAATCCCCCTAATTCCCAAGTCTGGAGCAGGCCATGCGACCAACCTTGGCACGGTGCTCCACGTTGGCCTTGCGGTCCAGCAGCAGGCTGACCACCTCGGCGCGGCCCTGGAAGCAGGCCAGTGTCAATGCCGTGTTGCGGTTGGTTTCAATCTGCGCGTTGATGTCTGAGCCCATGTCCAGCAGCAGCTTGACCGCAGGGACATGGCCATTCATGGCGGCCAGCATCAGCGGCGAGATCCCCAGCTTGCTGCCAGTCCTGCAGAGATCAAAATGGATCAGAGGTGAGATGGAAGCAGCAACGGCGCCGAAGGCCAGGAAATGAGGACGAGGTGGGACAAAACCAGACAAGCACATGATCAAAACAAGTCATTTTTATGGGCAAGATGGAACAGATGCAGTGCAGAAACAAGTAGGGGGAGGGGCCACCTGGAGTTGATCTCGGCGCCGGCATTGAGGAGGATCTTGATGATGTTGACGTAGCCCCCAGAGGCAGCCAGGCTTAGAGGGGTATAGTCTGAAACATTGCGGTGCTCCTTATTAGCCCCACGCAGCAGCAGCAGTTCCACCACCTGGGACACAAGGGTAGCAGGGTTACAAAGGCCTTCTGGAGTCCCCACTGGCCACATGCACCCCACCAGCACTACAGCGTGCTGCACTTGCAGGCAAGCAACAACTACCTCCTGCCGCCCCCCAGAGCAAGCCAGGGAAAGCGGAGTGTCTTTGGTTCTCTCTGACTGAGCCTCAATGTCGCCCCCTTTATCGAGCAGGACTTCCACGACACCTACGTGCCCGGCTGTGGCGGCCAGGATCAAGGGGGTAAAGCCTGTGGATAAGAAAGGCAGTTAAACTGACATGTGCTCCCCCTGGTGGCAACTGACTACCCTGCACCCTGATCTGCCCTCTTGCGGCAGCCCCTACCCTTCTTGTCCCGATGCTCGATGTTGGCCCCACGTGCAATCAGCACTGACACCAGCTCCTCATGGCCCCCAGCGCATGCCAGGGTCAGTGCCGTGTCGTGATTGCTCTCCGTCTGCGGACAGAGGGGCAGTCACAGATCTCACGGTGCCGGCACGCAGCCGCAAGAAAACGGACATGGGCACACACAAACAAGGACTTACGTGTGCGTCGATGTCCACGGATGGGTAGATGGGCAGCATAGAGGGTGGAGAGACTGAGCCGCTGGGCACCTGCGTGGGGGGTGGGGGCTGGGGTGTAGGCGAGGTGGCAGTGCTCAGCATAGGAACCCTGCTGCTCACAGCTATCACAGTGAAACAGAAAAGGGGGGTTAAAGGACATGACCAGCGGACACAGTGAACCGAATCAACCTAACGACGATGGGGGGGGGGGGGGGGGGTGTATGTCCCAGTGGACACTGCCCACACAACCTTAAAGGGAAAGTACCCCAAAAAATAATGGCAGGACAACAAACAGACACACAAACCCAGCATTTACAGAAGTGACAAGATTTCTCCGACAGCAGTGTACCAACTGGTGCCCAGATGGGACCTTAGGGCTGACAGGACGCTACCGTCAGCCTGGCAGCAAGAGGAGAGCACTCTCTGCAGCACTGAGACAGACGGTCCATATGTCAGAGGACAAAGCACCGTCCAGGGTAACCATCCACCCAGGGCCTCGTTTGGAGTTTGGAAACATAACGGACAGTGATGTGCGACTTTTACAGATATGACACACAGATCAGTACAGGTGCACGCATAACATCCCATACGGGGACTCCGTGTCAAACGCCATTAAAACTGAGCCAGACTCTCATGGCCCGGGGGGGTGCATATACAGGCCTGAGCTGGGGCGGGTGTGACCCTCCCACCCAACCCACCAGAGACAGGCAGAAAATCAGGCACGTCCAGGGACACCAACACTGCTCGATTATGGAAAAAGGGGGTGGGGGGGGGCATGACTGCCAGCAAGAAGCAGAAAGACTTAAAAGTAGGAAGAGAAAAAACAAAGAAAAAAAAAGCTGTTTGGTTAACGCACCTGCCATAATGCCGTCCAGCGTGTCAGTAAGCGTCTGTGCGGGCGTGGCCACCATGAGGCCGTCGGACACCTGGGTGAGGAGGCCGTGACCCAAGCCAGACAGCGGCTGGCCTGGCACCTGCTGACTCAACAGCACCCTTTGCAGGTCTGGGCTGGCACTGCTGTGGTAGTCGCTGGCGCTGAAGTCAGTGGACTGCTGCGCGGGCAGCGGCTGGATGGGCATGAAAGCAGCCTGAAGTGGGGGAAGGTGGGGGGCATGCGCCTGCTGCACCTGCGACAGGGCTTGCGCATCCCTGCACAGTAAGGTGTCCACCTGCGGCAGGGCCTGCGCATCCCTGCACAGTATGGTGTCCACCTGCGGCAGCTTGGCGTAGCCGTCCTCGTCGTCCTCGTCATCCTCCGTGGGCGACTGCTGGCTGGCTTGCGGTTCGCGGGCGCCCTCTTCGTCTGTGTCGGAGCCCGGCCCAGCAGGCTGCAGGAGGATGCTGGCACATGGGGGCCCCGCCGCCTGGCCTGGCTCCTCCTTCAGGCCCTTGGCCTCCATGTACTCTTTGGTGAGTTGCTGCTGCGTCTTGAGCTGCAGCTGGCGCTCCACCTTCTGCAGCTCCTTGAGGATCTTCTTCTTCTTCTGCACCTGCTCTTCACGGCTCTTCTTCAGCTCCTCAATCTTGTCTTTGGTGAGCGGCTCGCCCTGGATGAGCTCCAGCGACTGCAGCTGGGCCTTTTCAATGGCACTGATGCGCTGGCCCAGCTCGTTCAGCTTGCCCTCCGTCTCCTCCACGATGCACTCCAGTGGCTGGTACGGGTGAAAGGGGAGCAGCGCATCCACATCCGGCCGCCCCCCGCTACCTGGGCTCACCTGCAGGGGGCTCTGCCTTTGTTTAGATATACCTAAGCACACGAAACACACAAAAAAACGAAACCAAAAAAAAGTTGTGGAAAAAAAATTTAAATGAAAGAAATGGAAGAAAGAAATGGGGTGGGCTGGGATGGTATGGAAATACTGCCAGTGGGAGTGGGAACGAACGGTAAGAATAAACGCGAGTTTCAGAAATGGGTGGGGTTGAGGGTGGTGACAGGGCAGACCATGATGAACCAGGCAACAGCATCACAAGAAAACCAGGGATCCGGGTACGAGATTCCAAGGCAGCCCTGAATCTGAACTAGCAGGAGGCACCGCTGGGACGACAGGACTCAGGGGGCAGAATCACTCAAGCCTCAAAAGGCAGGCGAGGGCAACGCTGTGAAGGGTTCTGCCTGAGCCGGAGCACCGGGCAGGGCTGTGCCGTTTATTGCTGATGCTAGGAAACCTTTGAAGACCAGAACTGAAACGGCACCGATGATCTATGGACCCCCACAGTCTGATGCCGACAGACAAAGACGCACGTTTCCTGTCCTTACGCTCAACATCTGGAACTTCCCTGCACAAGAAGGGTCAGAAAGCCACCCTACCAGCAGACAGAGTCTGACTGCACACTTTCCCTCTGGGCGCAGTGCCTCAGAGTGGAACACCTGGCAGGGGGAGCCTGACCTAACCAGTCCCAATGAGCCCTGGAGGTACTGCTCATCCGCCCGGCGGTGGCAGGGGCCCAAGTCGACATACCCCCACAGAACTCACACTGTGGGAGAAGCAACAACACAAAGCAGCTTGAAACATAGGATTAAGGGCTACGCAATGACCTCAGTCCTCTGGGACAAGGGGTTACCGCGAGTTATAGGCTAGCAGGCCACAGTCCCGTAAGCGGAGAACAGCCGAAATTAACCTTCTGAGCTTTATCACTCACGGTCCCTAGAAAGCAACTTATGGTCCCCAGAAAGCTTTTATGTTTCTTTATAGTTCTTTATATTTACGCTAAAGGCTGCTCTGAAGCCACCCTGAGGCTGGAAACCACACAAGGTGAGGTCCAACATGCAAAGGCAAAGAGCATCACCACTCTGCCGGAGTGCAATGGGAAAGTTAGGAACTGTACACAACCAAGGGGAGGGCTCAACAAAAACCAACCACATACCGTCGGACCACTCAGACGCAAAGCAGCACAGCGACACCAAATCAGCAACCCGGTCTCTTCTAAAAAAAAAAACCCTACAAATATAGTTTAAAAATTCACGTATGCAGCCGTAATACTAACAGATACCACGATTTTTAAAACTCTCACATTGTAAAACTGTAAACTCTTCCTGCATTTAAAAAGCAAGGAAATATCACTGCTCATTTTTTAGTTTAAGTTTGTGAACCTCTTGTCATTGTCTGGCTTTATGTGTGAACACAGGTGTGGACCTGTACAGCATCAAATCAGACTCACCACAACATGAATTTGAAGATATTTACCCAAATTTCAATGTTAACCTGAACTTGAATTAAAGAACCCCAACTTGAATACATTTACCTGAATTTGAATTAATGAAACCAAATTTGAATTTATTTCCTGAATTTGAATTGAAAATGTTGCTTTTGTGGTAATAAAAATTTGAATTAAATTTGTAAGATTCCAAGAAAATTTGGGTTGAGAAAAACAGGTTCAGAAAAACAGGGAGAACATGGGGGACACCAAAAGAGTGCAGATCTAATCGAGCATAATCCTGGCCAATAAAGAGACGGGTCATTTGGGCTAGGGTTTTGTACATCCACTATCTTAATACGATGGGCAAGAACACGCTGCAAACTCAGAAAACACTTACAAAATCTAATAGACACATGCAAAAGAAAAAACGCTGCAAATCGGAAGTTTCCAGGGGACAATTAAAGTAAACAAACCATTAGGGCTGGCTGGTATATTAAATGTTCACAGTATAAAAAAAAAATCATAGATACGATACGATAAGATAAGATACGATACGATAAGATTAAATGATGGGCAGTGGTGGCTTAACGGTTAGGGACGTGCACTTGTACTTGAAAAATTCCAGGTTCGAATCCCCAACCAGCAAGGCACCACTGAGGTACCCTGAGCAAGGCTCCGCCCCCAAGCACTGCTCCCCGGGCGCTGAATTAGCTGCCCCCTGCTACGTCACATATAGGTAATGCAGAGGACACATTTCGTTGTGTGCTGTGGTGTGTCAACAATGACCACTAATCACTAAAATAAATAAAATACTTTTATTGTGCACTAAAACTAGGGCTCAATTAAATATATTGAATAGCGACCAATAATAATCCTTCCAGGTTGTATGCAAACGTGAGAGTTCCAAGGTTCTTCTGTATCTAAACTGAATAGTTGTATACAGTATTTGCAAATAGGGAAAGAAGCTTCGTATTTGCATTTCATTTTGGCTATATATTGTTTTAATAAAACTGTGTGGTTTTGATTTAAATCTGAACATTTTAGCATGCTTCATGGAAAATATTGTGTATCACTAATCTGCCAAAAAATAACTAGATAATGTTTTTGGTCCACATCACCCAGCCCTATGGACCATACAGCAGAGAAGAGGGTCATGCAGCTTCCTAGTTCACAAACTGACTGACTGTGTTTAGATGCGATACCAATTAAGGTGTGTACATGTGTTTTTAATAACCTGATTACTGCGTTTACATGATTAGCTTGTTAAAAACACACAAGAACATCTTAAAAAGCAACATAAATTCAAGTTCAGAAATAAATTTAAATATTTTTTTTAATTCAAGTTCAGGTAAAGGTATTCAAGTTCAGGTTTTTTAATTCAAGTTCAAGTGTAAACATATTCAAATTCAAGTTCCAATATTCAGATAATGAAATTAAAGTTCTGGTTAACATTCAAATTTGGGTGAATAAATTCAGATTCAGGTTGTCGCGAGTCTGATTTGGCACCATAAACCTGCACCTAAGTCAAATTAACAAATTCCTATACACAAAACGCCTCACTTCATGTTTATTTTAGGCCGATCACTGTCATGTGCCATAACCAAACTTCTTTAGAGTTTGACATCAGAGAGAAGTGCTGTAACACTCTGCCGTAGAAGTTCCTGACAAATCCAGGAATTCGGTGGGTTTCACTGCTTCTGAGCTTTCCGAGCTCAGTGGCAGCCCCACACCAACATACCCCCACCGCAGTTAGGGTGAGGTTTGGGTGCGAATATGCATACTGCTCCCTTCAAACATAATGTTGTCAAACATTTTGGTAAATGTACCCTTGTCATCAGTCCACAAGTCATCCAGTGACCCTCTCCGTGGTCGCCTCCCAAGAACATCACTCTCCTTCAGTGCTTCTCTCATCAACACATATGCTTAAAAGCGTGTGAGATGCCTGCTGGTCCTTAACTGTCAGCCAAACGTGTCACTTGTCTATGGATTGATCTTTGTATCGTAAAGAAAAACTCTGTGGGGGTTTTCAGTTTGATAGACCAGGTCAAACCCATGCCTGAACTTGCCAGAAAAACCCTCTTGTCATTCTCCTAGAGTAGGGATGGACAACTGGTGGCCCATAGGCCACATCCAGCCCCCTCTCCATGCACAAATATTAAACATATGCTTTAGATAAATATCCTTTATAAGAAAAGAGTCTGAAATGAATACTAGCACATCAGGCTGCCTGACCGCTAGGAAGAGCTGGAAACCTGGAGAAACGCAGAACACTCGGGGTTAGCCGAATATCCGGCTGAAAAGTGAATTTAGCATAAATAACCCATCCTTTCTGAAGCTGAATGCCATGCGATAAATATCCATGTCTATCTTCAACGCTTCTTTCCGTTTTCTGTTGTGCATTGTATTCTGTGCATTTGAAAATCTCTTGGTTAGACGGAGACTTGGGCAGTATTACGGTAGCAAAATCAGATACCGTCGAAGCCTACTCAGACAGCCTACTCTGCAGGGTTCATGTTGTGCTTTCTCTTTCTCCCTTACGTATATTTCACATTATATTGATATACAGTATTGTGGAGAGTATTTTCAAACAATATATGTTGATTTATTGTTATATTACAGGCCTGTGTGTGCCTATATATTTATTTCATGCTGATTTAAGATGTTCTAAATAATAAATAATAACAAAATAAATCCAATTAAAAATGGGTGCAGTACAATGATACATTCCCTGCACGAGCTGGGCCAATACCAGAGTGGCTAATCGCTTAACGATTAATAATCGCTTAACTAGCCCCATCCTCGCTGTTCATAAATGTTACGGCACAGATGAAGACTAAAGTTGACCTTGCATGTCCAACCAGGATATGCCAAGATTTCTTTGTAAGGCTTTTTTAGAGTCAGTCCACATCAGGAACCATCCTTAAATTAATCCAGATAATTCCAAATGGTTCACAAACTTCTTCTTCACGAGCATATATTAAATCACCTTTAAAATATCCATGAACACAACTGTTTGTTAAACACCCATTTAAGGGATGACTTACAAGCTAAATGTAATGGTCTTCTCTTAAAATCTTCACGACAGAGCCACAAAAACTCCGCTGAGTTCAGGAGGAAGACATCGATCAGAAGTTCACCAAGCAACCAGCATCTTAACACCGGTGACAGACCAAGCAAGGAATCCCCCTGCGTAGCTAACAGGGCTGCTGTCTGGGCCCGCAGACTGGCCAAAAGAACTCACTCACCTTTGCTCGAGACGAGAGGGGGGGTCACGATGTTGGAGGGCACCCTGTCTGGCTCCTGGGGGGGAACCACCATGGGCAGGGCTTGGAACGGGACACGGGGCACCTGTGTGGGAAGGTGAGGACAGGAAAGTCACAGGGAGGTCGTCCTGGTCACTGAAGCTGGGGTGTGGTGAAGGTCTCACCTGAGAGGCGTCGTGAGAGGGGGGGGTGAGCTGGGAGAGGTCAGGCGTGGGGACAGAGAGGATGTTGTTTGGATAGTCCAGCAGGTAGGACACCACGTTGGTGTGGCCACCCTTAGCAGCTTCAATGAGCATGGTGGAGCCATCCTGTAAGAGACAGCTGTGGTCACACCCCTGGCGCTCACAGGACTCTGGCATCCCATTTAGGCAGAGGGGAGTGACAACAGGGGACGGGATGGGCGCACCTTCAGTCTGTGCGTGGGGTCGGCCCCGTGGGCCAGGAGCAGCTCAACGACAGCCAGGTGGCCTCCCGCGCAGGCTAGCGACACCACGGTGTGGTCATTGTTGGCCGTGGCTCGGTTCACGTTAGCACCTGGGGGGCAGGAGGACATCCTCAATGGGTGGCAGCAGAGGCAGGAAGCACTGTGGGGCTTCTGGGGGGCCACACACTCACCTTTGCTGATGAGAAACTGCACAGTGCAGAGGTGGCCCGCTCTGGCAGCCTTCATCAGGGGGGTCCTGCCTCCCTCTGACTCATGTTCCTGGGACAGACGCAGGGGTCAGGGGCACCCTGCCAGTCGGGAGCGGGTTGGGGGGGGGGGGGGGATACTCACCAGGTCAGCCCCGGCCTGCAGCAGCACGTCGGCCACATCCGTGTGACCATTCTCGCAAGCATATGTCAGCGCCGTGTCCCCCGTGGCCGTCGTGGCATGGTAATTGGCACCTGAGGAAAGAGGCGGGCCAGATGTGTAACCTCAGCGGGGCAGCAGCAAGGCAGGCATGCGCCTGCAGGGAGGGGCCTTACCGGCAGCCAGGAGGTATTTGACGAGCTCCAGGTGACCCTCCTGTGCGGCCTCCATCAGCGGCGTGGAGCAGCCAAGCTCAATATCAGCGCCGGCCTTGATGAGGAAGTCGGCCACCTCCAAGAAGCCCCCGCAACAGGCCAGCGTCAGCGCCGTCTCCTGCGTCTCCTCCGTCTGGGCGTTGATGTTGGCACCTGCCAGGGGAGCACAGAAGCAGGAGGACAGCTCATTTTACCCAGGTCACCTGCGTACCTGGCTCACGTGATCTGTGTCAGGTGGGCAGGGCATCTGTTGGCAGCAATTGATTGGGTGATCTCAGAAACTGACAGCACAGGATGTCCCCACCCACCAGTTTTTTGGTGTGAAGCTTTCTGTCACCATTGGCAGGAGCAGAGGGGGTGGGGGGCCTTACCCTGCGCCAACAGTAGCGCCACCATCTCCTCGTGGCCCTCGCGGGCTGCCTCCATCAGCGGCGTGTAGCCCTCATCGTTGACCTCCTCCAGGTTTGCTCCGCGCTCGATGAGCAGGGCGGCCAGCTCCACATGGCCCCCGCAGGCCGCCAGTGTCAATGGGGACTCAAATGAGTCCGCCGGCATGTTCACCTGTGCCCCGCTGTCCAGGAGCAGCCGTGCCACCTCCACGTGCCCGTCCTGGGACAGGGGGTCGAGAGGGGGAGGTAAGCACCTGCGTGCCGCCCCGGGGGCCCAGAGCATATTCTCTGTTCATTCCCCATCTGTGGGTTAACTCGCATCTGCACAGGCAGCTCGTTTGTGGAGTGGATTGACGGGCAGGGCGGCCGGTCACAGGGCAAGCACCCCCTGGCGGAGCCTCACCATGCAGGCCTCCATCAGAGCTGTGTGCATCTCGTCCGTCTTGTGCTCCTGGTCGGCGCCGGCATCCAGCAGAAAGCGCACCATGTCTAAGTGCCCTGTAACAGGAAGTGGAAGGGCAATGACATCAGAGCGTTATGGTGGCCATGCTGAGCCCCCTTGAGCAGTGGTGGCCAGCAGGCTCACCTTTATAACAGGCCAGGGTAAGCGCACTCTCCTTGAACTCGTTGGAGTGCGTGTTGATTCCAGCGCCATATTCAAGCAGCACGCGGGCCACCTCCACGTGGCCGGCACTGGCTGCCTCCATCAGCGGCGTGTGCCCATTCTCGTTGTGGTCCTCAATGTTGGCGCCTTCCTTCAGGAGCACCTTCACCACATCCACGAAGCCACCGGCGCACGCATACGTCAGCGCCGTGTTACCTGTGGTGGGGGGGCGGAGAGGAGGCGTTACCACGCAGGACAGGTGGGGTGGGTGGTCGCTCACCATTCATGCAGAGCTTGTACAGGCTGCCCCACTCACCAGTGGACGACTGTGCGTTGACATCAGCCCCGTGCACTAGCAGCAGCTTCACGATGTCCACATAGCCACCGCTGGCAGCTGCCATGAGTGGAGTGATATCTCCCTTGATGCCACGGTCCTCCACGTTGGCGTGCATGGCCAGCAGAACCTGCGGGCCAGAGACATGCATGCAGTCAGAGCCTAGCTGAGACGCGGCGTTCTGCGGAAGCAACGGCTCGGCTCCCCTCACCTGCGCTAGCTCGTAGTAGCCCGCAGAGCAGGCCAGACACAGCAAGCTCTCGCCCTCCTCTGTGTGCTCATTGACGCTACGGCCCTCATCCAGCAGCTTCCGCACGGCATTGACATCCCCGTCAGAGCAGGCCTCCGCCAAGCTACGGCTAAAAATAACCAGACTGCTACAATTACCAGCACTGCACGGGGTAGGGGGACGAGAAATCAGCTAGCTGGCTAGCCCCAGGTGCTAACAGGGGCTACTCCAGTCATCAAGCCGCACGCTATGCTGCGTCTGACTGAGGAAGAGCATTGAGGTTATGGGGGCTGGGGTCACTTTACATTGCCCATTCTGGGGCTTAAGGCTTTCAAGATTATGGCAGCTTACAGTAACATCAGATCAGGGACAAAACAAAACTAACACGTAAGTGACGTGTGTGTTCAGAGGCAGAAGAGATCCATACTTGTCGGCCTGGCCGGGGTGCAGCGTGTTCTCAGCCCTCATGCGCGTGAGGGCGGCGGCGGCCTCGTCCAGTGCGCAGCTCACCGATGACGTCAGGCGGCGCAGCACCTCAGGATCTGCGAAGGCTTTACCATCCGCGGTGGACAGTTTACCGATGCCTTCAGCATTAGAGCACATGTTCCCAGGCCACGCATTGGTGCACGGCACAGCATGGTAGCAGGGCAGGTTAGTGGCAGCAGGATGAACAGACAGACAGACAGACAGGAACAAAAACACCACAGTGTAGCTGGAGTCACACCGTGCAACATTAGTGCTGAAGAGTCACATGACACCAGATGCAAAACTCCACAGCTATGGACCTCAACAGAGTTACATCTAAGGTGTGTGTGTGTGTGTGTGTGTGTGTGTGTGTGTGTGTGTGTGACAGAGAGAGAGAGAGAGAGAACATGGCAGGTGACTGATCTTGCACACACAGGGCTGGGCGATAAAATGATAATGATTATCACAATATAATTTCCCTGATATCCATATGACAAATACTCCATAACAGTTCCATACAACTTTAGACCAAACACGTCGCCGGTAACAAAAATTGACATTTTCTCCATGACTTCTCAGGACTGGAATGGAGCAAAAGCACACACAGCCATGAAACAAGGGACTGATTGAACAAATAAGAGACAACAGACAAAATTGTCAAAACAACAGGGCAACTCACCAGGAGACCAGTGGCCTATACTACGAAGCGGGGTTACTGGCTTATCGGGGTAACTTGTTGGATTTAACCCTCTGAGCCCGGTTGCATCGTTGACGATGTAGCGCACTGTTCGCGTCTATTTCCGTTTATATCTCACTGAAATCTTCATGTAGAATCATGAAAAAAAAACACTGGCTAA
>JAODKC010000002.1:15343942-15355170 GCA_026777985.1 Mormyrops attenuatus
TTAACCGCGGTCACTGACCAGTTATCTTCATCTTCTACCAAAGCAAATAGCCAATCGTAGTCAATATTCAAAAAAAAACAATCAAAGGAGCGGAGACATTAGCCACTGTTCCCGCCTCCAAAATTCATCCTGTCGAGCGAGTGAGTGCTGTGCAGACGCGAGCGCGTAGATAGGGTCCAGCAAACGTGAGCGCGTAGAGGGGATGGGTCTTCAGCTCGCGAGCGCACACGCGCGCGTCGTTCGAATTTTGGCACTAATTTAATGCCGAGCGAGCGAGCGTGCGAGTGCTGTGCAAACGCGAGCGCGTAGAGAGGATGGATTTTCTGCTCGCGAGCACATACGCACGTGTGGTTTTTATGCGTGCAAGCTTTGGCACTAATTAAACGCCATAGTCAAGCCCAAACATAATCTAAAGGTGGGAGAATAAACAGCCTTCGATTTAAGATTGTAAGGATGAGGCCTGGGTGGTGCTCTCAGTCAGGCAGGTAATTTACTTGCCATGTTTTGGGATAACCTATGACCTATGATCATGAGCTGTGGGTAGTGACCAAAAGAACGAGATCGCGGGTGCAAGCAGCCGAAATGAGTTTCCTCCGCAGGGTGGCTGGGCTCTCCCTTAGAGATAGGGTGAGGAGCTCAGTCATTTGGGAGAGACTCAGAGTAGAGCCGCTGCTCTTCCGCATTGAGAGGAGCCAGATGAGGTGGCTCAGGCATCTGGTTAGGATGCCTCCTGGACGCTTCCTGATGAGGTGTTCCGGGCATGTCCCACTGGGAGGAGGCCCCGGGGAAGACCCAGGATACGCTAGAGGGACTATGTCTCTCGGCTGGCCTGGGAACGCCTCGGGATTCCCCAGGAGGAGCTGGATGAAGTGGCCGGGGAGAGGGAAGTTTGGGTTTCCCTGCTGAGACTGCTGCCCCCACGACCCGACCTCGGATAAGTGAAAGATGATGGATGGGTTTTGGGATAACATAAATGATCCTCTCTAGTTAGGATGAAGACCATCCCGTTTATAAAAACCAGGCCGTTCCCAGAATAATACTATCTAATAGCAGCTCCATTGCGCTGTGAAGCTCCAGGTGATCTGGATCTGATTGCACTGTACTTATGCATGTAGGGTCCTGACTCTGCACTTGGGAAGAATGTCCATAAGTCGTCCTGAGGCACTTTAATTTGATAATTAACTAAGAAAGTTATTTCACAGTTATTTCGCTTCACTTTTTATTATATTATTAAACTTCTTCAGAGTGGTCTCCTTCCATTATGCTATGCATGCTCCGCTACCTACATCCAGTCACATTTAAATAAAAAAGTGCAAAAATAAAAAGTAAAATCATTTTAATTTGTAAGATGCATACACGTTGGGAAAATATACGCGAGGATCGGACAGGGTACACACAAGACATGGGCAAACACATGCGCAACAATAAGGAAATGTAACCATTAACATTAACAACAACAACACAACAAGGGCCATTTACAACTTGCATGCGGGGCATGCTGGGATATGTGCCCCGCCAGTGCTACACTAGCCTGCAGCTGTGAGGGAGCAGCAGATTATATTTTATTATTTAAACGTATGTAGAGGTTGCTCAGCTCATTTGATGAGGGATGTATCATCAATGTCCCACTGTATTTGCACTAGTATTGAAACTCTTTTTATGTTATGCTCAGTTACTCAGTTTCAGCTTAATATTTTATTGACATCCTTATTATTAAATTGGGAGAATTCAAAGTATAATACTTTTTAATTAATTTATATCCACCGTTTTTTAAATAACATGTTAATTCCACTAACACCAGTCAGTAATGCTTTAGCAGTTGCGGTTTTTCATGGGTGCATCTCCACTGATTTTTACACCTGCGTGGTGTCATTTTAGCCCATGCAGGAAGATTTGCGATTCCCTCCAACCAAGTCAAGATAAACTATTACACAAACATCCGTCCACTGCAGCAAAATCTTTTGGTTGCAAAGGTGGATTTACACAAATGATGGGGGTGAAAACTGCTAATGTTTTGGCGGAAACTCCAGGTCAACATTTCAACAAAATATGTTTTCATTCTACCAGAGTAGTCTAAGTTACATACATACTAAGACACTATTGTTGAACATTTGTGAAATGAGCTGTGATGCGTCTCTAATGAATTCTTGTTGATGCTCTGTAAGATGAACAGTGCATAATGAAGCAAAAAATGGTAATGGAATGAATAATCATAGTTTATAAATCACAGTTTTACATAAGGATTGGTAGGGTTATCTTGAATGAATAAATGGTCAGCCAAATTAAGCCATACACTTTTGTGGGTTAAAGATTCATATTATATTCGAAGGACTGAATGCTCAAAAAGCAAAAAATAAAAACAGTGCACACACAATGTTCTTCCTGTTCCAGAGCCCTATGTCCCCCTACAAAGAAAACTGATGATCATTTCACTTCCTCTGCAGTGGTGCAGGTAATTCAGGCCCTGGGCCTATTCTGCCTATGGCTAGAGTCAGCCCTGCAAAAACCACACAGAAGATTCTAGACTCTGGGGATGACACTGAATAACAAGACAAAACTGATAAGGATCTGTGCACAAAGAACATCACAGTATCACTCCAAAATTCCCGTTTAGGGATTCCAGGTATCTCCCAGAAGAAATACGATGGTGGTAATGAGATTCTTCTTGACTCTGGGGCAGGAAATTCTGTCTGCAGCCATGAAAAAAGAAAAAGTATAATGACAGGTATACCTTTAGGGCAGAGACTGTTCTGCAGTAGCACGTATGTTTTTTCTGAATTTTATTGTACAAGGGGGTCATTCAATTCATTGCCTATTTTCACAGCCTTGAGGGGGATGCTCCAGAACTACTGATTACTGGACAAGTCTCATTCTCACATCTTTTTCAGTTTGTATGGTTATGAAGCATTAAAGTCCAGTTTGACCAATGGTACACCTTGTTGGTTTTGTAAATCAGTTTATGCTTGTTTAACGTTTCAAAACTTTCATTTTTTATATGAATAGAATAAACAAAATTTTATGCTATCCAATTATGACCTCTGTGATGGGCTGTTGCCCTATCCTGGGATGTTCCCTGCCTTGCATCTGTAGTTTGCAGGATAGGCTCCAGACCCCAGTGACCCTGCAGAAGACAAGCAGGTATGGAAAATGGATGGTTTTGACATTGCACAGAAAAGTCATTCTTTCCATTTTTTTATAGATTTTTACAATATTTTTTCTGAAAAAAAAAACATTAAAAAATGGCAAAATATGCGATTTTATCAGTTTTTTTAATCCATGCATTAAAAACAGACTTTTCAAACAGTGGACAGATAATTACTATTAATCGCTACCTTACTTACATTGCTTACATTGAGGTACATTTTAATGCATAAGAGAATGAGTTCAGGCAAAGCACAGCATCTAATACAACGATATGAACTGAAAACTGAAAAAAATAAAAGGAGTATGTGAGGATGCAAAGGAGGAGAGAGGGGAGGAGTTTGGCAGATGAGGAGGTGTAGTTCAGACAACAATGCTTAGCCACAGCAAGAGTCCGGCGCTGTGAGAAAGCGACCAGCCGGTGGAGGCGGCGCAGCTCCGGCGCCACGGCAACCACTGTTCGGTTCGATGCCATGACAACCACGGCAAGTTCATGCCGGAACCCTCAACACCGGCAGTAGCTGTCAGACCTGACCAGCACGGCACAAGCCATCCACCGAACCTAGGAAGCAGCAGCACAAGACTGGAACCTTTCCACATATCTTTGAATTGTTCTACACATTGAAAACTTTCAAGTATCTCCAGTCAAGGGGAGCTCTCTCTCTCAGGATCTATTATTGAACAGCCATTCTCCCCCCCCCAAAATGTTCTCTAATTATACAGTGCTTCTGGGCTTCTTGCTGTGACTGTGAATGTCATCAAGACCTCCAATTCTGGGTAAACATAAAGTTTGGCAACGGCATTTTTTTTTTTTGAAGAACAAATCTAAAGAAGAGCAGTTCTACAAAATAAGCACGTATTGAGCGGGCATAGTGTTGGTACTCCTTACCACTGGAGCTCCAGGTCCAAAGTTCTTATGGTCTTCCCCTACCTCTTGCTCCTCTGCTTTTCTGTTTCAACTAAAGGGCCAAGCTGATGCTCAGTGGGTCTAGCACTATGAGAATCATCTGATTGCTGAGCTCCGACCACCGAAGGAATACAGAATCCCCACCATTGCATCCTGTCTAGCCCTGTAATTAAATGCTAATATAGGCAATGTGCAACAGCTAAGTCAGGTAAGTGAAATTTTCCCTTAACTCATTCCCTACTGCAAAATTCACTCAGAAAAATGCCTACTGGGAACATAAAAGTGTACTCTGTTTTGAGAATGCTATGAATAATCAACCATAATTCATTGGTCTACAGTGCATACAGACAATGGTTTAAAGATGCAGCACTTATTTTTTAATGAGTAAGCTGGGACATGGATTCAAAAGAATGTTTCCATTTAAATATACAACTGATTACTTTGAAAAAGAGAATGTCTGACACTTCATGTAAATACTTGAATATTAAATTTAATATATACTTTAATTTCAAAAATAAGTTAGACTCAATATTTTGGGTTGTGTCCTTGTAATTCCTATAAACAAATCACTTACCTGTTATTGGAGATTCCACTGATTACATTCTGTAAATCAGATCCATCAGATAAAAAGAGATTTGTGTGGCAGGGGCAATGGGCATTAATTTGTAATAAATACTCTGTTTTCCCATGGTGATTATAATGTTCTATGGTGCTGTTTTAGCGTGGTTTGTTGCATGGTTTCATATTCTCTACTTATCTTTAGTGGTCAGTACAGTTGTTAGTCTAAACTGATTTTGGAGCAAAGCTCAGCTTTCCAAAAGCAGACATTTTCCTTTATTAAACTGTTTCATATTAAATGTGCTGCTCTCCTCATCATTCAAAAAGGGTCAGTATTATAACCCAGCTGCAAAATGAGCAACTCCTTCAAGATAGACCAGTCTAAATCCTGTATTTTTAAAGTTCTGCTTTTACAGGCTACATGAGGACACACAGGACCATCTGCTGGTGTGTATGTACAGTCAAACTATCAGACATGGAGAGCAAACACCTTTCAATTTCACAACATACGATTTAATTGTTTAATACAATTATTCTGCTCAAATAACATCATAAACACAGTGTAAAGGTAGTTATTAGCAGTGAAATTAATTTGCAAATATTTCTCAAAGACTAAAAATTACATAAAATGATTCATGACAGTTGCAACTTTGAAGAGAAAACCACAGATCTGATCAGACAAAGAAATCTTAAAAGAGGTAAAATCAAACCCATGTCTATCTCAAACTGTGATACAGAGATAGAAAAATGCGACAAAGTGTTTTGGATGGGAGGAGTCCTTTCGATGGAAAGATAAAAAAATGATTGACAGACAGACAGATCTTCTTACCGTCCCATTTTTTTTAGCCAACAGTTTACATTCCTACATACATACCTCTCGGTATCCACTGCTTTACGGATGTTCGTTTTATGGCACTTCAATTTCATGAAAAACATACATTTGTAGGTCCACCTATCTTTTGCTAACTGAAAGAAATCCGAAAAGGATTTTAACTTTTACGAAAAAAGGTGAAAAACGAAAATAATGTATAGCATTTGTTTTTCAGCAAGCCATTATAGAGGCAGTGCAAACCCCAAGTGGCACCACCAAGCTCCTTCCCTGGTACATTCAGCATCTCAGTATCAAGCTGCCATAGCTTTTAAGTGTATCTGTGCACATCTGTGCTTTATCTCAAAATCCTCTTCGGATTTCTTTCCGTAAGCTAAACTCCACTGTACATGCATTATTTCTAATGTAAAGGGGTGTGTATTTATCATATAATTCCTGCTTTTACTGTATGTTAATGTTATTTTAGGTTTTATGTGTTATTTGGTATGATTTGGTAGGTTAATTTATGTGCCTGGGAACGCTCAAAATTTTTTCCTATATAAAATAATGGTAAATGCTTCTTTACTTTATGCCATTCCGGCTTACAGAACGTTTCAAAGGAATGATGTAATTTTGGATATTAGCAGAAACCTGTACCTGCATACATACATACATACAGATCAGCCATTTTCCCAAATCTCCTGGAGCAGTTTTAGGGCCCAAAAATGATATGCTTACTCAGCCAGCCAAGGGATTTGAACCAGAAACTTTCTGGACAGAGGCACAAACACCTGATCTATAGAGTTATAGATGAGAGTGCATTGCCTTATAATGCAGGTTTTACAGTGGGAGTGCTTACACAGTACACTGTGAGTGTATACAGCCAGTATACAATATGCAGGTATACATACACAGCTCAGTGGGAGTATGTGCCTTGCATTGTTCAGTACTTACATAGCGCAGTGTGTACCAATGTACAATGTGAATGTATACTTAAAAACGTATGATGTGGATGTGTACATGCACAGTAAAATGTAAGTGTATAATTAAACAGAACAATGTGAGTGGAGAGTAATATGTGAATGCGCTCATGTAGAGCACAGCGTAACACTGTGTGTACATAACAGTATATAATCCACAGACATGCTGCTGCCAGAAAAAGGTAACAAGTTAAAAAGAACCAGAGCATTTTCTCCTGAGACCCGCCAGTTTAGGAATGTATACATACCAATGACCTGAGTGGGATGGTCCAACAGAACTCTTTCATTCCCATTTACAGCATTTAGCTGATGCTCTTACCCAGAACAAGTTGGGATTAAGGGTCTTGCTCAGGGACCCAATGATAGTAGTACTAGAGGTGGGACTTCAACCTGAAATCTCTTTGGCTAGAGGCAAGCATTCTAACCACTAGACCACACCACCTTTCAGCTTCTGTCACCTCAGTGCAAAGTGAAACATTCACAGAGAGGTATTACCCAATGCATAAACAAGATCAGCTTTAGCAAATAAGAAAATAAATTAGGAGAAGAAATTATGTTTTAAGACTGTTGATGCTAAACTGGCTAGTGTTCAGTTATGGTACCGAGCAGTTTTCACCCCCATCATTTGTGTTTTGTTTTCCCACAAGCTGAAGAAATACAGATGGTAAACTGCACTCACCTTTACTACAAGTATAATAATAAATAATCCATCCATTTTGTGTAACCACTTATCCTGATGGGTCACAGGAGGTTCAGAGCCTATGGGTGCAAGAGGGAATAACCCATGATGGGGCGCCAACCCATCGCATGATATACTCACACCTATAGGCAATTTGGGAACTCCAGTTAACCTCAGCATATTTTTGGATTATGGGGGAAACCAGAGTACCCAGAAGAAACTGAACAACAACATGGGAAGAACATGCAAACTCCATTCTTGTGGAACCTTGGCAGAAACTTGATCCTGTGTCCCCAAGGTGTGAGTGCTAGCCACTGCACCACCATGCCACGAATAATAATAATCCATCCATTTTCTGAAAGCACTTGTTCCATTCAGGGTCACAGGGGGTTTGGAGCCTATAGGCATAAGGTAGAGAACAACCCATCACATGGCACACTCACACAGGCATTTTTGGTAACTCCAATTAGCCTTAGCATGTTTTTGGACTGTGGGGGGAAACCAGAGGGAACCACACAACAACACAGGGAGATCATGCAGACTCTACACACATGGAACCCTCGTGGAGATTTGAATCCTGGTTCCAGAGGTGTGAGGCAACAGTGCTAACCACTGTGCCACCATGCCAACTAAACAACAACAACAACAACACCACCACCACCACCACATTTCATATCTGTTATATTGTTGCATCTACACTGGATATGTAGCTAGCTACAAAATCACGCTTGATATCTTGGCAAAAGTTTTTTACAGTATAGCATTAGTGATACAATGGCAGTCTTTTAAAAAGCAGGTGTGTTGTTATGGAAACAGTCCTGTAGTTTTGGTCTGCACTGCTAGCTTGTCATTGTGAACAATTCTCAAATTTTTTTCAGACACTCTCGTCCTCTCTAGTCTGCTCTAGATTTTTTGGCCTGGACTGTCCTCAAGTTGTGGAATGCAAAAGTCAGAGGTTTCTGAGCCTTAAAGGGCCATGCAAGAGCTCAAACAAACACTGATTTAGAGATGCATAGCTCTGTCAAGTTGCTGTATAATGCTGTATAACCTATTTTTTAACTTAATTGTGATTTGAATCTTTAACTGGGCCAAGATAATAGAACTTCAGCTTCAGTTTATGTACTGTTTCCACCCAAAGCTTCTTTAAAATTGGTATTTTTTGTTTATGCTATAACTTTACATTCACCTGAATTTAAATATATAAACTCCCCATCAACACAGTCAGGTCAGAGGTTGTTCTGTAATCTTTTGCAAAGCTAGGTTACATCTACCAGGACTTCAGCAAAGAGCATGATTTTTGCATAAGGATGTGCTTTGATAATCTGTCGCACAGCCATCAGTCTGGTCTTGTTCCTCTGGGTTAGTCAGTCAGTTAAATAAGGACTGTTAGCAACAGGATGGTTTACTCAAGACTTGGCTCACCATGCAGAGCTGAGGAGTGGGGGTTGGATGCCAGCTGTGTATTAGTGCTCAAGGTACAGAAGGTAACAGCTATGTGGTCCAAACAGCACACAGCTGCAGTCATGTCCATGAAAGTGCCACACAGATATGTAAAAATGTAAAAAGTACACAAACAGTCCTTCAGTTCAAGATCAGGGAACGTATTTCCTTAAGCATACTGCTCACACTCTCTTCATCACCTCGGCAGCAGATGGAGAACATGGGATGCTTTTGCCAATGATACTGTTATGAATTTCTGAGTCATGTGGTACTTTCTGGGGCAGCTGGCAGCCTAGCTGTGTGTGTCTGATACCCCCCAAAACCTGTGTGTCCTGCACCTCAGCGCCAAACTCTGTGCTTGTCAGCTAGCCTGTAGCTGATGATTTAAGCTGTTTCATTGTTAGCTGTGTTCCCTGCAGTGTGAGTGCAGTCAGGTTATCCATCATTTTTCATTCAATGCATCACATATACTGGGAACATCAGCGTAGGGTGTTGTTTCTGTAGCTTGCTAAATCAGTTCCTTTTCACAAGATATGTAAAGTGTTGGATTATGCTGCCTTTTACCTCCCGTAAAATTATACATAAAGTTTGAAAGAAAAAACATCATGGAAATCAAGATAAAAATGTTTAGAAGTAAATTGCATGAATTTAAGTGGAATGAACATTAAAGAATAAATGATGTGGAAAATTATTAGGCAGAAAGACAAAATAATCCCTGCTGGGTTTCATAGAAAAAATAACTTAGAAACAATTCATTTTATTATTTTTATACCTATCCATCCACTGTCAGCTGCTTGTCTAGGGCCGGGTTGTGAGGGCAGCAGTCTGAGCAGAGATGATCAGACCTACCTTTTCCCAGCCATCTCCCCCAGACCTCTCTCCCGCATGTCCTAGGTATGCCCCAGGGCCTCCTCCCAGTTGGTTATGACCGAAACACTTCTCCAGGGATGCATCCAGGAGGCATCCTAGATAGATGCCCAAACCACCTCAACTGGCTCTTGTCAATGTGGAGGAGCAGTGTCTCTACGTTGAGCTCCCCCCAAATGTCAGAGGTCCTATCCCTACCGCTAAAGCTGAGCCCAGCTGCCCTGCAGAGGAAACTCATATTGGCCGTATGTATCCACGATCTCATTCTTTCGGTCACTACCCAAAGCTCAGGTGAGGGTAGAAACATAGATCAACTAATAAATCAAAATCGAAAGCTCCCTCTTTACCATAACGGAACTGTGCAGCATCCGTATTACTTCCAACGCTGCACTGGTCCATCTGTCAATCTGCTCCTCCCTTCTTCCTTCACTCATGAACAGGGCCCCAAGATACTTAAACTCTTTTGCTTAAGGCAGTAACTCATGCCCGCCTGAAAGGGGCAATCCAACCTTTTCTGGTTGAGAACCATGGCCTCCAATTTGAAGGGGCTGATCCTCATCCGCATCGTTTCACACTGCAAACAGCTACAAACTTCCCCAGTGGACGTGCAACAGGGCCATATCATCTGAAAAAAGCAAAGATCCTGAGGTCACCAAACCCGACCCCCAACGCCCCATGGCTGTGCTTAGAAATTCTCTCCATAAAAGTTATGACAATTTGTATTATTATGTATTGACCATATTCTGTCTTTACATTTAGGGAATTCTTTATGCCAGTAGTCAGCAGTTATGAGCTCTCTTAATAGCTCCACTTCACAGAGGCAGCTTAAGATAACTGTACATGCCAAGTTTACCTTGCACTGCTTAGTGGATGAGATACGTAAGAGTGGGGGCATGTACATATTGTGTACGGCACTGGTGACCTAATGGCTACATTTGTAATTGAAAGATTGCTGGTTTAAATCCCCAACCAGCAAGATACCACTGAGGTACTCTGAGCAAGGTACTGCCCCCATGCACTGCTCCCTGGGTGCTGAATTGCCCCCTGCGATGGGTTAAATGCAGTGGACACATTTTGTTGTTGTGTGCTGTGGTGTGTCAACACTGATCTAATTCTATTTTATACTTCCCAAAGATGGCATCAGTCATTCAATAGCAACTTATTTAACAGTCCTTGATGCTTTGCAATGTAGTGCCCAATGTAAAATCTAGAGAACCAATATCAGTGCACAAACGAAAAAAAAGTCAAAACAGAAACTGATCATGTGCAAGTGATGCTGAAATATGGGGGTAGTGTTGCTTATTTCTGAGTAATAATTGGGAACTGGCAAATGCCTTTTAAAAAAGTGTTAATGTGATGGGACAGCCCATGTCTGACTCCACATCCTGCTTTGTGATTTGCCTGTTTGTGTGCCTGGCCCTTGCTGTTTGTTTTCTCAGTCCCATGCCTTTTGTGTAACCCCATCCACGGCTTGGTGTAGTGGCTGGGCATTCCTGTTAGTACGTTATTTTTCATCATTAATTACTCAAGGCCCCAAACAGCCCTGGACAAACAGAGCAGGAATCTGTTAACTGCAGGTTATTTGTGATACACCAGAGGTGCCACATGAAAAGTAGGTAGCTGTTATCACCAGTAGGTTTCCATGAAGAAGGGGCTTTATCTATTAGAGATGAAACTCTTCAGGACATGTTGATGGTGTAAATGGTAGTGCCTTAGACCTTATATGCTCACATAAAACAAGTCAGATCCCCATATTTCTTAAGAACATAACAAATTTACAAATGAGAGGAGGCCATTCGGCCCATCAAGCTTGTTTGGGGAGAACCTAACTAATAGCTCAGAGTTGTT
>JAODKC010000002.1:15363984-15376989 GCA_026777985.1 Mormyrops attenuatus
TCGCTAATTAAGTCAAGATCCCGTTGAAGCCTCTCTGCTGCTAGATCAGTATCAGCTACACCACCCACCTTGGTGTCCTCTGCAAATTTAACCAGTTTACTGTATGTATTGGTGTCAATATCATTTATGTAAATTAGGAACAATAATGGTCCTGAAATTGAGCCCTGCGGTACCCCACTATGAACGCAGGCCCCCTGTGACATTGTGCCTCTAATAACTACTCGCTGCATCCTGTCTGTTAACCAGTTTTCAATGAGTTAAAGAACGCAGGCAGAGGTGAAAGGACAAGAACGTGAAAGTGGCATCACCATGTTTCTGTGGCCTCTGGTTCAGTTGCTACACTTGTTTAATGTGTAGCTAAAGTTTATTGTCATATGTAGTTAATATACCAAAATGTTATGATTGATAATAATAAAGTACAAAAGGAACCGTGTCTCCCCTATAGTCCAGCTGCGGTCCTACGTTTGGGCAGAGCATGCCGGTACCTTTGCTGTGGTACCCAGATGCTGATGCCAGACTGATTAGCCAGCCATTCGCCCCCCCCCCCCTCCATCGTGGTTCTCTTCCTTATTGCTCTCCCACATATCCTACAATTCCCACCTGTGCTTCTCCTGCTGTCTCACACACTCCTCACTGTGCCAAGTGACCCTGACTTCTAAATGCAAATGATTCAGTAAACAAAAAGTGTCAACTAATGAATTGAATAACATTTAAAAATATCATTTGCATAACTGCATTGTAATATAACAACTCCAACCTAATAGGAAAACCTGTTTATCCCTTAGACTCAAGGAAAGGATGACAACAGCAAAAAGATTTAGATAAATAAGTAAAAACTCATCTAAACGTCCAACTCATCTAAAATAAACACAGTGATATTGAAAAGATGGTTGAAGGAATTCCTGTTCTTAGTGCATTTGTTTTATGAAATAGTGGTTTAAAAAGGGCAAGCAGGTGACTGACCAATCACATTTATAGCCCATTTGCCTTTGCTAACCCACCATCTTGCTGATAATTCTGATACATTTGTTAAAGGATAAATTAAAACCAAATGCTAACTAAGTGTGTGTTCTGTGTGATGGTTAAAGACCAGGCTACTTGCTTTGCGTAGATGATTAACCACAGCCTGCACATCTCCACCTAAGGCAGATTCCTTTCCACATCAAAGTCCACACAGGTGCACATTCTCATGGTGGGACTGATCTCTTGCTGCACCCCTGTCAGCCCCCACCCAGCAACACCATACACGAACTGTAGGTCGGTTTTCTTAACCTTTCCAACCACACGGCCCAGCTAGTCATCATATATCATATTGGCAGCCCAGTTGCCCTTGCCAGATTATGATTTTTTTCCGGGCAGTGATGGGGGCTTCACTTCCCTGCCACAGTTCTGCCTTCCAACAGAAACTGCTCATGGGCTCTGGGCTGCCGACCAGTGGGTGAGAAACATGGAGACTGAAGCCAATCCATCTCAGCCTCTCAGCAAGCACTCCAGCAAGCTACTGCCGCTCTGTAACCACAACCCTTCATAGTGATCCAGGGGGCCTTGCCGAAGTCAGGGTTTTTAAAATTGCAAAATGTGAAGTGCTTTGATGAAGTGGGGACTTTGGCCGGGACATCACAGGTGAGGCAAAAAGGGTATTTAAGAAAAACAGAAATTAAAACAGCCCTTCAATTTGGACATTTAGATGGTTTTAAAAAGTGTATATTTGATTGTGCAGATTGAGGCTTTAGTTGGGACACCGTGGCTGTGTAAGAAATTTCAGAAATTACTATAACTGCACTTTCATAATGCCATTATAATGCATTTATATAACATTCATAAGTAACATGTAAGTATACCTTAATATCCTAGCAAACCTTAAGAGCCTCAATATTCTGTACATTAATAACAAACATTATACGATTATAATGTTTGTTATTATTATATAATTTTTGTTATTAATAAATATTAAAGCTGGTAAGGTATGTTAGGGTGCTGCGGTACACCTACATGCTGCTTACGAATATTTATTGAAAGCATCATGAAGGCGTAGTTAATGCAAAGCATTACCCAAACTTCCCTATCGTCTCATTTACGGTTAAGTCTTAATCCGTATCTTGAGAATAAACAAGACATTACCAGAAAACATCCATTAGTCCAGGCATCTATTTTCTTCAAGCCAGAGGAACCAACAAGTTTAAACAATAACCCTGGAGGAGTGAGGTTAGAGTGATGGCCACGGAGATGCTGTCCGGAAACCTTACAACATGCTGTCTGTTTTTGGACCCCATTTCACCAGCTTTGTGACTAAACCACAAATCCACTGTAGTTCTTTTAAAAAACAGTATCATCCTAGACAGTGCATGACCAACATGCCACGTCACCCACAACTATGTAATTACAGAGAAATAAAACAATGCAAACTTGGGAAGTTATCTATCTTGCTGGACTATTAATACACACTTACGTAAGTACCACTGCATGTCTACAGAGCAACCTGGCCGAGAATGATGGATGACAGATGCATTATGTTCTTATAAAGCTGATTAAAATAAAGCTGCAGTGGGAGCGAAAGCACAAAGTCTTGCTACATATGGCTTGTGTGCATAAGAATAGTGAAGCTTTCCATTTAGGTTAGCAATTAATCCCTGTCGTCAGGGCAGCTAAAGCAGCTGTGAAGGTTGTAATTTTAAGAGTAAAACTCACATCTTCCAGGCCCCCCAGGTCAGAATGCAATTGACCACATGCTGGCCGCAATATGTCTTGGCATCGCAGCAACTTATTTGAGTTGCCAGACTGCATGCCTGCACTTTATCTGAGTCATTGCCGTGGCAACAGTACAGCCAGCGGGGTGATAATGAAACTAGTCACCCGAGTCCTTGCAGGGATGGGTCAAGACAGATCAGAAAAATATTAAAATTAATCCTGTGACCTTTTACAACCAACATGTTTCATTCAGTCGGCATAAATCCCTCCTAACCCCTCTAAGTCTCCTTAAAACATACTGGAGGAATGTTGTCTATATGGTCACCATGAGTTATCAACTTGACAGCACCTAATAATAATCTGAACCAGGATATGTACATTGGCAACTAGATAGTGCTTTGTGATGTTTGTAACCATTGGGGGTAAACAAGTGAAACATACTGTTAATAGCAGTAGTGTTAGCATTTTCATAAAAACTCAATAGGAGGGGGTTTATTCACACCATATCACTTCTTGCTGTTTGCAGTGGACATATTCAGCTATTCTGAGTTTAAATTCACTATGTATCACTGAAGCTATAATTTTTTACGAAATGCTGTGCCACAGGAAACGATGCTTGACCCCTCTGCTCCTTAACCATTGATCTATCCAGGACCAGCCCAAGGTTTATGTGAGCCAAGAGGTGGCTTAGGGCCCTTGGCCACCAGGAGGCACCTTAACTGATCAGCCGGTCAGTGTGGGAAGGAACATGACAATTTTGTTCATCAGATGTTGCTTTGCCCCCCCCCCCCCCCGAAAGGTTCGGCCAGCCCTCTATCGATCTGACCCCCCTTATTTCTTGGTCATTTATTTAACCAGTCATCCCTCCTTTAACCCCACCTACTCTCCGCAGTTTGTGGCCCAGCCCAACTGTCAGCAGCTCCTGGCTACACTCTGGTACGACGGCTTCCCTGGATGGCGCCGGCGACACTGGGCAGTGAAGCTTCTGACCTGTGCCACTATAGGCCTGCTCTTCCCTTTGCTGTCCCTGATCTACCTGCTGGCACCCCGGAGCTCACTGAGCCTCTTCCTTAGGAAGCCTTTCATCAAATTCATCTGCCACACAGCCTCCTACCTGACCTTCCTCTTCCTTCTGCTGCTGGCATCACAGCATATTGCCCGTACCAACCTGCATGTCCAAGGTCCTCCGCCTACGCTGGTGGAGTGGATGATCCTGCCCTGGGTGCTGGGTGAGAGGGGCAGCTCCGTGGGATGATACAGCCCTTAACCTTTTCACCACTACATGAAAAACTTCTCAATTTTCTCAATTTAATTTATTCATTGTTTTATTAATCTTATACTGGACAGGATTTAAAAATTGGTGCATTCTTTAAAAGTAAAAGTGTCATCATCATCAACAAGCGAGTAAATATTAGTTAATGTAATAGCACATACGGTGCCGTAATCAAAATCACTACAGATTAATACTCAAATTCCATAGATTTTTATGATAATTCTTTAACTATGTCATTACTGGACATTTTCTTGACAGCAAGTCCATATGTTTTCTGATTCTGGAACAGGGTTCATCTGGGCGGAGATTAAGGAGATGTGGTCCGGGGGCTTCACAGAGTACATCCATGACTGGTGGAACCTGATGGACTTTGCCATGAACTCTCTCTACCTGGCCACCATCTCCCTCAAAATCGTGGCATATGTCAAGGTTAGACCAGTCAATTTCTCAATTACCGGTTTGATTTCAGACTTTTTGAATAATTTTTTTTATGATACTCTGCCATCCTTCCATCTATCCAGCCATCCTTCCATTGTCAAACTGGTTTTCCTGGACAGGTTCTTGGAGGGGCCTGGAGTATATCACAGGCAGTATAGGCCAGAATGCATGATTACTCCCTAGAAAAGAAATATTGGTACATTTTTTTAAGCTGAAAAAAATGGTAGCATATGACTTGGTCATGTATGACAAATGCTGGACTTCTTAAGAGCTTTATGAAGCTAAATCTATCTAACATGGTTAGCTTTTTGAGACAGGCACTGCCAACTTTCCTAGCCACTGTTATTTAAAGTGATACCTTCTAAAGAAGGCCTAAGGCATCAAGCCTTGATGTCTCCACTGAAATACTCTTTTGGGACTCTCTAACTTTAGTTTTGTTCAAATAATGTGTGATATTCCTACATATGATATTTTGAGTGAATATTCCAGAAGGTGCCTCTCGATGATCTCAGCTCAGGTTGCCCCCCTCTGCAATGCAGTCATATTTTTGTGTGGGCTGCATCTGTCAGGCATTTCCTGGGTTTAGGCTTGAACAACTGCTCCAGTGGCAGGAGTACAGAGTGTGCACTTGTGTATACCTGTGTGTATAAATGCATTTGTAGGTGCTTGGGTATACCTGCAAGTTTTGGTAGTCACAATGGCTTTAAAAATTCACATTATTGTTGCATTGTATTGCATAAATGTCTCTGTGATGTCTCTTTTAATGGTGATCTTACAAAAAACCGAGATATAAGATATGAATCCCTTTCGTTACCTCAAGCCTCGCTTCTCTATGCATCACATTGCAGTAGAACAAGGCCATGCAATTGTTGGTCTGATTATATATTAGAAGAAAGTGTATAAATGAGGGTGAACCATGTTTGGAACCACTCTACAATCAGAATTCACTATCTTTAATGTTTCTGTAATTCTGTGTTCGGCCGACACATCCTTCAAGAGAACATTATGAAAACACTTCCATGGTGGTCCATCAGCTGAGGCTCGCAGTTTATTTGTAAATCTATTTTGGGTATGACATTAAACTGCATCTGGCCCTGCATCCGAGAATGGCTCCATGCTTCTTGACTTTGCGAAAGGTCAGGGGCTGTGGGTTGCTGGATCCAGGTTCCAACATCCTGAGCCAAATTGTTGGACTTGGTACTCCAATACTGGTGGTGCAGGGAAGGAGATCGGTCACATACTCATGAGCAGACGCTGGAGGCTCCTGCAGAACTGCAGGGTCTACAGAAGTGCCCAGTTTGTGAATTCTGACCACAGACTTGTTATTGCTACACTGGAAATTCAGCTTAGATCCAGAAGGCTACCACCTACTAGGAGAATGAGGCTAGACTTGGCCAGACTCCAAGATAAAGCTGTTTCTGATGAGTTTGCACATAGTTTGTGTGAGGAACTTGGGTGCAACTGATGACTGTGATGTAGGAGACCTTCCATGACAAGACCCTGAAGGTTGCCAAGGGTTGTCTTGGTGTTCCCAGAAGGAGGTGCTTCATCTTGCAGGGCACCCTAGATATTATCAAGGGGAGTTGCAGCACATGACTTTGTGGCAACGCCAGTCTGTACTGGGAGCTGAGGAGGATGGCTGTGAGGGGTCTTAGGGTTGATAAGGAGACATTTGTTAGATGAATCTCTCAGCAGTTGACACACCATCTGTGGTCTAGTGACCCACGTCCTGCTTCCAGAGAAATTGAAGCATTACGCACATCTGAATCTGTTTATCGGAGACTTGCAGTCAGGGCAGGTGATGGAATGGTCCTTACGGATGACACTGCAGTTGTAATCCGCAGGGCCGTGTACTTTGAGCAGTTGTTTAAAGCTAACCCTCCAGCTAGGATGTTGGACATCTCTGGATCCACAGTTCTTGAGGGTGATCCTCCAATCAGCTGTAAACAGAGATTGCAAGGGTGGCGAATCAACTGGGGGTAGGGAAGGCCGCAGGGATCTGTGGCATCTGGGGTGAACTTCTCCAAGCTGCTGGTAAGGCTGTCCTCCTGGCATTTCATGCAATCTTTGCTTCCATTTGGGAGCCAGGTGTCATCCCAACTGACTGGAAAACAGGACTTTGGAGAGGGAGGAGTGAACCCCTAGATTGTGACAACTAAAGGAGGATAACACTGCTTTCAGTGTCGGTTAAGGTACTTGCTAGGGTCATCCTTAACAGGATCCATGATAACTTACTCACCTGTCAGCAACCGGTGCAGTCAGTTTTACGCCTCAGAAGTCTACCCTTCACTGCATCCTGGCACTGAGGGTTCTCATTGAACACAAGTGCAAATATTGGCAAAGGTTCTTTGCAGCCTTTGTCGATTTTCATAAAACGTTTGACTCAGTTGATCGAGTTACCCTGTGGGACATCCTAAGACTTCTTGGGATCCCCCCGAAGTTGCTGGACGTCATGGCCAGCCTGTTTACTGGTACTGTGAGTGCTGTGTAGAGTGAAGGGACAACTTCCATGTACTTCCCAGTTGATTCTGGGCTTTGCCAGGGGTGTGTTCTTGCTCCCACTCTGTTCAATGCTTGTATGGACTGGGTGTAGGGTAGGGTCGTTGGGTCAAGCAGTTGTGGGGCATTGGTAGGTGAAGAAAGACTTACTGATCTCGACTTTGCCGGTGATGCTGTCATCTTAGCGGAGTCAATGGAGGCTCTGATCGGGGCTCTCGAGAGACTGAGCAAGGAGTCTGAGTGTCTGGGATTACAGGTGTCCTGGATAAAGACCAAGATTCAGGCCTTTAATGGTTTCTTAGGCATAACCATAAGTAGTGTGTCCGTCTGCCGGGAGAATGTCAACCTCATCAAAAGATTTACTTACCTTGGCAACGACCTTCATGTCTCTGGTGACTCTTCCTATAAAGTCAGCAGATGGATTGGGAGAGCATGAGGATTGCAAGAGGGTGAAGGTCCAAGTCTTTAGAGTCCTGGTGCTCCCTGTCTTGCTGTATGGCTGTGACACAGGGACACTATCCAGCTATCCTGTCCTGTGTCTCTTTGGAGAATTCTTGGGTACGGCTGGTTTGACTTTGTGTTGAATGAGCAGTTGCTAGAAGAGTCCCAAATGAGGCACATTACCTGCATTTGAGGTAGCGTCACGTGGTGCGTTTCCCTGAGGGTGATCCGGCTTGCAGGATCCTCATTGCTGAGGACCCAAGCGGCTGGACCAGGCAGAGGGGAAATCCATGTAATGGCCTGCAGCAGATGGATGGCCATTTCCAGAGTGTGGGACTGGACCATGTGTCTGCCTGGGGGGTCATCAGCCAGGATCCCGAGGAGTTTCGCCATGTGGTGGGTGCGGCAACATGCTGTATCAGCGCATGCTCCCCTACCTGACCTGACCTGACCTGGAGCTGCTCCAGGCATATCCTACTGGGTGGAGGCCCCAGAGCAGACCCCGAACAAGCTGGAGACATTATATCTCCCAGCTTTGACCTGTCTCTGGCCTCTCTGACATCACAATTTTGATCAGGAGTAGAAATATGATGATGGTGATGATGATGGTGATGATGATGGATGATGATCAGGGGTTAAATTAGAATCATAGAGGAGGAGCCCTGTCAAGGACAGACAAGGGGTGGGGGGGTCTTGAATAAGCTGCTCTGTATATTAGTTTATTAGTTATAATATGTATTTGTGATCACTAAGATGCAGCATGTTCATTTGTCAGTATGTTATTTTAGCACTTTAAAACAATATAAGATAAACTAAAAAATGTGATTGAAAAGTTACTTTTATTTGATACCAGTATTATACCTATCAGGGCATAAAATCGTACTTGAATTTTTTGAAACATAACATGTACATGACAAAGCATAAAAATCAAAATGGCTTATTAGATTATATTTAATGAATTTTATTGATCCCAGAGGGAAATTCTACAAGTAATAACCTCGCTACACTACAAGTAATATCCTTGCTCAATTAAAAATCTGCAATAATGAAAATGCATTAAAATATTAAGTTATTCATGGATTGCTTCTTACATGTCTAGCTAGAAAGTCATGTTTTGGCAGCTGTACGGTATGCAAAACACATCAAAATACAAAAACACGACACACAAGACATCATGTAGGAATATCTCCATTTAGGAAATGAATATCTGATCAGACCTACTAATGAAAATTGACATTAAAGCTGATGGAAAAAAACGTGATTTTTAGCATGAAAATGAATGGAGGCGGGGCTGCGCTCTGGCAAGGTGTGATTTGGGCATAAGAAGGCAGAGCTGGGCTCCACTGGGCTACGGCCACATTTAAACCCTGATGATGATTATGATTTGGAAATTGAAATTTAATTGGATTGAAAATTGAATTTAGCTCTTGCTCCTTTTACCTTTTCCAGTACAACAGTTCACGACCACGGGAGGAGTGGGAGATGTGGCACCCAACACTGATCGCTGAGGCCCTGTTCGCCATTGCCAACATCTTCAGCTCTCTGCGATTGATCTCTCTCTTCACGGCTAACTCGCACCTGGGCCCACTGCAGATCTCTCTGGGCCGCATGCTGCTTGATATCCTCAAGTTCCTCTTCATTTACTGCCTGGTGCTTTTGGCCTTTGCCAACGGCCTCAACCAGCTATACTTCTACTATGAAACGCAGGCAGCTGATGAGCCCAACCACTGCAAAGGCATCCGCTGTGAGAAGCAGAACAACGCCTTCTCCACGTGAGTGTGGCAACCCTCCAACCCGGCACTCAGACTAGAGCTGATGTGTTGTGTTTCACCTGCAAAATACCAAGTCTACTTTATTTTATACAACACACAATTATTTTACTTAAAACATCTGGTGAGATCAAGAACTTATGAATGTCCCCTTGCAATACTGCACACTTTCATCCATCTACCTTCCTACCAGTCATAAAGGACATGGTACCATGTACTGTTACTTTGAAACTCTAATGATAATGACAACTCTAATGATAATGACAACAAATATCTAATTACCGTAGACATACAGTGAAATCCATCTGTGGCACTTTAAAAAAGAGGCGGAAAACACTGCCACATATATACTCATTTTACCTTTGTGTGTTGCAGGGCTGCTTTTTTTGCCTGCCTCTCTTGAGCGCTTGTTCAGTAATTCCCACATCCTTCAGACAGTACTGTAGAGGTTCTGGCTGTTTTTGGTGGTGATTTAACATTTGGTGGTGAATTAATGTGTTCCTTAAATTTGATTTCCAAGGAATTTTTAAATTGAAGATCAGTTAATTGTTTGTCCACTAAAGGCCTAATACTTATGATAGCATTGTATCATCATGATAGGCAATAGTGCAATAGTAGCATGGTATTAATGGAAAATCCTTTGTATTGTACATTAGGGGGATGTGGCAAGTGAAGAAATGATATCCTGCGACAGTATTTAAAGAACAAACCTCATTTCATTAATTTGTAATGCATTTAGTGGTCTAAAGTACAAGTTGTCTCATAGTAAACATTAGGACTCTTAGTCAGCTGTGGTATTAGGATCTTTTTAGGGGTGCACTAGAGATTTTGGGCCCCATGAAAGCATATCATATCGGGGCCCTAACCCAAACCAATCCAATTATGTTCCAGATTTTTTACGGGTCCTAGGAATTGTCCAAACCCCCCATCTCCACGGCATCTGTGCATTTTTTAAATGTCTGCACCAGCAATTGATCCCCCTCTAAGCAAATGGAGTCTGATGACCCAATCTCATAGTTTCTGGGGAGGGAGTATATTCTGCAGAGACAGGTTGGCAAAGCCATTAGTCTACTGCTCTGCCTTTCACAACAAGATTTTTCTTATGCTTGTGCTTGACATTATTGAATTGATTACTACTAGGGATTCAGAAAATCATGAGGGTGATAAGCCATATATAGAGAGTGATCCATCTTTTCATCATATAGGCCTCATTGAGTTGCCTGTGTTGATTTACAGCAGCAGTTCTTTCTATGACAGGTCAACATGAAGTCTGGGGCCATTTAATGTGCCAGTCTGTGTCTAACTTGCCGAGGGAGACTTTGGCGGAATGTGTACCTGGTCTTTGTTAATTTATAATCTGGAAATAAAAAATATATGAACATGAAATAACACGCAGAAGAATGTTTAATTTGATATGAACCCATCGCTTTTAAGTTCTTGGACTGCAGGATAAGTATAAGTCTCAAAACAACCCGATAATCTGCATCTGTCTCAATCTCATCTGCTCTTTCTCCATCATTTAGGCTATTTGAGACCCTGCAGTCCCTGTTCTGGTCAGTTTTCGGCCTGATAAACCTCTACGTCACCAATGTAAAGGCTCGGCATGAGTTCACAGAGTTTGTGGGAGCCACCATGTTTGGGACTTACAACGTCATCTCCTTGGTGGTGCTGCTCAACATGCTCATCGCCATGATGAACAACTCCTACCAGCTCATTGCTGTGAGTCTGCTTATAGAAAGCATGAGGGCAGAGCTTCTAGTCATGTATTCACAAAGGCATCAATAACTCATTTTTAGGTTTGGTCTGATACTTTCCAGCGATCTGTTATGTGTTCTGCTCCTATATTCATGTTCATTCTAAAGGATGGAAAAAATATACATTTCTGAGAGAATGACTGAGCCAATTGACTATACTTTGCATATCAGTTTTTTCACATCTCTATTTCCTGCAGGTGTAATTCAGGTATAATGTGGGGAACATTCGTATTTTAACTGAAAACAATGAGACGGTCATACTGTGACATAAAAATGTGCATGGTGTTTCATTAATGCAGACCCAGATTTTTATATATGCATGAGTATAGCCAGCTTTAAAAATCTGCAAAATGCTGCCAAGAAAATGTCCAGGAGAGCGGTTTCACATCCCACTATATTCTTTCTCCTCCTATTTCCCACACTCATCCTGGTGCTGAGCAGGACCACGCAGACATTGAGTGGAAATTTGCAAGGACCAAGCTTTGGATGAGCTACTTCGATGAGGGGGGCACTCTTCCCCCACCTTTCAACATTGTGCCCAGCCCCAAATCAGTATGGTACCTGTGCATCTGGGCCCATGGGCGGCTGTGCAAACGGCAGGCACCTCCACATCCTGACAACCTGAAAGAGTTCACTGTAAGGCAGAAATGCAGCATGCAGCCGCACTGAGCCATACAAGCACTGCACTTAAAGTACTGAAAACCACACTGAAGTGTGGGATTTTCACCATTGTTTTTTATTGGCAGTTTCTACTGAATTGTAAGAGTATCTTTGTTGTCTTTGAGTGCAGTGATGTGTCTTTTTCACAGCAGAGTCTGTAATTCGCCCCCCCCCCTGGGATAGGTGCTGTTTCTCTCTTCTTCTTTTTTTTTGTCAATGTAACGCCTTGGTTTTCACATTTCATACTTGCCAACTTTCCACAAACGGTTGCGAATTAAATTTCTGAACTGGACTGACCAGCCTGAAATTTACAAGAGCCATCTATTCATGCAGACAGAGGCCACACTTCTCTGCCATCTACACTGTAATCTGTTTTTTACCTAAGGAGCCTGACAGAAGTGGAGTGAGGCTGAGGGGAGAGTAACCTTTCAGTGTAAAGCAGCAATATGATCATGTTGTTTGGTTCACGTTACCTTTGATCATCTGGCTGTTTAAAGCTGAATTATTCAGAGTATGAGAATTTCTCTGCTCGGGGTGAGGAGCAGATCCATACAACACGGGGGCGGAAGGACAAAGCAGGCACTTTATTTGGGAAGGGGGAAAGAACAAAAGCAGACATGACCAAGGAAGGGAAACTGGGTGACTCAATAAGCTAATCACCTAATTTTGCCCCACCCTGGCACGTCATCATCCATTGCCCCGTCCATAACCCTGCAATAAGCAAAATTTTAATACCCTCTTTCATAGGACGGTATCATCTGCATCTACAATACAGTGGGAAAAAAAACGACAGTCACTCCCAGATCACCCACATACACACAAACACACACTTACACCCACACACTTATGTTTTCAGATAAAGCCTTGGCAGGATTATATAAGAAAGCCTACTTTAAGCTCTGAAATATGTGCTGGTACTCTGGTGGTCAATGGAAAAAAATTGATCTCTGCTACAAATCAGGAATATATTCTTGTATTTGGAAAACTGATTTTTGGGCTTTAGCAGATACAATAGTAAATGACTGTACACCAACCCTTATACAAATTATGTAAAAATATTGGTATCTGTGTATAATTAATAGCAATCCAGCTGGTGAGACATTACTCTTTTGATGCTGAAGTTCCCCTTAATTTCTTGTGTTTCAGGATCGTCATGCCGACAGCCTAATACAAAATCAGCATTATCAGGTACATGGCACAGGGTCAGGGGGCATCTCATAAAAGCAATTTTCATATTATTAGGTTCTTTCTGTGCCCATAGGTTCCGAAGACAATACAACTTCCACTCTGGGCAGAACGCTAAGAACATAATTGTCCTCTTTGCAATCAAATACAGACGCTCCTCTACTTACGAACTGGTTAAGTGACAGGAAGCAGCGAGTAGTTATTAGAGGCACAATGTCGCAGTGGGCCTGCGTTCATAGTGGGGTACCGCAGGGCTCAATTTTAGGACCATTATTGTTCCTAATTTACATAAATGATA
>JAODKC010000002.1:15377089-15388138 GCA_026777985.1 Mormyrops attenuatus
AGTTAGGTTCTCCCCAAACGAGCTTGATGGGCCGAATGGCCTCCTCTCGTTTGTAAATTTCTTATGTTCTTATGAACTTTCAGACAAATGAACGAAGAGAATCTTTAAGTCCAAATTGTGTTCACTGGACTCCCGTTTCTTGTCTGCAACGTCAATTTTTTTTCCTGTGCTCCAGTTCCGCCTAGTACAACTTCTGGCCGCAACTCCCGCCGCACAGCAGTGTAGTGTGCGTACTCTCGGCGTCCTAGTTCTTTGTACTTGCATATGCCCTTAAAATGATGAATAACAACTTACGAACATTTCAAGTTGCAAACGGCCGTTCGGAACCTATCTCGTTCGTTGGTAGAGGAGCGTCTGTACTTATTATTTTCCCCTTGCCTTTTTTATTTTTTTATTTGTGGGTGGACTGGTGACTCTGAGGCTAGGGATCTGTGCCTGCAACTAGAGGGTTGCTGGTTCAAATCCTGTGAATGCACAGAGTAGTTCTATTCCATTGGGTTCTAGAGCACGGCCCTTGACCTACAATTGCTTTGTCCTGGGTATGATGTTAATCTACATCCAGGCCTATAAGGAGGTTCTCCAACTTACAGGGAAAAACTTGGAGGTTGGTGGCAGGATTGGCACTCCAGCCACTGGAAAAAACTCACACTGGTCCATTTGGACTGGTGTGGTGCGGAAGTATCACCCGCTACATGGCTACACTCAGGTTCTCACCCCTGAGGTAGTTTGTCATGTGATGGCTGCGGCAACGCACTGTATCAGTGCATGCCTCTTACCTCTCTCTTTTATTTTCCCAGTCTAGAACAATTTACCAAGCTTTTCATTTTTGGTTACCAGTTTATGTCTCTAGCGATACATTTAAAGTCCCTTCCTTAAGGGAAAAGTAGCAGTGCACAATATCCACAGCCTGATTGCATCAAATGGGTACAGCCTCTTCCTCAATAGCTATGAAATTCAAGAATAACAACAGTACCTGTTCGGATGTGGGACATGGCACTGTTCTTCTGTATCTTTCCCAGGAAGTAATTCGGAACCTAGTAAAGCGGTATGTGGCTGCCATGATCCGAAGCTCCAAGACAGATGAAGGGCTGACAGAGGAGAATTTCAAGGTGTGGCATTGCCTTGAGTATATCCACATCGCAGTACTATCATATCAGCATGTGTGGAATGTGTGAAGGCTGCCATGTCAAGCATAAAATTATGCATGTCCATAAATCTTCTGCCTTCCTTTGCAGGAAATGTTTTTTTCGGTTTACCAGAAGTTCTAAAATTCAGTTCCGTTGTCATGTTTGTATTTCTTTCTATTTGAATTCTTTTATCCCTGGCTATTTCTCAGTATTTCTAGGGTGACACAAGAGACAAAAGGACCTATTTTAAAAGGAATCAGAAAGCAATGGCACCTTCTATATAGTCCTACCATCACTCTTTTTAACACTGCATGAGAGTATGTGATATGAAATAAGCTTTGGGTAAAGGAGCATAACAAACCAACCCCACAAACCTAGTAGCATAACAAACCAAGTCCACAAAAGGCTTTGCAGTTCTCTGTTTTGCCTAAAATAATGTTCCCACTGAGTCAACCCCTTATTCCCTCACTGTCTCCAATTCCTGTTGTTTTTGCCAGGAGCTAAAGCAGGACATTTCAAGCTTTCGCTACGAGGTCCTGGATCTATTGGGGAACCGCAAGCCTCCACGCCAGACCTACACCTCCAACAATGACACCACAAAAGCAAATGCCAATGAAGCCGTGGATGGTCAGGCATGGGGAACAGTTGGGACTCCAGGTGAAGGAAGAAACTGGGCCAAGCCTAAGGGTGTGTCCTTCAGGCTGTCAAACTCCAAGACAGCAAAGTGGGATTCAGTCTTCAGTGTCTCTGCCCTCTTTAAATCCATGACCGGCATGGAGGTGCAAACAACAGTGGACAAAGTTAAATGCAATGGGGTAAGAAAGTCCTCCTCATTCTCATCCTCCTCCTCACTGGCCAGCAATAGAGGTAAACTGCGGCGTTTGTCTGGATCCAGGAGGAACTCCTTCAGGCAGCTTGGCCGGCTTTTCTCCCGCACAACCACTGGCCTACCAGGCCTTAACCCTGGACCTGAACACAGCACTTCAGATGGACTGTCACAGCCTGCTGCAGTGTTGCAGGACCATAGGCCTACTGCCACCGAGCAGGTGACACACAGTGAGATGCACCTCAACCAGGTGGGTCTGGATTCCCAGACAAATGGACAGGGTACCTTACCTCCATTACCCCCTCTGGGCTTGCCCCCTTCCCTGCACTGTGCTTCCAGCTTCACTGCCTCTAGTGCTCGCCTTCATAACTCTAACAACGTTGTTTCTGAGGGCTGCTCAGGACCCTCTGATGGGCAAGACACCTCACTCATTTGGGAGGACCAGGAGGACTCTGTTACTACCCACCTGTAGGAACAATATGGCAGTGGAGGGATGAGGAGCCTGTTGAATTACTAACCAGAGCTGGTGACTAATTTTCTGAAGCGGTAAACAAATTATTGTTAGCTTATAAGTAAGAAAACAATTAAAATTTATAGATAAGTAGAGAGTTTAATAAATCCACTTGCAGTGATACTAACAAGCAAGTCCTTGAGATTTCCATTTACCTGCCTGCCTCCATCAACTCTGTTTCTTTCATTTAGGACATAAACACCTGCATTCACAAACAGACCCAAATAGACTTCTGTTTGCCTTGTACATGTTTGATTTTGTGTGTTCTTGTTTGGGTCATCGGGTACCCCAGGGTACATTAGACCTGCACTGAAGGTGGCTGTGTTCCATGGATCATGCGATGGCTGTTCCCCATGCCAAGCCAGTACATAGACAGACATGTTATCTGGGATGCAAAAGTATTTGTCTCTTGCCAAAAAAGTCTATGGTATTCAAATAGAAAGCATGCTTTTGCTACCTCTATCTATGAAAATATCCCCCATTAATGGAATAGCAGTTTGTCGCTTGTGTCATCCAGAAAAGGGTGGACTTTAGTAGCAAATGAGTACATATTCTGAATTTTAATTCGAAATGGATGATGTTAACATATGAAATCTTAGTTCTGAGTTTCATTCCTCATTTGTGAACCCAACTCTGTCATCCGAGTCAACAGTTGGTCAGGGGTATGAGAGAATGTGTGAGCTGAGGTGGCAGACTGCCTAAAGCAAGATGAATTTTAATGAGTGACGAGAATTGCAGGAGGGAAGCTCGCAAACACCCACTTCTCCTTCCGAATTACACGCCGTTCAGTGCGCTGTCTTCACTTGCTAAGAAGGCCTTGTTGATAGCCCGTTCCTGACAGCACAGGTCACTTGCACTGCTGAAATGAGCCTTATTTTTTCCCCGCAAACGGCTGAAAACTGTTATGATGGGGAGCTGATATTTTATGCAAAACCACCCGGTTGAGTGCGGCGTCAGACTTGAGATTCTATCATATGCAGGTGGTGATCTCTTTGGTTTATCTGGCAGGAGACAAGTGGTGACTAATGCCAGGATATTTTGCTGTGTTCTGGAATGATAATTACTTGTGGGAAGATTGGAAGTCAAGGTATAGTCATTATGGTGAAGTCAAATCTGAATTTATGTGAAGTGGCCCTTAGACATATTCTGCAATAAGACTCTGCATTGTGGCCGATATGGAAATACACAAATGTACATCAGAAATACAGGATGTTATGATCTAGTAATATTACATTTTAATTTGAACTGCAGTGCAACTGTGTTGGAATTTCAAAAATGTATACTATATGGTTTATTGCAGTGTAATTTAAAGAATGGCATCAGGGTACAACTTTTCTTTTCTTAAGCTACTTTTAACATTCACTTTTACACAATACAGTTACACCTTATCTGAATAAAAAGAAACGCTAAAGAACATTCATTTTCAAAATGAATAAAAAGCCTTTTTAAAAAATAGTGATATCCAAGTATGTCTTTGGGAAAGCTGGGGGATCTAGTGAAAGGAAAAAACGCAAGGAATTAAATAACATGAGTGTGAGACAGATAAGAGAGGAAATGGTGAGCAAGATGGTATTGAAGTGGAGAGACGTGCACTCACGTACCTCATACAAAACATCTCATTCGCGTATTTTTCTGGTGCACTATTAGGATATTTTGTTTGTGTATGTGTGTTTATATATATATGTCTGGCAATTTGCTGCATTTCAGTTACTCAGTTATATCTCCCTATACAGTCCTGAACGAAATCTTACGACCGGGTAAAAAAATACAAGTATTTGCATTTCGCACTGGTGATTCATAACCAGGTTGTAAGTAGAGCTTTGAAATGCAAAAAGAAGAAATAGGAGCAAAAGTCAAAAAATAGAGTGTAGGAAATTTATTGAAAACTGCACTTAAACTGAAACAGGCTGCTCATCAGCTGATCAAAAGTTTAAGACTGTAGCCCAAAAAAACACTAAAAGAACTAAAAGTGTCAAAACAGGACTCAGTACTGAGTAGCCCCACCATTCTTGTTGATCACTTAAAAAATTCGTTTAGGCATGCTTGGTGCAAGTATTTCCAGGAGTCTGGTGGGGACGTTGCTCCATGTGGTTGCTTCATGAAGATGGCTTCATGAAGGTCATCCACGGTCTGGACCTGACGTCCGTTTTTGTAAACTCCCCCAGATCTCCACATAGCCAGCCGACCTTTGATGCTCCTACACAACCTGCAGCGCCATTGTTCCTTTGAAGGAAAAAGCACCCCAGACCATGCTGAAGCCACCTCCACTGTGTCACGTAGAAAACATCTCCAGTGGGATCTCCTTGTCATGCCAGTAATGTTGGAAACCATCCAGGTTTCAGTGTCCCAAGTTTGATGCTCCTTTGCAAAGTCCAAACGGACAAGTTTGTTGCATGGGAGGAGATGTGGCCTTTGAAGTTCTTCAAGCCCTTCTTTTGCAGACGCCGCATTATGGTTATTGGGCTGCAGTCAGCATCAGTAAGGGCCTTAATTTGGGTTGAAGATCGGCCTGTGTCTTCACAGACAACCCATCTGATCCTCTGGCTCAGCGCAGGTGAAATTTTTTGGGGTCTACCACTTCACTTTTTCGTCCCATAACCCTCAGGATCTTTTAAGAAATTTAAAATGACTGTCTTACTGCGTCCAACCTCGGCAGAGATGGCGTTTTGGGAGAGGCCTTGCTTGTGCAGCTCAACAGTCCTGCCACATTCAAAGACAGAAAGCCTTTTTGCCTTTGCCATCAGGAGGTCATGATAGTGTGAATACCTGACAGAAAATTACATGAAAGCCAGAGTTTTGCACAGATTCTGCCTTTTTAAGGCTACAGTCTTAAACTTTTGATCAGCTGATGAGCAGCCTGTTTGAGTTTAAATGCTGTTTTCAATAAATTGCCTACTTTCTATTTTTTGTCCCTTGCTCCTGTCTCGTCTTTACAATGTAGTTACAAACCACCAGTGCAAAATGCGAATATTTGTAAAAAGATTTTGTTCAGGACTGTATGTACTCTGACAGCACTACATTATACAGAAAGTGGTGTGGTCTGTTTAATGTACATGGTTTATGAATAGAAGAAAAGATTGTGAAATGGTCAGCTGCTTGTATTCAAAACATCTCAACAAGTACATCGGTGAACTGTTAAACTGTTGATCGTCTTTTGCTTTTTCCATAATGATTTTTTTAAAAGAAATTGCAATACAACTCATTACCCTTTCCAAAGCTCTGCTGTACTCATTTAAACAAGAGCAGCAGCAGAAAATGAATTAGCTACAAGATTTTCTGAGAAATTTGTGCTCTATTAACAAGTGTTACAAAAAGTCCCATAAAATCATTTCTAGACCAACAGTGCAAATAAGATTGATTAATAAATATAGAATGACAGTTAACATCAAACACAGGCAACCATTTGTGCGTCCCAATTGTGACAAAGTTCTCACTAAGGAACCACTGTGTCTGGTTTAAGACAAGGACTTGGCTCTTGGAAGATGAAAGGCTTTCCACACAATTCAGCAAATATGTGACTGAAAGTGCACCATACCTTGCATAGCATGGACATGCTGCCCATCCTGTCACGGGACTTAACTCATGTGCCCCCAGCAGCCATATGCACAACAGGTAACATAAAATCCGCTTTAAATAAATTAGGACACATCTGGTATTCAGAATTATAGGTTCATAGTGTCATGTTCATTTAAAACTTATTCTTCTTTTGTCACAGAAGTTATTGCTCTTTGCTGTATAATTATTATTATTATTAATAATTTGTGTTTATTTCTGTGTTTTTGCCATTGATAAATGACTATCAGTCATTTCTCCATCAGTAGGCTACATGTTCACGTGTTCACTTTGGCAGCACTTGCGTATCTTCGATGTGGCAATAAAGCTTTTTGACTTAAACGTAACTCATCTGAACACAGTGTAGCACATCATTCCTCTCACAAAACATACCATGTACTAATGTTTATACGTGTGTTCCTGATAATCTATGTGAGGGTCCCTGCTTTGCTGTTATTTAGGGATGGCACCTGATACAAAGTCATAAGTGATCAAACTTGTAAACAATATCTTCAAATATGCCCAGCTTGCACTTTACTTTTGAGCTGCATAATGAATCTGAATTGTTTCAGTAAATACAGAGTTCTAGCAAACTAATTACCCGTAAGTTAAGAACATAAGAACATAAGAAATTTACAAATGAGGGGAGGCCATTCGGCCCATCAAGCTCGTTTGGGGAGAACCTAACTAATTATCTAGGTAAGAATGTTTGCAATACTATAATTATTACTTTGGTTATCCTCACTGGTGTCTTGGACTAAGCAAAAAATACCTGTGCTATTCCTGTGCATCTTGATGTCTGATACTGCCCCCTGGTGGACAGTGAGAAATTAAAATTTTAAGAGTTTTTCTCTCAGGCCCCTTTGGTAAAAGAGCATCTCTTAGTCAGTTGAACATCAGCTATATTTTCCCGTTCATATGTACTATGCAATACAAGTGATATATTCTATAAGAATGTATATCCATTTTCACAATTTAATAGACAATTTTTTAGTAAACATTTTATTTGCCCCACAAGTCAAGCTGTATTTACTGGAGCAATTTAATTAGTTTGTTTGTGTTGACATTGCCAACATTCTAAAACTGATCATATAAAGCTGAATGCAATTTCATAAAATTAAAATATAAGATCAGTGTGTCCTCATTTGTCAAATAAATGTGTAAAGCAGAAATTAGATTTAAAAGATAAGGGTGTGTTCAGCAAATGCCTCGTACTTCTATGTGTGACAGGTGATTGGTGGAGAGGACCGGCTGACATTGGATTGGTGGAGAGGACAGGCTAGCAGTGGATTGTGAGCAACTTAGACAGAAAGGAAATTAGTGCTACAAAGTGATCCTTTGGAAGCTATACAGGGAAAGGCTGAATTTGTTCCACTCCAGCCAAAAAGTCTTCTCTATGAATTACATAGGAACCCAGTAAAATGTAACTGTGTCCAGAAACATGTACTTTCATTATGGGAGATCGACTCAGTAAAAGTCAATCCACCTCCCGTAATCCCAGCTATTAAATTTGTATCTAAATAATAATGTTTTGTGTAGCTTAATTCCGCTTTATGGCTTCTCCAGGACAGACTTTCAGTCTGTCCAAGACATGGTTCAGTTTGCCTCGCATGCTGTCCAACTACAAGGCTGGCACAGGTTTTTTTTTTTTACACTTGCTACTTTCAGGGTCTTTTTTACTTTCTATAAAAGGTGCAATGGCATTTGTTAAAATAAAGAATGAAACTACATAAGAAGCAGAATCTATGAAACATTATGAATGATGTATCTAATATCACAACACAAATAAACTTTGTTAATCAAACATATTTAAAATACAGGTATTGTGTGTGTCTTTTTAACTGAATTCATGAGATGTAAAACAACATCTAAACTAATTCACAAAATAAAGTGCCAATTCCATTAGACACGCAATACAGTACATCCTTGAGACAATGAATGTCTATACATAAGGAATAAGCACACATGTCCTCATGCATAAAGGTAGTTTGTTGGACAGGGGCCTTCATAAGCCAGTTGAACTGAAGAGCACGCAGCCTTGGGCTCCTCAGGGTGTCTGTGGTCGATAATGACAGCAGAAAGTTACACACCTGACTACATACCATCTGCCTCTTTGGAAGTGACGCAACAGGCTACTGTCACACCTGCTGCAGCCTTCCTATTGGCTGTCTTTCACATATGCTTTACACTTCAGTCTCTAAGGGTGCCCACACCCAAGGTATAACCCAACAAGTATTCTGACACCTTCCTCAGCTGTGCCAGAAATGGTGTCTGGAGCCCAGCAGTAGAAAAAATGCAGGGGGTGAATTTGCTAGTCTTGAAGACTGCGTCAGTCATGGAATGGTGTATAATTTAAACTTCAACCAAGGAGACCTCAATAGATAGATGTCACAAGTGTTTATTTGATTAAACAATTTAAATAAGAAGAAGAACATAGGTTTGGCGAAGCCCATCTCTTGGCCGTCGGTTCCGTCGCCTCAGAAAATGACAAATCTGGCTGAGTGACCAGGCAGGAGGCGAAGGAGCCAACCCCAGACCAGGCAGGAGGCGAAGGAGCCGACCCCGGACCAGGACGGGGAGCCGAAGGTGGTGAAGGGGAGGAGGTGGGCAAACCGAATAGCTGTAACGATAAAGAAGTGGGTTAGACTTGCTCTTTATATAAAACCTGGATCGATGTGATTGGACATGTTTGCATTCATTAGGTCTCCTTGTTTGAACTTTTGTATTCACTTTCATTTAAAAGAACAAGATTTTTTTTTTTACAAACATACTGCATGTGCATGTACTTGTTTTAAGGTTTGTTATTTTTTGTTCTCTTAAATGCTTCATGCAATAGTTCTAAACAAACACATTCGGCTATAGTCCAACATCAGCGTAACCAAAGTTACTTTCCACACTATGACTATAACTTTGTTACATCTCTCAACAAAATTAAATCATATTCAAACCTCAAACACAGTCTAGTGTTTGGATTTTCTTCAGGCAATTATTTAAAACCCTGTACACAATCAGGGGCTGATACCTGAAATCCCTCGTCCTCGTCCTCCACTAGCAGCCTTGGGCTCCGCGGTCTTCACTGATTGTCCAATGTAATAATCTCTATTATTTTAGTAGTTGTGTCTTTAGCTCTGGTGCTGCTAATTTGCAATATTGATAACGTTTAAAAGGCTTGTCCATTGCAAAAAGAACAAAGCAGAGGAGTTTCCCAAAATTGTCATAGGGCAAAGATTATCTTAACCATTACAAGAGCAATCTGCACTACAAAATAGGGGCAAGTTTCCAAATAAAAAAGGTGAATGGGTGAAAGAACACCACTCAAATCCAAGCTGACTTACGTCCTATCGAGTAATGTCCAACTACATTTAAATTCAAGGCCTGCAGTAAATAATATACACTGATCAAGAGATGCCTAAAAGCAGATAGTAGGATGTTAGCAGTTTAATGCTTCAGGCCCCCCCGATTAGCCAAATCTAGCTGGATGGAACCACAAAATTTAATGTAATGGTTTGCAGATATTTTGGTGCTGGTAAACTGTTGGTTTTTCTCAATTGCTTTGGCACATTTCATAAAACATACTTAACATTCTCAAGACTATAAGAGGATTTCTCAAAACAGTTCATGCATACAGCACAACACTATGGTTTAGCTGCAATAGCCTGTACAGTAGCTTACCAAAAACATTTAACTCATATATCAAAAGCAAATAATTCCACCAATGAATTAGTCAGTACCATCATAAGGGAAAGTACAATCAGCATCATTTTAACACTGAGAGTCAAAATGTTTAGATGTATTGTTAAAATGTCAGTGTAAATGATGAATGATAGTCAGTTCCCACTTTCTCATTGTCACTGACTGATTCTTTTGCAAACTGATACTTACTCATGTTAAAGACACCAGTTTGAAAAACTCACATGCACATGTAACTTCTTCAGATCTTAAGACACAGTACAATAGGAAACAAAAAAGTCACACAGCACTGCATAACACAAAAACAGTAACATGGCAATAGAAGAACAACAAAATTACAACGAAATCATGTACTATGGGAACCAAAAACACAACAATGCCATATCACTGCAATTTATGGAATATATTTTAAAAACATTTTGAAAGCTTGGTTAACTGTTTTGCATGGGGTGGCTAACGCGATGATCACGATGATTTTGGGTGTAAAATGATTACAAAGGGAAACTACATAATCTATTTTGACCAACAAGACTAAAGCAACTGAAAATTGTGCCAAATGATGACAGTTATATAAAACCATTTGCATATATGTACTGAAACATTTGGAAATTTGTGTGAAGCAATGAGAAATGGCGTTCTGCTGTACATTAGTGACATTACGGTGTGGATATTACAAGAGCTGTTTCGTAAATGTTAATTATCATTTGAGAAATGCTCCAAAGTAATCGAGATAAACTGTAATGTTAGATATTTAATGAGACTGAAACTAGAAACTGTAAACTGGATTTAGTTAAACAGCAAAACTGTTGAAGAGGCATGGAAATTTTTTAAAAGCATGTTTTTGCAAGTGTAGGAGGACTTCATACCTGTTTCCAGCAAAACTAAATCTAGGAAACTGCAGCCAAGGTGGTTTGCTACGGAAATTAAGAATAAAGTCAGGAGGAAAAGGGCTCTCTTCCACTAATGGAAATTAAGTAACAATTTCAAGATAAAGCAGGAGTATATAAGTTTACAGGCTGAGTTAAAAAATAACATTAGACTCACTAAGAGGAATGTAGAAAGGAAGATTGCATTGGAGGCTAAGGATGACGTCAGAAGTTTCTTCCAATATTTCAACTCCAAAAGAGCTCTAAAAGCTGAAATCACTAATCTGCAGGATAGTAAGGTTCTTATAATTGAAAATGAAATTGATATAGCAAATGAGTTTAATGATTATTTTACATGGCTGTTCACAGTAGAGAACACAAGTAACCTGCCACCATTTAATACAAATACAGCGTTGTCTATGACCAATATATCTATAACTGAGGCTGATGTGGTACAAAGCCTAGCTAAGCTCAAAA
>JAODKC010000002.1:15398587-15412526 GCA_026777985.1 Mormyrops attenuatus
CAATAAATAACGACGTAAAAATCGATCTTTCGGTTTCTTTGTTGTTGTTTGGTACACAGTTAATCTTGCATAAAATTATGTCATCTTCAATGCGAATCTAGCACAAATCTGTGTCATCTATGGGTTACAGTGTCACAAATGACACTTCTTTGGTAGGTTCCATGGCAATGCAGGCTCACTGGTGTTTTTTTTTGTTTGTTTTCTTTTTCCTCGGGTCGGGTCCTGACTTGGGTCATTATCCACGCGTATTTTTGCGGGTTGGGCGGGGCGGTTTGGATCTCCTGACGGGTCGGTTTGGGGCGGGTGTTAAAAAAAGCCAACCCGCGCAACACTACTGTCTTTCTATAAATTTTCTATAAACCTTGTTCTGTGTTTTTGCATTCTATAATCAATAAACACTAAACATATACTATACAAAAAGTTTTTAAGCAGCAAGTTTATATTAATCTTTTCCAGGGGTAGTTGTATCATTTAATGTGACAATATTTGCAGAAATATAGTGTAAGAAAATGTCACAATAAGACCTTGTGATTAGTATTGAATCTTTATAGTGTAGTATAGTCAGTCCCTGGGTCATTTTTAATATTTAGCCATCTACAAAGGTTAAACCACAAAATATGTGTCTGTGTCATAACATCTATAACTCCCCTGTGAGGTGCAGCAGCAGTTGTCCGATTTTGCCTACCACTTAAGCACAGGACTGCTTTGGTCCGCTGGGGTCAGTTAGTCCAGTACCGGGTACCTGCAGTGTGTGCAACACTGGCTACACGACCTAGAGCTCCAGCTGGAGATTGTGAAACACTCCCCTTTGTGAACCTGTCACACCTTCCTGGCTCAGGAACAGTGAACTTTGAGGAGTCACCAAGACGTTCAAGGGGGAGGGGGGTGTATTGTTGGAACTGCCTTTCCTATGCAGCGATGATGTCACTTCCTGCAACTTCTTGTACATAATGCAACAAGTTCCCCACCATAAATGATCTAGTTGTGGAATTGGAGGGTTGAGGCAGAGTTTGCTACCAGTGGATGGGTAGGGGATACTTGTTAGCAAATGGGCTGTACTGCACTGCCAAGTACTGCAAGACTGCACTGCCAAATGAAGGGCATTAAATTATTGTATATGCAGGTGGAAATTTCAGGTCAAGAAAGTAAAAATCCAGACCATGATTTTGTTTCAACAAGCTAGTTGAGTATAAAGAGTAACAGTCACAGAGTACTCAATTGTACTCAAACTCAACATTTTTCACATTGCTGTTGTCATGTCATGTCTACTTTCCAAATGTGTACAACCCTGGTAAGTTTCCATACATGGGCCTCTATTATGTGAGGACATTCCAACATTCACAGCCCCAATTCATGCTTTCGCGGATATGTAAAGCCACTCTTTACCTTCTTCAAATATTTTCCCATAAAACCATTTTGATCGTTGGCATATCTTTACTAAGCATCATAAGAACATAAGAAATTTACAAACAAGAGGAGGCCATTCGGCCCATCAAGCTCGTTTCGGGAGAACTTACCTAATGCTGCACGTGTCACGTTGTCAGGTAGTTATAGTATTCTGTGAAAACCAAACTATTATATTATTATATTTTGTGCAAACCAGACACCCTCCAACCCTCAGTTGCACCTAGAAACTCTGGCCATAAAAGTTATGAACAGAATCGATGACAAAGGGCAGCCCTAGTAGAGTCCAACACCCACTGAGAATGATTATGACTGACCGCTGGCAATGAAAACCAAACTCTCACTCCAGTTATCCAGGGCCTGATTGCCACAATGGACCACATACCCTATACCCCATCATAGATCTTACCTCAGGGGTGTCAAACTGCAGTCCTGGAGGGCTGGAGCCCTGTGTAGCTTCGTTCTTTCCCTGTTCCACCACAAATGATTCAGCTCAACAGCTATGTGGTAATTAGCACAAGAAGTTGAATCAGGTGTGTTAAACAAGGGGAAACCCAAAAATGTGGAGGGCTCTGGCCCCCCAGGACTGGAGGCTGACACCTGTGCCTTACCTCATCAAACTCCTCTTACACTCAAGAGTGTTAAAGTTGGATTTATTCATAAATGGGGTGTTTATGTCCTACAGAGACTTAAAGAGTAAATATGATATAGGAGGAGGAGGGAGTTTTTGGAAGTTTCTACAACTGAGGCATTGTGTCACAAGTGTACATTTATTCAATATAAAATTATACACAGATATTACTGGACACCAGTTAGATTAAATAGAACTGGACTAATTAATACTGATCAGTGTTGGAATTGCAGAAGGCAGGTGGGGACTTATTTACACATGTTGTGGGAGTGCCCTCAGACATATACATTTTGGGGTAGAGCTCTTGAACTCCTTGGCAAATGGCTAGGCTTTACTTTACCCTTCAACCCCCGACTCTGTCTGCTAGGAGATACAGTAGACTTGCCAAAGGTGAATAATGAACAGTTTAAGGCTGTGATGGTGGGACTCATAACTGCCATGAGGGTAATATTAAGGCATTGGAAATCCCCAACAATTCCTGATATAAAGGAATGGACCGATGAGATGATCAAGACAGCTTCATATGAAAAAATGTTGGACAGACTAAATGGGAAACAAGATATGATGAAAATGTGGGAATCTTTCTGGGGCCATATGTTTGAGGGATAAATGACTGGGGGGTTGAAATAGTGATTGTGATGTTTTATAAATGTCAATGGCTGATGCGTATTATATGAGACTGCTGTAACTTTTTGGTTTGAAAAGTAATAAAAAAATTTGAATTACAAGTGTTAACATGTTAAAGTTCTCTAGCAGAACAATGGAGTCCCCAGAAGGGGGGCCTTCCAGCACCCACTCCAAGGTCTCCAAGAAGGCCAAATACTCTGAACTGGTGTTCAGTGCGTACGCACAGATAACAGTCAGAGACCTTTCTCCGACTTGAAGTCAAAGGGAGGTGACCCTCTCGTTTACCTGGGTAAATTTCAACGCACTGGAACCATACCGGAGGGCTATAAGTAGACCCATACCTGTCCAGCGCCTCTCACCATGGGCAACTCCAGAGTGGAATAGAGTCCAGCCCCTGTCCAGGATGTTGGCGTCAAGGTGACCCCAACTATATCTAGTTTGTATCTCTCTATTTCCTGCACCAGCTCAGGCTCAGGCTCTGAAACCAAACTTTCCATGTGCCGAGAGCCAGTTTTGGTAGCCAACGATCAGTCTGTCAAGGCCCCAGCCTTTGACTGCCACCCAATCTACACTGCACCCGACCCCCTCGCATACAAGCTCCCGCCCCAGGCCTGGCTCCAGGATGAGGCCCCGGTCTTCCCAGTCCGAGCTGCGTAACATCCTCCTTGATTTTCTTTGTCATAGAGGTCAATATAAACCACACTTACTCTGGCTGCTCACCAAGGACCAATTTGTCTTGGGAGACCCTACCATGGGCAATTAACCTTGGCAACATAGCTCCTAGGGGCATGCAAACCCCTCCAACACGACAAGGTGGCGATTCATGGAGGGGATTTTCTAAGATATGTGCTATTATAATTATATTCATATATTCATTCATTTTCGTTTAGAAATGCAATTTGATAGCTATTTCATTAGTTATGGAAATAAATGTACCAGTATTCTGTAAATGAGTAATTTGACAGTAATTTACGGAATAATGGTATCCTGGAATTTGTTAAATATCTTATGAAATCACATTTAAATCTATACAATCTGTCATTTTTACTTACGCTATTCCCAAGCAGCTGAGTGAAAAACACAAAGATACACAACAAATACGAAGAATTGGTGCAGTACCACTTTAACTCATTAGATGGCGACCTAAGACAAAATCACAAATGGGAAACTAATGCTACACTCGATGGACAAAACTATTGGGACACCTGGCCATTACACCTACAGGAACTTTTTTTGACATCCCATTCTAAATCTATCAATATGGAGTTGGTACCCCCTTTAGAGCTATAACAGCTGCCACTCTTATGGGAAGGGTTTCCACAAGATTTTGGAGTGCATCTGTGGGAAATTCTGCCCATCCATCCAGAAAAACATTTGTGAGGTCAGGCACTGATGTTGAAGGTGAAGGCCTGGCTCACAATCTGCATTCTACTTCATCCCAAAGGTGTTAGATTGGGTTGAGGTCAGAGCTCTATGCAGGCCAGTCAAGTTTTTCCACACCAAATTCTCCCAACCATGCCTTTATGGACCTTGCTTTGTGCACTGGGCACAGTCATGCTGGAATAGAAAAGGGCCTTCCCCAAACTGTTCCCACAAAGTTGGAAGCATAAAATTGCCCAAAATATTTTGGTATGCTAAACATTAAGAGCTCCCTTCACTCAAACTAAGGCGCTTAGCCCAACCCCTGAAAAACAAGCCATACCATAATCCCTGCTCCACCAAACTTTACAGTTGGCAAAAATACATTCAGACAGACAACACTCTCCTGGCATCCACCAAACCCAGACTCATCCATTAGACTGCCTGAGAGAAAAGCATGATTTGTCACTCCCCAGAACACATTTCCACTGCTCCAGAGTCCAGTGGTGACCTGCTGTACACCACTGCATCCGATGCTTGGCGTTGCGCTTGGTGAAGTCCATTCCATGAAGCTCCCGGCACAGAGTTTTTGTGATGTGGTTAATGCCAGAGGAAGTTCGGAACTCAGTTACTGAGTCAACAGAGCATTGGTGACTTTTACACACTATGTGCCTCAGCACTTGGCGACCCTGCTCTATTACAGTCCGTGATCTGTGACTTCAGGGCTGAGTTTCTGTTGTTCCTAAATCCTTCCATTTTGCAATAAGACCCCTTACAGTTGACCCTGGGATATCTAGCTGGGAAGAAATTTCACAAACTGATTTATTGCAAAGGTGTTGTCCAATGACAGGACCACGCTTGAGTTCACTGTGCTCTTCTGAACAACCCATTCTTTCACAAATGTTTGTAAACCTGACTGCAGGGCTAGGTGCTTGATTATATACACCTGTGGCAATGGGTCTGAATGAAACACCTGAATTCAGTGATTAAGAGGTGTCTTCCAATACTTTTGTTCATATACTGTATTTCATGCAGAAACTCAAATATGCTGGCATCAGGTTCCTTGGAGTAGAATACAACCCCACATACCTATAATGGATAAATCGCTGAAATATGGACTTATTTTACTTGAATACATTACATATTATTTATGGCAGATGCTATTTGCACACAAGTGTCAGTAAGCAACAACCTACCCATGGCTTGAGATGGAGAATGAGCGATGGAGAAAGGAATTGTTCAGTGCAATATGTACAGCAAAGTCAAGTCCTCCAGTCGGTGATACAAAACTTCAGTGTTAGTTAGGCATGCAAGCAGCGTTTATCAAGAGAAAGAGGGAAGCAGATTCCATTGTGAGCAATTCATGTCACACCATGTAGTGAGTGGTGATGCTAATTAGCAAGATAAATATGTGCCTAACTATTACTAGAATGAGGGTACATTTTGTGCATAATGTCAGGTCAGGTCAGATCAGGTTGATGAGCATGCACTGATGCAGCGCGTCGCCACACCCACCACGCAGCAAAACTCCTCGGGATCCCAGCTGGCAACCCCACAGGCAGAAACACGGTCCAGTCCCACACTCCAAAAATGGCCATCCATCTGCTGCAGCCATGTGTTGCACGGGCATCCCCTCGGCCTGGTCCAGTTGCTTGGGTCCTCAGCAATGAGGATCCTGCAAGCCGGATCACCCTCAGGGAAATGCACCACATGGCCGTAGTGCCGGTACTGATGCTCCCTCACAATGCAAGTATTGTTCTTCATTACATAAAGTCAAACCAGCGGTACTCAAGGAGACAGTACCGAAGGAGTCGAGTGTTCATCTCACTGGATAGTGTCCATGTCTCACAGCCATACAGCAAGACAGGGAGCACGAGAACTCTAAAGACTTGGACCTTTGTCCTCTTGCAAAGATATCAGGAGCGCCACACACCCCTTCCTGCAACCTCATGACAATCTATCCTCTCCCTATCCATCTGATTAGTTCATAGGAATGGTCACGAGAGACATGCATGTCACTGCTGAGGTAAGTGAATCTCTCGACAAGGTTGACATTGTCCCCGCAGACAGACACATGACTGGTGGCTGTGCCTAAGAAGTCATGAAATGCCTGGATCTTGGTCTTTATCCAGGATACCCACAATCCAAAACATTCAGACTCCTCACTCATTCTCTTGAGAGCCCCGATCAGAGCCTCCATTGACTTCGCTAAGATCAGTGCTGCCCCTCCCTACACGCAGAACACGCGCTGTGCGTAGGGCCCCACAATCCACGGGGGCTCCCATTTTCCGCAAGGGGACGCATTCTCTGCAAATGCACAAAGGATGCGCATCGCTGCCATGAGGCGCGCGTAGAGCACCAAGTCAGCCCAAGGCAGGAGAGAAAAAAAAGAGACGAGTAATCTGACACCGCAAGGTTGTAAACCTAAATGGCATTTTGTGATACAGTCATTTTACATTTACCGCATTTAGCAGACGCTCTTTTCCAGAGCGACTTACAAGTGCTTAGTAGTCTATGACTGTTCTTCAATTTATAATCTTGACGTAAATTCAACAGCTGCCAAGATCAATTTACCGCTAAGAACGTTGTATAAAAGTTAGGAAAGAGTGCACAGGAAGAGGAAAAGATTGTTAGTGGATTTGTTTTTTAAACTCATTTTTTTTTGTCATGGGTGGGGGGGGGGCTCAAAATAAAATTCTGCTTAGGGCCCCAATTTGGCCAGGGGCGGCACTGGCTAAGATCACAGCATCATCAGCAATGTAAAGATCAGTAAATCTTTCTTCATCAGCAGACACCCCACAGCTGCCAGACCCCACGACCCTGCCAAACACCCAGTCCATACAAGCTTTGAACAGAGTATGAGCAAGAACACACCACTGGCAAACCCCAGAATCGAATGGGAAGAATGCGGAGGTTCTCCCTTCACTCTGCACATCACTCACAGTACTAGCGTACAGGCCAGCCATGACGCCCAGCAACTTCGGGGGGATCCCAAGAAGTCTCAGGATGTCCAACAGGACAACTCTATCAGAGTCAAACACTTTATGAAAATCGACAAAGGCTGCAACGAACCTCTGCCGACATTCACGCTTGCAGTCAATGAAAACCCTCAGAGCCAGGATACAGTTGATGGTAGACTTCTTAGGTGTAAAACCAGATTGCTCCGGTCACTGACAGGGGAGCAAGTGATCACGGATCCTGTTAAGAATGACCCTAGCAAGGACTTTACCCAGCACTGAAAGCAGTGTTAACCCCCTGTAGTTCATGCAATCCAAGGGATCACCCTTCCCTTTCCAGATGGGGACTACAAGTCCCGTTTTCCAGTCAGTTGGGATGACTGCTGACTCCCAAATGGAAGCAAAGATTGCCTGCAACGCCAGGTGAACAGCCTTACCAGCCTGGAGAAGTTCACCCGGGATACCTGCGGCCTTCCCTACCCCCAGCTGATTCACCTCCCGTGCAATCTCTGTTCACAGCTGATTGGAGGATCTGCCCCAAAAACCGTGGATTCAGAGATGTCCAACATCCTAGCTGGAAGGTCAGCTTTAAACCACTGCTCAAAGTAGCCGGCCCAGTGGATCACCCTACCTTTTACAGACGTGAACAAGTTTGTTGGTACCCTCCTACAAGAAAACAAAAAAAAAAAACAACTATCTCTGAAATAACTTGAAACTGACAAACATTTAATAGTATCCCCTAATTGTTTGTTCTATATTTAACACAAATCAGACTTTGCTTTTGAATATTGATTCAGTTGAACATTTTATATAATTAAGTAAATGAAAATGGCATGGACAAAAAAGATGGTACCCTTAATTAAATATTTTGTGGCACCACCTTTTGCGGCAATCATTGTCAACAAGCAATCTCTGTACTTCACAATGAGACGTCTGCATTTGCCAACAGATAGTTTGCTCTTCCTGAGCAAACTATTCACACCGTCTCAGGTTTGAAGGGTGATGTCTCCACACTGCAAATTTTCAGATCTTTCCATAGATGTTCAATAGGATTAAGATCTGGGCTCATATATGGTTATTTAAGAATAGTCCAATGTTTACTTCTCAGCCATTCTTGAGTGCTTTTAGTCATTCGTTTTTGGCCATTTTCCTGTTGGAGGACAGTATGTTTGCTCCAGGATCCCTTGGTAATCTTGAGACTTCATTGTGCCCTGCACAGATTCAAAGTTCCCCATTCCAGATGCAGCAAAGCAGCCCCAAAACAAAACCAAGCTCTCTCCATGTTTCACAGTAGGAATGGTGCTCTTTTCTTTTAAAGCTTAATTTTTCTTTCTGTAAACATTGAGCTGATGTGACTGGCCAAAAAGCTCCAGTTTTGCCTCATTAGTCCAAAGGACATTCTCCCATAAACTCTGGGGCTTGTCAACATGCATTTTGGCAAATTCTATAATCTTCTTTCTGAGCTCCTCAAAACAGTGCTCTCTTTTGCTTTCTCTGGTCCATGTTCTGTGTGGTGACACACTGATACCAAACAACACAGCAGCATGTTCTTTCCCCTTTAAATAGACTGAATGGCTGATGAAAAGCTTGAAGGCACCTACGATACTAATTAAGGTTAAAGAGTTAGTTTGAAACATGATTATGATACAAAGATAAATAGTCTCATTAGGGATACCAAGAAATCTGTCCATAGTATATTTTTGTAAAATTATCAACAATTCATTTCTTTTCACAATTTTATTGATTTACTCTATCACATACTAAAGATACGCAGGTATACATTAGACCTGGGGTGTCAAACTCAATTACACAATGGGCCGAAATTTATCACATAGACCAAGTCGCAGGCCAGACAGGATTAACATTTATTGAACTAGTACTGACATATTGGCCAGAAATATTGGATTTGAACAGACTGCAACAACCTTTTCCTCAAAATAATTTAAAAATTCAAGTTCAAAATACTAACATCAAGCAAAATAAGAATATTGCTGCACATTCAAAGGATATGTCATTAACTCAAAAATAACAAAAAAGATGTTCACAGTTCAAAACTATATTGGTGAAGTTGATAAGGTGATGCTGATTGTCCCTGAACACACCAAGTAGGTCCTTTCTCACCCTGTGACAGCAAATCATCCACCAGCCTCATCCAGTCAAGTTCTGAAAATAACAATCAAAACAGAAGCACAACCATTACATTTCACAAATATTACACTATTCTTTTCTGGTTGAAACACATTATATTTTCATTTTATGTTATGTTGTCTGTGCTTTCATCAACAGCTGATTAAAAAAAACAGATAACTGCGCGTCTCCTCCGCCAGCTGGGTTGCCAGATTTTCTGACAGTTCCTTATCTTGGTCTGCAATGGTGTTTCTTGACAAACTGACATTTTTAAAAGTCTGCATCTGGTCAGGGCACACCTGCTCACACACCTTTAGCATGCACTGCTTCAAAAATGCATCCTCTGAAAAACACTACGACGCTCGGGTGATTTCTTCAGCTGCAATAAAGCTAGCTGTAAGTACGACGTGATTATTAGCTGTATCTTTGGTGAACATTCCCTGCTGCAGTTGCAGTCTGCCTTTAAATTCTTGGACAATATGTTGTTTTTATGGGATGCTAAATTTAGCATACTTATCTCCATGTTTGGTGTCGAAGTGCCGACGTAGATTGTACTCCTTCACCACAGACACTGCCTCGTAACACAAAAGACACACCGGTTTTTCCCCTTGAAGTACAAACATATATTCGCTTTCCCATCTTTCGTTGAAAGGCCGTCCATCTGCTACACTTTTATTTTAACACAACTATATATATTTTAAACTGTCGCGGCCACATAAAATGACATGGCGGCCCAAATATGGCCCGTGGGCCTTGAGTTTGACACATGTGCATTAGACAATTGCCCTTAATTGAATCACATTTCAGAAGAAATGAAGCATTGTTTCAATGAGCTGTAAGGATACCAACAAATTTGTACACATCTCTTTACTTGTATCGCACTTTGCTGCCTTCAGCCATTGAGGTGACATGTGACCATGCACGCAAGACTGTATATGTTTTTTGTGGAGCCAGGGGCTGAGGAGTAAGGAGACCAGGTGTAAATAACCAAATAGACACTGTGTGACTATTTTCAGCCATGATATATATCTGAGAAGACAGGGTCAGAAACAGTTGGGGGTTATGGGCCTTACTCAGGGGCTCCGTGGTGAAAATCACTCTGCCGACCATAGGATTTGAACTGGTGACCCTCCAATCATAGGCACAGCACCCCTCATTTAATGTAGCCAAGTACCCTTATAATAATCATTTCCACAATTGAATTTAGTAGCTTAAATTGAGATGTTTAATCTGCAGGCACATATGAAAATATGGAGTAGCAGGTGCTCCTACAATGAGAGTGTGTATATGGCTTTTCCCCTCTTCTATTTGAAAAGGCACAATTTGGACCTCTCTTACACCATGACTATCCTGCACTCTATTTGGGCTTTTCCATTTGGATTAATTGCATGTATTTTTAATTAGTTATTTGATGATAGTTATTTGATAATTCATGACCAAAATTGGCCGGCTAGGTTATACAACGGTGGTTATTTTGGGTTATTGCAATATTACAATAAAGAACTTAAAGATTAAATGCAAATTCTGATTCAGTGGCATTAGATGAGTTACAACTTTGACAAACCTATGAGATCAAAAGTGAAAACAGGGGAACTATGTAGAGCTGGATCGACAATGTAATCTGAGGCAGTAATTCATAGGTCAGAAAAGATTTTTCCACTTGCAGCTGCACATCAATTAAATCTCCACTAGATGGTAACAAAATTCAGTTAATCTAATCCATGATCATTCAGCATTCAGCTTTTTCAAACATTTAATTCTCCTATGATGGACCCTTTTGTGACATTTCTATCACAGCAACAGCACAGAGTTGAATAATATATAACTTTTAATAAGGTGAAGCCCTGGACTGTGCACACCTGCGTGACCAGGTGTCCTGCCTGTTGGTCCTTTTTCTGTGCTGCTGACTGGGAGGCTTGCAGTTAGGCAGGACCCAAGTGCCCAGGTTAAATGGATATAGGCAAAGATGAGGTCACAAGGCTAAACAAGGTCAACAGATAAACAGATTCAAACCCAAAAAGCCACCCCAAGAGCCCAGAACACAAGACCCAGCCAGAAGAATCACTGATAGAATAAAAATAAATTGGCTCCAGGTTTGGGCCATTACAGATTTGAACCATCTGGTGCCTGGCCTAAGTTGAATGTTGCTTATTTGCCTAAGACCCACTAACAGCATTTCACCTTCTACCAATCAAACAGTGGTCCTTCATTCCTCTAATGAAATTTTTTTCAGATGTATGATGCTAATTCTAAGATAGTTATGATTATTTGCAAGTATATATAAAGCACAATCAATACTAGCTAGTGTGAGAGTTTGTACCCCAATAAACTTGTGTCATTCCTAATTTAGCATTTAAAATGATCTTTCTCTGACAAGAGCTATTCTGAACAGTGAAGACATGCCTGTGAATTAGGATAAGTACGCAACCAATAAAACAAATTAATGCAGAAAACTAATTATAGTGCATATTTTTGCTCCATGAAAGTTGAGTAAATTCAAACGATGTTCAATATTAAAATCAGTGATTAAGTTAAACATATTCCAGAAAAATACTAACATGTAAATATTTCACAACGATACACAAGGAGTGACTGGCAAAATGTGTGCCATCAATAATAGTGTTAAACTGTAAGACCTGTATGTATTGGTGTTTGTTATAGAGCACCTAATGTAGTTCCAGAGAAAAGCAGAATGTTATACGGTGATATCAAGATTAGGAGTAATAAAAATGATGTGGTAAGTATGGCTGATTTTAAATTTACCTGAGTTACAGTGGAATATAGTGTCTGACTCTGCTGTAAATGAACATGAGATGGGGGAATTCGTACAGGATTGCTTTTTTTTTTTTTTTTACCAGAGGAGAAACCATTCTCAATCTTGTTTTCTCTAATAACCAGGATAGGGTTGGAAAAACTGAGGTTATAGAACCACTTGACAGTAGTGATCATATGATTAAATTCAAGGTTAGTTTTAGAAAAAAAAGTCCAAAACAAAAACATACCATGTTAGGACGGCTAATTTTAATGGTTGGAGACTAAAACTAGAAAACTTAACTGGATGAAGTTAAATGGCAAAACTGTTGAAGAGGCATGGGAATTTTTTAAAAGCACATTATTGCAAGTGCATCAGGATGTCATACCTGTTGTCATGAAGCGGCAAAGCACAGACCGGGGAAGCAGGCACGGAGAGAACGACTGCGGTAAAACAATGGGATTTAATAAAGGAACAACGAGGGGAGTCGGGAACAAATAGCACATAACACTACAATGACAGACTTCCGGAAACAAACTCTGATGTGGACTTAAATACACCGAACTAACGAAGACTACTTGAAACAGCTGGTAAACACGGGGAATCCACACGAGGTTAACAAATGGGCATAGTCGAGGAATGGGCTCCTGCGGGGCATAACACCTGTTTCCAGCAAAACTAAATCTTGGACACTGCAACCAAGGTGGTTTACTAGTGAAATTAAGAATAAAGTCAAGAGGAAATGGGGCTATATTCCACAAATGGAAAATAACTAGTGATGTCAGAATAAAGCATGAGTATCTAAGTTTACAGGTTGAGATAAAAAATAATATTAGACTCGCTAAGAGGAATGTCGAAAGGAAGATTGCGTTACAGGCTAAGGATGACATTAATAGTTTCTTCCAATATTTTAAATCCAAAAGAGCTCTAAAAGCTGAAATTACTAATCTGCAGGATAGTAAGAGTCTTATAACTGAAAATGAAATTGATAAAGTCAGTGAGTTTAATTTGATATTATTTGCTGATCTTTAACTTTCTGATTGGAAGCATGCTAATATAACGCCAGAAAAGGGGATAGAAGTAATCCAGCAAACTACTGGCCAATTAGCTTAACTTGCATAACTGAAAGAGTAATGGAAGCTAAATCGACGTGAAAATGGTAGATTACCTAGATTCAAATAACATTCTGTAGGATGGCCAACATGTATTTAGGAGAGGTAGATCCTGTTTAACTAATCTACTTGAGTTCTTTGGGGAAAGCACAAGTGAAATTGGTCACAAAAAGGCCTACGATGTGATCTACTTAGTTTTCCAGATGGCCTTTGATGTTGTCCCCCACAAACGGCTGTTGCTTAAGCTCAAAGCTGCAGGGGTTTTACGAACTGTAGCAGCTTGGATCGAAAACTGGTTAACTGACAGGAAGGAGTAGGTAGTTATTAGAGGCACAATGTCACAGTGGGCCTGCGTTCAAAGTGGGGTACCGCAGGGTTCAGTTTTAGGGCCACTGTTATTCCTAAATTACATAAACAATATTGACAACAATATATACAGTAAATCTTTAAAGGTAGGTGGTGTTGCAGATACTGAACTAGCGGCACAGAGGCTACAGCAGAATCTTGATTTAATTAGTGACTGGACTGATACCTCCAAGCAGGGAGCAGAAATATACAGATAGTACAGATATTTTATGGGTTCCACTGAAATAAAAGTAGCTGATTATGAGAAAGACTTTGGTGTGTTTGTTGATGCTTCCATGTCCCACTCTTGCCAGTGTGGGGAAGCATTTAAAAAGGCTCATAGGATTTTGGATTACATCCCTAGGTGTTTGGAGTTTAAGTCAAGGGAGGTGATGCTAAGACTATACAATTCCTTGGTAAGACCCCACCTAGAATATTTTGTACAGGTTTATCACCTTACCTTAAACAGGACATTGCTGCCTTAGAAAGGGTTCAACATAGGGCTACAAGAATGATTCCTGGTCTTAGAGGAATAATGTCTTATGAGTAGAGGTTAGCTGAGCTGAATCTGTTTAGCCTCGAGCAAAGGAGATTAAGGGGGGACATGATCCAGGTATATAAGATT
>JAODKC010000002.1:15418635-15430689 GCA_026777985.1 Mormyrops attenuatus
TGTTAATTTCATTAACAGCAAAGCCGCTGAAACTGATTAACAACCCCCTCTGCTACTTCACTGACCAGATCAATATCTCAGAAGTTTAACTGAATTGATGCTATACTCTGATTAAAAAGTGTTCCCTTAATTTTTTTGAGCAGTGTATAACAGCTCAGTTCAGCAAACATGCAGTCATGTAGTCTTATAAAATGATATCATGGGGAACTGACTGCTTAACTCCAGAAAAGCCATTCAAAAACTAGTTTCAGGGTTTCTGAGGTCCTTGGGGAACCTTTTCAGCATACTGTAAATAATCCAACTCGCCTGCTGTCTACTGAACTATATTTGCCATGTCATGTGAACAAAACAACAACCGTTTGTGAGTTATACAAGTAAAAACAAGTTAACTCTACCGTTTGCACCGGAAATCTGTTTTTGAGTTCACTGTCTCTGTATGATCATTTTAGCCAATGGACATATTTTTCCTATAATGATAAGGTGGTCTGGGTTCCCCAGGGTTAAAGTGACCTGTCCAACACTGCTGATTTTAGTATGAACATGCTTACATATTAGTAGTTCTGTATTCAGTATTCTCTATGGAAGAATGTTATTTGGAAAGTGATCTGTTAAATGTCACTCTTTTATTAAAAGGTTTTATTGGTTGTAAAACATTGTGCAGTTAATTTTACTTTCACCCTATGTGAAAGAAACCATGGAAAAATATCAAATCAACCCAGCCTGTGTATTTAGATTTAGCTATCAAACCATTAGATAAAATAACACTCCGGAACTCCTCACAATTCAACTCGCTATGACTAATGGTAACTTTAATTCCAATGTAACATTGACATGTTGTGACTTATTTACATTTGAAAATGTTCACAAAGACAAGCCCATTATGTTGATTGACTAGACTCAAAACCCAATTTAGTTCATCCTCTGTACCTAGGTTAATTAAACTTGTATAACTGAAATGCCTTAATAATCCAAATTAGTTGAACTTGTGTGCCTAGGTTTATTGAACTTGTGTATTGTAGTTTTTCCACAGTCAACATTAGCTGAACCTGTCTTGATTGAATTTGTATATCCACATTCCCTTAACTCAAACATCAAACTTAGGTGAATCTCTCTACCTAGGTAAAATAAACATGTATAACGTAGTAGACTTAACTCAAAAATGAAATTTAGTTGAGTCCCTTTATCTATCTTAATTGAACTTGTGTAATTGAGTTGACTTAACTCAAAAATGAAATTTAGTTGAATCCCTTTATCTATCTTAGTTGAACTTGTGTACTTGAGTTGCCTTAACTCAAAAACTTAGTGAAGCATGTTGCCTTGAAATTTTGAGTTGAGTGAACACTTTTTTTTTACAGTGCAGCTTTAGGGGTCTCACATTACTGTACGTATGAACACGTAATCCCTGACACTTACATGTACACAGCCCGAGTACAAAGCAGGCAGTGGTGGTCATGCTGAGATCCAGAGTGAGGTGTGACCTCAGGGCGACCCCACAGCACCTCCTTCCTGACCTCGTAGATGCTGCTTTCTGCCAAACTGGCTCCAGGAAATTCCAAAAGACACATGATATGCTTGCAAAGTTTTGGGCACCATTACAGTATGTCCTCTGCAAATGTTATTTTCTTAAAATACCTCTCCCTATATGGATAGATTTCTGAGCTCAGTGTTATCTTAAATGCGACTCAACCAATTACTTTAAACCAAGTGGTTAGATATCAATGATTGACAGAAGAAGTAGAAGAAGATGAAGATGAAGAAATATTGGTCCATAGGCTAGCCTCTTTACCTTTGCATGAACTACCTGTTTTCCTGTACAAAATGTACACAACTATGACTTTAAATGAAAAAAAAACATATATAGCTTTTTCTTAATTGACTGGAGCATTATTCTGCATTTTTGCACATGACAGCCCTGCATTTTCACATCTGAACGCTGACAAGAGCAGTAGTCAGGGCACCTCTTCCTGTCCCATATTGTTCCATGGACAAAAGGGGACTTCACACGGCCTCTGCTCTGGGATTTCGGAGCAACTTCTGGGTGAGTCTGTACACCAGCATTCATTACTCATTCATTTGACCACAATCAATTAATGTCAACCAAATAACACCAAGGACAGCCATATATTTTCTAACCACACAGAGTCGTATCTAAGCTTCCTTCTACAAATTTTATTATTTGTCCACCTACACATAAATAAAACAGACTCACTTGAACTATTGAAATGCATCCCTAAGTCTTTAAATACATTTAAATATATCTCCATATAAAAATGCCCTTTCCATTATGACTGTCCTATTTTACATTTTGGCCAAGCTAGATTCCTTGACAAAGATAGATCGCAGTTATGAGTACTGAAGTTTTTTTTTTCGGAATGGAAGAAAAATGTCTTTCTTTGCCTTTGCAAGTTTGTACTTTCTCCATGGCCATTTCCTGAGGGAGTTACGTAACAGATCCCTGTCACTGGTTCTCTTTGCACAGCTCGAAGGTTCATATGGCCGCTTGGGTTAAAAGCCACCTAAGTGTGCCACAGCCATCTGAGCGCTGTTCGTACTGATCAGCTGCCCTATTGTCAGATAGAGGCCTTTATCCTAAGCATTGTTTTCCCCAACTACCACAACAATAAAAGAACCAGAAACTCTCCACATAGCAGTACCGGACCCTGTAGAAGATAGGACAGACCTCTCCCCACACATTCTGGTGAATTCTGGCAATGTGGAGCGTGCACACTTCAGCGATGATGAAAGATTACAGCAGTCAGAACTAATAACACGCTGTCAGGGCTTCGTGGCAGCAGACGGCTGCAGCCAATTGTTATCCCACATAAGAGATGGAATCACTTGACACCTTGGGCCCCCAAAATAGACACACTAATCTGTGCTGAAGTGGGGAACCCATTAAGTCAAAGGCCGATATACGAGATGAGCTCAGGGAAAAGTGTGCACTAAACTAGTGACTAGAGACCTGACATAGTACATGTGCAGCTGTTTAAATCAGCAAATTCTAAGATATCCAAATCATTTGTAACTTGGGCCTGTGATGTAAGAGCTCAATCAGCAATGCTGATTGTATTTGTAGTAGTCATGTGGTCAAACCCCCAGGCTCAAATGAAAAAGCAGCATGTGATTGGTTGTAATATTGTGCCTTATGCCAATCACCTAAAGATTACTCAGATACAGAAGTGGTCTGAAGGCCTATGAGTAGGAACCACAGGCCTAATGAATGGAATAATGTACTATGAGTATTATGAGGGAAGCCTCAGGGGCAAGTGCCATTGGTCTGAAAGACTGCAAAGATTCTGCAAATCACTTGCAGAGCAGCAACAGCAGTCTGCAATGAATCACAGTTGATGTTCTATTACCCGGTTGTTAGTACCGCATCACAACGAATTTAGGACAATGTCTATGAAGTTGTGAAATTGATCCAGCTGATGAGGTCATTCACTTTATGTATGATGAGTTGCATTATGTGAGTGAAGCACATTTTATGCTGGAGATGAAGTTGTCCAGGCCAGAGGAATGTGCTGATTTAATGTATGTGACATGTATAACACCTTGACCTAGAGGAATGCTATTTTGCTTTTGTCATACACCAGTATGAAAGAAATGACAGTAAAGGATCTTGACTCTTGAATCTTGAGGGAGGCTGTTGGATTGAGACCTTCCCCGGCTTCAGCCTTGTTATGCTATCTGTCAAGAAGATGACATTAACTGCAGTGTTGACCTTGGTTAAAGTTCTGTAATAAAAACCTCCTTGAATACGTTAAAAATTAGTTACCCAGTTGACCTTTGAACAGTTTTCATACCAGCGTAAATTTCAATCCACGTCATTTTTTGAAAAGAGCTTTCTGTTGCCTAGGTATTTTTAAGGGCACTAGCCTTTGAAAGCAAGATAAACAACGCTACTGAATGACTCTGGATGCATGTTAATGGTACCACAGTGTCAAACCCATGTTACACTGGTGCCACACACAATCTGTTTGTTCTGTTGATTATTGTGCAATAATTATCTTGATTAATTAGAATTAATTCTGTATATTAATTAAGGCTGTCCTGTGACTAATCAAAGATCAGCATAATTTCATTCATAGTATCTTCTTTCAGTCTTTTTGCAACATATTGTTTTTGATAAGTAATTCCATATTTATCTCATTAGCCGTCATATTTAGCTCATTAGCAGTTTGAATAACATGATATTGGGATGTTGATAGTGCCTCATAATACTTCCTGACAATTCGCTGATTGAAACTGCTCATTGTTAGTCTAACACAGACATTTTCCTGAATTATCTTGCTGTGATCACCATTCGCTGCATTGTTTAAAGTTCTTATCACAGAATTTCCCTATAGAAGTAGTTACCCTTCATTTGGTTTCATTTTTTTTTTAATTTCTTTTTTCCTTCACTCTATTTCTCCAGCTTGACGCCTGCACTCAGTCACTTGTCATGGTACTTATCCCTGACATTAACCAGCAAAAGTAACATTTTCCTCACTGTGGCTCAGTAGGTAGTTCTACGTCGTCCCACCTTCAAGACTGTGGGTTTGTTCGGTATGATTTTCCTCCACCAGCTCCAGTTTCCTCCCACTGTCCAAAACATGTGCTCTCAAGGTCCAAAAGGACCATAGTGTGTGAATGCATGCCCTGCAATGGAGGGTAGGTCCACCCAGGTGCTCCTCTGCCTTGTGCCCTAATGTAACCCTGCACTAGGTAAGTTGTTATGGAAGATGATAGCTGTTATATTACAGTTTAGGTATTTGGATGAGTATGTTTGAGTATAGGTAACTTGAAGAAAAGTTAGTTGGATGTCAGCTCTCTCAATTTTGCTACTCTATATGTTATGTTGATGTGAATGTTATATAAAACATCATTATCTTAATTTTAACAATATAACATACAAACTGAAGTAGCTGTGGTTGGAAGATGAAGTGGTTTTTGGTTGATAATATTAGTGAAATATTACAAATTCTGTATATGTTTGATGTATTATATCTAATACCTCTACTAAAGCCTGATGTTACCCATGCTCTGCGTTGGAAGAACCATTTTCAAGTCGACCTTAATAGGCTCCGTTTTGGGGACTGAGAGAAAGCTGGCCATGAGCAGCGGAAGTCAACAGGTCTGCAGAGCCTGCAGCCTTCATTCAGCACCCCGCCCATCAAACAATGGAGCTGTTAAACAGAAAGCCTGAGGGAATAGAATGTAAAAAGAAAAGCAGTGGAGAAATAGCTGGCCCTTAGGGCCTGCCTGCAGAAAGCAGACTCTGACTTATCAGGGGCAGACATCTAAGCTTCTGCCTTATTAACCGAGTGGCAAAGCATAAATAAATAAATGGGTTGATACTATGGGAAGTGAGGAGTTGTTTGCTTTGGTGCTACTGTATGATTCCATTCATCAGACGGTGACAGAGTCTGACTGCCATCTGGGAACCTGGTCTGACTTCCCACATCACTGCTTAGAGCTGGTGGTCAAATGTGAGGGCTGTTACCTCACTGGACACACAGAGCCAAAAGCAGGATCATTCAGTTTATCTCTCTCTCGCTCTCTCTCTTTCTCACTCTCTGTCTGTGGATTGTGGGTAGTGGAGGTGTGTTCAAGGACTTACTTTTTTTCTTTTTCTTTAGCACATGCGGGTTTGGTTCCATTTATTGGTTTGTGAAGTGTTCTGGTGTGTTAGACCCGTGGCTTGCGCCGCCAGGGTCCGGCAACACCCTTTCACTATGGATCCTGGAGGGGATCTTTGTAATCTTACCCTTCGCCACGGCTGTAAGTGTTTTCCTGACCTTTCGGTGTCCGTGGAGGTTTGTTTAGTTGCCATCGGCAGTAAGGTTGATGCATTAAACATTAAATCGCTGTCTCGGATGAATAAAGCTGTGGTTGTTTTTCTATCGGGCACCTCTCTCGTAGATGAGTTAATACAATCAGGGCTGACCATCAACGATGTATACATCTCTGTGTCACCATTGTCTAATCCCTCGAAAAGAGTTGTGTTGTCTAATGTACCACCGTTTATAAAAAGCGAAACGCTCACCGGTATCTTATGCAGGTATGGTAAATTAACTGCGCAGTTAACAATGATCCCTCTGGGCTGTAAACATCCGGATATGAAACACGTCATGTCTTTCCGACGTCAGACTTATATGGTTCTTAATTCTCAGTTCAGTCCTCTCAATGTATCGGTTAAACTAATGATTGATGGTAAGGAATATGTCATTTTCATAAGTTCGGAAACGATGCGCTGTTTTGGGTGCGGCGAACTGGGGCACATTAAACAGAACTACCCGCGGAAATGTTTAAATCCGTCAGCTGATTCACTTGTTCATGATGCCAGAGATCAAGAACCTCACTCTGAGGCATGCTCCAAAGCTGCAGAGATGGCAGTGGCGGAGGTCAGTGTTAATCCTACAGTGGCACGGCTCGCTGCGGTTGGTCCAGGCAGTGCGTCGGTTTCTAATGTAGAGATCTCAGAGCATGGAAATGAGGTTGTTGATGGATCGTAGGGTGGACTTAGTGTGTTGAGTGGAGGGCCAGGTCATTGCCTATCTTTAGAAGATTCTGATGATGAGTATGTTGATATAGAAGACTTGCTTAATGATTTGCCTGAGTCACAAGAGTTAGGATTCACTGGTAGAAATAAAGTGTACATGGTCAAACAAATTAATGATTTTCTTGATGTTACGAAAAATGTACGCAAACCACAGGTTGAAGAATTTTTTCCAGATTTACCTTTATTTTTGGCATCTGTTTCTATTGCAATGAAAAAGGCCTCTGTTGAGGAGCTTGAACGCCAACATGTTATTGATTAAAGAAATTTGCATGTGCAGTAAGACGTACTCTTAAGACACACAAAGTTACGCCAACTAAGAACAAATGAAAATGGTGCTACCTCAGACTTTTTTTGGTTTCACTTTTTATAGCATCTACGGCATGCATTAATATGGGCTCTCTAAACATTAATGGCTGCCGTGATAAGAATAAAAGATCTATTTTTGCTTTTGCAGCATTGAAATGATGTAGTGTTTTGTTTTTGCAGGAAACGCATACAGATCCCCACAATCAGGCAGATTGGCAGAAGGAATGGAAGGGCCAAGTTTTTTTAAGCCACAGGTCTAACTCCTCTGCAGGTGTTGCTGTTTTGCTCTCTGAGCAGTTTCAGGGTCAATTAACAAATGTAGTTGAGCTTGTACCAGGAAAAATGCAGCGGTTTGATGTAGATTTTAATGGCTTTTATTTTTCCTTTTCTAATATTTATGCCCCTAATGTTGGTGCAGAATGAGTAGAGTTTTTCCGTAAGCTACACACTGCTGTGTCTGATTGCTCAAAGAATAGGGTTTTATTTTGGTTGGAGATTTTAATTGCAGCGTCGATCACATACTGGACAGGAATCATGATGAGCCTCACCCAAAGTCTGCTGAGATTTTAGAAGGCTTTCTTACTTACCACGATTTAGTGGATGTTTGGAGAGAGCAGTTCCCAAAGGAGAAGCAATACACTTGGGTGAGGACTAGCTCCAACTCACTCTCAGGGGAAAGGCTAGACCGAATGTACAGTATGTCCATAGGACACATAGGAGACTGTTTTGCTATAGCTGTATAACCCTATAGGAGACCATAGTTTTATTTTTGTTACCCTTTGCTACAAAGTTCTTTGTGTTCTTCCCACTGGGTGTTCAATAATAGGTTACTGCAGGTTTGTGGTTCCGTGGGTTCTTTTACACTTTTCTGGGTGGCCTGGATAGAGAATAAAGTTTTTTATCCATCCCTAAGCTTATGGTGGGATGTCAGCAAGAAACAGGTTCAAGTGTTTTGTCAACAGTATGCAGTGAATACATCCGCAGCACTGAAAAGATGGATGAGGACTTTAGAACATGAGATTTTGGACCTAATCAGGGGAGAAGATACGGATACAACCCGGATTATAGAGAGGAAGAAGATGCTGTTGAGGAACCTTTGGGAGGAAAGTGGATATGGTGCCATGGTTCAAGCCCCTTTTGCACAGCTCAACGATATGAACCTTCCGAACTCTTTCTTTTTTAATCTGGAAAGAAGGAGATCTACGAAGAAGCTGATCACAAATTTGGAACTGCCTGACGGCCGATTGACTACGGACACCCAGGAGATCATTTCACACACTTTGTCCTTTTATCAGAAGCTCTAAGCCTTATTGGGCCCGATCTGCACGCAGTCTTTCTGGAAAGCTTGGTTGAGAATGTTTTGCCCCTGAGCTGTAGATGGGCGGTGATCACATTGTTACTTAAAAAGGGTGATCTGGCTTGCCTGAAGAACTGGCGTCCTGTGTCGATTCTTGGGACAGATTATAAGATCCTTTCCAGAGCCTTAACGAACCGTCTTAAACGGGTTTTGGGCAAAATTGTTCATCAGGGGCAGTCCTACTGTGTCCCTGGGTGTTCTATCTTTGACGGCCTTTTTCTTATGAGGGATATGATGGACCTTATCAAAATGTATAGACTTGATGTAGGCCTTATCTCCCTAGATCAGGAGGAGCTTTTGACAGAGTAGACCATCATTGCCTCTTTAAAACGCATGCAGCATACGGGTTGGGTCCTTATTTTATTGCGTGCACTAAAATACTGTACACTAATGTGTACAGCATGCTGAGGATTAATGGAACACTCACAAGGCCTTTTACTGTGAGTAGAGGCATTCGGCAAGGCTGCAGACTCTCTGGTCTACTATATACCCTAGCTATAGAGCCTCTTTTGATACAGTTCAGGATGAAACTGCAAGGGGTTTCAATTCCAGCCTGTGCTCCTGAAAGAGTCTTGACGGTTAAACTCCTTGCTTATGCTGATGATGTAACCGTTGTCATTCAAAGAACTTGCTTGCCTGCTTTGGTACATTTCAAAAAGCCTCTTCTGCCAGAGTAAACTGGGGGAAAAGAAAATATTTCCAATGCCTTTTTCTGGGTGTGGCCCTTAAAGGGTTAACGAACCATTGTTTTTTTTAATCCTTCGCTGCTATGGCATCACTTGACTATTTTGAATCCACCTATTGAGCGACTCACCTCACTTCAGAAGAGCTTTGTGAACTTCTTTTGGGATGGCAATCACTGTGTCACGAAACGCGGTGGTTTGGGCGTGAGACCGAGGCATGATGCAGGCAGAAATGTGGACGACCCACTTGCGGCTCACCAGAATAGAAGGGGTTTATTATACAAAACAGAAAACACTACAAACAAAAGGACCATGAGGGGTCAAAAGCAAAAAGGGATAAATACAGACTAATCACAAGGGCCAGAGCAAACAAGGAGCAGGTAGGCAGGCAGGTTACAAATAACAGAACATCCGAAGTACATACATGTAACAGCAAAATTACAACAAACAATGAACCATTAAGGGACAGAACTCAGGCAGGGACTTAAATACTAAAACTGAACTGGGTGATGAGACAGCAGGAGTGAGACAGACAATTATCCAGTCGGGGAGGGTGCAAGACAACGAGCAATCAGGAACACACACAAGGGCAGGCACAAGAACAGGCAACAGGTGGAACTAATTAACTCAAAAACTAAAACTAAGAACTAACCAAGAAATAGGGAATCTAACACTGGGGAATAATACAGGTAGAAACACAAGCATGGGCATACAGAACGAAACCAAACCCAAATACAAATCAGACACTGGAACTAGAAAAACTTGTACAAATGAAACAATAGGGAACTAAATACAAAAACAGAGGAGGTGAGATTCAAACACGCGACGAAAGGGATTTGTAGGTAGCCCCATGCGCAACACATTGAGCCATGTAGCTAACAGGAAATAGGGAAAACACAAAGACTGACAGGAGGGACAGGATGGCCAGCGATGCCTGCTGGCCAAATGGGGAAGGGACACAAAAGACTGAGACAACAGGAGCTGACCCTGACACACTGGCTTCCTCCAGGGATCCTTTATTTGTCTGTGGCTGATGGAGGATAAGACCTTGTTCACTTAGCCTCCAAATTGCAGATGATGAGGCTTCAATCTGCCCAGAACCTGTTGTATGGTACGGATCTGCCCTGGGTGGAGTGTAGTCTTGCCTTGCTGAGGGCTAGCACTGGATTACTCTTTGATCGACAGTTGTTTTTATTGTCGCACACTAATTCTGTTCAGGTGTCACCCACCAGCTTCTATAGATCTGTTTTTGAAGCTTGGCGACTCCTTAGCGTGCTATGGACGGAACATTACGGTCTTAACCCTTTAAGTGTCTGCTCCACCAAATGGTAGACTACCGTTTGGTATACCTTTGTAATACATAAACCGCATTTTTCAGTGTTGGAAAAAACTATTGATTTTCATTTGTATTGTAACAAAGTAACAAAGCTCGGTCAGTTGTTTGTCTTGCCTGACAGAAATTGGACGCCTGCACGCTACCTCACCTCCCTTTTGGGCTGTAGGTCTGAAAGAATAGTAGGGGACGTTCTAACGGGCTTGAAGGTGGGGCTACCTGACTGTCTTTTGAACTCTGTGAAGCAATTTACTGATGGCGGCCCTGCTTATGCCCCGTTTTCGGACTTATTTGTCGGTCCAAACAGGATCATGGATGATGACGCGTAGAGATTGCTCTCCTTCAAAGGAACGCAGGACTTGAATTTTGCTACAGTTGGAAAGAAGACTTTGTATAACATCGTTGTTAAGTATGTGCATTTTAACATAATGAAGGGGAGACCTGATACGAAAAGGAGGGCTCATTTTTCTAACAGCTGGATTCAGTCGCCTTCATGGAGGGTGATCTATAAAAGTCCTATTCCCAAACGCTCTGGTGACCTTCAGTGGCATGTGTTGCATTATGCCATGACCACTAAGGTCTTTGTCGCGAAGTTGAGGCCTGAATTGTCTCCTTTGTGCAATCTCTGTAATGTCCCAGATACTTTGTTTCACTGTTTTTGTGACTGTTTGAAATTGCTCTCTCTCTTTCGACTCATGGATCGAGTCTTTTGCAGACTTGGGTTCATTTATTCTAAAGAATTGTTTATTCTTGGGGTTGATTATTCATGCCGTCAGAAGGAGCTGTGTACCTGCTTGAACTTTATGATTGGCCAAGCAAAGCTGGCTGTATGGAAGAGTACCAGATTACAGGCAGAAGGGCACAGTGTAAACATAGTCGACATGTTTCAGGCTTTAGTGGAATCAAGGGTTTGAGTGGAATATGCCTTCTTTCGAGTTACTGACAACATTGATCTTTTCTCACGTAAATGGTGCATAAACAAGGGTTGGGCTTCGGTGGTTGATGATGGTCACCTGTAAAGAGGAGGAATGGTCTCAGATGCCCTGCTCTGTATCTCCAACCTTATAAGAACATAAGTATAACCTGGTATTTTATTGGTGAAATGTGTCCTTATATGGTGCAGTTGGGATGTTTGGGGGGTCTGGCCTGCGTGGGCCCTTTACTGTGGCCTTGACCCACGGAATGGTTCAATAAAGGTGTTTTAAACCGTCAAACCATCTCTCTCTCTCTCACACATAGACACACACTCACTCAGCAGCAAAAATGCTGATACTCCGAGGCTGAAAAGGTTAAGATTAAGATTGACTTTATAAATCCCAGGGGGAAGTTCAGGTGCATACGGCAGTAAGAACCTGGTGCCAGCTTTGTCTAGGAGGGAGTTGTGATGCAAGTGTATCAGAGCATCGTCCATACCTGTGTGTGCCTGGCAGGAAAACTGCAGGGGATCCCTTCTGATCAGTTACCAGGGGTCAGAGCTATTTCAGTACCAGCCTTCATGATGTGATGTGAGAACAACTGGACTCCTTAAGGGAGCAGGAACAGACTCAGGGAAGGACCCGCAGAGCTGGCAGGCATATTCAGCACTCTGAGGCTGATTCCATCATGCCCCGCAGCCTTGCCTGTGGAGAGGTTCCCCAGTTCATTCCTTGTCTGATCCATGGAGACAGACAGACTGGGAAGTGCAGTGGGGGTGCAGGCCTTCTCTACCAGTTCCTATGTTGCATTTTATTAACTGAAGTGTATACTACATTCTGTCTCAGGAGGGTCCTTGGGCACTGAGGAGCCCCCTCCCCCCAGGAAGAGGGAGGTTGTGGTAGTAGGGGATTCAATCATT
>JAODKC010000002.1:15439381-15452706 GCA_026777985.1 Mormyrops attenuatus
AGATTTTAACAACTCTGAGCTATTAGTTAGGTTCTCCCCAAACGAGCTTGATGGACCGAATGGCCTCCTCTTGTTTGTAAATTTCTTATGTTCTTCTTATGTTCTTAAAAACAATAAAAAGTGTACCTCACATTGCATAAAACAAACCACAAAAATACAAATACTAGTGTTCCAGACTAGATCATTGTCTGTCTAAAATGGTGGTAATCTTCAATAACTGATCATTCTTGTCAGCTTGAATAAAATTGAGGAGAATATTGTGCTAGTTTTATATCGTCTCTGTAATTACTGGGTCAGGCCCCAGAATGATCGAAGTTCCCCATGATTCTGGGCTGCTGAGTGCAGACAGGTGGGTTAGTACCTTGTGCAGTCGAGTTCTCCTGTTGGCTTTCATTATGTTCGGGCTCTACCTCTGGTAGCACTGGCTCTGCGGTCAGATGAATAAAAAGCATCTTTATTTACAATGCAGGAGGCTCTGTGATGCTTTAATAGACAAAAACTAGAGATGACATATAATCATAAAATACACAACAGATAAAACAATTGCTAGACACATGGAGAGGCAAAATTACCCATAGCAACTAAATACTGATCTGTACTTTTAAAGTAGTTAAACATATATATAAAATAAAACAGTTGTTCATCTATACTTTGGGTCAGGTGACCTTTTATTCCTATCAGCGCCAAGCCCATGAGACAACGTTGCCCATCCGGTCTTATTTTTTGTTTCTGCTACACTTACCTCATGTACTCCCTGAAAAGGGAACTTATCCCAATAAAGCCTGGTTTGTTTTCCAAAGTACCAAAGTCATGTTCTTCCATCCTTGCATGGAGTTAGTTTCCCCACATACACCAGTACATCTACAGTATATACTAAAATACACAGTCACCAATAAACACTTGTACATATAGTGGCTATATGAATATCTATATACTAAACCACGTTTTCACTTACCAAGTCTATACTGTATATCCATCTTACACTACTGTGATATTCGACTAAACAAGAGGTGGGCAGCAAGTCGATCACGAATGACAGGTCGATCTTTAAGACGCCCCCCCATCGCCCATCATCACCTTTTACTGTCATTACCCAGTAGCTCCACGGATTATTTTATTTTTTAAATATAGCTTTTACTTTATATAAGGTTGGAGACCACTGGTCTAAATCATCCGCAAAGGCATTGGTTTCTTTCTAAAGAGACTGCAGCTAATTTCCAGCTCATTTGCTCTTAGGTTCATTGCTTTACTTTGGTTCATTAGAAACACAGCAGTAAGATTACTTGAAAAGAAACAATTTCCTTAATAAATTCTGCCTTAATCAGCCCTTGGTAGTGCCTGAAGGCATTGGAAGACAGTTATAAATCACATCTGTGTTTCTACTCTGCTTGTCTTGAATTATTGACGTTGTATGTTTCAAAATTGTTATAAATACAGATATCATACATAGAATACATAGAATGGCACATGACATGACATTTTGTCTCATTAAACTTTATTATTAACTGCTATGCTTTAAAATGAAATATTTGTGAGAGATGTATGACAGATACACGAAGGACTATGAGGAAGAAAGAAGAAAAAAAGAAAAATAAATTGAAGAAGAGCAGAAGGGTCACTGATAAATAAATCAGCACTTCAATTTCATTATACCTTCTCTCAGATTCACATCTCAATAAGAATATATTCCATCACTGGTCTGAATTTAAACAGAATATTTTTTATGTATATCCCCATCTGATTCCTTGTAAAGTGCTCTGGAGATTTACCTAATTCTTGCAAGAAATTGCTGCTACAAGTTCGAGTTGAGAAGTAGAGAAAGCAGACAGATAGGTACAAAGGAGAAGGATGAGTGAAAATGCAGGGTCCTACCTCTGAGACTCTCGCAGAGGCTGCTGGGTGAGGTGGCCCTCTTCAGTGCCTGCTCCACCTGCTCCCGACGCTTGGACTCAAACTCCAGTGCCTCCTGCAGTTTCCTCTTGGCCTTCTTCTCCCGCTTCAGCCGCTTCTGGATGGTTGCTGTAAGAAGAAGATCAGTGGTGGTCAAAGGAGGCCCCTAGGGCACCCAGTGTGAGTCTCTAAGTGTGAGCACTGTATTTTAACCACTTTCTCCAAACATTCCAGAAAACTACATTTAATATTTCCTAAACATTTATTTGCCAAGATCTCCTATTTTACTTCTCCATAAAGTGAACCTCAACTTCAAGCAATGCTATTTCTGATCTCCCCTTACAATTCACTTATTCCCTTTAACAAGACCAACCTCTAATCTGAAGCTCTGAGGTCAGCTGCCTCTCCAGGCTCTCCCTCATCTCTCGTTCTCTGAAAAGCTCCATCTTCAATTCCTTCTTCTCCTGCTGGATCTGCTTCTCCTGCATTCGTGCATTTTCCACTGCCACCTTGAGCAGGCTCTGAAAATGAGGAAAGATCTGTTATCCCAACATGAACACATATCTTCTCACGTACCATTCCCATACATACAGGACCATATCACTGCCAGTCTCTTTTACACGTACACATAGCATTTAATTGTCCGTGATATGGTCAGTAGGAGCACATTTCAGTGTTGCTGAGGTCTATCTTATTGTACCTGGATGTTGGTAAGTAGAGTCTCCATGGATGAGAGGCTGTCAGCAAATAGAAAAGTGGCAGGGAAACCTGGGGCCAGGGCCTGTTTGTCAATCCCAGGCTTCATCATGGGCAGGGCCAACTGAGACTCCTCTACTACCAGAAGAAGGACAGACCTTCCATTAGTATTACTCACAAAGTTACACAGATATACACATCAAGTATGATAGGGTGGTCCTTAAAATGAAAATTGGAATATTCTCACCCCCTAACTTTGTTATCTTATATAAGAAAACATTACAGCATTTTTTTTAAATGATTTTTCAAGCATGTTTAGAGGTTGCTCAGGCAGCTTGAATGGCTAAAGCCATCCACTGTTGATTCATTTGATTGTTAGCAAAAATGTGCTAAACATCTTATTATTTCCAGTTTAGCTTCAAGAGTGCTCTGTACCATATTTTTCTGTACTCATTTTATTCTTTCAGTCAGTATAACTGTATTTCTTAAAGTCAGGTTCATTTGAACTAAAAATAGGCCATGACAAATACCATTATTAAAGAAATTCAGGTAGCAACCATGCAATAAGAACGTTTTGAAATATCGCCTTCATTGTGCTTAACTTGTCATAAATTTAAGTTTCACATATTTTCAAATTTTTACACGGATCTGATGTGAAACTAAACACTGTCAGTTAAAGAGAAATTTGATATTTGCGACTATTGATTATGTTTAATGTTCATGTTTCAGTGATTTAATTGCTGATATACCTATAATAGGGTAAATGTAAATATTTAGGTTGCTTCTCATAGCTGTTTTTTCACCTTAGACTAAAAAGAGCTAAAAGTAAGTTCAAAGACAGTATGTTTCTGTCTAGTAACGTTTTTGTAATTTTTCAATTTCTCCAGACTTTGTTCTTGTTGAGCAACCTCTAAACATCAATAAAGCTACAAAAAATTTAGCTCAAAATACTTTCTCACAATTCATCACTAGATAAAAGGGCAAGATAAAAGAGCATGAAAAAATGCCATTTTAAAATTTGACTCAGCTAAGGACCACCCTAATGTACATACACCTGTGTACACAAATACAGAGACATACAATATGTACATGGACACACAGTAATATACATACAACTGATCAATATGGATAATCTAGTCTACACAGTGTGGGATTGTACTGATATTGTTCTAATATTATATCAGACATCCCATGTCTCCCAGAAGCTTCGGGAGTCTTCTTTCTCAAATGCCCGCAACTCCCTGATGCCTGCAAATGATGCACAATGTCCCGGAAATCTGTCGATCCATCAGTGGCGATGAAACTAGCTGGCAAGAAAGCACCACACCATCAGCACCCTCAGCTCCATCAGCAAATTATCCTGCCAGGAAACCCTCTCCCCCCAAGAAAGCACTAGCCATCATACAATCCAGGTATTACCATGATGTACGTTATTATGGTGGCATCTTAAAAAGCAACATATCACTGCCCAAGCCTAACCACGACCCCCACTCCCAGATGTCCCTCATCTGTCTCCCTGAAATCAATGTTGGGATGTTTGTTATTTTGATCTCTCTGACTCCAAGAAAGCTCAGTGCAGCCGAAAATGAGCATAAACTGGAAGGGATGAAAGAAAACCAGAGGATAGATTGGACAAAGCAGCCAGGACCCAGGCTGAGAATATGTCACCAGATGCAGGCACACCAGGATCTTCACTTAGGCTCATTAGACACACAGCAGTACTTGAATAGAAACAATTTTCTTAATAAAATGTGCTTTTATCAGCTTTGGTAGTGCCTGAAGTCCACTGCCAGTGGATCAATTGGTGATTTCATGAGTTTAACTATTGTTTTCAGATGCAAACAAAACATGTGAACATGATGGGTTGTAAAAAGTTGAAAATGTATAGATTATTTTTGGAAATTAAGCAACCCCTCTACAGAAATCCCAGCATTCCACAGCCAGTTGGAGTACTAGCCATGGACTGGTACCGGGACCAGGGGTCAGGAAGCCCTACCTTAAGTATTACCCCATGTAACTTAAAATGCCAAAGATAAACCAGACTTGGCTCAGCACAAAACAACTGACCCAATCAGCCTTTTCAGCCTCAGCTCAGACTCCTTCCTCTGCGGCAACCTCACTTCAAGGGCCCCGCAGTTAACTGGAGTTGGGAGCATCGGGCTCCATCTGGGTGAACAGATGCTGAGGCTGAAATGCTGCTCAGAAAAAAAAGAAGGCAGGAAAAATACCCTCCATCGAGAATTGCTGTAATAACCAAACTATTTACTCCAGAAAGTTCTCCCGGCCCTCTCCCCTGCCTGCCTTCCCCTGGATTTAGGAAGGGGGTGATCCTGCTGAATATTCAAGAGATTCTAATTAGTGGGTTAATTAGTGTGGCCCCGATGATGCCTTATGTTTGGGGACACTGTGCCACCCTCACCACTGGGAAGCGACATGCGAGGAATATGTAGCCCAACAGTGCTGACTTGAGGACAAAAAGTACAAAATAACTATATTAATTATGCATATAAAAAAATAATACACACCCCAGACTCAACAGATCCCTGTTTGTCATTCACAGATTCTAGTCACCCTGCTTGCTGTGTACAGATGCTTGTGTTCTGCCGCCAAACTGGAAAAAGTTAAGCAAGTCAGTTCTTACAGTCACACCCTGCATACCTGATAATTCCCCACACAGCATGATTAACAGAGCCCTGCTGCTAAATGCATTTTCATTATTAAAATGTTTTATATACTACAATTCTATAAGGATGGCCATCAACATAATAACATCAACCTAATAATCACCAAATCCTTTTTGATGTTCTTCAGTATTCTTCAGCTTTTTGTTACAAGCACAGATAAACAGCTGTCCAAGAATATAATATCCCCACATAATAATTTTTTTGTATCTTTTATACATACAATAATTTCCCATAGAATACAAATTTGCTCTACAAAGCCTTCCCCAAAACGATAATTACTTGCATAGAGACACTGTGCAGGTCATTAAACTAGCTGCAAGCTGAAGTACATTTCCACGATTCTGATCATAACACCAGTTTCTTTGTGTGACTTTAACCATTCATTATACATTTTATACAAACTGGCATCATGTCTCATATAATCAGCTATATCTTGTTGCTTTTTTCATTGCTGTGTTTGGAGATACCCAGGGTAAATTACATTTTAATTACATTTATTTTAAAAAGTGCATTCTTTTTCCCCACGAGTCCTGGTGAAAATTAAGTAGAAATGTAATAGGAAGAACTTGTGGTTTTAAGCATAATTTTGAAAGTAGCTGCTAAAGCTAATTAAGACGACTGCAACATTTTCCTTTGCCAGCTTGATGGAAGTGCAACATCCCTGACTCAGAAATGGATGACAATTAACAGATTTAATGAAGTGATTTCGTTTTTTTTAGCTCCCCAATTAACTCTGGAACAGTGCCATGTGGAGCAATGAAGATGAGGAGGGGTAGGGTCGGGACCCCAACTTTCAGCTCACGCCACAGCCTGGCATGGAGTGACAGGCGGCCCTGTGTGGACGGCTGGTGCTGCCCCGGCGGCCACTCATCACCCACGCAGGTGTCATTCAGGTGCCAGGTACGGCCTGCCCCAGGCATGCTCGCCTCTGCCCTCTAACCTGATGCGAACTTCCCATCAGTCCCGGGGCCTCAACTCAGCTGAGTCACACGCTACCATGACTCAATCACTATCATTTTTAATATTCAACTAACCTTAGTTTAACCTGCTCCCCTGCACAAGCTGTTGCTAAAATACTTTCATTTGGTGAGCTTTTCTGTTGTTTTTCCATAAAGATAAAATGCTTTGTCTAATGCTAAGCTAAGCAGTATTCCATTCTTAAAAGAGAAGAAGAATAGTATATAAAGTCTACCAGCTGCAAGGGATGTGAAGGGATCACAGATGACAGTTAAATAACCAGAAACAAGTCCTCCATTCTAACACCAGAGGACACACTAAAAGTGTAACCCAGCTCACCTCATGCATTCATGTCACCCCCATACTAATTTACAGCCAAAAAATGCTAAGAAGCCATCAGTTTTGAAGCCATGCCATTCCTTCAAAGTTGAATGCCTGCACCTTTCGCTTAGAAAGTGGCAGGGAAAAGTAGACATCTGAGGAAGCAGGGCCTTTCTCACTGTTGTTTTTACCAATTTGCCAGCAGCATTATCTCAAAGAGCTTTGTGGCACTTTGTGGCAAAGTCTTACAGGACTTTTCTGTAAGAGACTAAGCAGCCCATTCCAAGTCATTTACACACGGCCAAATTCGTGACAGCAAAGAGAAATGCTGATGTGAGCAGATGTTATCTGTCTGTTACGTGCTTGATTTACAGGTTGGCCAAGACAGCACGTCATACATACATGTAATTATGTCATAGACAGGGAAGTCACATGTTACTCCGATCAAACCAGCACTCATTTATCCATCCACCCATTTTGCTGTGCAGGGTCGTGGAGGTCTGGGGCCTGTCCCGGAATTATCCAGGATGGAGCTCCAAGCAAGGATTCATTTAATAACATTTTATGTTTTCATTTAATAAGATTTGGCTTTTAGTATTTGGATATTGTGGCTAGGTTCAAAACCTGCCTCCCCATCCTCTTGACTAGCTCTTTTATCTCATGAAAGTTCAGGTTTTATTTCTCACATACACAGAAACAAACTTTACATGCGCATAGTTACACCTACTCCCTGAATTGTACTGAAAAGGAAGCACTTGATACAAGAGAATTAAAATATTGAGAGATTAGAATAACAATAAAAATAACAATAAAAATAAGAAAAAATTATAAAATAAGACAATAAAATATAAAAGCAATAAAATCAGTAAGTATTTAGCTAAGCGCGTGTACACCAGAAAGACGGAAAATTAAAAATGAACTTTAATCAGTATGGTGTTAAAAGCATGAAATCGGTGTCCTTCCAGAAGCCTCCAGCCAGGTTGTTGCCATCTCAGCCCAATATTCACACGTGGCTACGCCCCTTCACTTTCTAGATAACAGCAGTTATGGGCTGAAGAGGGTGTGTTTAGTCTGCAGAATGCTGCATGTAGGGTGACCTCTCACCTGGATTTTGTACGGACAGTCCGGTTATCCAGCCCTCTGTCTGGACTGCTGATTGTTCACCTTTTAGCCTCCCTGTCCTCCTTTTTCCCTCACCTCTACCCACCCCCCCCCATTATCACCAAATGCCACTCTCTCCCACCCCCATTTGACCAGAAAAAAATGAAAGCCGCACACACACATAATTCAGATGCCAAGAATGACCATGTTTGCAATTATATTTCATGCAGTTCTCTTGAGATAACAAGATAATTATCATGGCAGATATACCGTTGTCAGCTTCTGCAGTATATGTATGCCTGTCCCCGCTGAAGCCTCAGTCCTTCTTTCTGGACACAGGTGTCCCCCTTTTTAGAGTCATGCCGAGGGTGACCCTAGCTGCAGTTGCATGACTTTATTCATAAGGAACACTGAGTGTGGTTTTACAGACCATGAATGGATGGAACAAACAGCAAGTACAGGGAACTGTGGGCAAAAGTAAAAAGGCCAAAGCAAAGGGAATTATTGAAAAAATCAGGGTATACTGTGAAGACACTGCAGAGTTGTTTTGTAAGAAAAAAAACAAGATACCATGCCTATCCTGCTGCCTGCGATGCCCATACTACCTGCAACATCTTTTCGGCCTGCCCGCCCTTCTGCCTGTGACATCTCTCTTGCCTGCTCTGCTGCTGTACAACCATTCATCCTGCCATTAGAAGTAGCACCAGCACCTGCCTGCCATCACCTGCCTGCCCCTCACATTGAGAATCAAATCTTAAAATTTGGACAGTGGGAATTGGGACTTTGCCATCTTGCTCATTTGACTTTCTCTGCTGGTCCCTGGAGGATGGGCTCCCCCTTTGAGTCTGGTTCCTCCTAAGGTTTCTTCCTTCAAGGGAGTTTTTCCTTTCCACTGTCACCTCTGGTTTGCTCACTGGGGGCTTTGCGTGGGGATAATGTAAACCGCTTTGAGACAATCTAATGTTGTGAAAATGCATTATACAAATAAAATTGAATTGAATTGTATTGAAGATCCTTCCATTAATCTTGTTCTGAGACAGTGGATAGTTTCCAGCTTAGTGTGCAACCCCAGTGCTAACATCAGCGGAGACCCGTCACCTGCAGTCTGAATATTGTTGTTATTGTTCTTCATTTGCTCACACAGCTACCAACACAAACACACAAACCTACAAAAATACATAAAAATACTAGCATGCAAGCACTGACAGACATAAATTGGACATTAAACATTCACTCACACACAAGTTATTGCATTAATTAGACTCACCTTTCGTGTTTTGTATGACCCCAGTATTGGCGTCTCTGAGGTCTCCAGCAGGGACATTCAGCACTGTTCATTCAGACAGAGAACCAGGTGCAGAAGAGGAGAAGCCAGTCAGTTACACACACATGCAGCCACATACGTACAGTCGACCCTTCAGCAGCACACCTTTCCCCATCGCAGGGTTGGCAATAGAAATTAAATGGGAATTTTTGGGAGTTTTTTGGAATTTTGCAAATACCATATGCGAAGGCCTACAAATGACACACAAAAGTTTAATGACTCATAAATGCATAAAATATATGTACAGTGCTTGTTTGGAGGATGCCAAGCATGTGCACAGCAGGCTCTTACGTGATATCTTGCAGTGATCTTTGCATCTTGTGTTTCTCATATGTCATATGTTGACTTTGCTTGCCAAGAGGACTAAAACATTTTACTGTAGCTTTTCTAGATTGCGGGGGGCCTGCACCCCTAACCCCTGCGATGTGGAAGGGTCGACTGACATATCATCAGCAAACACTCATTTGTGAGTTATCTGCAAGTGAACAAAGGACAACAAAAGTGCAACATATACAGCCAAGGTGTGACGCTAATTGGATAAATTTAGAATCAATGGACAGTAAGACATAGAACAAGTGTGAAAAAATGGTGCTACACTGAGTAGAGGAAAGGAGAGGCAGGATAAAAGCGTGATGCAGATAGCGTCAACAGCTGAGAGGGGATGGAGGTGGATCGGGGGGGAGACTTACACAGGCGGTCAGGGCCCTGCTGGGCCGGCAACGGTGAGTTGGAGGCGCTGCTGCTTGGATGTGAGGATGGCGGCGGGGGGTCCTCCACAGAAGGAGCTGGGGAGGGGCTGTCCTGAACACGCTCCTGCGGGAAAAACCCATGTGTTTATGAAGCCTTTCAGGTTTCATACGCTACATGGAGGAAGAACTTCTGTGATGGTAACAGATGTTGTTAATCACTCTACCACCTGCAGCTCAGACAACGCTAGCTCATTTTGGTTTTTATTTTATTGACGACTGTAAGTATGTCTAGGCATGTGCATCACATTTAAGCCCTGTGAAAAGGCTTGCTGTGCCACCTCATTGCCGACATTACAGACTCATCAGGTATGATACACATCTTCAAACATCTGCTAGGACTTGAGCGATGACAACCCTCCTATTGGAACCAGAGTGCCTGAGTCAGCAGACTAGAGCATTGCAGGAAACAGGCAATCGGCACAACTTGGGGATGTGCAGGGAGCGGGCGGCTCTTAAACCAGGTTCACATGAGGAAAACATCAGAGGAACCCAGACAACTGATACATGAATATAAGATCTTTATATTAAATTCTCTTAGTAATTAACAGACACGCATCATGCACACATCATACTACTGCTGCATAAGTTGGTATTCAGTACACATCAGCATATGATTAAACAGCTGTTGACTAGATCACTTCAACTGAATATCTGTAAACCATTCTGATATGATGCAGTAATATATTCATAAAAAAATACACAGATAATGCATTTTCCATTGTCCATTGTTGTCTGTTAGAGTAAATAGTTTAGACTGAAAACACAGTGATTACTAACTCAGTAAGTACTATCGGGGTATCCTTAGAGATGATGTCCAGCCAGCAGAGAAGGGCCTAACCACCCTTGTTAACCATGGAATAACTGAAAAACACAGTGATTTAGTACTCAGTATGTACAATCGGAGTATCCTTAGAGATGATGCCCAGCCTGCAGAGAAGGGCCTAACCACCCTTGTTAACCATGGGATAACTGAAAAACACACCAGCACACCTTCAGCTAGGCCTCTGCTTTGGCAGACACCCACAAACCTGTGTCAACCTGCCGCAGATGCCGCTTGCCTGCTGCGTGTGAGATGAGCCTGTCGATAGGGGCCGCAGGAGCCCGAGGTGCCGCCGGCGCCCTCTTACCTTGATGACTGAAGTGCCAGCCCTGGACAGCGAGCCGTGCATCTGAGCGGCAGCGGCCATGTTTGCCATCGTGCTCAGGTGGTTCATTTGGCTCATTGCCATGGCAACGGAGGCCGGCGGCAGGCTGACGGGAAGCAGGGGGTGGGGCATCAGCATGAAGGGCAGGTCCAGCCCTGCCCAAGGGGAGAAGGAGGACAAAGCAGAGGAGAGACAGGACAGGAGAGAGGGGAGAGAAAGAGAAAGGCGGACGCTGAGATGTGTGTTTCCATTAGAAAACTAAAAAACAAAAACAGAGGGTTCTCATTTTGAATTTGCACTCGTATTTAAAATTTTGCCTGCTATTTTTCATAGAAGAATAAAATATAACTGGAAGAAGTATGTGATTCATTTTACATAGATTCCTGGCAAGTAATTTCATAAATATATATCCTTTTGGATATATTGCATTATTTTACCATCAAGTGTTTTAAACTCGCATATAAAAAAAAACAAATCCTCTGTACAGTATAAAGAATAAATGGATGAAAGGAACAGAATAGTCAATTCCATATGAAGGGAAAAAAACATAGATTATAAAACAGAAAAACAAATACATATCTATTCACCGATAGTTAGTATACCCTGTAGATTAAAAGAAGACTCAAGAAAGAAAAAGGCATTTTCTGTGTTAAATACCAGTGCATTTTTCAGCTTTAAATCAGAATTCGCATATAAATTATTTTTTTTTGCCCAGTCTGTTATATCCTTACATACTTCAGGGCTATTATATGCCCTATTATATACTAATTACATGCCCCAAGGCAACCAACATGCTGCCACATTAGCAATGACCGTGGGTCATTAATGTCATTCGCGTGGATGAAGTTCATAAAACTGATGAGCAAGACGCTCAAGAGAGGAACCTACGACAAAGAAGACAGGAGTACTGCGGTATTGGACTTACGGTTAGTAAGCAGATGGTTCTGCTGCAGTGGGCCAAGCTGGGAAGAGGACTGGCCAAGCTGGGTGCTGCTGGTGGGGGGAGACTGGAGCTTCTCCTTCTCCCAAGAGGACTCGCTCCCACCTGGAGACACAAAGTTTACAGTGCAACACATCAAGCAAGGTAGATGGGCCTCATGGTCCAAGTTGTCAGGATACAGGGCTAGAGAACTCACAGCACATAGGAACTCAGGGAAGACTGATTGGCCCCGCTCATCGTACCAGCATGAAACGAAGTGCAACCCAGCACATCCCAGCTCACCACAGCCCAGCTTAGCACAGCTTAGCATAGCTTAGCTCAGCTCAGCTCAGCCCATCCCAGCTCTGCACAGCCCAGCTACACAAAGTGCAACTCAGCAAAGCCCAGCCCAGCTCAGCTCAGCACAGCACAGCCCAGCTCAACACAGCCCTCCACAGCACAGCACAATGATGTATAATAAGCACCAGCAGAACTGCACTCTCCGCACGGCAGCATGAAGCAGATGGAACAGCACAGCTCAGCTTGCCGCAGCACAGCATGCCAGCTCTAGAATAATAACCTGAGCATGACACAGCTCAGCATGGCCCCGAGCAAAAAGCACTTGGGGACTGATACCACCATCGCCAGTGAGAAACAACACTCACTCCGGCAGGGTGGAATGAAGAGGACGACGCATGAGCATGTCATCATTGAGCTGCAGGTTAAAGGCACAGCAAGGACAGCAAAGGACAAGAGAGGCGTCGTGAGGGTTAACCACATTAGCAGCTACGCTATCTACAAAGATGTAATAATTCAGCACAACACAAACCCCGCTGGGGGACAACCATAAAAACTGTTATGCACAGTTGCAAGAGGTGGAAAAAAAGAACAACATCAGAGGAATCAAAATCATTTGTATAATTCTGCTTAATAAGCAAGCAAAGTCCTTGGAGTGATACAACAGATGGTGTTTTTGCAACAGATTGCGGTAAGCAATTCTTTCAATAGTAATGAGAATTAAACTCTTCCACTGCAGGGTCCTCTGCCATATCACCAGGGAGCGGTTTCAGGGGAACAAAAAAGTGCAGCTAAATGGATGGAGCACCTGCAGCAAGAACAGAATGAGGGCGTGGGCCCAAGACCTCGGAGGGGGCAGCATGTGACCTGAGGTTTAGCTGAAGGTGGATGGCAGATTGTGGCAGGGAACAACTAGATACAAAACAACTATAGAAAAAAGGCATCAGGAGCATGGCAAATACATTAATCCTATATGGAAGGCTTGATAACTGGGGATTAGTTCTATAGTGGAGGAATGACATAAGCAGATTAGTCCTACAGCGGATGCATGATAAAAGAGGATTAGTCCTATAGTGGAGCAATGACATAAGCGGATTAGTCCTACAGCGGATGCATGATAAAAGAGGATTAGTCCTATACTGGAGGAATGACATAAGCAGATTAATCCTACAGCGGATGCATGATAAAAGAGGATTAGTCCTATAGTGGAGCAATGACATAAGCGGATTAGTCCTACAGCGG